>OW971943.1:5010000-6260000 GCA_943193695.1 Acrobasis suavella
CTAATAAGCCAACATTATTTTTTTAGTTCACATCCTTACTGGCATAGGTGCAGTTCTTCATTTATGTAATTAAAAGATAAAGAAAGAAACAATTAATTAAAAAACTAATTAAAACAGACGTAGAAGTAACATAAGAGGTATTATTTGTTTTTGTGTACATATGTCCACTGGCGGCGAACTTTCGCACCAAATTGCATAACGCCACTCACCAACATTATCTAATTATTACGTCACAGTGACGTAACATCGTTTATTGACATTAGTTCCGAACATCACGTGTGAACTATGACGCTGATGATGTTGATGATCTCTGATAGTGATAACTAAATCAATAAGCGCTATCTTATTAGGAAATATGGCTGCCTAATTTCGACACAATAAAATATAAATTAAAAGATTCGTAAACGATAGGCAATATCTACACAATACAAAAAACTTCATGGCATCAAAAGACATTTAACATTTCGGAAAACATATAAAACAACGACAACATACAAGAGGCAGCCTTATCGCTGAAGCAATCTCTTACGGGCAACCAAAAAGTGAAGGAATGCAAAATATAAGTATAATAAGATCTACAAAGAATATTTTTTCTAGGTCCAAGACGTATATACATTCAAATAAATTAAATTAACCGGCCAAGTGTGTGTCGGACCACACTTTCTGAGGTTTAACGTTTCAATACAGAACTTTGTCTTCCATAAGTTTAAACAAGTAACAACTTCATCAGCCTTTCCTCAGCAAATTGCTGGACAAAGTTATGCTTAGGAACCAAGTAAAAAGAAAAAACATACAATAGACGACCTCTGTGGCGTAGTGGTCACCATGCTAGTCTGCCACCCAGAGGTCCCAGGTTCGATCCCCGGTCAAGGCAAGTTGTAAAATGACCTTTTTCAAATTGTCATGGGTCTTGGATGTTCATCTATATTATGTATTTATTATAAAATATAGTATCGTTGAGTTAGTATCCCATAACACAAGTCTCGAACTTACTTTAGGGCTAGCTCAATCAGTGTAATTTGTGCCTATATATTTATTTATTTTATTTAAGTTATCAAACAGTAAACACAACTCTATTGTTCTTTAAGTTATTTTCTCCGGCGTTTCTTCTCGTAATGGATCAAAAAGAAATAATTATGTACTGTTAAGAAAATAAAATGTCACAAAATAATAACACTCGTCATGATCATGTCCGTTTTCAATGTAATTGCAGATTTATTATTGCAGAAAAACTAATTTAAAGAGCGCTATTTAACTCCCAGAAACTATGACGTCATAATAATAATAATAATAATGTTTATTTATTTCTCCACAAACAATGGTAATCTTAACAACTAAGGTTAGAAAAAATATATATATATGTTGTACTACCTACCAGCTAATGTTTGTGGGAGCTGATGCTCGCACTAGGTTTGCACCTGTATAGCAAGACATCAGGCCCCGGCTCTTGTTTTGTAGTCAAAAAAATGGAAAGTACAGTACATAAATAATGAGAAAATAATTAAATAAAACAGAAAAAAATAAGTATTTCATACAAATCCCATGGAAAGTGTTGGTTTTGACGTTTAGAAAAAGTCTCTGATTTAAGTAGTTCTGAAATAGAGATTAAGGGAGAGACTGGTTCAAGGAGCTGTAAGTATGTAACGATGTTAAAATAAACCTTATCTTTCATGTTTCTGTTTACCTCTTTTCCGTAAAAATAATTTCATTTACAAATTCAATTTTTAAATTTTAGATTCCTTCCTCGTCATTCTACCATCATTCTACTACCATCTCTCGAGCTGATTACATCTGTATCTGTATTATTAATTTATATCAGTACTGTAAAGTTATAATAAACAAAAATAACTCCGTGCTGTTTCTCTCAAGCTCTCCACTACGTTCGTTACCTACCTCTTCATGTAGGAGCTCCAACTGCCACAGCTAGTCCGTGGCTACCTACCTACTAGGAGTTCCTACAAGTATAATGGGTTTTTTCCTTGGTCAAATTTAAATTATTTTGTACTGTTAAAACCAAAACGTCACAAATTAATGTTACTTGTCATTGAACATATCCATTTTAAATTGATTTTGGATTTATTATTGCAGAAAAAATGGTAAGAGCGCTATTTGACTCTAAGAAACTATGACGTCATATACCTGTATTTCATACAAATTCCATAGAAAATTTTCGTTTTGACGTTTAGAAAAAAGTATCTGATTTGACTTGGGTTTTTTGGCGGAAAGTCAAGGGGTTCAGTTGGAGTTTGCTTTAAATTATTTTGCAAATTGATTCTAGTGAACTTTATAATATGAAATTGGTTAGTTTAGTGTTATAAATGCTCATGCTCATGGACAATATGTGAATTTAAATATAGCGGATAGCAGATTTAAATATAATTTTGACCATTGATTGGCTACGGCGACTCCCCAGTCCCGATCTATAAGGTTCTGCAATGTGCAGAAAGTGGGGCTTTTTGAGCAGGGCAGTAACTGTAGGTATAGTTTTGACGACCTCCGTGGCGTAGTGGTCACCATGCTAGTCCGCCACCCAGAGGTTCCGGGTTCGATCCCCGGTCAGGGCAAGTTGGAAAATGGCCTTTTTCACATTGTCCTGGGTCTTGGACGTGTATCTATATAATGTATTCGTGATAAAATATAGTATCATTGAGTTAGTATCCCACAACACAAGACTCGAAATTACTTTGGGACTAGTTCAATCAATGTAATTTGTCTCTATATATTTATTTATTGTATAGAACAGTATAGTCTTAAGTCAGAGTATATTCTAGGTCACAGAACAGTCGCGTCCGCTCTAGGCTGTCACGGCTTAGCAGGAAGTCGCGTGCATGCAGTAGAAAGTATTGTTATGTAAACTTGTAGCAAACGCACTGTTTCAAACATATTTAATAATTTTAATACATAATAAAAGACATTTTCAGGCACAATTCGATTGTGACGCAGCTTGCATATAAGCACGTTCATAGCAGACGCGTTTCAGTACGACTAGAGGTTCTGTGAGAACAGAAGACCTCGCGAGTCCTTACAACCACGAAATAACCGATTAAATTATATTTTTATTTTTATTTCAGGATTCTAAGTTTATTCAGTGTTTTCAAACATAAAAATGATTCGCAGTATCATACTTTAATAAAAAAGCCAAAAAATATTTTTCATATTGCGATATATTATGTTCTTTGGAGAAAGTAGTTCAATTTCACTCCCTCTCCCACTTCACGTACTTCTTTTAAATAGCTGAAATATGTCATTTTTAAGTTTCAAACCCCCAAATATCCGACATTTGTAGAAATTTCGAAAAACTTGCTTGGCAAAAATATTCTATATAATTACCGAACCTGCTCACAAAATTTCATGAGAATCGTTTAAGAAATGCGACCTGTAGGCGAGAACAGAGTGACAGACGGACAAAAGAATTTTCGGCCAGTCGAAACTGAGACGCCTCGTTGGCTTCGCTCGCTCGGTCTTACTTGGTTTTTTATGTGTGATGTACAGTCTTAAAACTTTTTACCTTGGAATTAAATGAGTTGCGATTGTATCGAGATTAGCATTCGTATAAGTATGTAATTTTAAGTTATATAATTTTTAAAACTGAAAACCAACTGCACCTTCAAACTACACAAACGATTTTGATATAATTTATATGGAACAACTTAGCAAATTTTAAACAAATAAGATTCTAAATCGGTCCAGACGGGCTCGAATAAATGAACAAACAACAAAAAAATCGCGATGAATTGATAACGTCCTCCTTTTTGAAAGTCGTTTAAAAACTATATAAAATTACGTAAAATACCAAGTAAAAGCAAAAAGTAGTGTTTAAAATGTAAAATTATGTTGGAAAGTATCGCGGAAATCGGCGCAGCGCGGCGCGTTGAGATCTTTTGTATGAGCAGTGATTTTATTTGCTGACTTTCCTTATTTATTAGAACGAAGTTTTGGAAGGAAGTTCCTTATCGCGCGTTGCAGGAGCTAGACGGAAAAAATTAAGACCAAAAGTTGTAACAACTCTATTTGTTCATTCTTTATGAAGATAATAAAAACTTGATTGTAGAACGCAAAAAAGAGTTTGAATGTAATTTAGACCTATTTATATTTATATTTTACTTCGTTCCATCCGGGTGTCCCTTAACACCTCTCAAGTTTTTTATTTATTTACCAATTTATGAACACGGAAAATTTATACAGAGAATACATAAAATAAAAGTTGTACAAAGGCACAACTTATCTCAAATAAGATCTCTTCCAGTAGGCTTGTGAGAGGAGATGTTTATGTAAGAGAGGCATACAGGCGTGTTTCTACATTAAATAAAGGAGGTAGAGAATTAAAATGACATAAAACTACACTAACTACAAATAAACATACATATACATACATAATCCTTCTACTGACACCATACAAAAAACACTATTTAACGCTTGAACTGAGTTGTCACTACGTGACTCATATCATTTTAAAAGGATTTGTTTTTATAAAAATTGTAACTGTAACCGTGTTATTTTTAACTTGGACTTAAGAATCCCCTTACCCTAGACTTGTCAGATTTTGGAACGACATGTCAGATTTTGGTAAAAATTTATTATTTTAAAGAAATAGGATAATCTAGGGCTATAATTCGTTTCCTACACTAAAATTGTGAACTGGAAAGAAAATATAAGAGAATAGAAGTTTTTCATACTGATGGTCAAATATGATATAATACACTATATTCTCTTTTAACTTCATAATTTTAATGTAAGAAACCAATTATAACCCTAGATTATTGCAATATCTTTAAAATTACATAATTTTGCCCATATCCGACATATCGTTTCAAAATAAAACGTAGACTACGTTTGTATGGGAAAGTCTAATTCTGTCTAGGGTAAGGGGACTCTTAAGAGAAAGGTTATCAATGAAAGACATCCTCTTGACTGTTTTGGATGATATTATTTATATTATTGTTATAACATGCATAACTGTTGTTTTACGATAACAATAATGAACGTTGATTCATCTTTGATAGGTAAATTTCAAGGCTATACAAAAACAAGAGGTAGGTACAAATGCGACACAAATAAGTTGAACAAAAATGGTGGACTTCAAAGCATTTTTGTACAAATTCCCGGCTCGTAGGTTGAACCAAAATGGCAGTCATCGGTACAAATAATGCGTCGACGGTTGCCATTTTGGTTCAATTTACGTATCGAGAATTTATACAAAAATGCTTTGATCCGCCATTTTTGTTCAACTTATTTGTGTCGCAATGTAATAATTGTTTTTTTATGCATTTAATTATAAGGACTTTGCTATTAGTATTATAACATGAATTTAATAGTTCCATAATTCATCTTGGTTTGCCCACCGGGTGATATTTGGGTGCGGGGTCACCGACCGCCATCACTTTCTCTCGCGAGATGTTTCAGGAGGCTATAACAATCATCCATACATTGTGACCGGTCGTGATTTATTTACTACCGACCATATCTGTGTGTAGTACCGTGTGGTTTAGCAAAAGTAGCAAAACTAGCGCTTTCGTTAGTTAAGCGACAACGGGCGTGGTCCGCACTTGGATGGATGACCACAAGTGGCATAAAAAAATATTGAGTTCCGCCGTGCTTTTGAAGGCACGTATAAGCCGTTGGTCCCGGCTGTCATCATTGTTTGGCAGTCGTCAAGCTATGTCAGATGCCTTTGGGCAGCCTGAAAAATCTGACACCAGTGTTGGCCACTTACACACACGAAAAACAACAACCAACAGTGTGGTTTCCGGCGAAGAATAAGGCAAATCCATCTCTTCCTCTGGACGTCGTAAGAGGCGACTAACGTTCAAACATCTCATCACTGTAGTGTACCTATCGCCTTATAAACATAATTATTTCTCTTCCCTCGTCACTAGATGGCGCTATAGATAGCAATTAAAACATAACAATATTTGATGACTATGACTATTACTATAAATATAACTTATATGAAATACAATAAATATGTTTAAAGCATATTCAACACATTCTTTGTCACTTTTTTGCTAGTCGCGTGTGCTGCCATCTCTGATTGCTAGCTGGTACTAATCGCTTAGTAGGTTTGCCTACTTACCTTCAATAGTTTCTATGGCGTTGAATATCTGTTACGTTAATAATTGTATAATCTTTATTAGGGTTGACGTCAGGTTGTACGGTTGTACAACTGTAAAATAGGTGCCCGAGAGGAAGAGGAAAATTGCTGCCTATCGATTTGGCTTATGCGGAATACCTGAGCTAAAGCTCGGAATACCTGAATTTTCCAAAGTCCAGTGTTGCCCCCGTTTGAAATAAATCATATGATAGGAAACGGAGACATCATTCAAAATGTTGTCTTCAGGAACTAGATAACCCTTCAAACTTTTTTATGAACTACTGTTTACAGTTCAAAGTGAGAATGTAAAGCTTTTCCACGCACATACGCCAAAAGTGACCGTTTTTGCAATTGTGCGTAGAAAAGCTACACGTTCTCACTTGAAATTGTAAATTCAGGTAAGTATCCCCTTAAAACAGAGGACGAACATTCCAAAAATGTTTATATAGTGTACAAACAATATGACATCTAGTGGCGGGTAATCGAATCACTTGTACAAAGGGACGATTTATGCATAAAGTATGATAATACTAAGTACGAGTACTTTCAACGCAATGCAAGCCATATAGACGGCGCTTGTGTTTAACAAAAACCGTAGATTTCTTCTCAACTTCGAATGGTCTTCATCATACTTGGGGGATCATTGACATGTTTATTATATTTATAGGCGCCGCCCGCGGTAAGTTTGTACACTGCTAGGTATTCGCCCACTAGCCAAACTGTCACTTTGCTCAACGCTTTGATTGCTCGAATGCCAAATATAGACATTTTTTACGACAATTTAAAAAAAATTGTTAATTTTTGTAATTGTTATTTGTCCATTTAGTGTTAAGTATTTAAGTTTTTGACTCACGTGCACGTTTGGGGTAACTGTAACTGCACGGGGTAATTTTTAATAATAAAGTATATTTGGAGAAGAAGAGCGGGAAAGCAAACCCCGGCTCCGAAGCAGCACAGTTGAGGATGCAAGCGGGAACACGCTAAGATGAATGATAAGTAGATCTATGGTCTCCAACTCATTCACCAGCGATCAATCTTTCGTTTGCAACCATATATTGCTGCTTTCTCGGACATGTCTTCATGTATGCAGGATTTTACTAAACCTGGCCGGCTATACAATATGTAACAAAAACCCGGCCGATCTTTGTAGGAGCAACTCAGACCGTCAATATGAACAACTTTTCCTATGGGACCAATGCTTGAAACTCGAAAAAAAAAACGACATTTCATACTAATTGCCGGGCCGGCCGAACAGTTGTCTATGAAAATGACTATTTTTTTTCGAGTTTCTAGCATTGATCCTATAGGAAAAGTTGTTCATATTGACGGTCTGAGTTGCCCCTACAAGATTCGGACAGGGTTTTTGATACATATTGTATATTAGATAAAGATGCTAAGCGTTCCTCCGATCGTGGTTTATAAATGTATTGTATTTCTTGTATTGTATTCTTCGATGCTGGCTTGGGAGAATAGAAAAAACTTAGAACGCACCAGCTGCTTTTCTTCCCGCTAAGATCGTAGAAGCCGATCCAGGGACTGGGCTAAAATGCGAATCATATAAATAGGCGATCACTCACTTCTATTTGATTCCTTTTTCCATCTTGCCCGCCATCACGCTAAAAGTGGCCTTTAAGTCTTGCGAACCTGGGCTCTGTCTGCTCAGAGAAGACCCCAAATGCTCTGTCTGCCCCATTAGGGATATAGACGTGATAGTATGTATGTATTGTATTTCAGAAGTTGATAGAAACTGGTGACAAATTAACATAAAGGTACATAAACTTGACAGCTTTCAAAAACGTGCGTACTCGCCAGGCAGTCTGCGGCCGCAGTGATGATGACATAATGACCAACGATGTTTTATTTTGTTAAGATACCTCCATAATTGTCATCTCCAACGGCTTGGTACTGAGCACAAGCCTCTTTCTATACTTTGCCCTAGCTATTTCTTAATTCAGTTATTTACAGATTATATCGTCGATGCACCAGGCGTGCAGGCGTTTATCGGTCCTATTAGAGCTATTCGTAAAATTAAAAATACCTAATCTATAATTTTTCAAGACTAAGGACCGACTTCACTCCCAAACTACATAACCGATTTTGATAAAACTTCTATGGGACCACCTGACAAGATTCCATTTTAAACGAAATAGAATTTTCCAATTCGGTCAAGGCGTGTTCAAATAATCGGCGAACTATAAATTGTTCGAATAATATAAAAAAGATCGCGACGAATGAAAGACGCTTCTTTTTGGGAGACGGTTAAAAATGCTTCTAAAGTTAAATTTTACTGGGATGTTTTGAGAGATTCTAGGGGATCTACAAAATTATGCATCTCAGAACTAAATATATATATTTGTTCAGGCTCTGGTCAATGAACTGTTATGTAAGCGACATGTCTATTTGGTATTGAGAATGATACCGGTGATCGAAAAGTTACGTCAGAATATTTTGATATACTGTAAAGAAGCCAGCCAACCAGGCTGCGGTTGTTCAACTTTTGTAGTTATTTGTATAGTATCAGTGGACAGTTAGTAGAGCTAGTTTTCCCTATTTGAATAGAAAAAGTTTTTCATGAAATGCATGATTACAATTTTCTGTGATACCGAACCATTTTTGAACCATTTTAAAATATGGTTGTGTTTATAAAACACAAAGATAGTCTGTGATGCAATCTTTATGGTTATAAATGTTATAATTCTATGTATGCAATGACCCAAATCAAACGACTTTTTTAACTTTATTTTAAAAAAATACAATTTAAAGTAAAACATTTCAAAAAGATATAACTAATTCGAAAATTTAGCAACAAATATATAGATGGTAAATGGCCTTAGAGCATTGTAAGTAGCTATAGTCTACTAGATCGATGATACTGTGTATTTATAATGGTTAAGTTTATCATTTGTACTAAGATTTATATTAGCTAAAATTTTTGTTCTATTGAATATTCGCTTCATTCATAAAGATCACAATCTTTATGTTTCTGTTCACAGGTGTCGCCACTTTCCTTAATTTCGTCCGCGGTCGGTAAGTGTCGGTACATGATATCCGCTCCCCGCAAACCCTTCAAATTATCCGTACTGTTGTCATTTCCAAACACAGCACTCTGCATCTTATGCACAAAGGGCGTTATTTTGCAAATTAGCAGTCTGATGCAGCTGGTGTCTTCTTTCCCTTGTTGCTTAATGACTTCGTCGATGTCTTGGAGGATGGATTCGTTTTTGGCGCGAGAGATCAGGTCTTGGAGGCTTCTGGAGTTTTTGTTCAGGATCCACGATGTGGGATCAGAGTCGGAGCGGTATGGTTTTGATGGGCGAGCAGGGCCAACCAGGAATGTTGATATCTGAAATGTAACATCTATATATATATATATAAATATATAAAAGAAGAAACTGACTGACTGACATATCAACGCAAAGCCCAAATCGCTGGGTCTAGAGATTCCAAATTTGGAACATGGTTTCTAATGAGGTCTAGGGGTGCACTATGAAAGGATTTTTCAAAACTCACCCTCTAAGGGGGTGAAACGGGGGTCGTAAGTTTGTATGGAAAAACAAGATTAGTTAGACCATTTTATTTAAAACTTTCTAGGAATACTCCTGGCGGTAAATGAGTACGGGTTTCAGGTTTTCTCAGAATTTCACTCCTAAAGGTATTAAATGAGGTGACATACTTCATAGGCCATGCTGAAGCGTTCCGTCCATGCTGAAGAGGGGAAATAAAAAAATACTATTCGATTTGTTTGTGAATACTGCTATTTATATCACGATTGATGATTCAATTTATGAACGCCTACATAACCGTAGCCACTCACCATCTGCGCCACAAACACCAGCGCATTTACAGCCACGGCGCTTATCTGGTTAGGTTGCAGTCCGATGAGCTTCACCAGGTACTTCATGGGCGACATGGGACTCGGAGCCTCGTTGAGCTGGTAATCCGGCCTGAAATCATTATTATTTGCATTTGCAGGTAAATCAAGAGAAAAATAGTTGCCCCTAGCAGCGATGTCATCGAAATTTATTGGTTACTTCACTAACAGTTTTAGAACGCCCTACAATGATAAGATGTCGAACTACAAGAAAAAAACACGAAGGTTACTAGGATAACCTAGGATACTATTTTCTGCTTGGTATGTATTCGCTGATGCCAGGCTTCGCAGAAGGACGACGTGCCTGGTATAAATTTTTTGTAGATTTGTATATTTGCCAATTAAATTGAACCACGTAAACATTGAGGCTCATGCGCAAAACGTCTCTTTCGCAAAATGTCCCCAAGTCGTAAAACGTCTCTTTCTCATAATACCCCTTTCGCAGACGGTCTTTTTCGCAAAATGTCTCTTTTGAAGCAACGGAGGTCTTGCGGTATAGTGCCTTACATGCGATTCAATCATGCATCGGTTCAGTTTAAAAGGAATCGCAGGGTTATTTTCATACTTCCACTTGCTTCGGACGAAACACGATATTTTCCACACGATGTGAAAACTTTGTATGTGAAATGAAAAGGCAGACCACATCTTTCATTTTTCTGCTTACCTATTTTCTTCTGCAAAGTTCTCTGGACTTCCATCCTCGTAGGCCTCGCTGAAGACTGGCCGGCGCCTGTTCGGCGTTGGAGTGGTGTGTGGCTGTGTATTTGCCGACTGGAATGCTCGCACCACGAACTCTGCTACCTTTGATGCGACCGAATCTTGAGCTATGAAAGTTTAATCTAGATGAGAGATGATAATGAGTTGATCGAAATATAATTTTCTGGGAGTGCATAGTTTATTAGAGTGTCATGTACTGATATCAGAAGTGGTACAGACCGATTTATTCTCTGCTACAGGACTATAACATTTGTAGAATGAAGGAGTTATGCATGGAAAAGAACGTACGATTTGTTAGAGAAGGACAGATGATACAATTAAGATTGTGTGAAAGAGAAAGATAAGACGCGCGGAAAGTTTAAATTTGGAAGGTTGCGAGTGAGACCATTATGTGGCACGATCCTGCCTTTTCGGCAGGTTAAGCCCTTTATTTTACTTTCTGGCATTTCTGTTCGACGTTTTAGAAATCCTGAAGTATTTGGCAGAATACAGCAATATATAAGCTGGCAGCTCAAGCCTACAAAAGGAGTAAGGTGCAGTATCGATAAAAAATAGCATGAGGTAGGAATTTTAAAATATTAATGGCACATTGGCAACGAAGCTAATTTCGTTTGGGCATTTTCCATAACATTTCTGGTTGTATTGAATTTGTAGCTCATTCATTCCATTGTGATTGCGAACCTAAAAATGCTGAGCAAAATGTTTATAAAAATATTTTATCTTTATATTAATCAGTTGTTTTTTTCTAATTAGTTGAACAGAAAAACTGTCGAAGACACCATTTTGATTCGGATTTCGTGCGGTGGGAATGTTTTCTATTCCTGATTTATCATGAATACTTAACTAGGTCCAGTGCTGCCCTCATTTGAAATAAATAATTTCATAGGAAACGGAGACATTATTTAAAATTTTGTCTTGACCAGGCTCTAGATAATCCTTCAAACTATTTTATTAACTACTGTTTACAGTTTAAAGTGAGAACGTGAAGCTTTTCTACGCACATACGCTAAAAGTGGCCGTTTTTTGCAATTTTCGCAAGGAAGGTTGAGTGAAAAAAAGAGTCATAGAGTAGGTAATAGGGATAGCGTAAAAGACGAAACAAGTCATGTTTTAAAGATAAAAGTTAGATAAAGAATAAAGATTGTAAAGTTTGGTTTTAAATATAAAGCCGACTATACCGCTTTACTTGTCACTAGTGGGAGGTTGAATGACAAATTTCCTTAGCCAATTGTCTATCTCATTTTCTTTTCAGTGCCTGATTCCAAATAAGAGTCAGAAGAACTCAGAGTAATACTTGCACAAATATCGGCCTAGGAAGAAAAATCTATATCTTCTATAAAACTTACCCAAAAAATCAGAAGCAAACTTCATCCCTCCGCTTAACTTATCAATGAAGCCTTCCCTGCCCTCCCGTTCAACATCATTACCACACACCACTTGCACCAACACAACTACTAACAAGACATGTGTCGCCATCTCGAGATCTTGTTTGAGACTACATGAGATGTGAGACGCGACGCGCTCTGCTGAGCGAGGTAACAAGCGCGTATGCGCATACGCGCAACGCAACTGTGGACCACGGATATAATGAATGTCTTTCTAATGTTAGGGGACGTTGCAAAAATAAAAACATTTTTTTTTCTATTTTGTTAGCACGCATTTGTTGACAAAGTAAGTAAGTTCATATATTTTTTTGTTGCATCAGGTTTTTACAGGATTTTGTAGATGGCGCTAGCTGTCTGATAAAATAAAGCAAAAGCTCGCTTTAAGCTCTACAAATCCGACTCGCTAAGAAGAAGAAGAAGCTCTACAAATCCGTATATTAGTGCGAGTAGGATTATAGTGGTAAGTATACCTACTTATTATATGTGTAACTTTATTTTATAAAGAACCAACTTTTCTAACTTTAAATATAACTAAAGCTGTGTTGCTACGAATTCCGGGTTATGGTTCAACCCTAAATCAGATTTTATCTTCATCTTGCCGCGTTCTCGGTTACATCTTTATGAAACGTGGCAAGTAATAGATAAGTAACAAACTTTATAGAAGCTAGCCCATAGAAACGAAAAAAAAAAAGATTTGTTGCCAAATTTTGTATTTAAAAAAATATTACAGACTAGTAGCGATTTTATTGTCAATTGCTTTTGTTAAATTCAAAGAAATCATTTAATAACATATTTAATTTCCTTCGTGTTGTACAAATACATTTTTAGTTTAAATATACGTTTCCATCCAATTTTATTCAATTAGTAAAGTTGGTACTTTAAATTATAAAACATACTGTATCTATACAGGCGACATTTACCGAAACAATGGGCACGGAAATCTGCAGAGCATTACAGGCATTACTACAGCAAATGTAAAAGTAGGTACAGTGCCAACCTACCTTTTATTTCTAACATTCGCAATAATGTTTTCATATTACAAAGAAATCCAGGAAAACCTCAACACTATCTATTTCATTAATCTATATATTACTATATCAGATATAAATTTGAGATATAAATGGGAAAACTCATTGATGAAAAAGGCCGGCCTTTGATACCTTATTTGAGAAGCGTGTTTTGTTTTTGAGAAAATAGATCGATGGTAGATTTTTATTGTTAAATAAGTGTTTTCCATGTCAAATTTTGAATAATTTAGAGCTATCATAGTTTTGTCACGTACTCAGGTACTAAGTCAGCCGTTGGCCTAGCTTTTTTGTCAAGAAAAGGGATTAAAAATGTTGATACTTATATTTTAAAAGGAGGATATATTTTCGAGAACTCGAACCATCTCGGTCTGAATAAAAATTAAGCTAGAGTGTCACCCTATTTTCTTAGCTAAACTCCATGACCTGCATGTTTAACAGATGTGCTCCGTGGACCACGGTAATAGAGCAACGTTGCGACAGATCGCAAACGCCAAGCCACGGAGCAACCGTCTCACAATGATCTTCTTTGTCATAATATTTTTGTTCAAGAGCACCAATGCCGAAATACCCAACAAAGACCTTCAATTCCTCAATGAATTACCTTTGGACAAGCTGCTCAAACTGAAGAATTCTTTACAAGAATTTGTAACAGATAACATAGAAAATAATATAACGGTAACAACACCGACGTATTTACAAGCATTTGGAGCTCAAGCTTTGGCCATGAAAGGACCGCCGATCAAGAGGACAGATAATGAAGAAAGTCTCGTGAAAAAGGAGTCAAAGATAAGTAATATCTTTTCGATGTCTGTGACGACGTTAGCGTTTTTGGCTTTCGGTGGGTATTTGCTGTGTTTGATAGTGCAAGCTGTGAAAGCAAAGGAGCAATACGCGGCGGCTGCCGGCTCGCAGACGACGTTGGTGGTCAACGCAGGGATCAAGAAGAGGCCTCAAGCTCAGGCGGCGCAGACGTTCGCGTCCTATGGGAGGAGAAGGAGGGACCTTAGGCAGAAGCCCTTGGAGAACGTAGACCTTAGCCCTGATCAGCTGTTCAGTGCTCTGTTGCAGTTTTGTGAGGGTTACGCTAGGTGGAGTGAGAGTGTGGATCAATCTTAGATTTACGTAAAAAGCATATCAACTAAAATGCTTCTTCAAACGTGGTACGTGATTATTGCGTCTAATTTATGTTTAAAACTTGCCTATGAATAATTAATGTATTTAAGTGTGTTTACTACAGACAATTTTTAAGTTTGGTGCGCTATATACCATGCTAGACTTGCTAGATAGTGGTGTCCAATGTGTCCCTGATTTTGCACCTATAGCCAATCTAATAACCCCTATATACATAGGAAGGATTCAGGGCAAACGTTATGCCCCTGAATCCTTCCAACATCGGTTTACTTGAATGTAAATTTTCTTCTTACTTTGGTTACCATTAAATAAAAAGAAACATCTAATCTTTCACCAAAGCACAAATGTAAAAAATATATTTTTTTAAGATCTTATAAAATTTCCTCCTATTTTATTAAATTTATTTTAGATTACGACAAAAATAGATGAAATGATGTAAGAGCAGTGATTTACCTTCGCTATTTACCCATAATATTCATATTGTTCTCAACATGAAAATGTTATTTCCAGTGGCTCCCAAAACGTTGTTTACTCTAAAAGCAGGAAGCCACATTGCCCGCAATATACCTACTATCTGTAAACGTTTTCAAACTGTCAAATAATCACGCTAACACCTAATAATAGCAACAAGATGCTTATTGTACCCGTATTTTAGGCGAATTTCTAAATCATTTACCCATTCCACTTTAAACCCTATTTCAGGCATTTTTAAGCTTCTTATCATTTGAAAGTGGTTTAGTTTTATGTTATTTTGAAATGTAGCAAGTGCTTGGTTTTGTTTGTATGAGGCGGTAATGAGACGGTTGGCTTCGATCTGTCATCGTGTGCTCTACTGTTTACAGGCAACTTGCAACGCTGTAGGAGTTGTGGGATTAACGTAGAGTTAAACACGGGATTAACGTAGAATTAAACATTGACGACTAAGTTTAGGTCCTCACTTGACACTTCTTTGTTATGGTCGATGATATGGTGGTCACGATTTTCTAATGAGGTTAATCGTCATTTAAATGGTCAAAAACACGTTCTTGTTATCTTTATTGATTACAATATAATATATTATTTAAAAAACTAGAGCAGGCGGGCATTCGTGGGCCATTATTAGAATGGTTTAAAAATAACCACATAAATAGGAAAATAGCTGTTAAAATTGTTAAGACGAAGGCACAGCTCAAGGATCAATTGTTGGGCCTATCGAGTACCTATTATATGTAAATGATATGTGTAATATAATTAAAGAGGGTTCAATGTACCAAATTGCCGTCGACATCTGCCTAGTAGTTGCTCATAAACACATACAGCCCGCGCAAGGTCCTTCCCGGCCGCTCTGTTGGCAACGCGAGCATAGTTTGAAAAGCTTGTTATTTCATCCAGGGCGATTCTAGAAAAACAGGCAAAGCAAAAAGGGAGAGATAGCGCCTAAGGACTCGGTTTACATTCTATTGAACAAAATTATTATTATTATTAACTATCCATTGAACGAATATTCACTTTTCATTGGGTGTTTCATTCAAATTTCATAAAACTTGTTCCAGGTAATACGTGTCAGTAAGCCTTATAAGTGTGTGAAAAAAAAAAGTTTTTGAAGTGAAATCTTCTTTAGCGGCGTTGTACACTTTTTTGCAAGGGGTAAAAAATGTTAAACTCGCGTCAGGACACGTGACCCTGATCGAAAATTCGTAAGACGGATGGAGAGTAGATAGCCGGCGCGGCTTAGGAGAGGAAGTATCCCCCTCTCTTTCTACGGCGCGGCGAAAATGTATGCATGCGCCTGCTTTTTCGTTTAGGCGGCGCAGGGCGCTTGCGCGTGGCACGCTGTAAATAAATAATTATTGTATTCTACCTCATAAATGATAGTACTTTTATATATCAGTATAAAAGCAATTCGTGCAAAATTATCTCTCACCCTTCCAAAATATCAAAAATGCTCAAGGTTAATATTCAAGTTTTCACTTCTGCCGGCACTCCCGGAGTGCAACCTGTCGTTTTTTTATTTAAAATTTTCATTATATTTGCAAGGTTTCGATTGAAATATTTTTTTTTAGCTTTACCATTTATGAGTTCTTTATAAACGGTCGAAGTTCAAGTAAAATTGTCTATTTTAAAATATTAACTTCCATGTCAAACTTTGCGAATGTTGTGATTAACTATGGAATAAGTAATTATGGCAGAACATACAAGACACACATGAAAAATATTTACAAACTAGCTGATGCCCGCGACTTCGTTCGCGTGGAATTTATGACTCCGGCGTATTAATATAAACAAAAACTAATGAGAGAGAGAGAGAGAGAGAGAAAGAGAGAGAGATAAAAAAGTACTTATACCAGTGTAAGAGCTGAAGTGTTATTAACCCTGGAGAAAGCCACATTAAGTTGGCCATGCGAAAAACCAGTCCTTAGATCGACATCAGCAGCTTTAAGCCTCTAAAACTGTGACTTATTTTCATAGCAAAGCAAGTAACATGGAACTGTGTATTTTCAAAAGGAAAATTGTTGGGGATGAGTAGCATACTCGGAATAAATACTCGTACAGTTTCACTGGCACCACTCACAGTAAACTTTAAGTGTCTCAGCAGACTATGCCGAAGTTTAGCGGCTAAAGTTCAGTGTCTAAAGTTCGGTGGGGATGACACACTAAATAAGCTGAAGTTCAGCCGCTGAAGTTCGGTGGAAACGCCGGACAGTAGTTTTGTGCCGATATGAGAAAATCTTCCGTCTTTGGCGCGTCTGCGGCGAACAGAAACGGGAGCGGAAAAGGGAACGGAAGTGGAAGAGGGAACGGGAGAGAAAGCGGAAGCGGGAGCGGGAGCGGAAGTGGCAACGGCGGCGGCAGCGTCAGCGGCGGCGGCGGCGGCGGCGGTGGTGGCGGCGGCGGTGGCGGCGGCGGCGGCGGCGGCGGCGGTGGCGGCGGCGGAGGCGTCAGCGGCAGCGGAGGCGCCGGCGGCAGCGGCGGCATCGGCGGCGGTGACGGCGGCGGAGGCGTCAGCGGCGGCGGCGGCGGCGGCGGTGGAAGCGGCGGCGGCAGTGGCGGCGGCAGCGGCGGCGACGGCGGCGGTGGCGGCGGCGGCGGCGGCGGCGGCGGCGGCGGCGAAGGCGGAGGCGCCGGCGGCAGCGGCGGCGGAGGCGCCGGTGGCGGCGTCGGCGGCGGCGACGGCGGCGGAGGCGTCAGCGGCGGCGGCGGCAGCGGAGGCGTCGGAGGCGTCGGCGGCGGCGGCGGCGGTGGCGGCGGCGGTGGCGGCGGCGGCGGCGGCGGAAGCGGTGGCGGCAGCGGCGGCGGCAGCGGCGGCGGTGGCGGCGGCGGCGGCGGGGGTGGCGGCGGCGGCGGCGGCGGTGGCGGGGGATGCTGGAGCGGGAGCAGGAGTGGGAGCGGGAGCGGGAAAGGGAGCGGAACGGGTACAGGAACGGGTACAGGAACGGGTACGGGTACGGGTATGGGTACGGGTACGGGTACGGGTACGGGTACGGGTACGGGTACGGGTACGGGTACGGGTACGGGTACGGGTACGGGTACGGGTACGGGTACGGGTACGGGTACGGGTACGGGTACGGGTACGGGTACGGGTACGGGTACGGGTACGGGTACGGGTACGGGTACGGGTACGGGTACGGGTACGGGGACGGGTACTGGTACGGGGACGGGGACGGGTACGGGTACGAGTACGGGTACGGGTACGGGTAGGGGTACGGATACGGGTACGGGTACGGATACGGGTACGGGTACGGGTACGGGTACGGGTACGGGTACGGGTACGGGTCCGATTCAGGCAAAAGCATCGGAGGTTCGGCATTATGTGTTGCTAGTTATGCAAATAACATTGCACACATGCATTGGCTGAAATTCAGCCGCTGAACTTCGGCATACAGTGCTGAGACACTAAGTAGGGTTCCGTTACACAGTTTCGGCGGAGTCGAATTTCGCATCAGCATTATTGGCCCTCCGACATTAAGACTTATTTTGTGAGCCGAGAGTCCATTTGCTGCAAGTGAATTAAGAAACTCATCTGGATAATTGGTGGCGTCGTCAACAACACTATCCAAGAAATTAACAATAATTTGCGTCATAAGTTCTTTATTAATTGATTTTTAATTTTTTGGTGTTGTTCAGGACGTTAAGGTGCACTTTGGATTGTGTGATCTCGGAAAGGAGTAACAAGCGTCTTGTCTCAATGAATTTTATTTGCAACTAAAAAACAAGTACATTTCATGCATGTTAAATACAAACGGCGGGACTAGAGTACATCAATAAGTATAGATAGGTTTGTATTCCGCTCTAACTGATTTGAATTAATAATTTCACACATATAAGTAAAATAGATTCAACATAAACCGCCCACCAAAGGACTATACAAGTCCTTTCAAACTAAATAACAAACAAAAGGGTGAGGTCGGATCAAACTTTAAATTAATCACTTGCAATTGGCATTGCGCATAGCTTTGTAACACTTCTACGAACTACATTATTACCAGACTTCACGCTATATACCCTAGTGAGGCCGTCAGCACCGGGGTGTTTATCAGTTATACGTCCGAGTGCCCACTTTCCTGGAGGTAAACTATCTTGCTTAATGAGTACAACGTCGCCTACTTTAAATTCATCTTCCCTTTTACACCATTTGGGTCGTTGTTGAAGACGTGTTAAATACTCACTTTGCCAACGAGCCCAAAAATCATTGATTAACTTTTGACAATAATGCCAACGAGTCAAGTAGGATATTTTCACCTCCTTCATATCTGGGCTAGGCACTGTAATGGGCGCTTCACCGATTAAAAAATGACCTGGTGTCAGTATTTGTATATTCTCATCGGTCGAGTTTATCGGACATAGCGGTCGAGAATTGAGGCAGGCTTCAACTTCGCATAAAACTGTAGTCATCTCTTCGAACGTAATGTTTGTGGTGAGTATTCGCTTCAAGTGGTATTTAATGGACTTTACTCCTGCCTCCCAGAGTCCCCCTATGGTCGGAGAATAGGCTGGAATAAAGTGCCATTGCGTCCCGTCATTTGCCATTGCGTCAGAGATACTTCCATCAAATTGTAAGCTGGCCTCCTTCCAAGCATCATGTAGTTCCTTATTGGCACCAATGAAGTTTCTACCCTGGTCGCTCCATAAGTGAGCGCATCTACCTCTTCGAGCACAAAACCTTTTGAATGCACCAATGAATGCTTGTGACGTCATATCCCCAACCAATTCCAAATGAATAGCCCTTGTGGACATACAAATAAAAAGGGCTATGTAGGCCTTACTTGTCTTTGCACCTCTACCTCTCGACAATAGCACTTGATAGGGACCTGCAAAGTCAACTCCAGAATTCAAAAATGGACGTGCTGGTGTCACGCGCACTGATGGTAAATTTCCCATTACTTGAGTTTTAGCCTTAGCGTTTTGTTTAGCACATACAAAGCACCGGTGTATGTGTTTTTTAACCATATCTTTCGCCCTAAGTATCCAATATTTAGATCTTATATGACATAATGTCAATTGGATACCTCCATGCAAGGTCTTAGAGTGAGCTTCAGCAATTAAAAGTGAAGTAAGTGAATTATCTTTTCCCAGAATTATAGGATGCTTACTATCTTTCTCCAACTTTGCATGTAATAACCTTCCGCCCACCCTGAGGATTCCCTTTTCATCCACATACGGGTTTAATGATTTCAATTTACTTGTCCCTTGCACGTGTTTCCCTTTCTTAAGTAAGTAAAGCTCTTTTTCAAACTCCTCTTCTTGTAACTTCTTAATGCATGTGTTTAATGCTTCTTCTAATTCTGCTGTTTGCATGTTCGCATCTATGATTTCTTTGGCGTTCTTTGTCTTGTAGTTCAAAAATCTCTTACAATATACTATCGTTCTTAGTAATTCATTTAGTGTATTGAAATTCTCAAATTGTTCTGATAACTTTCGCTCTTCTTTTGCTTCTCTGATTACTAAAGATTGTACTGTTGCTTTCTTCTTCTCTAAATCTGTAGATTTGATTTCAATCCGAGTAAAGTTAATTTCCTTTTTAGACAGCCATTCTGGTCCTTTCCACCAAATGTCACATTTCTTAAGGTTGGTTGTCAACATTCCTCTTGACGCGACATCTGCAGGATTATCACATGATTGGACGTGATACCATTGACTGCTATTGACATTGGAAGTTATTTCAACGACGCGGTTTGCAACAAATGGCTTCCATTTTGCGGGTTCTCCGAACAACCAAGATAGGACAATAGATGAATCTGTCCATGCGAAAACTTGTGAAGCTGGTGTTTTCATAGCAGTTGCCACTTGCTTCAGTAGTCTCGACAGTATTAAGGCTCCACAAAGCTCTAACCTGGGCAAAGAAATTGTTTTAAGGGGAGCTACTCTCGTCTTCGCTGCAATCAAGAAAGTTTTTATCGATTCATCTTTGTCTATAACCCGACAAAATACAACAGCGGCATAAGCCTTTTCAGATGCGTCGCTAAAACCGTGAATTTGAATACCATTCATGTTTGAATCCAATGTACCAATCCATCGGCTCATGTAAATCTCGTTCACGTTTTCAAGATCTGAGCGTATCATCATCCATTCATCTTTCAGTGATGCACTGATTTCTTCATCCCAAGTTATCTTCTCAAGCCATAGTTTTTGGATTAAAATCTTTGTCAACACGATGCATGGTGCGATCCAACCCAATGGGTCAAACAACTTTTGTATATCAGCTAGAATGGTTCGCTTGGTTATGATTTTGACAGCAGGTAAGTTAAGTTTGTACTCAAACTGATCTTTTCCTAAATTCCAATGGATACCCAATGCCTTAATAACTCCGTCTACTTTTATATCCAGATTTGCTCTTGTTGATCTTTCCGATGGATAAAGACTTTGCATAAATTGTGCGTCGTTGGAACACCATTTCTTTAAATCGAAACCTCCTCGACGTAGAAGTTCTTTTAGATCTTGACTAACCTTGATGGCTTCAGAAACACTACTACCTCCGGACATGCAGTCGTCGATATAAAAATCTTCTGTTAATATTCTTGCAGCTTCAGGAAAATTGGCACCTTCATCCACAGCCAATTGTTTAAGTGTTTTGACTGCGAGGTACGGCGCAGAAGCTGTTCCGAATGTTACAGTAAGAAGTCTGTAGTCCTTTATTTCATCAGATTCATCGTTTCGCCACACAATTCTCTGGAAGTCAACGTCTTCTTTATGCATCAAAATCATTCTATACATTTTTTGTATATCTGAGACGAAGCAGACGGCATGAGTGCGCCATCGCATGATGATATTTCTTAGATCATCCTGTAACACCGGTCCTGGAAGAAGCTCATCGTTCAAGGAGACACCATTGGAGCCCTTGCAGGATGCGTCGAATACCACACGAGTCTTCGTGGTCTCCTTATCCTGGCGGATCACGGCGTGATGAGGTAAGTATACGGCTTTATTACTTATTTCTTTTTCAGGTACTTCTTCGAGATGTCCTAATTCTTTATATTCATTTATCACCTTTATGTATTCTTCTTTTAGTTCTTTGTTTCTGCTAAATCTTATCTCTAGTTGCTTAAGTCTTTTTACTGCTGTCTCTCTAGTATTTCCATTTGGTGATTGAAGATTTTCCTTCTTGAACGGTAGTCGAACTATATACCTTCCTTCCTTGTTTCTTGAGTATGTTCTGTCATATAACTCTTCACATAATTGCTCTTCTCTAGTTTGAATTCTATGTGTGTCTGTATCTATCTCCCATATTGTTTTTATAAGGTCTTCTATATTCACTTCATTAGTCATGGCCGTCAAGGATTTCTTAGGAGTATTTACTTTTATATTTATTCCTCCCATCACGATCCATCCGAGGCTGGTTCTTTGTGCGCATGGTGTACCTGGCGGACCCTTGATTAATCCTTGTTGCAATATTTTAGAGTACTCATTTACACCTAGTAACAAATCTATGGTTCCCGACTCATAAAATTTTGGATCTGCTAGGTTGATATTCTCAAGGTGTGGCCATTCAGTCACTGGCTTCAGTTTTGAAGGTAAGTTTGTGGTCAAATGTTTTGACATGACGTAAGCTTGTATAGGTAACTCAAATTCAGCTTCCCAACGTGATAGAACATTGACTTGCACTTCTTGTCTGACTTGTACCTTCATGGATTCCATTCCAGTGACTATAAGATTGATTTGCTTGCGTTCTAGTTTA
Organism: Acrobasis suavella; assembly: GCA_943193695.1. Lineage (NCBI taxonomy): Eukaryota > Metazoa > Arthropoda > Insecta > Lepidoptera > Pyralidae > Acrobasis > Acrobasis suavella. The sequence continues at coordinate 5,032,376 of OW971943.1, forward strand.
AGAGCTTGAGCTGCCTTTTCACTTATGAAGCACGCTTGGGATCCTGAGTCGATGAGCGCCTTAAGCACAGTAGTGTGACCATGATTTCCTTTTACAATAACTACTGCGGTTGCTAAGAGACTAAAGTGGCGTTCATCTTCTTCTTTAGGCGACGCCATTGTAGTATGCACTGCCTTCTCTTCTACATCTGCTTGGGCTGAAGTCATCGGTTGAATGGATTCTGACTGGGTTGCCGCAGACTTCTCAGTACTATTTTGTTGATGTAGGAGTGAATGGTGGCGTCGTCTGCAAACTCGACAAGAGGTAGGCACTCGACATCTGAAGACGGAATGCCCTGGAGCCAAGCAATTGAAACAGAGCTTGTTGCTTTGGACGTATTGACTGCGTTCAGAAGGTTGCATCTTTACAAATTCCTTGCAACGGCATAAAGCATGATTTTCTTTACACATAATGCAGCATTTTTCTCTTTCTGACGAAGGCGAGGATGTAGTTGCATGGAAAACTCGTTCTTTAACATTCTTTGCAGTTGGCGGCGTGATCAGTTCTAACGTGCGAAATTTTGATTCTAAAAATTTGTTTAAGTCATTCCACTTCGATAGCTCTTCTTTGTTTTCAGCGAATGCGTATTCTTCCCATTCTTTATGAGACTCTGGGTCCAATTTCTGAGCAACCAGAAAAATGATTAATGGATCCCAAGAGTTGGTAGAAATTTCAAGATTGCGTAGACTATTCAAAATTTCGTCCGTGGTGTCTAACAAACTTTTTAGCTGTGCGGCTGTCTGTGCAGAACATTTCTTTTGCGCGAACAGTCGTTTTAATAAAGAATTCACTATTAAACGCTTATTGCCGTAACGTCTATGTAATGTTTCCCAGGCTTGTAAATAATTCGCATCCGTTATCTGTATATGCCTAAGCAGTGCTGCTGCTTCACCCGTAATGCTGGTCTTTAAATAGTGGAGCTTCTGAACGTTGCTTAGTGACGAATTATTATGTACGAGTGATACGAATAAATCTTTGTAGGTGGGCCACTCTTCATAATTTCCCGAGAACGACGGTAACTCGATACGTGGTAATTTCACTTGAGTCAGCTTCTCCATAGACACATCATGGCTAACATTTCCTGACCCTTCATTCGATGGCCCTGCTTCGAACTTCAACAGCATGTCCCTAAGATCGGCGAGCATACCCAGGTACAAGTCTTCATGAGCGTAGTATTCTTCATTCAAAAAATAGGGGAGTGTGCCACGTTGCTCGCGGGGAGTCATTTTTACCAATTCCAAGTGAGCCCTCTTAAATGTATTCCAATATTCTTCAATAGACTGTATGCGTGTTTGTAAATAACCTTTTGTTAGTCTTTGTTTAGGGCATTTTTTCAAATTAATCTGAGTTTTCTTAAGTAATTCCGCCGTATCCTCCAAAATACATTGTATTTCTTCCTTGGTGGACATATTTCGTCACTTTTTACACTTAAATCCAGTCAAACTATCACACAATGTTTATTAGCACAAAGTTATTGTCACAGTAATTTATCGTAATGAGTTAATGTTCACTAAACGATGCACCGTTCACCGAGTCTATTGTTTGTTATCACTCGGGCGCTCGGAAAGGGTCAACCGGTTTGCTACCTGGAGTTACGCGATGGTATGCGGCTCGATATCGACCATATGTTCAGGACGTTAAGGTGCACTTTGGATTGTGTGATCTCGGAAAGGAGTAACAAGCGTCTTGTCTCAATGAATTTTATTTGCAACTAAAAAACAAGTACATTTCATGCATGTTAAATACAAACGGCGGGACTAGAGTACATCAATAAGTATAGATAGGTTTGTATTCCGCTCTAACTGATTTGAATTAATAATTTCACACATATAAGTAAAATAGATTCAACAGGTGTCAATATGGCGTGTTCACATAACCAAGATTTTTTCTGGTGTGTTATGCTCTGAAGGTCCGCAAATACTGAACTTCAAAGTTCTTCTTCGGACGATACAACTTTTTTATGAAAAAAATTTCAATGTACGGACACATTTTTTTTTACTCTTTTATTATAGTATAGATTTAGTATGTTTTTGTTCAGCGGCAACAAAAAAACATCATCTATAAAAATTTCGACTGTCTAGCTATAATGGTTCATGAGATACAGGCTGGTGACAGACAGACAGACAAACAGTCCGACGGTCTAAGTAATAGGGTCCCGTTTCTACCCTACCCTATGTAACCCTAAAAATCCGATAAAATAAGTATTTATGGGGGGCTCCCATTCTACAAAAGTGATTTTTCATAGATTATGGTACCGAACCCTTCGCGCGCGTCCGACTCGCGCTTGGCCAGTTGTATTATAACTCAACAAAAAGTTCTCATCAGACTTAACAACTTTTGCTAAGGCGGCATTTTAATATTTCTTATAGTTTAGCTGGACCATTATAGTTCTGCATCATGTGTTCCATTTTCCAAAATCAATTATAGCCTATATGTTGCCCAGGCTTCACAGCTATATAACTAAAAAAGTTTCATTCGAATCCGTCCAGTATTTCCGGAGATTAGCGTGTACAAACAGACAAACAGACAAACAGACAAACAGACAGACATTTTTTTTTATTTTCTTACTCTATTACTATATCTCCATCGCACCAAATATTTTTTTTTGAAAAATTTTCTATGTACAGACACATTTTTTTTACTCTTTTATTATAGTATAATGGTACGGAACCCTTCGCGCGCGTCCGACTCGCGCTTGGCCAGTTGTATTATAACTCAACAAAAAGTTCTCATCAGACTTAACAACTTTTGCTAAGGCGGCATTTTAATATTTCTTATAGTTTAGCTGGACCATTATAGTTCTGCATCATGTGTTCCATTTTCCAAAATCAATTATAGCCTATATGTTGCCCAGGCTTCACAGCTATATAACTAAAAAAGTTTCATTCGAATCCGTCCAGTATTTCCGGAGATTAGCGTGTACAAACAGACAAACAGACAAACAGACAAACAGACAGACATTTTTTTTTATTTTCTTACTCTATTACTATATCTCCATCGCACCAAATATTTTTTTTTGAAAAATTTTCTATGTACAGACACATTTTTTTTACTCTTTTATTATAGTATAGATTACAATTAAGATTGCTTAAGACTATTACCCCGAATAAAATTAACAATAATTATAAGCTTAACGATGCAGATTATTTAAACATTTTAAAGTTGTAAATTTATATGATAAAGTTAAAATGGAAATTGTGTTTAAAAACCTACCCCAAGTAAATTTTCTAAAAGAGACCGTTCAAATATTACGTAAGCAGATTTATTACAATTATTTACTCCCCCATCCCCCTTGTCAGGAAAAGTAAGCAAAGCTCGTACCCCCTCCCCCCATGCTTACGTAAACATTTTTCAATTATAAATGTATTTTTTTTTATATTATAATTATAATGTTATAATTATAATTTTAAAAATAAGAAAGTACGAAAGACGGACAAAAATAATCGTAGGGCATTTGCACTTAAGCGTAGAGCTAAATTGACTAAAAGATCAAGAATTTTTTTTGACACACTTAGTTAACTAACTTTTGTACATTTTGTACTTTCGTACTTGTATGAGATTTTTTTAAACTTTTAATAAATTTTTGGTATAACTTGGATTTGTCTATTTGAAACGACATTTTATTTAAACGTTAGACTTTGGCTAATTGAATCAACGGTAACACAAATTTTAAACTTCTTTGCTATGCTTACAATACGTCTACTCGCTATAGTATCCAAACGAAACAATACACTGACAGAGGAATTTTTGACAAGTGAATAGCGCGCGGTAATTCCCCTAATCGGTTCTAAAGCGAGTGCCTAAACGTATGCATTATTTGCGGGAATCCCCGAAAATGCGTTTCGTTTTCAAGCATAGACAATGTGAGGGTTGCCATTTGTGTAAAAAAGTAAATAACTACCGATGACGTAATCATCATCTAGACTCCTCTACCCCCCATGTCATCCAAAATAAGCAAAACAAAGACCCCCCCCCACCCCCCATAGTGCTTAGGTTATACTTGAACGGCCCCAAACTTACAATTAGAAGCACTGAGTTGCGTAATTTAACATACCTACCTAGATTTATCCTACCTTCATATAACAACGTTCACGGTAAAAGAATGTGGGAGTATTTCCTGCCATCTACTTTAAATGAATACCCTTACAATATTACTGAGAAAATAAGTAATTAAAAAAATAGTATCAAATGTAAATTTGTGCTTAAAAACTATATATTTACTGTATAACATTGTAACGAATAGTGACTCGCCTTACCACGTATAAACCCAAATAGGTTTTTGTTGGTATTTCTTAATATGTAAAGCATGTATGTAATAATTGTGTGACTTAAATAAATAAATTAATAAAATTGAATAATATATAAGACATTTTCTGAAGCCTGTAAAAATCTAAAATAGTTACAAACATTTAAATGTTCATAGATGAAGTATAGTTCTTTTCAATTAAATGAAGAAGAATGTTACTAAATCTTTATTAAGATTCAAAATTCCAAAATTGTTGAAGAAAATCTATATATATAAAAGAAAAAATTGAATGACTGACTGACATATCAACGCACAGCCCAAACCACTAGGTCTAAAGACTCCAAATTTGGCATATAGGTTTCTTATGAGGTCTAGGGGTGCACTAAGAAAGGATTTTTCAAAATTCACCTCCTAAGGGGGTGAAACGGGGGTCCAAAAGATGTATGGACAAACAGGATTAGTTTGACCATTTTATTTGAAACTTCGCAAGAGTACTCCCGGCGGTAAATAAGTAAAAACGTGTTCCAGGATTTTTCAAAATTCATCTCCTAACGGGATGTAACGGGGGTCCAAAGTTTTTATGGAGAAATGAGATTAGTTTGACCATATTATTCGAAACTTCGCAAAAGTATTCCCGGCTCTAAATAAATAATATACATTTTAGGATTTTTAAAAATTCATCCCCTAAGGGGGTGAAACGGGGGTCCAAAGTTTGTATGGAGAAAAAAGATTAATTTGACCATTTTGTTCGAAACTTCGCAAGAGTACTCTCGACGGTAAATAGGTGAATATGTTTTTTTGGATTTTTCAAATTTCATCCCCTTAGGGGGTGAAACGGTCCAAAGTATTTATAGACAAACAAGATTAGTTTAACCATTTTGAAGCGTTCCGTCGCTCAGCGAACAGCTAACAGGGAACAGGGAGAGGGAGAGCCCTATAAGAACCATTTTCGACATAGACACATACATGGCTGACATAAATAGATAGCGACTGATCGATCAACGCGCAGCTGAAACCGCAGGGACTAGAGACTCCAAATTTGGCACATAGGCTTTTTATAAGGTCTAGGAGTACACTAAGTAAAGATTTTTCAAAACTGTATGGAGTGACAAGATTAGTGAGACTATTTTATTCGAAACTTCGCAGGAGTATTCTTTACGGTAAATGAATAAGTATGTATTTCAGGATTTTTCTAAATTAAACCTCTAAGGGGGTCCGAAGTTTGTATGGAGAAACAAGATTAGTTTAACCATTTTGAAGCGTTTCGTCGCTCTCTCTCGGTCTATCAAACGGGAACGGGAACAGGAAAGAAACGGGATAGGGAGCGGGAAAGGGAGGTTCACCGGGTCTACTAGGCCTTCAAATACCTACGTTATAATAAAAAAAAATGTTATATTTTATAAGTATTTTAACATAATAATTCATATGTTATCACAACATTTATAACGTAAAAAACCAATAAAACATCCTATTAGAACCATTTTCGACTTCTACGCGGACGAAGTCGTGGGTTAAAGCTAGTAATTATACAAAAATGTAGGTACATCCTACTTTTTCGGATATTTTTTTTTGTATTTTAATGGCATACCAGTCTAATACTACTAATTTATGACACAGTAGATTTGATTTGAAGATTGCGGAATCTAAAAAATATAACAATTTTGTTTTGAACGATATATAACAAAAGTCTAGAAAATGTTAGTATTTTTTTTAATACGACTTTACATATACCAACAGAATCCTGAAGATGATGTATATAGGATAGATTCGAGATATGTTGCTTGACTCATTATGATGATCATAAAAATAAATCTTTGCATATACCTACACGCTGTCATAGATAAAATGAACAACCATTTAATTTTACAGTAGTAAGACTAGACTTTGAATAGTTTTTACAGCCACATGTAAGGCTCACTGGTTTAGTTAATTGATTAACAATTTAACTTCTTGTTAAAAATGGCTAACCATAATCCGTGCAAGTCGTCCGCAACGCTGGTGGTTAATAAGGCGTGTGGTACACTAAGCACATGTCTGTGCGCTGACGGGGCGCACTGGGAACCGAACAAGCAATAACGGTTATCGCCTCTTGATCACTTTTTATTGCTCCGCAGGGTTTGACTTGAGAGAATAAAAAAATGCGTGTAAACATTGGGGATGCTTGTGTGGTTTTTACTGTCTACCATTTGCAATTTGCAACTTTATCTTTTTGTCCTCTGACGGAAAAGAGGTCTGTTAAGATGTGTCATTGTAACTCTCATAAAACTGAACCTATTTTGATTATTATTTTTTGTTAATAATCTATACTATAATAAAAGAGTAAAAAAAATGTGTCTGTACATTGAAAATTTAAAAAAAAAAAAAATTTGTGGCGATGGAGATATAGTAATAGAGTAAGAAAATAAAAAAAATGTCTGTCTGTTTGTCTGTTTGTCTGTTTGTCTGTTTGTCTGTTTGTCTGTTTGTCTGTTTGTACACGCTAATCTCCGGAAATACTGGACGGATTCGAATAAAACTTTTTTTGTTATATAGCTGTGAAGCCTGGGCAACATATAGGCTATAATTGATTTTGGAAAATGGAACACATGATGCAGAACTATAATGGTCCAGCTAAACTATAAGAAATATTAAAATGCCGCCTTAGCAAAAGTTGTTAAGTCTGATGAGAACTTTTTGTTGAGTTATAATACAACTGGCCAAGCGCGAGTCGGACGCGCGCGAAGGGTTCCGTACCATAATCTATGAAAAATCACGTTTGTAGTATGGGAGCCCCCGATAAATAGTTATTTTATTCGATTTTTAGGGTTCCATAGGGTAGGGTAGAAACGGGACCCTATTACTTAGACCGTCCGACTGTTTGTCTGTCTGTCTCTCACCAGGCTGTATCTCATTAACAAAAGAGTAAAAAAAATGTGTCTGTACATTGAAATTTTTTCAAAAAAAAAAAGTTGTTTCGTCCGAAGTAGAACTTATAAGTTCAGTATTTGCGGACCTTCAGAGCATAACACACCAGAAAATTCTTGGTTATGTGAACGCGCCATATTGACACCAAAAAATTAAAAATCAATTAATAAAGAACTTATGACGCAAATTATTGTTAACTAGCTTGTGCCCGCGGCTTCGCTCGCGTAGGGGTGTCATTTATCAAAATACTTTCTTAGGGGATGCCTACGTCATAGTAGCTTTATGCATGCAAAGTCTCAGCCCGATCGGTTTATAATTGACAAAGTTTCATACAAACTTTCATCCCCTATTTTATCCCCTTGGGGGTAGAATTGATCAAAATCCTTTCTTAGCGGATGCCTACGTCATAACATCTACCTGCATGCCAAATTTCAGCCCGATCCGTCCAGTGGTTTGGGCTGTGCGTTGATAGATCACTATGTCAGTCAGTCAGTCACCTTTGAGTTATATATATTTAGATTTCTTGGATAGTGTTGTTGACGACGCCACCAATTATCCAGTTGAGTTTCTTAATTCACTTGCAGCAAATGGACTCACGGCTCACAAAATAAGTCTTAATGTCGGAGGGCCAATAATGCTGATGCGAAATTTGACTCCGCCGAAACTGTGTAACGGAACCCAACTTAATGTCTCAGCACTGTATGCCGAAGTTCAGCGGCTGAATTTCAGCCAATGCATGCCTGCAATGTTATTTGCATTACTAGCAACACATAACGCCGAACTTCCGATGCTTTTGCCTGAATCGGACCCGTACCGGTACCCGTACCCGTACCCGTACCCGTATCCGTACCCACTCCTGCTCCCGCTCCCTCTCCCGCTCCCGCCGCCACCGCTTCCGCCGACGCCGCCGCCGCACCTTCCGCCGCCGTCGCCGCTGCCGCCGCCGCCGCCGACGCCGCCGCCGCCACCGCCGCCGCCGCCGCCGCCGCCGACGCCGCCGCCACCGCTTCCGCCGACGCCGCCGCCGCACCTTCCGCTTCCGCCGACGCCGCCGCCGCACCTTCCGCCGCCGCCGCCGCTGCCACCGCTTCCGCCGACGCCGCCGCCGCACCTTCCGCCGCCGCCGCCGCTGCCGCCTCCGCCGCCGCCGCCGCCGCCTCCGCCGCCGCCGCCGCTGCCGCGGCCGCTGCCGCCGCCACCGCTTCCGCCGACGTCGCCGCCGCACCTTCCGCCACAGCTTCCGCCGACGCCGCCGCCGCACCTTCCGCTTCCGCCGACGCCGCCGCCACACCTTCCGCCGCCGCCGCCGCTGCCGCCGCCGCCGCCGACGCCGCCGCCGCCGCCGCCGCCGCCGCCTCCGCCGCCGCCGCCGCTGCCGCGGCCGCTGCCGCCGCGGCCGCTTCCACCAACGTCGCCGCCGCCGCTTCCGCCGCCGCCGCCGCCGCCGACTCCTCCGCCGCCGCTGCTGACGCCTCCGCCACCGCCGACGCCGCCGCTGCTGCCGCCACCGCTGCCGCTTCCGGTCCCGTTCCCGTTCCCGTTCCCTCTTCCACTTCCGTTCCCTCTTCCGCTCCCGTTTCCGTTCGCCGCAGTCGCGCCAAAGACGGAAGATTAAATTCTCATATCGGCACATCACTACTGTCCGGCGTTTCCACCGAACTTCAGCTTATTTAGTGTGTCATCCCCACCGAACTTTAGACCTAGGTCTAGCAATGTCACTTTTAAGTTTGCCATCTTAGGATCACCATCTTGCTAAGCATGGCTTTTAGGATTTGCGACCCTTAAATTGGCTCTGTCTCATATGGGCTAAACGCTAAAACACAAATCAACTTATCGGTCTTCTTTATTAAAAAATATTTTTTCATATTTCGATACATGTGCCTTGGGGAAAGTTGGGATTCGTCGCTCTTCGTCAGAAACGCAACAGGTCAGATAAGCATCTCGTGTCTCTCAGGATAGACTTGCAACTCGACAGATACGCAACTTGTCAGAAACGCAACTCGACAGATCCGCAACTCGACATACGAGTAGACGCATTTCAAGATATTTGAAGTTATTCACCCAGCTTGACGAAAACACATGGGTAAAAGCTTGTATTTACTAACTAACAAACAAAAACTGTGCAATTCTGACAATACTAGCCGTCCGCCCCGACTTCGCCCGTGGTACAGTCAAGTACCAAGATACCTGACCAGGCCCTCTACTTATATCATGAATTTTCTCTTAAACTAAAAATGATATTAACTTAAAATTTTTTATTTAGACAGATTTAAGTCTTTCTGAAAATAATTTTTCATAGTAATATTTCTTTTAGTTTAAGAGAAAATTGAAGATATAAGTAGAGAGCCTGGTCAGGTATCTTGGTACTTGACTGTACTTACATGCATAGCCCAACACTCAGAGATAACGTACCTATCCAACGGTTCAGTATCATGGACTAAATTCTTCCTTAAAACAGTTTCAGTACATTCTGTTCTGTTAGACCCTGTATATTCTTAGACACTCCAGCAAAGCTAAGGCAAGTTAGCTAGTTACTAAAACAATTGCAAAGCTTTTATTGCGTCTCCTCGATTCTCGATTTATCCTCTAATATCGAGAGAAAGACGTTGGGGTGTTTAGGTCAACCGTTTACGGCAAGAAACCTCTAAACTAAATTGAATTCGACTCGTAAACGACGCTTGGGAATCGATTCTCTGGATATGACGACTCGTAAAACAAAAAATAAGTAGGAATTCGCATTTATATTTTATAGCACGGGAAAGTAAGATATTTAAAGATGTTTATATTCTAATCTAAGAGTGAGTCTAGTAGTATTTAAATTAGTTGTAATACGACCAGAAGTATACTTACTTTTTCTGCTAACAATTTATTTCCATTTTAGGTGAAGTTGATATATTTATGTATGTGCGTAGCGATGTAAGTATGATCTTATAGTTAAATTTGTACGTACTTGCTTCTACCTTTTAATTGAGTAAATCTCCTCTCAATCTATCGCAGGTTGACTGGAAGAGATCCCGACATGGGATAAGTTCGCCTTTGTATATTTGCTCTTTCGTATGTTGTCTTTTTAAATGTATTTTTTTTGTACAATAAAGTTATTACAAACAAACAAACTTAATTAAACTATTTTATTGCTACAATAAAGAGATAAGAAACAAAACTAATAGTTAATGTAAACAGCTACCTCAAGATAGATATTGTTACCTTTTTTGGGGCCACCAGTAAGTAATTCCGTAGATAAATTCATATAGGACTTTTAGATTTTATTTATAATTCACAATAATATTTAACGAACTTCCATCTGAAACTAGGATATTAGTTTCAGATGGAAGTTCGTTAAATAGGTAATATGTCTTTTATCTAACCACTTTCTAGTTTAAAACTTATTTAAAATTTACTCTAATCGCTTTATAAGAGCGTTTTTCTTTTACGAGTCTGCGAAGCTAAAAATGATAAACACCAAAACCAATCTGACACCAGTGTTGGCCACTTACATACACGAAAAACAAACCGAGTAACACGATGGGTCAATTAAATGAAAAAGCGGCCAAGAGCGAGTCGGACTCGCTCATGAAGGGTTCCGTAGCAGCAAGTAACATACTCGTATAAAAGTTCTTGTAGTTCGTTGTAACTTTGATCGATATTTTAATAAACGTATTTAAAGAAACTACTTACTAGATCTCGTTCAAACCAATTTTCGGTGGAAGTTTGCATGGTAATGTACATCATATATATTTTTTTAGTTTTATCATTCTCTTATTTTAGAAGTTACAGGGAAAGGGACACACATTTTACCACATTGGAAGTCTCTCGCGCAAACTATTCAGTTTAGAAAAAAAATGATATTAGAAACCTCAATATTATTTATGTAGACCTATCCATAGATAACCCACACGTTTGGATCTGATGAAAAAAAAATGAGTTTTAGTGCTAAGTATGGGGAACATCCAAAAAATTATTTTTTTTCTATTTTTGTGTGAAATTCTTAATGCGGTTCACAGAATACATTTACTTACCAAGTTTTAACAGTATAGTTCTTATAGCTTCGGAAAAAGTGGCTGTGACATACGAACGGACAGACAGACATGACGAATCCTTATGGTTCCGTTTTTTGCCATTTGGCTTCGGAGCCCCTTAAAGGACTGGTTCTCCTTCCTGACTTATTTACTACACACGAATTGACCATATGTGACCAAGAGCGATATATCTCTTATATACAGTACATAAGTAAAAATAACATTCAAATGGAAATGTGGGTGCATAATAAATGCAATCAAACAAAATGCAAAATCAACTCCATAAAATACGCTAGAACAGCATTATTCTTGCCTTTCGCGAAAACACATAAACTTTGGGCTGCATTAAGTACCTATTTGGTATTTATTTTGTGGCTGCCTAACGGCTAACCTATGACCATTTTAGTGTCACGTTGGGATATTCGGTATGGCCACGGGTTTACGCTGCAGGCGCGAGGCGTTAGTAGATGTTAGAGTTCATACAATAGAGACTGGTTGCTTTAATTTCCCTGATCAGATTATCCGATCGGATACACGTCCAGTTTCGACCAGGCGGAAGGGCAATAGAATTGGAAACGCAGTGATATCGTTTCCGGCTCGGAGGGCTGAAGTTAATCTGATGATGGAGCCGGGAGGTAGTCATAGTAATTTAGTAATGAAACGACGAAAACTTATCATGTTTGAGCTCATTTGATTAGTTTTGACTAGTACTTTGGTCTTACGATAAAAACTTAAAAATTTTTTTTTGCTAACCTTCGGCTCTATCATCAGATTAACTTTATGATATTATTATTGTACTGTCATCCTGACAGACATGACTGCACGTTTATCTGATGCGCTTGAGTAAATCCCAGGATCTCCTCTTGGATTCCACTACTATTCGGGAATGAATATCCACCCTTAAAATAGGTAATTTTTATATAGGTAGTTTTTAGACGTTATAGGTATATTATATTATATCAGTATCAATAGTTCTTATTTTAAACAATACATACAGAAGCCCAAATATTTGGGTAAACGGAGACTGAATAACGTATTATTTAAATACCTCTTGCATAATGAGAATCCGCTTAATATCATTAGACAATAAATTTGCCATAAACGTCCTGTCGGCGCTTTGATTCAGCTTTATGGCTAATTCCGGCTAATGTCGTCGATTAAGGTGACCATTTAACTTTAGATTAAGCGCTGTTTAATTTTATTGGACACCTATTTAACATGACACCTTCCTGATAGCTTTGAAACAGTCAGTAATGTATTGCAATAAGGCGCAAGCCTCACTGGATATGGCGGCGAGAGAGACGTGGCCGTCTTCCATCCAGTATGGCTTGCGTCTAAGGCGAAAAGCCCCACTATGACCCGTCACTTAGGCGTAAGCCATTCTGAATATAGTTGAGGAAGTCACTAACTAATAGTTATGATATGAAGACAATTACAAAATATACTAAAACTATGTAAAGGAAAGCTTCTGTCCAGGATTTACCAAAATACTTCCCTACCTTATAAGTACTTATTTATTATTAACAAGTTTTTTTGACTGACTAATGACTTATTGCAGTGTTCACCCTGTACTTAAGTACCTATTTATATGACGTAAAATATTGTCAATATAAAATAATATAAGTATTATTGAAAATAAGTAAAGTTGACATTATGTTGATAATTGCCTATAAATGTAAAACATAAAAAATATATATATTTGAAATTTTTTTGAATAACTATTTATACAAATATAGGTATGCTTTGTATGGGATCCTCAATGGCATATTTATAAGGCTATATATTTTTTATACTCTGCAATATTTATTTATTACGCAGATGAAGTGCGTAACAGAATGTTTTGATATTTAATAACAAATTATAAGTATTACCATTGTACATTATTACTCTGTGATTACCATGTTTAACTTTGTTTAGCCTTTGATGAAATTTTTCTATGCATTTTCTTTTTTAATAATTTACCACCTATTACAATTATTATAATAGGTGTTCCTTACAAAGTAGTTTATATTTTCTTGACTTATCGTATAGATGACATTTTTCATAGAGCACCGTGAGCTTCTCTAAAAGGCCGAATACATCATATGTGAAATCATATGTATTTATCGCTGTATATGTAACATGTTAGATTTATTGTTAACTGTTTTTTATATATCTGTTTTTTTATTCAAATTAAAATTTCATCCACACCACTTGGATAATTGGCAATCAACTACCTTACGTTTTTTTACTTTAAAAGGAACTTTTTACCACTTACGACCGAACGGTGGAATCAACTTCCTGCAGCAGTGTTCCCGGATCGATACGACATTGAAACCTTCAAAAAACGAGTCTATAGCTTTCTGAAAGGCCGGTAACGCTTCTGTTACACCCCTGGTGTTGCAGTTGTCCATGGGCAGCGGTGATCACTTACCATCAGGTGACCCGCTTGTTCGTTTGCCGCCCTATAACATTTTAAAAAATCTAAAGAGAAAGTATACCTTAATTAAGCAATCTTCTTTGCGTGTGGATGGATTTTTTGTGACTTTATTAATATAAAGTCACAAAAACATCTGCACCTTGGACTGACGGAGCTGATCTTATGATCAGTCCCGTCAGTCTAAGGTGCAGATGATTAACATTAAATAAATGTAAAGTAGGTATAATTCTCTATCGGTACTTCGGGCACTATTGCACAACCATATCCAGTAAACTCAGAATTTCTTACCTTCCCACTATTGATAAATTGTACATTACAAACCGTAACTTTGCACCTGAAATAACTACCTGAACACCTGCCTGACCTCTGCCATATAATTTGTGACATATTTGTTTATTCAAAAACATAATATTGAGTACCTCTGAATATAAATAAGAAAAGCCAGGCTCCGGGCATATACAACTTATGCATTAGAAAATAAACAATACTTACGTCCCAGTCCTAGCTGCTGTTATATGAATTTATGTCGATCTTTAGTAAACATCAGGATAAAAGACGAGATTTTTAACCTCCGACAGTAACAGGGGTGTTATAAATTTGACGCTAATATCTGTCAGTCTGTCTGTCTGTCTGAGGCATCGTAGCTCTCGAACGGATGGACCGATTTCAATGCGGTTTTTGACGTGAAAGCAAGTTCCCTTGCGGTGGTTCTTGGTTATGTTTAATATAAAAACTGGTTCAGCCGTTTAAAAGTTTGAAGAGGTTAACGCTTGAAAGTCGGGTTTTTTTTAATTTGCCTGGAAAATAAGAGATAGCGCTACGGCTATCAATTGGAATATGAAGTTCCGCTACTTATTACTGGATGGCGATCTTTAGTGTCAGTGGTGTTTTAATTTGCATGGCAAAGAAACTTGTTTCACAAGATTTACCACACTACTGCCGCCGGTGAATACAGACACATCAAGACTGCAGATTTAGACTTATTAACCCTTTTTTCTGGAATGGCAGAAATTTCACCTTTTATTTTGACCGCTCAGTCACAAAACAAGCCCCAACGAGGTATCGCTACATGCCTTTTATGTAGTCAGATAATATTTACAAGTAGGAGAATTTGGACTTGACATGCATATTACCTTTGGAGACGAAAAGATAGGTACTCCAAAGAATATCTAATTACAGTGCGAACTGGAAAAGAAAAAAACTAGAATAATTAAAACTATTCGGCTGTAGTATTATAAACGGCCGCCTAATACCAACTCTTCTTAGAATATGTGAATAACAGTCTCAAAATTTACACCAGACAAGCATTGTGTCCTCAAAATCAGCTTTAACATCATTACCTGTTCTATGCAAGTGGAGAGTTATGTGATTGAACTCACACACGGGCAAGCCACTTAGCATTGGGTAACCGCGATAAATATCGACCGACAAAATACATCGCGCTCTGTTGACAAATCCTGCAATAAAATATAAGCATTTACAATAAAATTAATTATTATTTACATGGCGCTGTGGGCGATCGCCGACGATGAGAAAGTGTGGATATGCCTTTCTTTCTTTGTTATAGTTTAAATTTTCACCGGCTTGCAATAAATAAATGAATTTATGAAATAAATTTAGAAAAATCATAGACCTCATTTTTTCAGTTTCAATGAAGAATTGCTACCTACAAACTCCGTAGCCTTACTTTTTTACTTGCAACTCAAAAACTCCCGAACTGGGTATAATTAATACTATAAATATAATATAAAAATAATAATATTTTAGGCCTATTAGTATCATCTTGTAAAACCTTATTTTTTTGCAAATAAATATCTTATCTATCTTATCTCATCTAAAAGAGGGGTTTTATAAGTTTGTCCACGGAATAGATGTTCTCTGTTCCGTGAGTTTGACATTTATGTTGGTGGCTACGTCGTAGCTCTCAAATGGATAAACTGATTTGTTTAAATCTTTTTTCAGGTTTTAAAACGTTTCATTTAAATTTTATTTTGAGATTTCAAACATCTACGAGTGGCTAATATCATTTTATAGAAGTATTCAAATTTCAAGCTAAGCCTGGTATTAAAATAATTCTTTTTTCCCGCGAAAAATTACCCGTTCCTTATCAAAAACATTTAGGTTTACTTCGATTGTATGACATAGACAGAACAGAAAATTTTACAGCTTTTACTCGGCATATCCACATTATCCTTCTGGACCGCCTGTCTAGAAGACCCCGCGGCGCATGCTTTATCGCACGCTGCGCCGGACACCTCGCACTCGCGACCACCTCCGCATAGGGCCACCAAACCTAACCAATTCAACCACATTTTTTTTAAATACGGGTACATTTACTTTCAGATCATTTGCGTGATTCTCGGCATGGAATAGGACCATTCTATCTCTTCCTGTGGCCAATTGAAGAGGAGTTACCTAAAATACTAAGCTCAGATAGATTGTGTAACAAATGCATTCCCAGGAACGTTTGGTCGGGCGGCGACCGGTCATAAAACAGAGCCAAATCGTTTGAATGGTCCCAACATTTGTTCCTCCCTTTTTGCATGGTCTCGGGCAACTTAAGCCCAGTTTACATGTTGACAATTGACTAGTGGTTAGTGCGTGTGAACAGGCAGTGACAAGTGCGAGTGGCAAGTGTCAAGTGAATAGAATCCTATTCTATTCCTTGACAATTATACCCTCACGCTACCTCGCTTTTCCCACACTCACCTACTGCCTCTGCTGTACGTCACGCATGACATAAAGGCGTGTAATAAACTTTGCATATCTACTTGCCATTGACGTGTAAACACCTACTTGTCACTTGTTATTTGTCAGTGTTTACTTGCCACTTGTCACTTATCAATATGTATACCGGGCTTTAGCTGATCCATCGGTAGCTCACAAATTCATTTAAATAATTGTACAGATCGCGTAAAATAACTTGGTGGCTTGGAAGTTAGCTGCAAGTGACAGTGGGGTAGCTGACGCCCGGCGCACCGTCCCCGCGCACTCCTGTATTCATCTACTGCGCAGCATTCCGCGCGAAGTTCAGAGCCGCCGAGATATTTTGCGCGTACTGTACTTACATGTATAATATATTGTAGAAGAAATAGTCGGAAATCGCAGCTCGGGTTCCTAAGGCACAGCTAAGACTTCCGGGAACCGAGAACGCGCTAAAATGCGATGAAGACTTTTTATAGTGACTCGGCCTTCCTTCAGGTGCGCGCCCTAACAGCAAGCCCTGCACTTCCATCATGCCGGGCGTCATAACTCGGGCCGGCGCGGGCGCAGGCGCGGCCCCGACTTTTATTGTGATTTACAAGCACATAATCTCTACTTTTTGCACGACCCCGCGCTAATCTGTAACTTGTTTATGGATTGTTTGATGCCTTGACAAATAAGGTTTAAACGAAAATATATTGAACAATATCTGAAATTATTGCGATCGGACTTGTTCAGTATATTTTTTACGAGGTTTGTACGGTATATTAAAAGATTTTTTTTTCAAAAACAACGTTGTGGTTTTGTCCTATTTTAAAAGTTTCATAATTAATATACTATGTTTTAAGAGCTAGTAAGGTTACGACTGGCATAATCCTACTGCATAACTAGGTATACCGAGTTACCTTTTTGCCGAAATTATTCATATATAAAACCAGATAACATAAGAACAGGTTTTATATCTGCAAAAGAAATGCACTGTTGCATTACTTTTTTTTTAAAACTTATTTAGATCATTATGGTTTTGATTTCATTTGTAGACTCGTTGATGTCTTTTGCTTGTAAACACATATTCACTTTTAACTTTTAATTTAAAACTATTACAGATTTAAACCCATGTATGTATATTATTCAATGACCTCTATTTCTCAATATTTAGTAGAATTAAGAGTAGGTACCAATATAACATGATTTTGTACATCTTAAAATGTGTATATCGTAAATAATTATAACATTTTTGCTTTTGAGTGCATTCCTGAGATACAAACATTTGCCTTCAATTTCGTACAAAACTCGTTTTTATATGACAGCCACTGTTTCACGGAAGCTTTATTCTATGCTAAAGTTAAGTTTCTTATGTTCACATTAAAATAAATGTAATATTACGTATATTTTGAAATGCCGTAAATCGCCGGCACATACGAACATTATAATTTATGTCACAGGCGTACAAATGTGACTGCGTGTCTTTGGCAAGCGGGATTTATTGGTAAGTGTGAGGAAACATGGAAATTAGCATATTGGAGGGCTTGCATTGACTTAGGTAGGTATTAGAAGTATAGTATATAGCCGTTTGCTTAGTGAACATTACTGACTCTGACCATGCCTACTCATCGCCTTATAAACATATTTATTTCTCTTCGTTGTCACTAGATGGCGCTATAGCTATTTATTACAACATGAAAATCTTTGATAACTATTATTCAAATAAAGTAGTACCCTAATTTATTAAATATGACTTATATGAAATACATTTTTAAAGCATATTCAACATTTTTTTGTCACTTTTTTGCTAGTGGTGTGTGCTGCCATCTCTGTATTGCCTACTCGCAACTCCAGTTTTGCCTACTTTCGGGCCTTCCAATAGTTTGTATGGCGTTGGGTATCTATTACGTTAGTTATTATCTTTGCTCTGACTAAACTACATTTCTTTTTCTTTTTAACCGTCTTTTTAAAAGGAGGAGGTTATCAATTTGAATGTATAATGCTTTTTTATGCATGTTTCCCGATTACTCAATGACGCTGGGGCCAATTAGGAAATTTTCTTTTTTTTTTATAGGGGCATAATAGTCACGGTCCCGACCACGGTAAGTCCCATAGAAATATTAGAAAATCGGTGGTTGTAGTTGGGTGTTGAAGTCGGGTTTTAGTTGTCAAAATTATATGTATAGTGTAACATCTTTTCTTTCACTTTCCTGCAATTTGTGGGAGTGTTGTGTGAATTGTGACGGAAGTTGTAACAGAAAGCCGGGGAAGCGCCCACCATGTGACTACCATATTACCGCCGTGGTGTAGTGGTCACCATGCTAGTCCGTCACCCAGACGTTTCGGGTTCGATCGGGAGGTCAGGGCAAGTCAGATAATGTACTTTTTCAAAGTGTCCTGGGTCTTGGGTGTTTATCTATATATGTATTTGTTATAAAATTTACTATCGTTGAGTTAGTATCCCATAACACGAGTCTCGAACTTACTTTGGGGCTAGCTTAATCAGTGTAATTTGTCCCTTTATACATATACAAGCTGTAACCCGCGACTTCGTCCGCGTAGAAGTCGAAAATGGTTCTAATAGGTACTTTGATTGCTTTTTTACGTAATTAATTTTGGTATAATTAAAACATAAAAATATTATGTAAAAATATTTGAATACTTATAAAATATAACAATCTTTATTAAAGTGTAGGTATTGCCTGTCCCCGTTCCCGGAGATGCAATTTTTTAAAATCTTATTAAGGTATTATTATTTTTAGTTAATCACTAATTCAAAAATGTCAAGTGACTCACTTTAAAAATTACGAAGTTTCATACAAACTGGCAACCCCTATTTCACCCCTCAGGGATGAAATTTCCAAAAATCCTTTCTTAGCGGACGTCACCTAGTCACAATATACCTTCCTGCCAAATTTCATTTTCATTGGCTAAGTAGTTTTCGAGATTTCGTGATGAGTGAGTGATTTTCGCTTTTATATATACTCGTATAGATTTATTTATTTATGTACTTCGCCAGTAGCGAGGAACCTTCTTCTGTTTGCCACACCATCGCACTGTCCATCCACATTCTTTTCCTGTTATAAAATATCCTATGTGTTAAGTTTGTCCAAGGGAAGACAAAGAAAAAGTATATTTGTGAACTGTCAAGATATTCCTTATTTTTTTGCAAACAGAATTTAATCGTGCTTAATTATGAAAATCTCAAACCATTACAAATAAGCACTATTCAAAATATCAACTGTTAACTTTATAAACTGGTAGAAACATAATAACAACCTAGTGTCGGCGTCTACAAATAATTAAAACTATTATTAAATATTAAAATGTCCATAACTGTCATTTAATTTTTTGTTAATAAATATCCCATTATAAAGATTCAGCGGCCAATACACGAATAATACCAATTGGAACATATATTACTGATTAAACTCAATTAATATATGTGCTTGTATTTTTATTGCCTTCTAATATTTGAAAAAACCGTTCATAATATCTAATTCACATTATTAATGGGCGATTAAGATTGAATTTCATTTGAACTAATGTTTTAAAATACGATTATGCAAATATTATTAGTTATTAATAAACAGTTAATAAATTGTAGCTAGTCGGACGCGCGGCCCACCAGGCTCTGGTTAATTACAATAAATATATCGAGGCATTAGAATCGATCAAATGTGAAAATATTCCGGTTATTTATCGAAACTAATAAAGGTGACGTACGGTTATCGGCGCCGATTTATATTTTAGCGTTCCGTGCTACGCGGGGCGCTTGGAATCGATACTTTTTATTGTTTTTTCATTTTATTTATTTTTTGTTTTGTGATCGACTCGCTGTGCCTATATGAATATCAATAGATATGAGATACAGTGTTATTGAATAGATTAGCAAACACGTTAAAGACTTGTTCTAATTTACAAAAAAAAAAAATTGGGATCGTACTCGTTCTTGGCTTCCTTTTTGAACAACATTTACTACCTCAATTTAAGTTGGAGATATATAAGTAAATACCAGATATGTTTTAATTCAGGTGGCGTGGAGGCCAAGACCCACAAAGGGTTGTTTGTTTTGTTTTTCGTATGTGTAAGTGGCCAACACTGATATCAAATTTATCAAGCAGCCTTAAGTCATCTGACATAGCTTGACGTGCAAAATACAATGACAGCCGAAGAAAGGAAGAAGAAAGAAAGGATTACTTACTTTAGTTCTAAACAACTCAAATTGTAAGGAACCACATCCCCGGCGCCGCCTCTCACCGCGCCACAGTATCTCTTCGCGAGGCAAGCTCACACGACCACGATATTTATGCGTTTATTGGGCATCGACGATATAAAGCATTTCCTGAGGCGACACACTGCGGCACTGGGTGCCTTATTTTCAACACAAATATTTAAACTGCAGTACATTTTACTCCCAGATATTTGACGTGCGAGTGCCTTGGCACATCTTTCCCGAAGAGCTTTAAGGGTGGCAGGAAGTGAGTGTTTCCAAAAAGCAA
Organism: Acrobasis suavella; assembly: GCA_943193695.1. NCBI lineage: Eukaryota > Metazoa > Arthropoda > Insecta > Lepidoptera > Pyralidae > Acrobasis > Acrobasis suavella. Next base: position 5,053,190 of record OW971943.1, read on the forward strand.
TGCCTGTTTCTTGTTGATGTTCACTAAGAATCTCCATTTGAAGGCCTGTCAAGCAGGGCGCCTAGGACTGTCTGGAGGTTATTTGCGGCGTACTTTGAGTTCAAACTAACTGCAAAAAGCGCCGTGTCGTCAGCAAAGAGTGCCAACCCAGCCTAGCCGGCAACTGGGATGTCGTCGGTGTATTACGCGTATCATCACGGAAAACAGAAGCTCATGGAAAGAGGCCACATAACAGTCCTAAATAATGTTGGCATGGGTGCTCCAAAAGCCCCTAACCTAACCAAACCTTACGTAACTTTTTTTTTCATGTGGAAAAGACCTACCGTTTCGTCCGGTCACGGGAAGTTTGGTGGAACCTAACCTTACCTTTTTTTACGTGAAGAAACGAATCAAGAAAATTTGTACCCACTAGGGTAAAGGCGCGTGTTGACACAAACGCGCTTTCAACTCGGAGGAGCGAAATCCTCATGTACTAAATGTACTTATAAGACCAACGCTGCTGATGACGTTGTATGTGAATTTTATTAAACGTCTGCACTTCCTAATTGGTGGCCTTCTTAATCACATTACGTGACAGATTTTTTATGAATATGACGGAGCGGATAACTGAATGACGTGAGTTAACATTATTATAGCGCGTAGTTTTGAGAATTCGCCCCCTCTGTGCAGGCTCGTTCAATCCAGAGTTACGACAATAATTCCCGTCAACAATACACTTTATTAACAGTTAGTTATGTCTGCGTGATCATATCGCGCCTACAATTAAATATTAATACGTGTTCGATTCGATTTATACTGCCCTTTAACGAGGCTCTGATCGCTCGACAATGTGGGAGATATCGACACACTCCATGTTTACTAATCGGGTACCTATTTTGTACTAAGTCACTCGAGGATAAATAAATATTTTTGGCATTAGATGTGTTAAAGGTATTTATTAGAAATATGGTAACACTAATGGAAGTAAAGTAAGAATAAACTGTCATGTCCAGGTGCGGTCCAGTTTACAATTTTGACCGAAAAGTACCTTCTTAATTACTGAAACTATATTTATTTTAACACTTGTTTGGTTGATTTGGTATTTATATCATTAATATGAGATTTTGTTTTAATTTTACTAGAAATATTGTATCTACTTGCATACAAAATAATAAATAAAAATAAAAACTTCTCATTCCAAAGCGTTAATAATAGCTTTAAATGACATAAAAATATTTGGATTTGAATAATTAATGATTTATTAGCAACGTTTTCGATTAAAATCGAATAACATCAAGCTCGATTATCATTTGATTGATAAACACGGTATTCTGCACAACATTAACCTCTTTTAATTAACATTTTCATGTATGATGCTATCCGGTACAGCGAGTATCACGTCGCGATTTATTTGTCATGATGTGTGGCTGCTGGAATGTGAAATCAGGCATTTCATAAATTGCCTAGGATGAAGGAAGAAGCATATTTATTTATGAAATTTTATTACAAAAATGTAACAGGCGGACTTAAAGCCCAAGGCCTTTTCTACCAGTCAACCTGCAGGTGGTACTGATAAAAGCATATGTAAGTACCTAAGAATAATTAGGTATACGTAGGTACTGCGCCAACCTTGTTCAAAGGCTCGCTGGAAGAGATTGCTACCTTTGTGCCATTATTTTCTATAATGGTTGTAATTTTTAGGTGTTTATTTTGTGGAATAAAGTTGATAAGATTGTCGGAAGCCTTTGGGCGCAGTGACTTTGCCTTTACGCCACAGGGTTGTTCGTAGTAAGTATCAAGTAGTTCTTAATTTTGGGTAAAATTCGAAGATCAGGTAGGAAGCTGCGCCCCGAACAGATCAAACCTCTCGCCCACCATCACGCTTAAAGTGTCCTTTGAGTCCTACCACCCAAAGTGCTCTGTCTGCCCCGATAGGGATATAGACGTAATAGTATGTATGTATAAGTAATTGCACTGAGGCTATTAGGCCCCTCGCCCACTGCGACTTTTAGTAGCGATGCTAACTAACGCGCATTAGTCGCATTTGCTACGCGTTACTGTAGTGATGCTAACGCGCTACAGCAACGCGAGTCGTGACTGCATCCATGCTGACGCGCGATCGTGTCGGACGATATCGACATCGACACTCAAAGTTTTTTTTGTATTTCAAACGTTATAACATAATATCCGCCAAGTAATCTCTCTTTATTAAATGAGTGCATCCAATATTGACGCTGCTTCCGTTGCTCACGCTTCGGTTGTCTACTCTTCGGTTCATTACGTAAAAGCAGCACCAAAGAGAACGTGACTAATGAGCCTCAACGGAGTCCATTTTGCAACTGTGACGATCGCAAGCATTTCTTTGCCGTTAGTGAATCGCGTTTGCATCGCGACAGTATCGCGTTTGCATCGCGACGGCATCGTGTTCAGGTGGGCGAAGACACACAGCTAGCGACTGTATCGCGACTGTATCTATGCAAATACGCGACAGTATCGCGACTGCATCACTACAAAAAGTCGCGGTGGGCGAGGGGCCTTAGGTATACTATCCGGGTGTCCTTAACTATTTATTTATAAAGTGACTATACATAAATTAAAGAAATAATTCTCGTATAGTACGATATTTCATATTTATTGCGATATTATCTTAAAGATCCATAGCTACATTGCTAAATATGTTGCTAAGTATTTGTCTTTTTATTATTTATCCATTTGTTTCAGGTCCATTCATTACGTTACAGTGTTGCACTAGCAAGGACATTTGTTGCAAAAAGTGCAAAGGGCAATAGTTAGTAGATAAGTACTTAGATATGATATGTAGGTAAATGTTTAGATAAGTATAGCGAATGCTAGGTAACTACTAGCCCGTTGACCCGAGTGGTCATCAATTCTGACACTAGTGTAGGAAAGCCAATAATATTTTACATTCAAAACAAATCGGAACATTATTATATTATTACATTCGGGATAATCCTATCTGGATATAATGTAGAACGATGAACCTATACGCAATTGGTGTCGCAAGTATCTGCATGTATTAAATCACTTTTAGAAGAATGTACCTATAAGGATGTACGTAATCTTTCACAATTGAAAATACGTATGCTTATTATGATCTTGTTTTGCGTTGTGATGGTTTTCAAAAACTGGCCAAGTGCGAGTTGAACTCGCGTGGAGAGTGTTCCGTACAATGCCAAAGATTTTTCGTAAGTGAACGTATTATATTGGAGTTTACCACTTTATTTTCAGTTGATAGAATTCCTATATTATTTTTCCTGTAATCTACAGGCAATGTTGTCATATATTGTTTTTTTTTTCCAAATTTTTCGCTCAGTAATTTTGGAGATCAGAGAGGGAATGGTCAATATTTGTCTTCTTTCATTCATAAAATCAAAACTATTTATTTTACAATGATAACAAAAATGTATTTGAGATCCTCATAACAAGCCCTTTTATTTGATATATAACACAGTATGGTTTGCAAGAATTTTTTTAATTTCCTAATTTGTCCCTCTAAAATGACCCTTATTTTAAATAAATATTTATTTACTTATTTTTTCTGTAATCTACAAGCAATGAATTGTATTTTGTATTTTAATTTTTAATTTCAAGCGCTGTAGTTTTGGAGGTCAGGGGGGAAAAGGTCAATTTTCGTCTTTTTTGATGAATTAAAACAATACATTTGAAATTCTCATAACAAGCTCTTTCATTTTATATATAACACAGCAAGGTTTGCAAAACTTTTTTAATTTTCTAATTTGTCAGTCAAAAATGACCCTTATTTAAAAAAAATATTTATTTACATTGCACATCTGTGTTTAGGTTGTAGGATTACACCATCCTACCAAATTTCACCTGATTTGCTCTAGTAGATTCGGAGCAAATTGGCTGTGACAGACAAACGGACAGACAGACGCACAAGTGATACTATAAGGATTTTATCGCAAGTGATCCAATTTTTGTACGGAACCCTAACAAACAGATAAAATTAACATATTTTTAAGAAAATGTTATCAACAACCTGCGTTTAAGAATTTAGTTAGTCTCTATTTTGAGAAAGAATTTTCATTTAATATTTATGATTCTTGCTATCAATCTATTTGCTCACTAAATTACTAACCGTGGCCGGTTGAATAAAACAATGCTGCAAATCAAATTTATTTTCCTTATTCTACTCCGACATGCATATATTTAGAAAGTTTGTATGAAAGCGTGCGTGTATCGATTCGTGAGAGGGATCCAAAAAAATAATGAATTGCCGCCCCCGCGCGTAAAGTTGCCGGGTCTTGTCGGCAACCTCCCGTAAAGTGTAAGCGGATATTTTAACTCCGATATTTAATATTTATTGAGACACCCAATATGAGCGGCCATTTCTATAAATAATCGATCGTATTGATACTCGCTCATTGATAAGGATTGTCGTGATTTACTCGAACGGTTTTTGGGGTAATTGATTCTGGTTGCTTGTTTCTGATTGAAGTTTCCGCTGTTTTTTTTTTATATTTTCCTTCAAATATTTTTTACTGTTACTATGATAGGATTCATAATACAATATCATAGATAAAAATTGAATAAATAGCTAAGACAAATCACGATAATCAGAAAGTATTGACTTATATTACGCGACACTGACTCAACGATACTCTCATCATCATCATAACAGCCCTTTTTCCGCCCACTGCTAAGCATATAGGCCATACAACAATACAATATTTTTTATTTATTTAACTTTATTACAAATGTAATAGGCGGACTTAAAGCTATAGGCTTTATCTACCAGTCAACTCACTGGTGATGCCGAGATTAAGAAGTCTTTAGAAGGAAGCGCAAAATATGTAATTTTGTACATGTAAACATTAACATCCAAGGGCCATTTGAAAATGCTATTTTTCAACTTGTTTTGGCTAGGGATTGGACCCAGAACAACTTTATTAGCGGACTAGGGTGTTGACCATTACGCCACCGAGGCGTCTATGCTGCATTACATGTCGTAAAAGGTAAGAAGGTATTTGCTTTAATTTTTTAGCCCTCGGGAACGGTTTAAGATTTCAGCATTGCAGTCATCAAATATAATAAGAAATGGTATAAATATTACAAACAGTAACAAACCACCCACATTTAAATGAAACAAGTGATCTAATGTTTTTTTGTGAAGAAACAAAGCAAACTACTTAGCAAAAGTATGACACAGGTGTTTAAAAAAACTACTTTAATCCCGACTGTTTATATACAATCTCTATTAAATCTTTTGATCATCGTGTCATTTTAAGTGCAATAGTATTGACAGAGCTATAATGTTTGGTTAATAGATGGATAGGTAAAACTTCTTTGAAATAGGTCATGATTTTAAATATTTTTATGATGTTTAAATTTAAAGATGGTTACTTTAACTATTATATTAATTAAAATAAATGTGTTAAAACATGACATTAGATATAAATAAAGGAATTTAAATAATATATATATCAACATTATATATTCACCTTAAACTAAACAACACAAATTATTCATTTATTGAATTAAAACTACTTATAGCTTAGTATATATACTTATTTTAAAACGTAGGAAAAAATAATAATATTGAAGTTAAACAAAAACTATAAATTAATGTTAAATCTATCAATTGCTTGTATTTTTAAGCGATTTCAAAAAACTCTCCATCTCAATTCGAATGTATAACTAATCGGATATATTTTTGATTCCCCAATGTGTAAGATATAACGAAAAGTTTCACGGAATCGCGAATAATATTACGATAAAAAAATGCTTTTCATAATATCCAACATCTCAGCTTTAGATAAACTTGTATCCGAATATCCTATCTCTAGTAATGACATACAAAAACGTAGCTTCCAATTGTAAACACTCATTATGTCCCCTTATCTTAAGGGGATACCTGTATTTCTAAAAATATGCAATTTCTCTGATAATATGCAAAAGCCAAAGTTACCGTTTTGCAAATGTGCGTTGAAAAGCTTCACGTACTTAATTTAAACTGTAAACAGTATTATATAAAATAGTTTGAAGGGATATCTAGTGCCTGGTCAAGACAAAATTTTAAACGATGTCTCCGTTTCCTTTTAAGTGATTTATTTATTGTAACGGGGTCCTGTGCTGTCCCCACGACAGCACAGGACCCCGTTACTTTCAACCAGGGATGTCACACTTTTCCTATCGCTTAACAACTTATTCACGCCCAAGAACGAAGAAAATCATCCAAGTATAAATTGATACAGAAAGATTTCAAAGTTACTCAACCTCGGTAACCTCACAGCTGTCGATTCTTAATGAAACGTAATGCGTGAGGAAATGAAAACAAATGATTATTACGAATTTAGCCGTGGAGCACTGCCCCCGAAGGATGTTATTCTGTTTGTTATCTCACTCCGGATGGCCGATGGCCCTCGGCGAACATCTAGTGAGACTGGATGTGGCCTACTTCCTTTGCTCTTGAAATAATAACTCATTAATGACTAAGTTTTCGAATTTTCACATTCTATTTGTTTCTATTCTATTTGTTATAGTAGGATTTATCTTACTATAGCTGTTGCGTGAATGAGTGAAGACAACAAACATTGGCCTTTTTCAAATTGTCCTGGGTCTTGGATGTTTATCTATATATGTATTTCTAATAAAATATTGTAATAACACAAGTCTCGAAGTTACTTTGGGGCTAGTTCAATCAGTGTAATTTGTCCCTATATATTTATTTCTTTATCTGAAACATCCAAACACAAAACATCGAACACGACTTATATCTATTAGTAGGATTTCTGAAATGTTATATTACCTACTTAGTCTTAACCACAAATTGGATCGAATGAAACTTAAAATGTTGTCCGGTACATAACCGAACAACATTTTAAGTTTTATTTGACGGTAATACAAACTTAAATTTCGTTACATTTATATTTCCACTTAAATTCTACCTATATCAATTTTATGTTTGCATTTTAAAATATTGTCTTTTAACTTACTAAGTTTCAAGCCTGCTTGATTTCACCAAAATATGGAACTCTTACCCATCTAGGTAGGTACCTATACCTAGGTATAATCTAAATACCTAACATCTTTATAATGAAATGCATAGTAAACTTGTCTGTTTGGAAAATGTTTCCGTCTTTCACATGACAATTAAAGTTCGAAATCAGCATGTAAGTATCAACTAGAATGATGCAAATCCAATCCATAAATCACTGAAATAAGTTCCTTTTCGGACGGTAAGGACATGTCGGATGGGGGCTAGGCGAAAAAACGTGTAAGATTTTTCCGTCACGTATTTTGTTACCAAACTTGGTTGCAACCGAGTGTTCCACGTTACTCACGCATTTTTTCTTGGGTTTCAGAAAGGTTTACACTTAAAATACCTATTTCAGGTTGAAGGTATAGGGAAATTGTTTTACGATTTTGAACTATAAGAGTTTCAAATATACCTATTTAGTATAATTAAGTCTGACTATTGACTGATTTCTACAAACCTAACGGTCGTCAACTGCCACATCCAGTAACCCTACTTCACTCGTCGGGCGTAATTCGGTGGACGCTCGAGATTTACACTTGAATGTTTTACTATCAATAAGTAAACATCGGCAGACTTAATAAATCTCCCGGCGTTCCCTGAATTGTAGAATACGGAAGTCGAAATTTGATTGCGATCGTAAATTTCTTTTGTAGTATCAATAAAATGGCTGCACTATCAATTAAAAACTACATCCAACGCTGTTGTACTAAAACATTTTTTGTTTAAAATACCCTATCTATCCTATTGCCTTCCCGTGTTCAGTACACAAATTCAAAAAGGTGTTTAATGTAATTTGATTATTTAAAAAAAAAACCTTATACTTGATGCTAATTATAGTAATGCTGACTTACCTATCTATAAAAATCTAACAGTAACATGTCTGTAATCTAACACATAAACATGCCAGTTTACGAAATATGAAGGAACTTCAATATTATTGCCACTTTGTGGTCACCAATTAAAGTTTGAACCAAGCCAAAGATAATATTATTACTTACGTCACAGATACCCAACGCCATAGAAACGATTGGAGGGTCCGAAAGTAGCCAAAACTGGAGTTGCGGGTAGGCACACAGAGATGACAGAGAATGACAAATAAAGTGTTGAATATGCTTTAAAAATATTTATTGCTTTCCGTGTAAGATATATTTAATTAATTATAATACTACTTTATTCAAATACAGTAACAAAGATTTTAATGTTTTTGTAAGTGGCGCCATCTATAGATAAGGAAGAGAAATAATTATGTTTCTAAAGCGATGGGTAGGCATGACCACGCCTTGTCAATCAGGATTGCTGAATTTGCTCTTATTTCGACACCATCCCTGAACAATTTAACTAACAAAGCTATGTCAGATACCTTCAGGTAGCTTGAAAAACAAACCACACCTGAACATCGCACGTAATAGGTACTTTAATATTAGCGAATATGTTTTACATAATAAAACGAGCAGGAAAATTAAAACAACCTATAAAAATACTTCACGACCCATTCTTATCCCATAAATCTTGTCAGGATCCAGGTTTTCTCTATGAGAATAAATCAGGCCAGTTTAAAATGTTTGAAGGCGTATTAACGAATTACTGGCCAATATAAAACATGAGGCGAACGGAAAATAAACCATAGTTATGATTTAGCGTCGAGCTTGAGAATATGCACGTGTGGAATAGCTGCATATGTGTTTAAGGGGGCTGATATTCTGTTTTATTAAAATTTGAAAGAATCACATTTAAGTATTCTATGACTTCTTGTGCTTCATATCAGAGAATAATCAAGCTCGCTGTTCCAGACAGAGATTCGGATTAGTGAGGGTTCTGTTTTTATTACAAGCTTTTATTTAGTTTGTCCTCTTAACCTGTCCTCCTTAACCTGTCCCGTTGTCTGTCTGTCTGTAATCAAATCTTGGTAGTTAAATTTGGCTCACTGCCCGGTTTCCGATTGAGCTGAAATTTTGCACGCATACTTATATCGCATGACAATGCAATATTATGATGACATGGAGCTGATCTGAGGATGGAGCCGAATAATGGCCATGGGAACTCTGTAATGAAACAACGCAACTACATCGAGTTTGGGCTCGTTTGATTCGTCTTGAGGAGCACCTCAAACTTTTAAGTTCATTGTTTTAGATAAAAGCTTGTTTATTTTTTTTTGTAATTACTTATTTTCTTTAACGGCTACAACATTATACAAATTATTAGTTCAATTAAGTTCTGTGCTCACCCATCCAGCGTTTCGTAGCAAGAGCGTTGGAGCTAGGTCCACTTTGGAATGAACATGACAGCACGTACACCTACGGGCCGATATGGGTACTTATCGCCTCCGTTTTATTAGCGCAGCCACATCAGACCTCTTTGAACCAGTACCGGCTCGAGAAACCAGGAGAGCACGACATATTGTATTATAAAACGTGTGGGAGATTGCAGTCTGGCGGATAGGAAAGACAGGGGAAGTTAGAGTCTACCGTATACCAGCAACAAGTAAACATATAGGAGTACGAGTAGATTAAAAGTACGACGTTTCGGTATCTAAATACTTAAGGGGCTACATGAATTTTCCGTGGTCCAGTGCTGCTTCCATTTGAAATAAATCATTTAAAAGGAAACGGAGATATCATTTAAAATTTGGCCTTGATCAGACCCTAGATAACCCTTCAAACTATTTTATAAACTACTGTTTACAGCTTAAAGTGAGAACGTGAAGCTTTTCCACGCACAATTGCGAAAAACGGCCACTTTTGGCTTATGTGCGTAGAAAAGCTTCACGTTCTCACTTAAAAATGTAAACAGTAGTTCAAAAAATAGTTTGAAGGGTTATCCAGGGTCTGATCAAGACCAAATTTTAAATGATGTCTCCAGTTCTTTTCAAACGATTAATTTCAAATGGGGACAGCACTGGACCCCGGAAAATTCAGGTAGCTTAATTAAGTTTACTGACGGCCTTTTAGACGATGACTGCTCTTTGAACGGACACTCAGGGACCATAGAACAATGAGTGTATTAAGGCAAGTTTAGTAATATGTAAAGCTCTTTATCGCCAAAAGACACATAACAGGAGTTTCCCATGAAGATAAGAAAGAAAGCGTGAACAGACACCATACACGTGTGATGGCTGTGGGGAACTGAGTGTTGCAACTGCGATCATTTTGGGAAATGATTTGGTACAGTGATTTTATGATCCGTCGAGAGATAAAATAAATATGAAGTAAAAATATATCTATCTACTACATATGTTAAATTTTATATATCTTCTAACAAATATACTGAAACTATTTTAAAGGTGAAGTCAGTCCATGAAACCTGTAGCGTGCGTTTCATACAGACACGTAGAATTGGTCTACCCTGAACCAACCTAATATAATGTCGGATACTAGCGAGAAATTTGTTTTGTTGGATATGTGGTGCCATTTTTCAAACGCTAAGTCATTAATCGAACGCTTTTTTAGGGTTCCGTAGCCAAATGGCAAAAAACGGAACCCTTATGGATTCGTCATGTCTGTCTGTCCGTTATGTCACAGCCACTTTTTTCCGAAACTATAAGAACTATATATACTGTTTAAACTTGGTAAGTAGATGTATCAAACCCATATTTGTGGGTTATATATGGATAGGTCTTCAAAAGTGATATTGAGGTTTCTTATATAATTTTTTTCTAAACTGAATAGTTTGCGCGAGAGATACTTCCAAAGTCGTAAAATTTGTGTGTGTGTGTTCGTAACTTCTTATATGAAAAGCTTCCCGTAGACCCCGTAACTTCTAATGTAAAAAAAAATATATGATGTACATTACCATGCAAACTTCCACCGACAATTGGTTTGAACAAATCTAATAAGTAGGTTTTTTTTAATACGTTTATTAAAACATCAATTAAAGTTACAACGAACTACAAGAACTTTAGTATTATGTTACTTGCTGCTACGGAACCCTTCATGGGCGAGTCCGACTCGCACTTGGCCGCTTTTTTGTATAGCAAAACCATTCGTTTAGGTAACTCCGCGTTTCAAAAATGGCACTTATGGACCCGTTCTCGTAATTTAGATAAGATTAATGCCTACCCTGTAAAAAGTAGTTGTGCACGTCACTGCATGATACTTAACAAAGAACAAATGTCGAAATCTCAAAAATTTTAACGGATCATCTGATCGGTTAACTTGTTAAGGCGTCGGGAGGCGAATTTTTGTTTTATATGTTACCTACTGTTTTTCAGTATCATGAACTAAATTCAACCTTTATATAGTTCTAGTAAGTGTTTAATCCCGTCTCCGGTAATTAAATTGCCTCTCCAACTGTGAAGGTTGGCAATTAGCTTGGTGTAAAGAAGTACCTACAACTAAATAGGCAAACAAGCCTTTTATCCACCTTAAGTTGTCAGCGTCACAAATCTCCCGGCTTTACTCCACAATCCGTACCCGCTAACGACATGGGCCTTATAGTGCTCCTTAGGACTAGCACTGACTTATGAGACAAAATGTAGAGTCTCACACAAGAATAACCTTACAGGACAACTTGTATGCTGAAATTGAGTTGTCTAACTATTTACCTAATTATTTATTTTTAAATATATTTTTTTCGAGGAAAGTACTTATCATACTATAGTGCGTTTGTTTAGGTATTTAAAAGAATGTAAACAATCTTTACATGTCTTTTTAATGAAATATACACTTTATAAATCAATACCTTCGCAAATTACAAATTATTTATTTTATAAATTATAAATTACAAAATTTATTTGAAATTTGCAAAGGTATTGATTTAAAGAGTGTATATTTCAATAAAAAGACATGTCAAGAGTGTTTATATTCTTTTAAATACCTAAACAAATGGACTATAGTCTATACGTATTAGAATCTATGCCTAAAATAGTTTCTAAGTTTCACTTTATATAGGCTGTAAGCTGGTAAAGGGAGAAAAAGAACAATATAATTCCTCACAATCATAGTGTGTAGGTATAGCTATATTACCTATATATACAGGGAATTAGGTATAGAGTTATTATTGCTTATAAATATTTGTTTAAGTTGGTTACGTATATTTTTTAGTGTTCGACTTTGTGTATGATACTCAGCTTTCGACGAATTAGTGTAAGAAATCAATTTTTCTCCATTATGGCGAGGTGCACTAACTTGTTCGTCAACCTTTACTTCGACCTCTAATGTTGACCACTGTGGCCTAGTAATCATCGCGCCAGGCAGTCACACCGGGGTCACAGCTGACCGGTGATCGAACCGGGAGGTTCAATCCCCGGTCAAGTCAAAATGAAAAATATTTTTTTCAGATTATCCTGTTTCTTGGATGTTTATCTATAGATGCATTTGTTATAAAATATAGTATCGTTGAGCTAGTATCCCATAACACAAGTTTCGAACTTACTTTGGGGCAAGCTCAATCTGTGTGAATTGTCCGTATATTTATTTATTATTTATTTACTTCACTTATACAAACGAGTCGCATCTGCTCCTCCAAATTGTGCTCGCGGTCAAACATGAGCCTGATTTACAACGCGTCTTTATGCCGTAATGAATACTCGATACTCGCTGCTCGTGTATAAATATTAATCGATTATTAGCATTCGATATTTATGGTGACTCAATAGCATGGTTTATTGGACGTTCTTTTTAACAGCTAATGACTCTTTATTTTGAAAAAGTCGGTGCGAGTATTTGGAGAAAACTAACTAAGTAGTTTTGTTTAAAGGAAACATTTTTTTTTATTGCTTTCGAAATATATTATACCTACAGCATATTATACATTAGTGTTTATACCTCACCTACTTCTTTTTTTCTCCCGACAAATTGTTCAAGCGTATACCTAATTAATAAATTTTATTCTGTAACTAGCTGGTGTAATGACGTGACAATAACTTTTTTTCTGATATTACGAGTTGATTTCAATGAAACAAAGCCAATATGTTGGTCTGAGCTGAGCTTAATCTATTATTGAAACCCGCGTAAATATCCCTCCAGCAGTTTCGAAGATTAGCGCGAACAGACATACAATCAGACAAAAAAAAAATATTTCTCTTTTTGTGTTTAGTTTATACTTTTTTGTATCGCCTACACTATTTTTTTCATACATTTATTAAATTTACAGACACGCGATTTTTTACCGTTGTATTAAGTATATTGATATTGATGTCTTTGTTGACTAATCTGTAGGTACTTAGCGTTAGGTAGGTGTATTTTTTCGGTAAATAATGTCATTTGAGGTCACTAACAGCTTGGTACCTGTGCTGTAATATACCTAAAATTATTAAAACTAAGGAATAATCATATTAAAAGGTATAACTAAACATTAGGGCAAGTCTAAATTGCTGGCTTTAGCCAGGAATCGGGCCGATTTAAAACCCATCTGTACCTACTACATCCTATATATGTATATTCTTATTAGGCTAAGTCACAGAATACGTATAGTACTGAGGTACAGAAGAATCACTCTTGGATAGGAAATTTGCTGAATTAAACCCAGTTACAGCGTATTTAAAGTCCCATTTAGTTTGCACGCCGCGCGTATAACTTTCGTCTTGATAGCCTAGCGTGCACGGAACTGGCAAAAATGTATCTTACGTATGCGAAGCGATGGCTCATATCCCTTTATTGTCTGTAGCGTAATATTTTTAAGAATTTCAACCTTATGTCTATGAATAAGCCGCGTTAAAGGGGCCGCTTAGCTTCGTGCACCTAAACTGCTGAGTGCACCTGGCCTAAGTCAGGCCTGCGTTACTCCCCGTTTAGCTATCGAAAATATATAGGTACCTACATTATTACTATGCACGCTCGACCACTCCAAAGGAAAAATTCAGTTACATGAATCGTTTGTCCAGAATAATAAAAATGAAATTGGTTTGCAATGGATGTCTTGGTATCTAAACGAAGAGGTGAGGACTTCTAACGCAAGCTAAATTAAACCATAGCGATAACCATTAAGTAGGTATTTCTTTTCTGAATAGGTAAGACTTCTGTACGTGAGTACTGCCTGAGTGTCTGTGTTGGCTAACTTTGCAAAAGCTTCCCATTATTCACTTCTTCCTTGTCTGTCATCTGGTATCTCCTGCCATTCAAATGGTCTTCTAAATATTCGTCTTGCAGTTCTTTCTATGTAAATATTGAAAAAGGAGAAAAGGACAAAACATAGTTAACTTGATTTAAAATTTTATACCTTCTTTTTAATAAGAGGGTTATAGGTACCTTACATGCCATTTAATGAGGTAGACTAAAAACCGTTATAAACCCAAAATTTTCCTCTAAAAATTCTCAGAGCAGCTTTGTTTATGAACACTCGAATGGCTATTAATCGTGAAGAATCTAAAATCGATTACGTTCGGTTTATTTAGCTTGGTGCACCTGCGGTCTGTCTGCGATATCTCGATATAGCGCAATGATCGCCGCGCTCGGATGATGAGCTTGTTTATATTGTGGAACCAACACTGTTGAGCCCATATCTAGCCAGGGCCGGGCCGGATTAACGTCCAACACTCGGGGGGATGAGGAGAGGGGCAATCCACAAGGCACCCTGCACACTTCTACATATTTAGACTATCTGGGAAGCGGGAATGAACGCAGAATCATGTAGATTATACTTATCGGCTAGATTAGAACCTTGACAAAAAAAATTTTTAGACCATTCTTTTCTTTGTCTCAAATAGTTTTAAAAAACTGGCTTACCTTAACTGGCCAATGCATGGCTGTATAACCATGTTTGACCCCCCTAGGCGTAGAGCGAAGGAAGAGAGTAGAGACAAACAGAATACTTGGATTTGGGCCCATAACCGGCTTATTTAAAAATAATCAAGGGACATTTCCAAGAAAAATATCGGGCACGCTTATCCCGAAGGGACATCAAGTGCCCTCAGGCCCTACCTAGGTAAAGCGCGTTTAGATAAGAATCCATCCTAGAGTTTAGTTTAAACTTTTGATGAAGACACATTTTTGGAGCAGGTGGGGTTCATAAGTGCGAAGCTGAACTTCGAATACAAACATGCGAAGAATGGTGGTTCTAAATATCGTAATTAAGTACGATAAACTGTTGGTCGATAGATTGCTATTGCGATTAAGGGGATACCTGAATTTTCCGGGGTCCAGTGCTGCCCCCATTTGAAATAAATCATTTAATAGGAAACAGAGACATCATTTAAAATTTTGTCTTGACCAGGCACTAGATAACCATTCAAACTATATTATAAATTACTGTTTACAGTTTATATTAAGAACGTGAAGCTTTTCTACGCACAATTGCGAATAACGGCCACTTATCAAATGATTTATTTCAAATGGGGGCAGCACTGGACCCCGGAAAATTAAAATATCCCCTTAAGGGGCCCCTGAATTTTCACGGGTTCAGTGCTGCCCCCATTTTAAATAAATGAAATAAATCATTTGAAAGGAAACGGAGATATCATTTAAAATTTTGTCTTGATCAGACCCTCTATAACCCTTAAAACAATTGTATGAACTACTGTTTACAGTTCAAAGTGAGAACGCGAAGCTTTTCTACGCAAATTTGTAAAATACTGCCACTTTTGGCTTTTGGTTTCAGGGCAGCATTGAATGCCGAAAAATTCAATGTATTCTATCCAACATACGAGATTAGGTATCTATTATAATATCATGTTAGTAAGTAACTGGGTATCCTCGTCCATTTTTTTTTCGTGGTATTACTTGAAGGGAATAATAGATGAATAGAGGAGGGCAGTACCTATATACCTAAATTAACTATTTAGATAGAACCCTACACCGATATCATAAATTGTTCTTCAAAGATAGCGTGTATTGCGATACGTGATTTGCAGCTCTCGCCTGTCGGAGATATCTACGTTCTATTTCAAACCTACCCTGTTAGCAACCCACTACTTATATCCAAGGAATGAATGACATAAACCAATCTTCAATTAAATTAAATTCAACTTACAAACCCATATAAAAGGCATTAAGTGGCATTTTATTGTAAACAACTGTTCAGTCAATGTTGTACAAACTATATTTACAGCATGGTTAACTCCGCCCATCTGATTCCGTCCAATCACAAGTAAGTTATAATTTAGCCACACCCCCTGCGCTTGCGCCGCCGGAACTTCGAAAGCTGGTTTCAGTTTTTGAGTAGCTGTCAGTGAAGGAGGTCCTATACGGACTTGAAGTGGAAATGACGTCATTGAACAGTGAACAGGGTTTGCAGAGTACGAACAAGTTGAAGTTTAGTGTTGAGAGTATTTTGGCGAGTGATCCGTCGGAAGTGAACGACCGGCAGGAGCCACCGTGCGCGGGGTGCGTGGCCGCTTTGTACCGCTGCTGTCGGGACGAACCGACCCTGCTGCAGCTACCGCTGCCGCTGCCCTACAGCCATCTCCACCCCGCTTTGAGGCCTACCACTGGTAATTTATATTTTATGTCTGCATGTTACGCCCCGGGCGATCCGTTCAAATTGGTGACCACAGATTTTTGAATTCTTCTCGATGCCTTACCAATTCACATAATGATCATAATCGATTACGCAACTAGTTTTTATGAACGTATTAGATTTTTGTTCTTATACTTTGGCAGAGGGGAACGCGCAGGTAAGGCTTATCCTGTATTAAATGATCTAAGTTAAGTGAGTAGTTGTTTAGAGCCACCGTGGTACGCGGAATGGATGGCCACCCTGAAAAAAACAAGACACTTTTGGGTACGGGAGGGCAATAGGGTCACTGTAGGGTACGGGTGGCTATTATGGTCATCTGGTTAATATGATCACATTCTCATATCTGAAAAGTGCAGGTAATAAAAACTAGTTAGTTTTGATTGTACAGAGAGTAAAATTTAGTACGAGTACATACTGTTCATAAACAAATTAATCTTCTCGGGCTACTGCAGTTGTGTGTATAACCAAAATACACATGCAGTGCCCGCTTTGATTACTTTTAAATATACGTTTAGAGTGAGTCTGATATTTTTAAGGAAAGCCAGCAATTACCAAGTTGCAATAAAATCATGGATTAAATATATTTTAATGATATATTTTGAGTGAAATTTGTTGATAAGTATTTTAAATATTTTTTTGTCGCCGATGGACAAAATTGTAGGTACATATTTTTTTCTACAAGGCGAAACGTGTCGAAAAGGTATGAGGTGAAGCGAGATACTTAATCATGTAGATATATATTGACTGAAATAAGAATACTTACTAATTACCGTATTCTATGAACCACACTCTACTTTTTAACAAAATTGCAAATATTTAAGTAATTTAAAAAAGCCTTAAAGAAGTCTTTAAAGGCAAACAGTATAATACAGTACTAAGAGAAAAGTCTACAATACTTGCATATTATCAATATTAAAATATGGCTGTCAGACCTGGGCAAACACACAAAAACAAAACCAAGAACTGATCACTTGCCAAAGAGCAATGGAAAGAAGCATATTGAAAGATAGAAAAAGAGCTATAGATATAAGACAAGAAACAAGGTGGAATATTTTACAACCAAAACGAAAACTCTTAAATAAATAAATAAATATATATGGACATGTGGTCCATTAAGGTATGTATAAGTGGAAAAAGCTGGAAGAGGTTTTTGTGTCGCAAGAAACACGCCAACAACCAACAACTGATACATTGTAAATTTTAATGTACCTACTTAAATCAAATGACAAAAGTGTTGGCATTGGCAAATGAAACATAATTTTTAAAAAAAGTTTATCAAAAGAAATGCATAAAGACCAGGAATCATTTATTGAGACAGGAGAAGAGAAAACTAAGGCAAAAATAAAGCAAGGAGACCGCCAAGGATGCGTAACTTTTCATCTACTATTTTTAAGTATTTATTGAATGTGCAATAGCTAAATTCCTAGAAATGGATATGGGTAGAGTTAAGAAAAGTGGAAAGAGAGTGAATTTCAAAAAATTCGCAGATGACATTGCAGCCGTGGCGGAAAATGCTTAACAACTAGAGCAGATGGTTCAGTGTATGGATGAAGTTTCCATAATTTTGTTTTAAAAATTAATAGTGCCAATGCAAAAACATTAATAGCCTCTAAAAAGAAGACGCCCCGCAATCCCATCACTTTAAATAGTGCAACAAACCTATAGAACAGGTCAGTAGTTTCGAATATTTAGGTATTACAATATCTAATAAATAACTCAAGATGCTCCAAAAACATTAATCAGGGAATAACCACAGCCAAAAAGCCAAGTACACTATTTTACTGATAAAAGTATTTATTTAGAGCATAGCGTAAGGATAGAGCTTTGGAATCGTTTGAGATGTGGTGCTGACAGAAAAGAAAAGTAATGAGGCGGTGTTGCCAGTAGTTGCAGAGAAATGCAAAATACTATGTTATTTTTAACCTCTACTGACCCACTGCTGAGTAAAGGTCTCCCCTATCTCCTTCCAAATATCTCGATCGTGTGCCACTTCTATTACTATTACAAACTATAAATTCTAGGAGAGAGAAAATGTTAGGGCACCTTATTAGACATGATGAGTTTTTAAAAGAAATAGGTATTGGAGGGAAAAATTGAAGGAAGAAGAGGCAAAGGAAGACCTAGAGATAGTGTTACATATATAAAACGAACAAAAGATCAAATCAATGTTTCAAACTACAAGAACGTAAAGTTGAATTTAGACAGAGATATGGAAGGCATTGGTTGCTCCACAGACAAAAGCTTAGCTCTTTAATTATAATAAGAGATATAAAAAGAAAAGGTAGAACACCCTATATAAACCTACCCAATGAGAGTTTATCAGGCAGTTTCTAACCTTTATTTCGTGTTCGTTTCGTTTCGTTGGTTTCGTTTACACAAAAGAAATTTCTAGGTACTAAAAATCATTTTTCGAGGACCACCACTTCCTACTTAAGCCTATGAAAGAACAATTCTAAACTGGAAAATGTTATTGTAGGTACCTAATTTTCAGTCATTAACATCGTTACATGCCGTTTTCGTATACGTATGGTTCTGAATATCTTTATATTTTTACACTACCAATGATGTTGCCCATCGCTCGTTCCTAAGCCATTGTCGTTTGAAAAACTATAAGGAAACAAAGCAACATAAAAACACTCCCAAACATATAAAGACTTCCTGCAATGAAAATGCTTTATTTCCTACTAACTTTAACTTTGAATGTTACATCGTTCGCTTTACTGCGTTTATCCCATGAAAGAGCTATTTGTGAGTTGACGACATCGCGGTGGAGAGGTTTATATGGTTACCACTGTTACGAGGTAGTTTCACCCTACCATAAGCTTTTGTCATAGGTATGTACCTATTAGTTTCTAATCAGCTGGGCTGTTTCCTGAAGTAGCCGTTCTTGAGCGCTGCTCATGGAGTGAGAATTTTACCACGAAATTCGGTAGGGACACTTCCTCCGCTGGAAACCAAAAGCAAGATTTTTGAGAACAAGACAAAGTTCTTGCATACTTAGTTGTGCCTAGAATGCGCTTCCCGTTTTTAGGGTTCCGTACCCAAAGGGTGAAAACGGGACTCTGTTACCAAGACTCCGTGTCCGTCCGTCCGTCTGTCTGTCTGTCTGTCTATCTATCTGACTGTCATTCTGTCACTTGGCTGTATCTCATGAACCGTGATAGCTAGACAGTTGAAATTTACACAGATGATGCACTTCTATTGCGGCTATAAAAACAAAAACCTCCTAGAAACAGAATAAAATTAATATTTAAGTGGGGCTCCCATACAACAAACGTGATTTTTATAAATAATGGTACGGAATAACCCTTTGTGCGCGAGTCTGACTGACACTTGGCGTGTTATTTCTTCTCAGAACGATATACAAAAATGCCAAAGACCGCGAGAAGTTTGGAGGAAAACCATTCTCACTAGGTCCTTATGAGAATGTTAGAGAAAAGCAGTGCCAAAGTTTTGTGTGAAGTCTAGTACAACCGGTCGCTTCACAACCAGCCGCTTCCTAACGTCAACCCTCGTTGTGTCGTCAACGCAGTTGTTGCACGAGACGTTGTCCTTAGTCGTCTTATCCACAGGAAGAGATGGACTGGTCAAGTCTAGGCTGGAACCACATAGCATATCCAGTCACACACTGAAATGTTTATTCGAAATTCCATCGAGTCGTGTGGTGACGGCACGGCAGAATAGAATATTATTTTTCACCACCCCTTTCCTTTCCTTGGGTGTCGTAAAAGGCGATTAAGGGAGGTATAGGGTAAACAGGGTACGGGCAAAAACTTTATACCATCTGCTGCTATCACCAACCAGCAGCCTTTAGTTCATCAGTAAATAAATAAATAAATATATATAAGGACAAATTATACTGAGCTAGCCCCAAAGTAAGTTTTTCTGCTTTTCTGCTTGAATATAAATACTATTTTTATTATATAAACACAAATAAGACATATAAGTTCGCAACGCCCAGCTAGGGTTCATGTACTTACCTACTAACCATCTTCTGTATGAGTGCATGTAAGCGATTAATAAAGAAATAAAGTTCGAGACTTGTGTTATGGGATACTTACTCAACGATACTACATTTTATAGCAAACACACACACACACACACACACATATATATATATATATATATATATATATATATATATATATATATATATAGATAAATACTCAAGATCCAGGACAATTTTAAAAAAGGCCATTTTCCAACTTGCCCTCGGGCACGAGGTCAAGTTGGATTGGTCTGATCGACCGATCGATTGGCAGACCAGCATGGTGACCACTACGCCAAGGAAGTCGTCAACTGTCATAGGCTGTTTCTAAAGATTCTCAACACATATTTTGTCAACAGTGTACCGCCTTCCACTGCCGTCATCATCGCCACCCCAGCAATCATCGACGCGTTGTGACGTCACCTCCAGTGGCAAACGAAAGAGGTCCTGGTCGCGGGCAGTGTTCAGCAACCTTCAGAGGAAGGGCCTGGAGAGACGGTTCCAGATACAGAAGTACATCACGAAGCCTGACCGGCGACAGCTGGCGGCCACGCTGGGACTCACAGACGCTCAGGTAGGTACCACAGCAATTCCAGAAAGTTTGAATACAGATATTGTAAGTTGTCCAACTGTAGACAGTGCCAAAGTTCGCAGATCAATCAAAATCAAAGGCAGAACAAAATCAGGCAAAGTCGCGAATTTTATGCGGATAATTTTTTAGAAGTCTTTTCACCCGACTGCGAAGAGGGTTGTGTTTTTTGAGTGTGCCCTTTCACCGCGAACGTCGGATTTGTCCGACTATCATTGTCGTGCACTGAAGGTCAAATATATTATGATTTGATACACTATATTCTCTTTTAAGCTCATATTTTGAAAACTAGTTATATGCCTCAATGTATGCAATTTCTTTGAAATTACATAATTTCGCCAATATCTGACATCCCGTTTCAAAATAAAAGCTAGACTACGTTTGTATGGGAAAATCTGATTCTGTCTAAGGTAAGGGGATACTTCAGTATCCACATCTTTTTTTTTTGTTGCAGATTTTTGTTTTAGATTTAGCTTCCCTCGCGCTAGGTGAACGACAACTATAATTTAGGTATAAGATATACCTTAGGTATAAGATATACCTTAGGTATAAGATATACCTTAGGTATAAGATATACCTTAGGTATAAGATATACCTAAAGTATCGCGGTGAAAGCAATGATTTTTCATTTGTAAAACTGATCTGTCAATGAGAATTAAAATATGATTGAATAAAATAGATAACTAAAGTACTTGATATAAAATTAATAGATACTTGAAGTTTTCGGGATCCAGCGCTGCCCCCATTTGAAATAAATTATTTAAAAGGAAACGGAGATATCGTTTAAATTTTGTTTTTACCAAGCCTTAGCCTTATAACCTTTCTATCTTATGAACTACTGTTTACCTACAGTTTAAAATAAGAACGTGAAGCTTTTCTACGCTTTGTGAAAAATGGTTACTTTTGGCTAACAAGTTCTTTTTTTAAAATTACGGGGCTGTGGTACGAGTAATAGTGATCCGAGCGTACGATAATAATGTTCTTTTTTGAAGTTCATAAAGAATGGTTGTTTTAATGAGTAAGGAACAAAGATTTAGAATATGTAAGAAAGGCATCGAGTTTGCGTTGTATAATGAAATTTAGTACAATATTATAACACTCGTTTGGATGATATTATGGTTATTAAGACACTGGGTGTTTTAATCAAAGAGCAAACAACAAACCAATATCTCTAGTTTTAATGTCGGCCAAAGAGCAAAAAAAAGTGCAAAAATAATTTTTTTTTTGCTCTTGGCATTAAGTAAGCTAACTCATAGCTAACTGTTTCAGAAGCTTTTATAGAAGATTTATAACAGGGGTGAATATAAAATAGTTTGAAGGGTTATCTTTGGCTCGTTCAAGACAAAATTTTAAATGATATCTCCGCTTCCTTCCAAATAATTTATATTAAATGGCAGTACTGAACCCCGATAAATTTAAAACTCGAGCTCTTTAAGACTCGAGTCGTTGCTCTGAGAACTGGCGCTCGCCTAGCCTCAGAACTCCAAGCCTATTGAGCTCATAATCCTAAAAAATCAACTCAAGCCTTCAATATTAGAACTGAAAGACTCGAGTCTTGTAACATCACTACTTTGAGCCACTAGACCCAAAATGCTCTGTCTAGGGATAAAGACAAATAGCATTGTACATTGACAAACCTTTAACGATAGGTGGTGATCACAATATTTTACTCCCCAGGTTAAGGTGTGGTTCCAGAACCGACGGATGAAGTGGCGGCACACCAAGGAAGGCCGAGGTGGCGTGCCGGGCGCTACGCCCCTACCGCCGCGGCAAGACAACGAAGACAGTGAAGACATCGATGTGGACACCCTGAGCGACTGAGAGATCTTGCGCAAATGTTTTTTTAGTGTATTTATATTATTCTGATACGTTGAGTGCTACTGTCGAGCTCGCGGTGGCCTAGCGAGTAGGTACGCATTACTAGCGCTTCCACAAGTTAAGCGACACGGGGCGTGGACCGCACATTGCTGTAGGTCCCGGCTGTCATCAAGCTATGTCTGATGCTTTAAGGCAGTTTGAAAAATCTGACACGAATATTGACCACGCTTACACACACGGAAAGATACTGTGAGCCATAGACATTGTTTTTTTTTTATACATTAGTGGCATAAAAAGATTATAAAGCTCCTTCGTGCTTCGGATTGTACGTTAAGACGTAGGTAGGTCGAGGCTGTCATCAAGCTATAATGTCAGATGCATTTAGGCAATTTAAAAATCTGACACGAATATGATCACGCTTACACACACGAAAGGTGCCATAGACTTAGATTTCTTTCTTTACACCTGACTACTGAGGACTGATCATATTTTTTATGGCAGGCTTGCCGTATCTTTTACCGAAGGGAAATTATTTAGCAAATATGTTCCTGAACATATACGAATAGGCTTATTGGTATATGTTTAACATATACCAATACAACATGGACGTATACCAATAAGCCTTTTAGTATATGTTCAGAATCATATTTTATTTACTAAAATATAATTTTCATCCCGTAAGCAGCTGGGTGAAGACTGAAGATCGACCTCTTTTCAGATATTAAGATTTAGAAATCTATTTTTCCCGGTTTTTCATTATGTTCGTACCTATACATAATGAAAGGCATTATATTTAGAAATTTAAATTTTGCACATAATGGTATGTGTAATCCGAAATAAATAATATATAGGTAGTTTTATGTATATAATTCAGTAAATATTGTTACGTTACATTATTTTGCAATACAAAATGTAAGTTATTAGCAAACCTATAAGATTCACAAAAATTGTAAATAATGTTTTAGAGCGAGTTGATCAAGTCATTAAAGTTAATCTGTAAAGACAAAAGAATGTGGTGTCGTGGGACACCAGGTAGGAACGAAGTTCCTTCGGCTAATGTAGAATCGACACAATGTGTATACGACTGTCGCGCCTGCGCACGTCTCATTTAACGGTTTTATTTAACGAGGTCATCCTTACGGTTTTACTATCACATTTTTTTCAGTTCGGTCGCGCAGCAAAATCCCTATCTCCTCCAAGCCTGCCGTAAGGAACTTCGTTCCAAAAATATTTATTACAAATAAAACAATACAATTATTTATTATGCACTTTATTTTATTGAATTAAAACATCGTTTACAATAAAGGTAATAAGTAGCTGCTTTAATACAAGCCTTTAACTAAATATTAACAATACCGTTTGTTATTTACACTTAACTAAAGTAATACAGGGTGACTTATCACTCATCAGCCAAATTGTTTGAGCAAGTTTTGTCTATGATACTGAACCACTTTCCAGAAAATCAATTTTAAAAAAATCTGCGTAATTTATTTTGTATTCTCATAAAAAACCATTTTATCGAAAAAAAGTAAAAGAATTTTTTTTGATAAAAAAGGTCAGTATTTTGGATTGAACTTGTTCCTAAAATTAATCCTTTTGATTAAAAAGTCACCCTTTACAAGTATACTTTATATGGCAGTCGAATACAGGGAAGATTTCATTTATTATTTTATTTGTCTTTGTTCTTATTTGAGATAATATATGACAAAGCCCTTCTGGCCAGTAGGCGACCAATACTGTGAAAATGAGTTTCGAGAGAAGCGATTGTATCGGTAACTTTTCTTTAAAAATAAATTTTTTAATATACTTTACACGTAACGTAAATTATACTTATTGACGCGTAAAAGTGCCTGTAAAGGTCTTATTACTGAATAAACATTTGAATCTTGATTCTTTGATAAAGAATTTAAGAATCAACAACAGCAAAAGTTATACAATACACTATCACTTTATTCCTAACAATAGACAGGGACTAGGCCCGTAAGACCCAAGGCCACTTTTATCTTTATGGTGAAAAAGGGAAATCAAAATAGTGATGGGTTGCTAACCACATCGCTTATTTACGTGTTTTGATTTCGCAGGGAAAGCCAATCTTAACACTAAAGTAAATCCAGACAAAATTATGTGTACCATCAGCAGCAAAAATACGTACATACATTAGTTAACGCTTTTACTTGGTGACATATTTTCGTTTGTTCCCGATGAGTAACACCCTCTTTGAGTACCACTGTTATTTTCCCGTCAAGCAACACTGTGTCTTAAGTGGTACTTGGCGGGAATACGGCGCGCCATTGGAGAGCCGATAAGACACAGTGGTACTCATTGGAAAGAATGTTAGTTGCAGTGAGTAACACTGGATCTCATAGGGAAGTTTTTTCCCCTTGAGTAACAGTGGTACTCAAGAGGGTGTTACTCATCGGGAACAAACGCATATTTTGGCTGCCGACTGTACCAGCAAAAGCTATGTCTTTAATGGGAAGAAAATCAACACCTTCGCAGTATTTTTTATTTTAATCAGCGATACACAATATGTAGGTCTCAAATAAACCTGTTTGTAATAAATACATACAATATTTACAGTAAAATCTTCTACATATAAATAATGTTTTCATATTCTGAACAATTAACAACAATAATTATTAATTACTAAAACATTTTACTAAAGTATTAATACAAAATATGCTGTATTTATATGTAAATCTGTGCCATATTTTCTACCGAATAATTGAAGTGGTATTAAAGCTAGCAGTTCAAATACCTACAAACAATGAGGTACTTTCATAGTTTAAACTCAAAAATTTGATTTTACATTTCGGATTTCAATTATCCTCACTAAAAAAAAAAACTTCATTATCAACGTGGAGGGGCCATACCAGTAAAAATCGAACCACAGGCTATACTAGATCACTTCAGTATAATTAAATTAATTTATCAGCTAAAACACAAAAAATTTTTTCGCCAATTCCATACAAACGTGTGCAGGCGCCTGGGCAATGTATGGAAAGTATGGAAATGTATTTTTTTTTTGGTTTTTGGTTTTAAATTAATTTCATTATACTATAGTGATCTAGTATAGCCCGTGGTTCGATTTATTTCGGGCATGTCTCTTCTACGTTGTATAAAATTGGGTAAATAGACTGCTCACAAAGATGTTGAAATAAAATAAAACAATGTTTAAGTTCATTGAAAAATTACATGTTAAAAAGTTGATTTTTTTTTAAATCTAACATGTATCCTGACATGCATACATAGCAGTAATTTATACTGATCAAATATAAATAAAAGTAGACTATTTCTAATTAAATCGGCTTTAAAAAATATTCAAAGTAAAACTTATAAAAATAAATACTTCATGACAAAGGGCACGTTACGGGAAGAACTGGAAGTTATTTGTAAGGGCTCAGACATTAGAGCGAAATTATATCAGCGACAGCTCGATCGGCGACTATTGTCGCTGACTGTCGCGAACTGTTGCCGACCGTCGCTCGGCGTGTTAGTATTCAATATAAAATAAATAGACCAGAGTGAAAACATTCTAATAGTCTACCAACTTAATCTTCCTAGGTTGTTCATCTGACTCGTCCCTGTATTCCTCATTCCTGTGCCCGCTGGAAGGTCCGTCACCATACCCCTCCCCACCATGCCTGTGAGAAACGCCTCTATAACCCCCTCTATGGCCATACGGTCGCCTCCTATTAGGGTAACCCTGATCCCATCTACTATCATTATTCTCAAACCGATTATGGTTTTCCCCTTGACGGTAGTTAAAGTCTCTATTTGGGTACCTCTCGAATCTGTTCGGGTTGTAATTCGGTCTGTCACTATCGGGTCTTTCGCTGTATTCCCCTTCGGGGTAGCGCCTTCGTGGGACGGGATAAGAGTTATTTTCGCTTGGCTCTGGTTTCCTGTACGGTACTGAAGCGAAATCTCTGTTGGTTTCCCACACTGGTATTCGCTGGGGAGAAGCCGGGCTTTTGGAGCGACTCTTCTCTTTGTATTCTTTTGGTTTGTCAGGTTGAGATTCCCTGTAAGGAAATGTTACATGATAAGAATAATATTTATAAATTAATAAATCGAACCATTTAATTCCCCTTAGTCTACGCCGTGATTTATTGATTTAGAAACAGACAGATATAAAAATTAAGACAAGGTTTTCTATGCTGTTTGCATTAAATTACAACAATATACCTATGGGGTCATAGTTTACTGGCGTTTATTGTCGTTTTCATATTTGATAGCAAAACATTTTTTTTGGTTTAGTGATATTTTTTTTTCACTAATCAAATTTATTTTTAAACTTAGAAGGCTATCCAATCCCGCTTGTCATACAATCAGTTAGATATGCTGAAGTACGTAATTTACCTTGAAGACGACCGCGTTCGACTTCTGTCAGAGTCTTCGTCGCTCGACCGGCGATTCTGTTGATGCCTCATTTCACGCTGTCTGTAATAAACGATAGATAATGTTGAACGAGCGAAAGCAGTTCTACGTTTACAAATGGACAATCAAGCATTAGCTATCGCGTGAAATTCAGAAATGACGATAACTTTTTTCCGACATCAGATTTCAATGAAACTAAGTCTATATGTTGCTCGAAGCTTTATGTAAGGTGAACCGTTTAAATATTCGTCCAGTAGTTTCAAAGATTAGCGTGTACATACGTACAAACAAAATAAGTAATTTTTTGTCACATAGACTAATTTTTTGATAAATTTATTAAATGAACAGACATGCATTTTTACTGATTTACAATATGTATGAATATACATGGCGTTAATGTACTATTGAATATACTTGAAATGGGAGACAGATATGTTATGATGCCACAAAAGCAGTGTTAAAAAAAATTTAACCTTCACCCATTGACTGAACACTTCTGTGTGAGAAACGATCCATAAGTTGTTCAGATTAAGAGTTATGGCCTCGGCGCAAACGGGCCACCACAAAACGCGGCTACCGACCGCTTTCATACTAATTTAGCGGCCGCCACCAGTGCGGCACCGTGTGCGGCGAGTCCATAAAAAATGTATGAAAATTGAAAACTACAGGGAATTGGTCGATGGACGCGATTTTTAGTGGCTCGTTTGCGCCGAGCCTTAGACTCAATTTGCACTGCGGCAGAAGCGAAGTGACTTTTTGGATCGAAATCTTACATAGCATAATAAACTTTATGTCAATAGAATAAGCATTGGATGTCACTCGTCAGCACGGAGCAGCTCTTTTCTATGCTGCTATTCTTCGCTCCGAAGAGCGACAGAGCGACGGAACGCTATAGCACGGCCGGTTCGATAGCGTTCCGTCGCTCTCTCTCGCTCTAGCAAATGACGATTCTGAGCGACAGAAAAGGATAGCAGCATAGAAGTGCTGCTCCGTGCTGACAATTGAGATCCAATCGTAATGTTACAAAATAAATCTGAGCTCAAAAAGTAGTCCCGCGTCAAGCGGCAAATTCGCGCGAAGTCGCCGGTGCCGCGCGCGACATAATGCCAAAGTCAAGCCAACCGGCGCGATTTGGCGCGAGTCGCTGTCGGTCAGTTCACACAGTCACGATGCGAATTCGCGCATCTTCGCGCGTCTTCTCTTATCGCAATAAGGGCGAATTTCACGTTTCGCTAATGGAAAAATATTTTTAGCCCATCGGTTAGATTATTAAAAAATATTGTACACGTATTTTTTCTTTTCTCTGAGAAACAAAGAATGACAAAGATACAGCACATTGAAATTTCGTATGACGTCACGGCTACATACGATTTTTACATATAGGTGACGATGCAAGCGTCACTCCGGAACTTTGATGCTTCGTATCTTTGTGAATTTTTACTTTTTTGTCAAACTGAAAAATACGGGTCCATTATTTTTGGATAATCTCAAAGACGGACTAATTACAATTATTATTTTCTAACCCTGTCGTCACCCCTATTGCGCCCCAAAGTTACCTGCGCCGCAATTTGATGGCGAGCTCCCTCATCTCGTGGTCCCGCCGCGCCTGCCTCCTGTTCTCCCGCTCCAGCCGGGCCGCCTCCGCGCGCTTGTCTGCCTTCACTGTCACACCAATTGGGTCAACAATTATTTATTTTGTTCCGATAATAAAATAAAACGTCACAAATTAATGTCACTTCTCATTGAACATTTCAATTTTAACATAATTTTAGATTTCTTATTGCAGAAAAACTGATAATAAGAGCTATATTTAACTTCAAGAAACTATGACGTCATCTACCTGTACGTGGGGCGCACTATAAGTTTCCGGAATGAATATGAAAAAATACTATTAAAGGTACAAAATTAATTTATTGTTTTTCAAAATAATCTCCCTTGGCGTCTATGCACTTTTTCATTCGATGAAACCAGTTTTGAAAACTTTTGTGCCACTCCTCTGTGGTGACCTCTGAAACGTGTTTTTCATACTGCTCGACAGCCTCTTCTGGTGATGAAAATCGTTGACCGCGTAATTGGTTCTTAATTTTTGGGAACAGAAAAAAGTCACAAGTTGCCAGGTCGGGATTGTATGCAGGATGACTCATGAGTTCTACATTTTTCGCCTTCAAAAAGTCGTTTGTCTGTCTGGCCGTGTGAGAACTAGCATTGTCGTGGTGCAGGATGATACGGCGTTTACGGTTATTTTTACGGAGTTCGTCAATAACTTCCGGCAAACAAATGGTCGTGTACCAGTCACTATTCACTGTACGACGATTCTCTAAAGCAACAGTAGCCACGTGTCCAGTTTTATTAAAAAAAGAAGCAATCATCCGCTTAGATGCACTTTTCACACGCGCCACTTTGGTTGGTTTCGGCTCATCTTGAAAGACCCATACGCTCGATTGCTGCTTTGTTTTGGGATCGTAGCAATAAATCCATGTTTCGTCACCTGTTACTATGTCCCACACCAAATTTGACGCACCTTCGTTGAATCTGGTAAGCATGGCACTGCACCAAGTGACGCGGTCCGTTTTTTGAGCCTCGTCATGTTGTGTGGGATCCACCGCGAACACAGCTTTCTCACACCCAAATGTTTGTGTAGGATTAATTGTATTTGACTCATGCCTATTTCTAAGGATGCGCGAATTTCATGGTAGGTCACATGCCTGTCTGTTTCAATCATACGGCGCACAGCATCGATGTTTTTGTTGGTCACAGCGGTGGACGGCCGACCATCGCGAGATTCGTCACTGAGATTGATACGACCACGCTTGAATTCTGCAAACCAGCTATAAACAGTTGTCTTGCATGGTGCTTCATTGCCAAAAGCTGTTTCAAGCCGAGCGATGCTCTGTTGAGCTGTCAAATTACACTTAAAATCGTAGAAAATCATACTACGAAAATTTTCCCGAGTTAAATCCATGTTGATGCAGACACACAATTTTTTAAATGGCGCCACAAGGTAAAAACAAAAGATAGTCAGATGAAACAAACTGCATTCTACAGCCAAAGAGTTCTATTTTCAAATGTTGCAATAAATTTTTAAATATTGTTTATGTAAGTGGCCAGTTCCGGAAACTTATAGTGCGCCCTATGTATTTCATACAAATCCCACAGAAAATGTTTGTGTTGACGTTCAGAAAAAAGTATCTGATTAATATAGCGGATTACAGATTATACACCCGCCTTCCCAGTTTAACGGGTTCCCGGTTTTTCCCGTAGCGGGTGATCTTGCATGCTGGTCTGTGAGAAAAGAAAGAACTTGGGATGTAGAAGCTGTTTCTCTTCGGATCCAGGGTTAATTTCATTAAAAGGGAATATGCATGAAAAAATATGTTATCTAACTAGTTTATCCATAAATATTTAAAAGTAAAGTACTAACAGTAAAAACAGAATAAAAATTGATTGAAAAACGAACGAGATATAACGATTTTACGAAAATATGTCTATCTCACTCGCGAAAACGCTATTTTCTATGGCAAATGTATAGATGATATGGACTTTGACGTCACCAGTCCATATCGGACTTCTCTTTCTAATTGAAACTTTTAAGTATCACATGTTCGCCGCTGATTAGGATATTTAAAAATTTTTTTCATATTTGTTTACTGTGATTAATTAGGATTTAATTAAGCAAATAAAAAAAAATGCGTATTCCCTAAAACGCACCTCATTATGGCTATTGCTGAATATCAGTGTATTGGTCTTATGGATTATTACCACTAAGCTTTGACTTTTGCTGCAGTATACACATGCATTTTATTAATTTTGAGTAAAAATATATAATGCTATGATATTATGTGTGTCAGTAGCATATGTGTGTAAAATAAACAAATTATCTATTATAATGGTCTGAATGGTAAACCAAAAACGTGATGGAAAAACGACATCTCAAAATATACGAACGAATGGCGGAGAAAGACTTGGCATAGGAGAAGATGGCAAAAATTGGGGGAGGCCTATTGCAATAGCTGCATGCAGCATAACAGTTTTACCTACTTTATATTTTTATTTTATTTTCTATAATTCATTCAAGTAGTAAAACTCGTCGTAATAAGTGCTTAAAATAATGTATCTAATTACTTTATTATTATATTATTAATGGATAAAATTGAACCAAATAAGAAAGTTAAATAAGGGCTCGGACGAACGAGTCATAGCCTGCGTGTAACGCGCAACAGTTCGCGACAGCAGCGATAGTCGGCCACAATCGCCAACGTTCGCCGACTGTCGCCGACAAGGTTCACAGGGATGTCACTTGTCTGTCAGAGCCCCTATGCCGTATCATCTCAGTCTAAGCTTATAACTCACGTTGCCTTGATAGCTGCGCCTGCATTTTCCTCTTGAGCTTCTCTTTCAGCGAGAGCGTCTCACGCGAAGGACCCTGCAAATATAACTATTTTAATGAACACATATTGCTTAGGGAGCTGGCCCATTTTGGTGTTACAAGAAAAACAACTAATTTCACAGGCCTTAGAACGCGAAAAAAAAGTCTTGACTTTTTTAAAGTTTAAATTAGATAGCCCTAGGACTAACGTTTATTTGTATAGATCGTTTACTTTAATGGTTTGCTGTCGGCGCATAATAAAGGTCGCGTCTTTGACGGAGTCAGTGCTGCCTGACCACAAAGTGCTGACAGTCCACAAACCATTTAAACGAACGAACAGTACATATATTGATAGTAATTCTAGCAAATGTGATTATTATGAATTTAAGCTCGTGTTGAAAATATGAGACTTAAGGCATAGCAAGCTAGAGCGTGAACCCGGTGCGCTTGTAATGTTTCGTGCCTTAGGAAATAGACAACTACGAGCATTATTGTTTTGTAAAACCTCATTGTTTTTGGTTCTGAACCTTTCCCTTTTTGTAATTCCTACGTATTCAACCTTATCTCTTCTTAATAAAGTTCATATTTTAAAGTGGCATTTATCTACATAAAGATACATTAGTCATTATTGCGTGAGTGTACGACATTCACGGGCTCGAGGCAATTTGCACGTGCGAGTGTCATGCCTCGTATCTTTAGCTCTTTGGTCAATCTAATGTCCAATACCGCAAGCAATATCAATTACCTTTAATTTATTAAATTGATTATACTGTCTGCTTTATTAGAAAATATATAGTTTTATTACGAAAATGAACTAACTACTACTAGGTTTAAAAATCTAGTTAACATCCGCCCAAATCAAAGTGACATTGAGGACATTTTTAATGGTAGAGGTTAGGATTTTTTGTCGTGAAGTCAATGGGTTCAGTTGGAGTTTGCTTCAAATTGTTTTGCAAATTGATTGCAGTGGACTTCATAATTTGAAATCGGTGTAGTTTATTGTTATAAATGCTCGTGGACAATATGTGAAATGTTTAAAGTGGACAGTCATTGTGCGGCTGTAGTGATATTTGCGGACTATGGTGGGCGACTTTAGGCGCCGTCCGCCACTTAATTGGCTGAAAACCAGTGGACTTGTATAGATTATTCGCCAAAAGCTCCTTTGAAGCAATCCAAGGACCTAGGTGTAGGTCTTTTGATTGTATGGTTAGGGTTAGGAATAAAGAAGTGAAAAAATAAAGATGGGCTCTGAAGGACTAGTATCTAGACAATGGTTTAAACTTAGGAGTAAAGTTAGACCATTTTTATTAGACGAAAAGGGTCTAAGAATGTACGCTTCAATACTTAAATAAGAGGTAAGGGTAGTGGTAGGCATAAAGCAGATTCAGTACAAGGTACTTATCAACTTAACCAAAAGTAAATATTTCGCTGAAGTTGTTTAGTCTCTTTAAAATTGATTATTTTCAAAATACTCAGTGTTTTGGATGTATCGGGTAGAATCAGTATCCCATATTTACAACTTTGAACTTACTTCAAGGCATCATAAATAAATAAATATAAATATATAGGGACAAATCACACAGATTAAGCTAGCCCCAAAGTAAGCTTAAGCTTGTGTTATGGGATACTTACCCAACAATACTATATTTTATGATAAATACATATATAGATAAACACCCAAGACCCAGGACAATTTGAACATGGCCATTTTCCAACTTGCCCTGGCTGGGGATCGAACCCAGAACCTCCGGATTGGCGGTCTAGCGTGTTGACCATTACGCCACAGAGGTCGTCATGGTTAGCTCAATATATTCCTTTTGTCCTTATTAAAACTGGTCTCTCAAACAGTTTAGGTAAAATTTGTTATACCATACCACAGAATTAATATATGTATTACATACAGAAAGGAAGTTTTTAGGGTCCCTCGCAATATGCGCCTGCAGCCTCGACAAGGCGTGAACGGGGGAGAGGTGCGAGGACGGGGAATGGGGACCTTAGGAGATTCCGTTCTATATGTAATACTTATATTAAATCTGTGACCATACTACATAATCACCAATCACCACCAATCTGACGACCTCTGTGTCGAAGTGGTCACCATGCTAGTCCGCCAACCAGAGGTCCTGGGTTCGATCCCCTGTCAGGGCAAGTTGGAAAATGGCCTTTTTCAAATTGTTCTGGGTCTTGGATGTTTATCTATATATGTATTTATTATAAAATATAGTATCGTTGAGTTAGTATCCAATATCACAAGTTTCAAACTTACTTTGCGGCTAGCTCAATCAGTGTTATTTGTACCTATATATATATATATATATATATATATACTACCGATTAAATATATAAATATATTTTTTTTTTATTTATTTATATATTTAATCGGTAGCCGACAGAACTGTGGCTAGTAATGTCATGATAAGACATATTTATATTAATGGTATTTTTCAACATGCGCTAGACGGGTCACTGAAGGCGGATTTCAGTGTTAAGGTTAGAACTTACACCATCTTATTACAAAACACGTACTACGGTATCCACCCAAATCAAGAGACATTGACAAATGAGGTTGTCATGCTACTTGATGTCAACTTAATATGGGCGAATAACGATTTAAATCTAATAAATAAAGTTAGTAGGTACATGTCTTACTTTTGACATTGTCACCTCGTAAAAATAACCGGCCAAGTGCGAGTCGGACTCGCACACTAAGGGTTCCGTACAATTATCTAAAAAAAAATCACGTTTATTTTATGGGAGACCGCTTAAATATTTATTTTAATTTAATTATTTATTTTTAAACTGAATATACTGCAACTAAATATTACGTCCTGCAACTAAATATGCGTCCATGACATGTTGTCTTTATTAATATCGAGCAAAAATACGGCAAAAAAATCACGTTTTATGTATGGGAGCCCCACTTAAATATTGGAACGAAAGTTCTTTATCGCGCGTTGCGAAAGGGGGCTAGACGGAAAAAAATAAGACTAAAAGTGGTAAATCTCTCTCTGATAATTAATCGAAAGGAACTTCGTTCCACCCTGGGTGTCCCTTGACACCTCTCAAGTTTTTTTTTATATTATGCCGTTTTTATTGTTAGTTGTTACAGCGGCAACAGACAAACAGACAGACAGACGGGCGGACAGCGGAGTCTGACTAATAGGGTCCCTTTGGGTACGGATACGGAACCCTAAAAACGTACGTGTTTTACAATAATTTGAAGAAAAAAAAACGAGAAGCGACATGCGGCTCTAACCGACACTCAAATAACTTTAACACAAAGTGACGGAATGAGGGAAAGTTCGCGCATGGGACCGGTGCCTGAAATTCGCATCTGCGCATTATTGTAATTCGTTCAAGTGGTTTTCAGACTATTATATTCATAAATCAATAATTTTTCAAAACTAAAAACGGACATTACCTCCAAAGTACACAACCGATTTTAATAAAATTTCTATGGAACCACCTGAAAAGTATAAACAGGCGTTTTCGAATAATCGGTAAAAAAAAAGATCGCGACAAATTTAAACCTCCTCTTTTTTGAAAGTCGGTTAAAAAGTACATATTGTCAGTTTTTTCGAGAGTATCCATGTATAAACGTATCACATCGAAATATATGTACTCTTTGCTGTTAAAAGTATAAAGTACTCGTTTGTGTAATAAATAAATAAAGGTCACTCTATAAACACACTAACACACACTGTAAATAAAGGCGTACCGCCTCGAGTCACCTTGGTGCGAGGAAACCCTTAATTCTTTTTACAGATATAAATATACTCCGCGACTAAAAAATCGGTATCTCAAACAATACAAAGTTAAACTATAAAAAAAATATTAGTGTTCTCGGTAACAAAACAGGTATTACGCGGCTAAATATAAGCGTACAGTGTAAGCAATGATTCTTACTGACTTTGGAGCTGGATCCAGACAATCGTAACTGATTCTGGTTTGTGTTGGGTTTAGTGCTTGCCGATCTGAAAAAGAAGTTAGGTGTTAATCTCTTTGGTAACGAAAAACTTAAATTAGACTGCAGTATGCGTTGGAGACGAGATTAATATCGAGACTATATACAAAAAGGATCACATCACTTCCCTTTAAATAAAATAGTATATTTTACTTTTTTTTTTCATTTAAAAAAGTGATATAATCCCAAACCTACAACAAATAAAAAAATTTTTTGCTCCTCTTGTAAATGAGAAGTAACAGAAAAAGAATGCACGCTGGCGCACGTGACATTTTGTGATATCACTGCCTAGGTTTCTCGCGTACGAAAGAGATAGTAAGATGTCCCCACCACGTTCGCAATTCATACCACAATTTGAAATGCTAATTGCTGCTTCATTTATAAAACGATTCCTATTATACAACGTGGAAGGAACATACTCGTAATAAATCGAACCACGGGCTATACGAGATCAGTTTAGTATAATGAAATTAAAGTAACAACCAAAAAGAAAAAAAAATTACAATCCCATACAAATTGACATAAAAAAAAATCGGCATTTCCATACATAAGTGTGCAGCCGCACTTATGTATGGAAATGCCGATTTTTTTTAGTGTTTTAACCGAGGCGTACAAATACAAACAAAATATGTGTAAACACTGTCCGATCGAGTGACTCAAGTTGGCTGATGGACCTGCGCTTTCTATTGGAAATTTTCAACATAATATGATAGGAAGTAAAACGTGCCGGTAACCGTTGCGTGAGATATCGACTTGCCTGCTGGTGAACAATTAACTTGTTCCAAGAAAACAATGTCTGTTTGAACGGATGATTTAGTTTTGGGAGGGGCTTAAAACCGATGGGATATGTATTTTTATTGAGAAAAAGTAAATGCATTCATTCATAGTTTTCAATCCGCTCACCGTCGGCGTTCTGCGTTCCGAGACCAAAACTTTTTTAATGAAGGTCCTTAGATTCTTTTGGGGGAGGGGGATCAAAACCAAATACTCTCTAAATCCGCTACTGGAGGTCTATTCACATCTTGCAAAGGTTGAAGGGCATTAGATTCTTTTTGGGCAGAGAGGGAGTGTGCTAAACTAATCAGCCCCTCCTATAAATTTGCTACTGGCAGTCTTCTTTCATCTTGCAATGGTTGGAGGGCCTTAAGATTCTTTTGGGCAAGGGGGAGGGGGCTAAACCAATCCCCCACCTCCCCTCTAAATCCGCTTCTGTATATCTTGCAAAGGTATGAGGACATCCGATTCTTTTTGTGGGGGAGGGGGCTAGCAATCCCCCCCCCCCCCCTAATTCCGATACTGGCGGTCTTCTTACATCTTGTGAGGGTACTCACTTGTGTTTGTGGTCATCGCTGCTGTCCGAGTCGAGGGAGAGCTCGCTGGAAGACTTGTCCTCCGCCTTGCGGCCGTAGTAGCGCGGCACCGCGGCGCTGGACCCACCGCCCCGCTCCGAACTACGGCGAAATAACTCCATATACACGGTGATTTTTCATTGGTTTTGGAGCCCAAGGCCACTTTATAAGGTTCGTTAGTAAGACCCAATTAGCGACTCCGCTACCGAATTTCGAAGTATGAAATTCCACAGTTTGCGAGTTCAAAAGTATACGATTACGATGTACGTGAGTTCGAAAGTACACTGTCACGAAGTACGAAATTTCGCAGTTTGCGAGATCGAAACAATAAGATTACGATGTACATAGTTCGACAGTTCAGTCACGAGGTATGAAATTCCGCAGTTTGCGGGATTGAAAGTATACGATGATTTGTGAGATCGGAAGCATGTACAAAAAATGCTCCAAAAAAAAAAACTTTTTTTTTGTAATTTTTTTTTTAAGAGAATTTTAAATTTTTGATCGTGTGTGTATCGAGAATAAGGTATCAAAAATTTAAAGTTTTGATGACCTTATTCTCGATACACACACACATAATCAATAAAAAAACATGTCTACAATATCTAACATATAATATATTCAAAAGTTTATGAAACACTTTTCTTCAAATGAGTCACATTTTTTAATAATCTTTAAAAATGTTTGATGTGCGAGCGAGACAGCCAACCAAAGGTGAAAAGGCTCTTAAGTTTGTTTCCATATTAGAAAAAAGAAACCGTTTTTTGCAACATTGGTCACGCGGCAGTTTTCAATGGGCGTGACTACGTGGTCTCGATCGAAAATCATTTTCGCTACGTTTTTCTCTTCTATCATACACAAATTTGGATTATGGACATATTTTTTTTCCAAAACGTGTGATGCAACTTCAGGACTATTAATATTTCTCTGATCATACTCAGCCTTATGTCAAAGTCAGAGTTATGGAAAAAGTATGACACAAGCTCTACTTTATTCATCAGAAATAAAAAATCATTTGTAATTTACATGAAAAAGAAAGCTATATTGTAATTTTTTTTTCAAACAAGTTGCCAAAACGTTTAAAATTTCTTTTTTATCTTCGAAACAGGCAAAAGGGCACAAGGGACTGAAGACGCTTTTACCACTTGACACTAAACTATCTACATCCGTATCCAATCACTTACCTTGTGATTTTTAAAAGCACGATATAAATCATAAGTTAATTCTGTCCCCATTAGTTATAAAAATAAACGGGCTTACCTTTCAAACGATTTGGACCTGGAGTTATTACGCTTGTCATAGCCACTAGTTTGACTGAAAATAGTAAACAAATAAGAATTATTTACCGCCGATGTACATAGTAAAAAGATAACAAGATTTGGAACAGTCACAAGTGTAATAGTATTTTGTAAAAAAAAATGTGTTTTGTGATCGAACACGCTCGAACACTCTAAACTGCTTTACAAAAAATTATAACATATTGGAGACTTTGACAAAAACATTTTTTTTTATATGCTGTGAAGCCTCCTCGCCTTTCGTTTATTAAATCAGTCAAGTCTTAGCTATATGAGCTGATGCATGGTTGACACGAGAAAACAAAAAAAACATTTTTTGGAACTCTTATTGATGTACAAAAATACAAACTTTTGTGGACTTCGTGACCGTCTGTTTCTGTAGTTACGAGACCGCGAGCGAGACCTCGTCCTCCGCGGGCTGTACGATCTCGACCTGGACCTCGACCTTGACGAATAGGATCGCGACTTCCTCCACGACCTGGACCGGGATCGTGATCTCGAACGAGAAATCGATCTGCTTCTCGATCGCGACTTAGATCGTCTCGACCGGGACTTAGACCGTGATCTCGAACGGGATTTGTAGCTCGATCGTGAATCTGATCGTGATCGGTGTGAGCCCCGGGATCTGGAAACTGATCTTGAGCGGGATCGTGTGGGAGACCGCGATCTGGAGCGGGAACGCGACCTCGATGGGAAGTGTGGGCCCATTACTGGGCGCGGCCTTTGAGGTGATTTTGATTTCCTATGAACATCAATATTTTTGGATACTTATTTTGTTTTTAGTATACTTTGTTGACTTAGTGCCGAACCTCACCAAGCGTATGCTGCGTCGCATATTAGCGTAAAATACGCCTCACAACTCACGCTCAAAATGCGGCAAGTAGGTATACAACATGGAAGGGACATACCCGTAATAAATCGAATTATAGTATAGTGAATTAAAAGCTAAAAGTTGAAATAAATTCAGCAGTTCCATACGATAGTGTGCTGCCGCCCTGGCAATTTGTATGGGACATTCGAAATTTTTATTTTAGGTTTTGACTGTTATTTTATTATAATTATACATACATACAGTGATCTAGTAAAGCCCGTGGTTCGATTTATTACGGGTATGTCCCTTTCACGTTGTATGACGTCATCGCAAATGCGACTCTACCGCTGTGTAACGGAAGCGTTACACATCATTCTACATAACTTGCGCGTGATGTAAATGATGAGTAAAAGTTATATGAAATGCAATATAGGCACTTAACGCGAGGAAAGATGCGTCGCACATCATATGCAGCGTGTGGTTCGGCACTTATGTCAAAATAATATATCATGAGGAAGTTACTAAGGCAGGCAATCAAACTTGTTCAAAAAAAAGAAGACAATGTAAAACATGTACCTGGCTTTTGGTTTGCGAGCGACATCAGCGTAAAGTGGTTCTTTCTTCAAGTTTTGTTTCAATTTGTCCGCATACAACGGTTTGGAAGCCAGCGGCGCTGTGGGCAGAAAGAAATTCATTAAGGTTATAAACAATATTTTTATGAAGCAATAAATGTGACAGGCATGTGGCATGTTTTAGTAAATTTGCTTAGCTTTCGTAAAATAATCTTAGCATGGTAAATGAGATGTTTTTTAACGGTAATCAATGTAATCAAGTTGGAGTCAAACTGTATGATTTATTTTTTATTCATGATGAATTAAGTGCCCATACTAAATATATCTTTTTTTAAGTCAAGAATCATTTATTTATCTTTGGATATTTGTGTCACTTGATACTTGTCGATTTCTTAATAGGTGGTTGTTGACGTCAGATCATTTACTTACAACTAAATTTATGAGCAACATCATCATCATATCGGCCATAGAAAGTTCACTGCTGGATATAGGCCTCCCTCAAGGATTTCAAAACAACCGATCGGACGGC
The DNA here is from genome assembly GCA_943193695.1 of Acrobasis suavella. Classification (NCBI taxonomy): domain Eukaryota; kingdom Metazoa; phylum Arthropoda; class Insecta; order Lepidoptera; family Pyralidae; genus Acrobasis; species Acrobasis suavella. The sequence goes on from OW971943.1 coordinate 5,093,238, forward strand.
GCCTACATCTAGCGTTTTCCAGCGCCTTGGTCACGTCTTCCGACTACCTAGCAGGCGGGTGTCCCAAGCTGCGCTTGCCGGTACATACCTACGTGATGCCCCGCCTACTGCCACTTCAATGAGCTAATTGCTTGGCTATGTCAGTAACCTTCGTTCTCCTACGAATCTCCTCATTTCTGATTTGATCACGTAGAGAAACATCGAGCAGAGGACTATGCTCGATGTTTCTTAGGGCCTTAGTGACCACCTTAGGGCTTCTTAATAGACTTTCGGGGGGCAGTGCTGCCAACTGCTGCGAACAAAGGAGGTGACACTACGCGCGTTGCTTTATCTTCATCATCATTTCAGCCGCATAATGTCCACTGATGACTGTTAAGGGGCTAGCTGAATTTCCGGGGTCCAGTGCTGCCCCCATTTGAAATAAATCATTTGAAAGAAAACGGAGATATCATTTAAAATTTTGTCTTGATCAGACCCTAGATAATCCTCCAAACTATTTTATGAAATATTGTTTACAGTTTAAAGTAAAGCTTTTCTACGCACAATAGCGAAAAACGGCCACTTTTGGCGTATGTGCATAGAAAAACTTCACGTTCTCACTATAAACTGTAAACAGTAGTTCATAAAATAGTTTAAAGGGTTATCTAGGGTCTGATCAAGACAAAATTTTAAATGATGTCTCCGTTTCCTATTAAATGATTTATTTCAAATGGGGGCAGCAGTGGACCCCGGAAAATTCAGGTAGCCCCTTAACCGATCCAGCGCTTTCCAGCTATTGGTTAGGTCGTCTAACCACCTTGTGGGTGGGTTGTGCGCCTGTGCACGCTTCGCGTGCTAGTAGATGGTCGCCATTCTAGAATCTTTTTGCCCCATCGGCCATCGGTTCGTCCCACTATGTCCAACATTCATATTGCTTCCTTTTACTATAACAATACTCACGTTCGTCATCCCCGAAGGACGAAATTAACTGTATTCCGCCCGCGTCGGGGCTCGCGCTGCTCCTGCTGACGCTGGCGGAGCTCTCGCGGGGGGCAGTGCTGCCAACTGCTGCGTACGAAGGGGGTGACACTACGCGAGTTGCTATCTCTTACTATAACAATACTCACGTTCGTCGTCCCCGAAGGACGTTATGAACTGTATTCCGCCCGCGTCGGGGCTCGCGCTGCTCCTGCTGCCGCTGGCGGAGCGCTCGCGGGGGGCAGTGCTGCCAACTGCTGCGTACGAAGGAGGTGACACCACGCGAGTTGCCAGCTTCTTGTCGCTGTAACAATGAAAAATAATGTTTTTCACAAACAATAGGTGCTATCGATCAATTACGTCCCACGTTATATGACAAGGAATGGTAGGGGTCATTAAGTTTGTGGATGTCAAAATACAAAATATCTAAATGAGCATCAATATAAGTTTTTTAGGTTTCTATCGAAATAAAAAATTCAAATTTGGAGAAACAAATTCAGTATATGTCTCCAAAAATCTGCTTTTTTGCACAAATTTTACTTGAACTTCGACCGTTTGTAAAGTTATTAAAAAAAATTACTCATAAATTGTTGAGGTAAAAAAAAACCTTTCGATAGAAACCATGCAAATTTATTTCACACACTTGTAAGGCTTACTGAAAAACACGTATCACCTGGAACAAGTTTTATGAAATTTCCGCACCCAATGAAAAGTGAATATTCGTTCAATGGATAGTTAATAATAATAATAATTTTATTCAATAGAATGTTAACCGAGCCCTCAGGCGCTATCTCTCCCTTTTTGCTTTGCCTCTTTTTCTAGCATTGCCCTGAATGAAATAACCAGCTTTTCAAACTATGCTCACATTGACGACAAAGCGGTCAGGAAGGGCCGCTTTAAAATAAAAACTAGATTACGTTTGTATAGAAAAGTCTTGAATAAAGGCGTCCTTCACGGTACTAATTATTTTGGAATAAGGTTTCAAAGGGGGTAAAAGCTAGTCTGTAGCTAGTCTGTCGTAATAAAACTTACCGATGCGCCCGTCGCTCCCTCCTGCTCTTCCGTCCAGAGAACATCGCCTTTTCTTTTTCTTCCCTCAGCAGCTGTTTCTGGTGTTCAGCATCGTCTGCGTCGCCCGTCAGGAACGAGAACAGGTCGCAGCCCGCCATGCCGAACTGAGGCCCCACGGCGTTCAACACGTGAGCCTGCCCTCCGAAACGTTGGTTAATGTATGCCAGTCACTTGTAGATACAAGGTAACTTAGACATATAGATTTATTTGAACTAAAAACACATTATACACATTAAAGAACATAATACACAAAGAAAAAATAACAAACATTAGTCATTTATGCAACTGTTGTATGATAAGGAATATTAAAACACGTTTTGGGTTTACACGAATATGGGTATATCACATGAGGCGAAGCCGAGTGTGATAATAGTATCACATCGAGTGTTTTAATACCTAATTATTACAGTTGCTTACAAGACTTTATCTACCCATGACATGAATCGTCTATAAAAGTTTCTAAATCCATAGGGTGTGTTTTACAGTGTTGTTAGAACTCTATGTAAATTCATTGTAAGTTTAATAGTTGAGTATCTAATACAAACAAACTATGTATGTATAAGTAATAATGGAATTATTTGTTTTAGTAATTATTTACATTTTGGTTCGATCAAATTATATGAGTACTTAGTTTACTTATATCAAACAAAAATGGCGGGATACGACGTGAATTCGAATAACCTACAAGTTCTTTTTTTATGTGAGCTTTAGCAGATCAAATGGGCTGCGTCTCAGTGTACAGTTTACTTATACAAAATAGGAGTAAAACGTGAGTAAAACACTAATATTCTGCCACACCACTTGTAGGATCTACCTAATAGATTTTATTTGTAAAGACATTTATGAATGCAGCTGAATGCAATAAGAATTTGATATCTAAAATTTAATTAAATAAAATTTTGTTTCATTAAAATGACTTTTTATCCACCAGCAAAATTTTTGAAGCAATTTCAGTCTACGATACTAAACTACTTTTTTTTTAAGTTACTAAAATCTATAAAACGTTTTTGTCCTCCTGTACAAAAACCCGTTAGGCTGAGCGCTGATTTATATGGAAAGCCAAATACATTTTCATTTTTCGTTATTTTTTTTTTACGGAAAGCAGTTCAGTGTCATGGACAAGACTTGCTCCAAAAATTTGGCTGGTGATTAGCCACCCTGTATAATAATCACACTAATATTATTATGAAAGTGAAAGTTTGTGAGTGTGTATGTTTGTTACTTCTTCACGTGCTGCTGGACCAATTTTGATAAAATTTGGTATGCAGAAAGCTAACACCCTGGATAGACTAATTTTTATATTAACACATAGACTACTTTTTATATATACCGCAGGTAACACCACGGGGCGCAGCTAGTAATATACATATTATTGCTGTAAATATTCTTTCATGCTGGTCTGGGACAAAAGATAAACTTTTGAATGTACCAGCTGCTTCTCTTCTGCACAGATCGTAAAAGACGATCGAGGGAATGGCCGAAAATGCGAATCGTTAATAGGTGATGCGACTAAGAAGTAATAGGTTGGGGAAAAAGTATTTTCGCATTTTATATGAAAATTCAAAACATTTTTTAATATAGTTTATTTACATTTAACTAAAGTATTAGATTGGGGAAAAAGTCTTTTCGCATATAGTATGTATGAACTTGTAATAAAACCACTTTGGTTATACTATTTGTACCTGGCTGGTTTTGGAATCATTTAAAAGTTTAATTTTAAAGAAGATAATTCCAAATTCAAATTAGGAAAATGCGTGATTTTCATTTGTTTTTCTTACCGTCAAGATGAGTGAATCTAATGAAGAAATTAGATACATTTTAAAATTTTACTACCTAAAAGGTAAAAATGCAACGCAAGCCGCGAAAAAAATTTGCAATGTTTATGGACCTAGTGCAGTATCTGTGAGAGTAGCACAAATTTGGTTCAAGCGTTTTCAATCCGGAAATTTTGATGTCAAAGATGCACGTCGCTCTGGTCGCCCTGTTACGGATAAAATGGATGCTATTTTTGAAAAAGTGGAGTAAGATCGGCATATCGTAAACGTAGTTACGACGTAGCTGAAGAACTGGGAATTGACCACAAAACAGTTTTGGCGCATTCGAAAAAAATGGGTACACAAGAAAACTCGATTTTTGGGTACCTCACGAGCTCTCTGAAAGAAACCTAATGAACCGTGTACTCATTTGTGATTCTTTATTACGACGTAATGAGACCGAACCATTTTTGAAAAAATTGATAACTGGTGATGAAAAGTGGATCACGTACGACAAGAACGTGCGAAAAAGGTCATGGTCAAAGGCCGGTCAGGCTTCACAGACTGTGGCGAAACCCGGGTTAACTCGCAACAAGGTGATGCTGTGTATGTGGTGGGATTGGAAGGGCATTATTCATTATGAGCTGTTACCACCAGGCAGGACCATCGATTCAGGACTCTACTGCGAACAACTGATAAGATTAAAACAAGAAGTTGAGAGATAGCGGCCGGAATTAATCAACAGAAGGGGTGTGGTTTTTCATCATGATAACGCTAGACCTCACACATCTTTAACCACTCAGCAAAAATTAAGAGAGTTTGGCTGGGAGGTGTTAATGCATCCGCCGTATAGTCCTGACCTGGCACCTTCAGATTTCCACCTGTTTCGGTCTCTTCAGAATTCTTTAGGCAGTATCAGGTTAACATCACGAGAGGACTGCCAAAACTACTTGACGCAGTTTTTTGATCAGAAGCCCGAAAATTTCTATAGCAATGGGATCATGTCTTTACCTATAAGATGGCAAAAAGTTATCGAACAAAATGGTACCTACATACTTTAGTTAAATGTAAATAAACTATATTAAAAAATGTTTTGAATTTTCATATAAAATGCGAAAAGACTTTTTCCCCAACCTATTATGTAGGTACCATTTTGTTCGATAACTCGTTCGATAGTTTAAGAGAGCTCGTAAGGTACCCAAATATCGAGCTTTTTTTGTTTACTCATTTTTTTTCAAATGCGCCAAAACTGTTTTGTGGTCAATTCCCAGTTCTTCAACTACGTCGTAACCACTGATATGCCGATCTTGCTCCACTTTTTCAAAAATAGCATCCATTTTTTCCGTAACAGGGCGACCAGAGCGACGTGCATCTGTGACATCGAAATTTCCGGATTGAAAACGCTTAAACCAAACTTGTGCTACTCTCACAGACACTGCACTAGGTCCATAAACATCGCAAATTTTTTTCGCGGCCTTTTTTGCGTTGCCTTTTTACCTTTTTGGTAATAAAATTTTAAAATGTATCTAATTTCTTCATTAGATTCACTCATCTTGACGGTAAGAAAAACAAATGAAAATCACGCATTTTCCTAATTTGAATTTGGAATTATCTTCTTTAAAATTAAACTTTTAAATGATACCAAAACCAGCCAGGTACAAATAGTATAGACAAAGTGGTTTTATTACAAGTTCATACATACTATATGCGAAAAGACTTTTTCCCCAACCTAATACTTTATCACAAAAATTTTAATAGGGTACTTAAGGCCCAAGGCCTATTCTACCAGTCAACCTACCAGTGGTCATTACTATTTTGTTTCCTTTTCCCACCTTCTCCATCTCTTTCTCTCCCGTCCTTCCTCATCGTAACGCAAAAATGGTCCTCACAAGACCCAAAATGCTCTATCTGCCCCATTAAGAATTAAGATGTGATATGAGTATGAGTAAGTGTATGAGTAGTAATTCACCCCAAACTGTTAACTTGCGAACCACTCTATCCCGACAACCCTTTGAATGATTTTTCTCATGTTCGAACTTGAAAATTTTACTGGCCACAAACTTACAAACGTACGACTTTTATGTCGCTTCTTACAAGGCTCTTTTATTTTATTCTATGTTTAGTATTTGTTGTTATATCGACAACAGAAATACATCATCTGTGAAAATCTGTGAAAACGGACGGACGGACGGACAGAGCAAGACAGACAGATGAACAGCAGAGTCTAGGTTTTTTTACGCTTTGTGTAGGTACTGAACTCTAAAAAGCAATTTACTACAGATAAAAGCCTAACAAACAAAAGCATTATTGCCCTCCACTTCATTCACGATCTAAAACAGCCAATAATTTGAGAAACCTGTTGTATCAATATCTGTTAATTAACATGCATCAAATGGAACATAAAACTCACCTGCGAAGCATCCATCTTGTTCACGTCTATGCTGAGGTCCACATCAATGATTTCCAGATCAGAATCATCGTCTGATTCTTTCTGTTCCACTTTTTTGACCTCAGGTCCTGTAATGTAACGCTATAGCCATCAAAATACCCTTAAACAATCATCAAACAACTACCCCGCATGTTATATCCTTCAAGAAGTTGGCAGCAGTGTAACGTAAAGCTGAATCTACCGTTAGAGCTAGAGGGTTGTGCTCCTGGATCGTTATAATTGTATCCTATGGCAGCACCGGTCCCTTTCCGTTCGTGGAGCTTTTCTTTCTGCATCTCCTTCTCCTCTATTGTAACTCCGAACTGCTCTTCAATGGCTAATTGCTGGAGGAATTTGTCTTCACCTGTAACAATTAATAGTATGTTTACTTGGCTGCTAAAAGTTGGTTTTGTCATATCAAACATGAAACGTTAGAATATTTTTATACTGCACTGGTAGTAAAAAAAAATTTGAATGTATTAGCTGCTTCTCTTCATGCAAAGATCAATTGTATCTTTGTTGTATATATGTTAGATAACATGGTCTAATTTGGATGCGCATGGTTGAACAATAGCCCATTTAGAAGAGCAAGCTTAACTATATATTATTCTCTGTAGTCCATAGCAAGATACAAGTAACCAAAAATACAAGAAAACAAATGGTTATAATTATTTCAACATACATAAAATTCATACAATCACATCTTCATCCCTAACGGTGCAGACAGGGTGGGTGAGAAGGTGGAAAAGGGAATCAAAAAAGTGATGGGCTAGCTGCATCACCTATTAAAATGATTAGCATTTTCGACCAGTCCCTCGTTCGGCTTCTACAATCTGCACGGGAAGAGAAAAAGCTAGTACATTCTAAGATTTTTCTTTTTATATTCCCAGAGTAGCATGGAAGGTCTCATACAATACATACATAATATATCTCATACAATATTCAAATCAAGCATGTGAGAATCCCTTTCTGGGCCAGTTCAAGTAAATATTTTATACATTTCCATATTAAGACATGAAGATACGATCAGTACTGCATCTTACATGCTTCAAACTAAGATAACATACAATAGAATAGAAAAATCTTCATTCAGTGATAATGAAGATACACTTAACAACTTACAAGTAAATTTTTTATATTGCAAAAATACTAATAGAAATACTCACTTATACCAAGAAAAGCATTCTGAGCCAGAATTCTGTATCGCTCATAATTACACTGCCTCTCTTCAGTACTCAGCTCTTCAGGAGGTATGTCTGGGTACTTCACCTCCGGGATGAAGTCTAAATGCGCTCGGACATCAAAACGGTCAATCATATTGTTAGGGTCCCCTTGCCATTGCATCCTGCGGATGGTATGAAGGGGTTTGGTATTAGTATTGGTATAATTATTGTCGTCCAATTTGATTTCAAAATGTGTGAATTTCATAGCATACATGATAGCTGGGCCCTCGCCGGCAGCTGCTACGGCTGGATCGAGGTGGATTTTACAAGGCCGACCATGAAGTTGTAGAAACTGCGTTGGTTCCGCTTTCTAGAACGCAAATGAAAAGGACATTTTTAAATACGAATTCATGTATTTTCTTTTATATCCAAAAGTATAAAAGATTAATATTCTGCACATGCAATGAACAAGCGACACTCAGCCTGTAAATATTTCAAGATTTATGAGTATCTTACAATTTTTTCATAGAAATCCTTCCGACGTTCTGCACGTCGACGATAGTCTACTATCATTCCGCGTATCATCCGCTCCTGTTTCCTTGCCTCGTGCCACATTTTGGAAAAATAACGTTTTTTATCACAAATAAGCTTGAATTATATCGTAAAATAAAGGCGCACTATCAGTAACACTAGAACGCCATTTTTTTCCGTCTTCCTTCAATCAGTCAGAAACGTTTAGTTTTTGCTTTAGTAACTGTCAACAAAGTGTCAATGTCCGATAATGTTTAACATTTTTTTATTACTGTTATCCAAAACAAAACGCAATTTAACCAATTTCAAAAAGGTTCTCTAGTGCTCTATTCTTTCTTAAGCTAAAAGAACGATTTTTAACCCCCAGCCCGACATAAGAGAGGGATGTTATAAGTTTTGTGTATAATATATTAGTTTGACGTGCTTGTGTGTCTGTTTACGTCATCATAGCACCTAACACACAGAGTACTTTGCCTAACAGAATGGGACGATTTTGATGCGGGTTTTTATTTGAAAGCTGAGTTGACTGAGATGGTTCTTAGCTATATTTGATGGAAATCGGTTCAGCGGTCTAAAAGTTATGAGGGGTGAATGCTTGAAAGTCGTGACTTGTATTCTGGTACTTTTTAACCTTTGAGTAAGTTACTTTATCCAGTATGCATGTGTATGTAAGGCATGCGATATCTTCACCGAGCATGAACCCATTTTGATTATTCTTGCAAAGAATGAAAGAAATAATCATGGATGTACCTTTATGTACAACTATTCTAACTCTATGGAAAGCATAATCAAAATCAATATGGTCTATTTGGTCAATGTGAACCTTATGCATCTGCATGATGCACTACATAAATCTTATTATAAATCGCGGATAAACTTCAGTATTTGGTATACACCGAGTTTAAAGATTTAAATGTTTAAACAGTAATTAAAACCTTCACAGGCACTTTTGGTGCAGGTGTAAAGTATCTGTTTCTGTTCTGTTCTGAGTCCGCCCAGCCAGCAGTTACGCTGCAAGAGTTTATAAATGAGGTCTACCTTGGAAAGTGCATCATCACGCTTGCAGACCAAAGCCGGCATGTGTACCGTCTTCAGTTCGTCGAGCTTGGCGATGCCAAACCTCGTTATACCATTCTCATAGCTCGAGAAACCAGTTGTACTCGTAGATACGGATAGGGAATGTAAGAGATATTCGCAGTTAAGAAGTAGGAGAGAGAGGGAGTTGTAAGTACCGACTGAATACTTGCATAAAATCAGTATGGGGAGGATAGACATTATACTTGGTGTGTAATATTTACTTGGAAGGATAATAGAGTGCTTTGTTGTTATGCTTCCGTCGGGGTGCTCTTTGGTTCTTCTTTGTAAGATGCGTAGTTTATCAATTACTGTTGTGATGGAGCTGCATTTGTCCAGGAGTTTAGCACTTTTGATGCAGGTGTAAAGCAAAGAGAATTCAAATACTACGTAAGAGTGTAAAGTATTGTCGCGTAAAGAGATGAATGACACTGTCAACGTCACGAATTAGAACAAAAAGAATTCAACTGAAGGAAAATTTCATCAACAGCATCAGAGCACGATTGGCCTAGTGGTCTAAGCGATGGACTATGAATCTAGAGACCGCTGGTTCAAATGACAGCCACTTAGTGTTTTTGAAGTTTTGAAAGAAGTTTTTAGATAATACTAGACTAAATGGAAAAGAAAATACGGGACAGAAAATGAGTGAGAGAGAATGCGATAGAAAATTAGTCATTTGAGTTTGAAACATTGATGCATGCGATTTTGTTCGAATTCGGGGAGTATATAAAAACTCCGTTTATACGGAACAAGGCGCCGCCTGAGGCAGTTTAGTTGGAAAGTGAAATCCGAAGAAGAAGGAAGAAAAGAGAAAAGAAAAAAATAATAGTAGTGAGTAAAGTGAAACAGTGAGTAAAATGAAGTAGTAAGTAAAAGTGAAGTGTTCGGTGCAGTGAAGACCGCGCGTGTGACAGAGCAGTGACGTTTCCGCGCGTGTGATAGTGCAGTGACGTTTACGCGCGTGTGACAGTGCAGTGACGTTTCCGTGCGTGTGACAGTGCAGTGACGTTTCCGCGTGCGTGTCAGTGCTGTGACGTTTCCGCGGGCCTGACAGTGAAGTGACAGTTGGAGTGCAAAGAGGACTGACGATGTCAATTGTGAGCACTGCTTGAGTTGTAAATAAAGGCACCATTCAATAGGATTGTTGTTTCCTTTCCTACCCCCAACCCACTCTCGTGACAGTATATTAAAATTTAGTTTATTTTTAAAAAGCTACAGATACCAGCGCTTCGTAACGACCACTGATGAGAAGAAACGCCGAAAGAAACTCATTTTCACAGTAGTGGTTGCCTACTCGCCAGAATTGCTTTATATTATTATTATTGTCTTTTAATTAATAAATACTTATAATCACTTTATATTAAACCATTATCCAACCAAAACGAACTCCTCTTTTGTCACTGTTAATTTCGTTTGGGTGAATAATGGTTTAAACCAAGTCCTAAAATTATTTTACATTATAGTTAAATAATATAATATACTAAAGAAACTAGAAAGCTACAATGTTCTTACTTCTTTATTTTTTTAATTCACTGTGTACAAAAATATTTCATCATAATCTTCAGGACTAAAAAACACTTCATTTTCCATTTGATTTGGCTTGCATATAGTAATCCAACTAATAAGTTCATCAAACATTTGGAGACCAGTCAAAGTGTCTGCCATACTTCTACTCGTTATTAAATAGCTTCCCTTTTTTATATGTCTTTTTAAGAATCGCCATATCTCCCTGTGTTTGTCTGCATCCAAGAAGTGGTCTAAAGTGTTGATAACTATAATATCAGAGTTGTGAACTATGTCGCTTCGGTCCAGTATGTCGGAATGGACCACTTTGACTCTGTCAGCATCCATGGAATACTGCCCAATCATTCTCTCTTGGAGCTCACAGCATTCCTTGTTCATTTCTACACCAACAATGCTGCCAACATTCGATAAGTAGTATGCCTGAAAAAAGTAAGTTCCACTGACATTAATATACTTAATAAGTTAAAAACGTACTTTGGGAATCCCTCAATCTGAGTGAATTGTACTGTGAAGCTTGATACAATGTCAAACAAGCATAGAGACAATGTTCTTACACATGCATCCATGTGTGAGTATCTGTAAAACATAAGGCTATCTCAGAAACTCATTTTGCCGAATGGTCATATTACGTCTGTCATTAGTTAGATACACTCAGGGATATCATCTCACATAAGGTGTTAAGCTTCGGTTATGTATGTTTGTATTAATTTTGTGCTTTAACATTAGTTCATGCATTAAAAAAATATTTCCCCTAGACAGAATACGAGACATTGTAATTTTTTTTTACCATAAGTAGTCTATTTCACATAACTTTGTGCATGTCACATCTGCAATTTCTTCTCGTTATTTAGTTAAGATTAGTGTCTACCCTGTAAAAATACTGGTGCAAGTTACTCAGTACATTTTGTAACCTAAAATCTACAAAAATGTACTGAAATGACAAATGTCCCATGCATCAAGCTATGGCAGGATTTGAACTAGCAATTCAGTCTTACTCCATATAAAACTGCTCCTAATCTAGACCCAACATCCAAGATCTGTTTGTCCTCCAGGTCTTTTGGCAACAGAAACTTGAATATACACTGCAATGCTCTTCGGGATGTGGAGTGTGACAATAATATTAGTTCCTGAAACCAGTAATGTTTTAAAATGTATAGATCTAACTTGTATTTGTATCATATTCTTAGAAGTTATTAACCCTTTCAATGCATACATTGATTTATCTGACAAACATTTCAGTATATTTTTAACAGACTTTATGATTACTCGAATACCACTGAAACAATTCAAAAATTCTTGTTTGAAAGGACACACTTATTAGGTGGTCCCATAGAAGTTTCATCAAAATCAGTTGTATAGAAAGGTGTGGAAATCAATTTTTAGTTTGGAGAAATTTTAAATTCATTTTATCCATATAAGATGTTTTTTGTTTTGTTACTAGGATAAAGGGTAAAGATGTGAGTTTTTAGAATTCCGTACCCAAAGGATAAAGACACTCCTTTGGGTACGGAATTCTAAAAACACACGTCTGTCTGTCCGTCACCAGTTCATGAACCGTTATAGCTAGACAGTTGAAATTTTCACAGATGATGTATTTCTGTTGCCGCTATAACAAAAACCTAAAAACGGAATAAAATACATATATTTAAGTGAGGCTCCCATACAACATGACTTTTATAGATAATGGTACATAACACCTCATGCGCGAATTTGACTCGCACTTGGCCATTTTAATTTTATATTACAAACCTTAATATTCCTAGAATTGCAATCAACACAATAATGCCGCTTAAGTTTTCCTTGTTTAGTAAGGTATTCTACATCATTATCATCATACAAAAATTCATCAACATGGCAGGAACTCTCCTTCGTGGCGTCAGCTTGGTCTCCAACAGTGGGCGGAACTATCGTCTCGGATGGAAGCTCTGCATCAAAAGGAACCAAGTTCTTAATGGTTTTACCAATTTTTATTAGGCATTTTTCTGAATTAATAAGTGATTTCTTAATTTCCAGATCTGTAAGGAATACAAATTATATTACTTATTTTTCTTACTTAAAATAAAAATAAAAACTATTTGCCACATTGAAATAAAAATATTTTGAGGTTATGAAATAAGTATCTACTGAAGTACAACATTTTGTCATTTAAATATATAACAAACCGCTTATGTATTGAAGTTATTAGTATCAATTTATTGCATTTCTATTACCTTTTTTATAAGAATGACTACAAATCCATTTTTCAATGTGATCCATTTCTTCTTGGTCAAGCTCCGATAACAGGTCTAATAATCGACATTTTGCACTTTCAATACTATCGTTCGACATAATTGAATTTTCTTACAAGAAATAACATCCAAATCTCTCGTCAGAGAGTATTATATTCTTTGATTCAAATACACCTCTATTTGTTATCGTTTTGTAGCTCGTCAGACTAAAGACTTCAGAGTAGTGTTGCCGGTTGCCGATCGATAGGCCACTATCGATAGTCGGCCAATAGTCGGAATATCGATAGTCCCTATCGACAGTATTGATAAAACTCAATACTATCGATAGTATCGATAGCTCAAACGCAGCAATACTATTGATGGGATTCGATAGTATCGATAGTATCGACCGTTTATAGCAGCTAAACAATCGATACTATCGATAGTATTGATGCTGACTATTGAAGGCACTATCGATACTATCGAAAGTTTTGCACTATCGATAGTAGTCACCGATTCAATAGTATTGTTCACAATTCGCAGGTGTAGACGAGTGTAGCTGGCCTACAGCATAATAAACTCATGATCCAAATCATATTTTGTTTTTCGGTAAATCAAAGTTACATTAGGCCAAAGGAAACCATTAAGGCGCCATACATTTTTGGGCCCAAAGTCAAAGTTCCAGCTATCAGGCGGCTATGATTTCTATTGTTAGTACTACTAATGGTGAGCATTTGTTAGTATGGCATGAAACCAGTAGGGTGATTCCACAATGAAATATGGGCATTTGAAAAGCGAACTTTTCATACCTTTTTTAAAAAAGGGCCGGCTTTCATTCGGCCATACCTTCAATTGTAAATACTACTAATGGTAAACCTGTGAGGTTATTTCACAACTTTTTGTTGACATTCAAAGATTTGTATTTTTCATACATTTTTTCCAAGTACCGGCCAGATTCCAGCCATGCAGCAGATGGTTAGAAACGGCGAGCATTTAGAAAAAAAGTATGAAAAAAAACAAATGTTTGAATGTCAATATTAAGTTGTTGAATAACCCTACAGGTTTCATGCCATACTAACAAATGCTCACCATTAGTAGTACTAACCATAGAAATAATAGCCGCCTGAGAGCTGGAACTTTGACTTTGAGCCCAATTTGAATTTTCTACATACATTCACACATACATACATATTATCACGCCTGTTTCCCACAGGGGTAGGCAGACTAAGGATCTCAACTTGCTACGATCCTGACAGACCTCTTTCGCTTCATCTATACTCATCACTCTCTTCATGCATGCCCGCCGGTTACGGGTACTTCTAACCTCTCCTTTTTTAAGAACGTCTGCAATTTGAATTTTCTAACCTAATACTATTGAATCGAAGACACCTATCGATAGTGCAAAACTATCGATAGTATCGATACTATCAATAGTATCGATAGTACGTTCAATAGTCAGCATCAATACTATCGATAGTATCGATTGTTTAGCTGCTATTGACGGTCGATACTATCGATACTATCGAATTCCATCAATAGTATTGCTGCATTTTTACTATCGATACTATCGATAGTATCGATACTATTGAGTCTTATCAATACTATCGATAGTGCTATCGATATTGTGGCTGATTTGATCTACTTTTTTTTTACAATATATTGGTTTAGGCATTTGTCCTCAATCTTACCTGATGGTAAGCGACGATGAAGACTAGGATGAAGCATGCCTATCCAAAAGATACCCATTTAATCTACTTTTGAATGTCCCGGGGCTGTACTTCTCTGGGAATATAGACGCAGGCAGTTCATTCCACACCTTAGCTACTCGAACCAAATATCGATAGGAAAACTATTGATAGTTTGGCAACGCTACTTCAGAGAGTATTATATTCTTTGGCACGGTACAGATCACAGGTACAGATATATACAGTATTGTATCTTCATACAAACGGTCGGAACGCAAGTCATACCTACGCGCCTTTAAGGTCAGCATATCCTTGTTCCGTGACTCGGCGTACAAACAGTCGCAGTTACAATAACTATCTAATTTGTGTCGCGGTTGGGTCGCAGTGGCAAATGGTGTGTTGTAAGCAGTGAGCGTGCAATTTGGGAATACATTTATTATATATTATTTTATTCGTGGAATAATATGGCACAACATAGACAATATTGTGCTGTTTTTGGTTGCTTAAATACATCATTAAAGCATGCTTGGGCCGGACCTGCGCCTATCGTCACGAAGCTTCGTGCTATTTTCCGATACACGCAAATGTAACTAGCCCTTATCGGGTATTGTCCCGAATATTCGGACTAACGTAAATAAAAAAACCGGTAAAAATAATAATTTTGTGTCAAGGATTTGAACGTCTTCGCAGTCTCATCATCAAAACAAGCCAGAGACAACAAACAGTTCACCATTCAAAAAACGTACGATTTAAAATTGTCCTGCTTTTGACCTGCTTAAAAACTGCACCTCAACCAGTCTGTCACAACTTAGAAAAGGAAAAATTTGTATGGAGCAGGGCAGAATTTTTATGGAGACTATATTTGTTTCACTCACTTCCTCTGTGTATCTCGCTCTTCTGTCTTTTGTTTTTTTTTTTTGGTAGGTTTACGGGTCTGGAAACGAGTCCTTTAGCTTAATATCTGTGAATGTGTGTGTGAATTCTCTATGATCTGTCATGTCATGTCATGTGTGTTATCATATCACTTTGTTGATTAATAGTTAACTCCAGTTTCATTTAAACTAATTTTGAATGAAAGATTGTTTAGTTTGCTGTGGCTGGTTGCCATTAGTGTTCCAAAACCCTGTTTCCAATTTTGTGATAAGTCAGAATTAAGCATGACGTACAGAAAACGTGAAATATGCGGTTTTAAAACAAAGCGGAAAGATGGCAAGAAACTTTATTTTATGTCCAGATATCCCCTAGATGAACTTCGGTAAGTTAAAATTTTCTTATTAAACTGTTATTTTATACTTGTTCATTCATATATATTAATTTTCATTCAAAAATAATCTGGTATCTTTTTGCAAAGGAAATAGTGAGGAGAAACAAAATCTTTAATTTGTCGATATTTTTTTCTCAGCTGTAAGCAATGGGTGAAAATGACAGGATCAAATGCCTTGGAGGTCTACACAATCAAACGCCTGGAAAGATCACAAAACACAATAATTCCGTTCTGACAACTCTCCCGAGCATAATAGATGTTTTGTAAAAGTGCAACACCTGCATCTTTTGTTGGTCAACCCTTAGTAAATTTACACTGTTCACTATGGAACAATCTATTTTTGTAAAAAAATCTGATAAGTGGTTAAAAATTAACTTTTCTAATATTTTGCTTAGTGCTGCTGGCAGAATAGAAATAGGACAATTCAACAATACTTTCTCCGACAGGCTCACGATATCCCTATGTTCTTTACATTTCACATCATTACGTGTTAAAATTAAACTGCCACCTTTTCACGAATCTTCCTAATAAATAAACTAGAAATTAAATAATTATCAATATTAAATTGTACGTGATGTGACTGCAAAAGGGGTCAGATAAAAATACTACATGTAAAAGCGTGAGCTTCAGCTAGTTTATATAAAAGTAATTATTTGTGTAAGTTTTATTATTGTTATTATAATATAATATTTTATATCCGAGCGTTGTAACGCTGTTTAAAATCTAGTAGTACTAATCTAGAGATAATACAGGTAGTAAGATTAACGTGTTACGAACATAAATAAAAGATTTTTGCATTCCCCATTACTTTTATTTAAATAATTAGACAGCCAAAAGGCGTTAAAAGCATGCTTATGACTATCTGCTATCATAAGCATGCTCTAGACGCAAAAAACATAATAAAATATATATTTTTAGGCTTAATTCACACAGCGGCGGAATCGAAGCGAAGCAACGAAATTGTATGGCGTTGCCGGCGGCGACTCGCAGAGTCGCGCCGAAGTCGAGCGACTCGGTGCGTCGCCACCGGCAACGCTATAGTTTGAACATTATACGGTTGACATAAAGTTCATTATGCTATGTACGATTTCGTCGCTTCGCTTCTATTCCGCCGCAGTGTTAATTGAGCCTGACTGTAGGTTCAGCAGTTCAGGCTATTTATCGATATCGAATATTGGTATAACTGGCACATCACTATTTTTTTTAGTTGGTAGAACTACTTGACATAATATCGGAATGTTACCTATTCTGCCATTACCCTGTTTTGACGTTTCATGTTTTTTCTTTCTCTAT
The DNA here is from genome assembly GCA_943193695.1 of Acrobasis suavella. Classification (NCBI taxonomy): domain Eukaryota; kingdom Metazoa; phylum Arthropoda; class Insecta; order Lepidoptera; family Pyralidae; genus Acrobasis; species Acrobasis suavella. The sequence goes on from OW971943.1 coordinate 5,110,189, forward strand.
GGCAGTCCCGTCTCTTCTTACGTAGTATTTGAATTCTCTTTGACCTCAACTGCCTTGTTTCTGAATGGGTTTATAAGTGTTAGTGGTAGCTTTCATTGTTTTACGCAGAAAACATCGAAAATATGTCTATGGTTTTCTAAGAATTTCACCATGAATAAAAAAGCAGCATGAATCGGAACGGATTCTCTATGAAAGGTTTCGTTGACATATCTAAGCCACAAATGTCAAAATTACGAGTGGTCGAGACCACTCGTTGGCCGTTGAAATCCTTCACATACGATCATTTCAAAAATGCGGCCGTTTGGAAACGCTCGCGCAAACCATGCGTGTTGTGACAAGTGATTTCAAAAATGCGTTCCCTGGACCGATACCTTGACTGATACTGATTCGCACGGCTAATTCACATGCCTTTTAAAAAATTAAGAAAAAGCAAAAAAGAAGAAATTAATTCTTAGCGGCGAGGGCAACTTGATGCTCCCCATACATTTGGTTGTCCGAAGAGGTTGGCACTCGGACTCTTTGTTCGGATTTAAAATAATTCGAATTCTGTTCTATTTTTTCAACATGGCGCCATTTTGTGAAAATCATATGTCCATCATATAAAAATTAAATAAAGTTATTATAATTTGTTTTTCGAAGATAAACAAGCGATTGCTAATCTGCTGCTGTTATGTATATTTCCGTTTTCATTTGTAAATGAATGCAAATAATGAAAAAACATTCGGTAAGTACCGATGGTATATTGTTACACAATACGAAACTCATACTTATATAAAATATGTATGTCAAACGATATATTTAAGTACCTTTATATTTACTAAAGTTTATAACATGTATTTTATTGTTTTAGGAAATAAATACAAGCAGCCAACAGTGGAAAGAACAAATCGATTCATCTTATTGTAAAACGTCATTACATTCCATAGAAGGACCTTACGAAAAATCAACATTGTAAGTAAATATACCTAATAAATTCTTAACGTATTTGTTGTACTATCTTGTCACGCCATTCTTTGGAAGAAAAGAACCCACGCCAGTCGTAAAAGTCGAGCCGGAACTAATTTCATAGGTGTGACACAATTATATAATGAGTACAAAAATTATCACAAATATGCTTTATACTTAATCGTTGGTTAATTTAGGTAAGTACCTTTTGCTCAAACTTGGCTTTTACGACTTGCCCGGGAAATTTTCAATTTGTGTATATTTAATAATGGTTTGTTTTTTACGTGTGTAAAGTGGTCAGCACTGGTGCCAGATTTTTACCCGGCTACGGCAAGCTAAGAGGAAGTGTAATGATTTTACCAGTCTATGTGTATGTATTTATGTGGGTACCTACAAATGTCAGTTCCACCATCACATACACCGATTTGCCCGTCCAATTTTCACAAATGATATGTCAATCGATTGGTCATTATTGTCCGGGTAACATAGGCTACAATTTGTACGCATAAATGTATATATTTATCAAATGTTACATACCCAAAGTGCTCTGTCTTCCCCAATAGGGATAAAGACGTGACTGTTTGTACGTATGTAAAAAAGTGCGAGTAAATGTTTTTTTTGTTTCTTTGAGTCAAATGAAAGGTCTTGATTAGCACGTTTCAAAAATATATACATTGTTAGCCGTATATGGCTACCGTAGTCGGGTATATGTTTTTTTAACGTACAAGCATCTTGCTTGACGACTGTCATACAATGATAAAAGCCAGGAACAACTTGATAGGCGAAGCTTGATTTTATGCCCCTTGTGAGGCCTTGTGGTCAATCCAAGTGCAAAACACGCGAAAGTGGGAATAATGCGTACTCCTGCCGGACCACTAAGCTTACTTATACAATGTGTAACGAAAAGGGGATATCAACCCGAAAGGGATTAAACGTACTAATCAATTTAAACAGCTTTTCACACATCACCATCTAAAATTGCAAAAAAAATTGCAGCTCCATAAATGTTAGCACGGTGTCAAATCAAATTTTACTATGGGACAGCTTATACAGCTCTTTACAAAATTAAATACCTACCGTATTTAATTTTGTAAAGAGCTGTATAAGCTGTCCCATAGTAAAATTTGATTACATTGATTAGTAAGTTTACCCCTTTCGGGTTGATTTCCCCTTTTCGTAATACATTGTATTCGAATATGATAAGTACATCTTCAGAGTATAACCCTACCTCAGCTATCTATAAAAAAAAATATAGTTTTAAAAATTAAAACCTGTCTACGGGAAGATTCTTGCTAAAAAGTATGTTTATCCTGTGAATGCAAACACAGCAGGGAGAAACAGCTAGTAATATATTAATTGAGCTGGGCTCTTGCAGCTTATACATTCTTCAATTTTCTTTCTCCCTAACCACCATGTAAAAATGGAATTACTTGTAACGGAAACGGTCCATAAAGTATTTAGGTGGCTTCAGGGCCGAAAAATCTATCTAGCTAGGTTTAATTTTCAGAGAACCTCGTTTTTCCTGTGCATTTCATCGAGCAATAATCGGTTGCCCAGGCACTAAATACAAATAAATAAAGATTAAATATTTATTTTGTTTCAGATTTGAAAAAGCAGAACCCACTGAGTGATATTCCCGGACAGGAAGGCTACCACCAACACTTATAAAACCATTCAGAAACAATGCAGTTAAGGTGCAGTTTTTAAGCAGGTCAAAAGCAGGACAACTTTAAATCCTACCATTACGTTCATAATGCTGAACGTTTTTTGAATGATTATTCCTGAATGGTGAACTGTTTGTTGTCTCTGGCTTGTTTTGGTGATGAGACTGCAAAGACGTTCAAATCCTTGACAAAAAATTATTATTTTTACCGGTTTTTTTATTTACGTTAAACAAAATTATTTCTATCATATTTTATTTAAATATCTAAAAGTTAGTGTTATTTACTTTGTTTTCATTTGATTATGTACATAAATTTAATTTGATATTGACCATTAAAGATGGCTAAAATTTTAATGAGTGCGAAAAAAATTGTGAATGAATGTTTTGAACGGATGTTTGCGTCTGGTATTCGAAATTATAAACAAATCGTAAATTCGTGAAAACCTAAATGTTTTATGTTTTTAATGCTGGAAGCCGAGCAACCACCTGACAAAATATATTCATCACTTCATATTATCGTGCTTTTCCGAATTGCCGTGATAAACAGTTATTATACGATGGTAACGACTAGTGTTTGGAAGTTAATTTTATTGTGGGCTTCATCGTACAAAAGCACAGTGTCTTGTCATAAATATACAGGGTGGCCAAAAAGTCGTGGATCACACGAAACAGGGAGATAAAGGAGGTAATTTCCAACAAAAAATCTTTCCCCAGCATGGCCATAACTTCATTGCAAATAAGTGCTCTTAAAGTGAGAAGTAATTTTTTGTAACGCTTTAAAATTTACGGAAAAAAAATCATTGCTCGTTAAGTTTGATACCAAGAGCTGCAATACAATTTTTGTAGTATCGACTCATAATACAACACCTTTTGTTTTATTGTTTTTAATCAATTTAATTTTTTACTGATTAAATTGTAAAAAAACTCGGTAGTTTCATTGAAAAAACTAAAATAATTCATATCTTTTCGTGCAATGAAGTTATGGCCATGCTGGGGAAAGATTTTTTGTTGGAAATTACCTCCTTTATCTCCCTGTTTCGTTTGATCCACGACTTTTTGGCCACCCTGTATTTTATCAATAACCATGTCGTAAGTAACATTTTAACTACATACCTTTTCAAAGTTTATATTTAGATAATTATGTGTTAAAACATGCAGCTTCTTCACTAAGTGCTATTATAAATAACATAAATATATACAGACAGAGTAAGTTCGAGACTAACTCAACGAGATAAAGGCTAGGTTTTAGTAAGTACGCAGAGATTGTAGTGCACAAAGAATTATATTACAAACTATGGGTATGTATTTGATATTCGTAGATTGCGACATGAATCTAAACTATTATTTTCTTTCAGGTTTTCTGGTGAAAAAGCGAACCAGCCTAGCAACAGAGCTAGCCTTGTAAAATGCTTGGAATTCAACATTCTGCCATTTCACTGGTTCAATCACAGGTTCCAAAGGAGGCTGTAATCCTCTGGCTCTCTCATTCTTGTTTGTATTTAATAATAGGCTCCAGTGAATCCTGTCTTGTATTTTTTAATTGATGTCATCATGGTACTTCTCAGAGAGTAACCAAAGAATCCTGTAAGACAAAATGTATAAAATGTATGTAGTTGTAATTTTAATAAATAACTTAAACTTAAGAATGTGTTGTTATTTGTTTTCGTGTGTGAATAAATATTTTACGAGGATTAGCATTGTTATTACTTACAAAAAAATATCTTACGTAAGTTGGAATAACTTACTATTTTTCACATAAGTTGTACTAAAATAATGAAGTAATATATCTTACTTTGTTTTTGAAATCCAAATTTCCAATAAAAGGTATTAAGTAGAATTAATTAAGGTCCCATGGTAGCGTTACTTCAATTATCTACTAACTGTTTTGTAAAAATCTAAAGTAAAGAAAAAACATATTCACATTCACAAGAAAACCAACTAAAATCCTCCATAAAAGTTACTGGAAAGTAACTTTTTAAGGATCGCTTTATTTAACACTTGAGACGCGTAATAATCGTTTTCGTGCTGTCAAATAGACGTGATGGTAGGAATAGTCCATACAAAAAAGGAGAATGGTTTTGTGACGTCAACCAAAACAATCCTGTTTAAGGCCTGCTATAAAGGTGTCATGGTTGCATTTAACGACTAGGTTTGATTTTATATAAAAATTACAGCATAAGTTCCTGTTATATGTTACGTTGCGTACATAAATAAAGTATTTCATTTTTAGTCTCGTTGTTTTCTTTGTATAAATAATAAACCGTAAAAGGTATAAAAAAACAGCTAATTTCTTTTGCTTGGGAATGCAACTGAAAAAAAATCTAATGTCAGTTTCAAGTTAGCCCCCCCACAGATTATGTATAACTTCTTGAAGCATACAAAAATATGTATGGCAGTCGGTCGTCTGATACTAGTATAGTATCTGCTCCCTAGTCTGTTCTGATTCGCTTGCTTGACTTTTTGTTGGTATTGGTTCGTTCATTCTCTAATTATTAACATTTTTTTACATTTGTGGTGTATCAACGACGATGCGAATAATTCCAACTTTGCCTGTGACACAGTGAATCATCGTTCTATAGAATGATTAATAGTTGTCTCCATTGCACGGCAGGCACACTTCTTCGGCAAAAATGAGCGGCGTAGGAAGTTGTAAAACAATTATTGGAATGTGGATTTCGGAGAAGAAAAGTCAGAAACTTAATTGGAAGGAGCTAATTCATGCTTGTGCAGCTCGCGGCTACGATCTAGTGAAGGTATCATTAGTTTTTTTATTCTATCATGTACTTATTTATTTAACTCGTACTATAAATTCAGTGTTTCTAGGGAATGAAGGTAGGTTCCTGTAATTTAACACTAGCTAAAGCGTTTTATAAGTCGCGTACGTCACGGTACCTACATGTACATGTACACTTCTTAAGGGGCTACCTGAATTTTTCGGGGTCCAGTGCTGCCCCCATTTGAGTTAAATCATTTAAAAGGAAACAGAGATATAATTTAAAATTTTGTCTTGACCAGGCTCTAGATATCCCTTCAAACAAATTTTTTGAACTACTGTTTACAGTTAAAAGTGAGAATGTGATGCTTTTTTACGCACATACGCCAAAAGTGGCCGTTTTTTGCAATTGTGCGTAGAAAAGCTTTACGTTCTTACTTTAAACTGTAAACAGGAGTTTATAAAATAGGTTGAAGGGTTATGTAGAGCTTGGTCAAGACAAAACTTTTAAATGATGTCTCCGTTTCCTATCAAATGATTTATTTCAAATGGGGGCAGCACTGGTCCCCAGAAAATTCAGGTATCCCCTTAATGAAAAGCTTCCACTTCCAGGGAAATGGAATTACTCAAATATTGATATTTGTGTAATTTAGATTTTTTTCAAAATGCTTAATTACATACTAGTCTGAATATTGAGTAAATACTTGTGGATTAATTAGCCCAGAGCATAGACCATGGACCAAGTACATTTCAAACTAACTTGTGCTCTCAATCTCAAGGAATTCAATAAGTACTTGTTGGGAATTATACCTAACACCTTAGTACTCATTTAATATTTACTTACCTTATATTTATTTATTTACTAATTTATGTACACGGAAAAATTATACACAGAATACATGCTAGCTAAAGCATGTAGTACATATATGTACTACATGCTTGATCTTATACCTACCTATCTACTTAAGTGCTTGATTAGTTTGTATTTGTGTCAATGCATAATTGATTGCCCATTAATTACACACTTTAAGTCTACATCTGTAAGTTTTACACATTTAAAGTCATCCTAAAATGAGTGCTGTAGATAAACACATTTTTTAACGCATTAATATTACCTAATTTCCCATTACTTTTTTCTGTACTCGCTAACTTTTCATTGGTTTTGGAAAAAAGAATGTCATGTAGTAAATAAATTCCTTCCATATACGAAATCCAAATTTGTGTATGAAATAAGATAAAAAAGTTGTTGAAATGATTTTTGATTGAGACCACGTAGTTACGCCTGTTCATTACTGATATGTGATCCCAATGAACTCAAAATCTAGCCGGCCGGCGGTGCTACTAATTGATCTCATGATATCACTTTCGATTTTAGTCGACATATTTTGTTTCTGAATTATTGGAATGAAGTTCCTTATCGCGCGTTGCGAAAGGGGGCTAGACGGAAAAAATTGAGACCAAAAGTTGTAATGACACTTTTTGTTCATTCAAATTTATAAAGATAATAAAAACTTGATTTTAGAATGCAGAAAAGAGTTTGAATGTAATTTAGACCTATTTATAAATTTATTTCGTTCCGGGTTTCCCTTGACACCTCTCAAGTTTTTATTTTGACTAGCTAATTAGGTCTTACTAACAATCCTTATGAAGTGGCATTCGACTCCAAAACCAATGAAAAATCACCGTGTATTAAGAGATTGCCTGGAAGAAATTACTTAGCGTAAAGGCCGCCTTTTGCGCATTTCCTAGTTCTTTAGATAATTATGTCCTGTATTTATTTATTTTGCGCAGTAAAGGATATTGTATTGTATTGTTACATAAGCAAAGCATGGGTACCAATTTTCATTTAAATATTACTCACAAGTATTCGAAACAGGTCAGCAAATATATATATATTTACTCAACAACTGGGATTGTGGTGTCCTATTTCAATGTCACAAAATTAGTCCATATCATTACGTAGCCATGTGGTTTGACACTGCGATGCACATTTGTCATGTTGCTTTTGGAGTCTGTAATGGTCCTGCTTTCAATTAGGTGAATAAAAAAGTATGTAATAAAATAAGAGAACAGTGATTTGTAATATAGCTGTTTTGACAGGTCAGATTTCTAAGTTGAAACTGAATTACAATGACGTTTATTATAATAAAACATGGCAGGTACATAATAAAGTTTATTACTTCTAGTAGTTGTTGCAAAACATTTAACTAAAAAGCAAGGCTGACAAATTAATTCAAGGTTTATTTGCTAATGATTTTTTCAATAAATATGTATGAACAGAAAAACTGACCGAGTTGTCTTTATGCAGGATTTTTTCCATACAACTACAAAAAGTTGACATTAACTGAAATAAAAATCTTAGATTTATGTACTAGCATAAGTAAGCAGATTTTTTAAATTTTTTTTTTAATCTTTTTAAGCAATTGATTTTTTTTTGACATCCATAATATAAATAATTTTTTTATTTGATTAATTGGTTTTAATTGCAGTTGGACCTTGAGAGGCCTTTAGAGGAACAGGGTCACATTGACATATTGCTTCACAAGCTAGCGGACATAATCGCCGCCGCCGACCAAGGTGACGCCAAGGTATAGTGCCTACAGTACCTACAGTATTAGTACCTACAATACTTCACACTGTTAGCTAATTAACATTAATAAACGGTATTCAATATACAAGGTCATACAAAATATACTGAATTTATTTTAAGCCTGAATTCAAGCCATGATACTGAACAGTTTTCCCAAATAGGGCATTTTAGAAAAGTGTCTAAAATAAATTCCATGGTGGTGCCTGTAAACCATTCAAAAATTCACAATTTCGTCGATAAGTGCCATTAAAAATGCATTTAAATTTTGCATTTTCAAATTTCGCGCGTGCATTGCCGAAAACGTTGAATGAACGTTGAATTGAAAACGTTGAACATGACATGACGTCAGATATGCATGTAAACAAATACGCCATTACATATATACATTTTGACAGTTGGTTGACACTTCATGGTTCAAACTGTAAAAGTTAAAAGTTTAAACTTCGTAATAACATGGCGGTTATTATTTGGTGTTTAATAGTTCGTAGTTAGTATTGGTAAGGTTGAGAAAAAAAAAATTGTAAACTACAACCAATTTTTAGGGTGCTGTACCCAAAGGGTAAAAACGGGACCCTATTACTAAGATTGTCCATCTGTCTGTCTGTCCGTCTGTCACCAGGCTGTATCTCATGAACTATCATAGATAGCCAGTTGAAATTTTCACAGATGATGTATTTCTGTGGCCTCTATAGCAACAAATACTAAAAACAGAATAAAATAAATGTTTAAGGGGGCTCCCATAAAAAAAACGCGATTTTTTTGCCATTCTGCTTGATATTAATATAGGCAAGAGGTAGATGCTTGAAATATTTACAGATTATTCAGTTGTATATTCACTTTAGAAATAAATAATTAAATTAAAACAAAATGAGTATTTAAGGGGGGACTCCCATACAACAAACGTGATTTTTTTAATAGAAAGTGGTACGGAACCCTTCGTGCGCGAGTCCGACTCGCCCTTGGCCGGTTATTAGTATTGATACACATACTTAGTTATAAGAACAAGTGAAGTCAGAGCTAATGTCAATAATGCAATCGTTACAGTAATGTTTGTGTAGTTGTAGCTCGTACGTAGAAGATAATTCACAACAGGCAAGTGTTACATTATCTTCCGGAGTGCCATTTTTGAAACGCGGTGTCACCTAAACGAATGGGTTTTCCACACAAAAACCATTTGTTTAGTGATTCCGCGTTTCAATAATGGCACCACAGTCAATATTTGCGGATTATCTTCATTTTTCGGACGTCATCCTATGTAATCTTTTCCATAGACCTAGATTTTTCTCGGTCGCATTTTTAAACACTCACTCGACCTATCACATCTTTACCCCCAATGGGGCAGTCAGAGTATTTTGAGTCTTGGTCTAAGACCAAGAGTATTCAGAGTAGTTAAAAGCCTATAGTCCTCGAGATCACTAATTCAGAGCCCAGGGCCGCCAGACACGAAAGGCGATTTATTAACATGGTTCGCATTTCCGCCCATTCCGTTCTGCGCTGCGAAGCGGCTAGTTTTAAGGTTTTTTTAGCAGGGTACTATTAATTTTGGGTAGTAACAAAAGCTCTTTCTTACAGGCAGCTGCCATCATCAGTGGAGTAGAGCAGTACCTCTCCAATCACCCAAACATAGCTGTCATCGACCCTTTGGACAACGTCAGGATATTGCTCAACAGGTTTGTAGATATTGCATGTTAACAGTTTTTACCAAGCCATGTTGTCCCGCTGTGGGAAAGGTCTCCCCAATTTCTTCCAGCTTCCAGGTCACTCTATTCATACTTGGCGTTATCTACGTCAGTCGTTCATTATACGTGCGGAGTTATTAATAGTTATTTATTCATATAAATATTTATAACCTAGTAAGGTTAGAAGACGAGTGGAAGGAAAAAAAGGCTTTTGCCTAGCAGTGGGACACCAATATAGGTTAATAAAAAAGTATAATCTAGGCACATATGTAAATACCTTTCAGCGAAAGTTACATTATCACGACAAAACAAGAAAATTTAAATACCAAATTGATGAATATTTTTTTTGAAGTAATGTAACAGTATTTACACTCCGTTACACGCGCTTCTATTTGGTGCGCGAGACGATTTGGTCGCGCGCTTTACATACGTAGAACAATTTCATTTGTAATTTTAATACAGGAAAATTTCATGAATAAAATAATTATTTTTATGTTATCAAATTATACTCTAATCTTACATTAAACAAACAAAAAAAATGTAATTTCAAACTTAATAGTAACTCAGTATCAGACTTTACGGTAACTTATAAAAAAATCAACACATTTTTTATATCCTATGTATGCATATACTTATCTCTCCTTTCAGGACTAGCTTTAAAGATATATACTCAGTATATTCAGTACTTTTATTTGTTACTTGTAGTTTATTTACGACATATGACTCTAATTATTATATAACTGTTACAGGAACTGCTACTACTCGATACTTCAGAACGAACCATCATTCCAAAACCATGGCATATTCACACCTACATTTGCCGAGTTCACAACAAACAACGTAGAACTGAACGCAGCTATCATGAGGCAGAGAGGCGTGGAGTTCCCAGTTATATGCAAACCTACGATCGCCCACGGCTCTAAGTCTGCGCACGAGATGGTTGTTATCTTTAACGAGAAGGGCCTGAGTGTATGTAGGCCTCCCTGTGTTGTTCAGAGCTTCGTAAATCATAATGCTGTACTGCATAAAGTATATTTAATAGGGAACAGGTATGTTGCATTTTATTTAAATCTTTTATACAAATTAACTAAGTAGTGAATGGCATTAGGGTTGCATGATTTGAATCAAGTTGATTAAAGCCACTGATTTTGAAACTGAAAATCCGAACAAAATCATATTGTATAATCAATTGTAAATGGTTGAAAACATTGTGAATACAAAGTACGAAATAGTGTAACTTTATTTATCACAATAAAAATCAACAATCAAATTTAATAGAATTTTACTTTGTGTCAGTAAAAAACTATTACAATAAGTCGTTATATTGTAATATTTAAGAAAAAAAAATGCTTGTTTGCTTTTTATTACTCAGACTGTTTCTAATTTTGGACTGTACTAAACCAAAGGAAAAAAATAAACCTCTTTCAATGAATGCTGTTGAGGCCGTCGCACTATACATAAATTCTAAGTAAAAAAAATGTTGTCCACAAGAAAATCTAGAAACATTCAGAGCTACATCATGCTTTGCGAATTTAGCCTGTTTTTTGTCTATTTCCAACAGCCTAAAAGTATGATCACAAAACGAATAAAAATCAAAGAAATCAAAGAAATCACAAGATCAAAAAATCACGAAATAAAAAAAAAACCAGAATTCTTTTGATTAAAATTATTAAAAAAATCAACCCTGATAGACATAGGGCCGCCCTGTTCAACTTCAAAGTATTGTTGATTTTTTTTTTCCTTTTCTTAACATACCTACAAAAGTAAATAAGTACGCTAATAATATTACAATCTAGCCTTAACTCAGACTAATAAGTAATTTAACATTGACCTAGTTTTATACGTTATTGTCTAAGAACGTGTCCATCGGCACTTTTCTTACTGTCTCTATTGAGGGGAAGGCACTTTGTTCTTGTGTCTCTATGGGCACATCAATGCACTATAATATCACTGTATTTTTTAAAATTACACTAGTTCAAAAGGTTTAGTTCTTTTGAGACGTCGCACTATGTCCGTGTTGTCGAGGAGCTGGATTGCCTCAACATTCACATGGTGAAGCAGTCTATACTCATGTGCTTCGGCGTATTTCTTGATAACTTTATTGACGGTGTGCATGTTAAGGTCCCGGTGTAGATCGTCGATTCTTATATACCAGGGCGCATTCACAATGGCCTTCAGTACATTATTTTGGAAGCATTGAATTATTTCAATATTACTTTGTTTGGTACAACCCCATAACTGTATACCATAAGTCCATACTGGCACGAGGACTTGTTTATAAAGTAGTATTTTGTTATTTACTGACAATGCAGAGTTCCTTCCAAGCAGCCAGTACATCTTTTGGAATCTTATATCAAGTTCCTCTCTTTTCTTTTTGACGTGGGCTTTCCAGCGAAGCTTCGCGTCGAGTGTCATACCAAGATACTTAGCAGTGTTTTCATATGGCACCTGCTGTCCATTTATGTAGACGGGACAATAGTCATCATTTTTGTTTGTGAAGTTGACGTGGACAGATTTAGATTCGTTGAGTTTAATTCGCCATTTTTTTTGTCCAGTTGTGAACTTTATTAATAGCTGCTTGGACCTTCTCTGCTGCTTCGGCATGACTGTTTCCAACTGCCATAATAGCCGTGTCATCAGCAAAGGTCGCAATAGTATTTTCTTCTAGTTCTGGAATGTCGCAGGTGTATAATACGAGGGTGCGTTTTTAAGTTCGCGGAATGAGAGGGTTGGAGGGGGGTGATTAGGCTCATTAGGACCGTAACGCGTTCAGTGACTCATAATTAGTATAAATTCGAGGTTTCATTGTTATTAGACAATTAGTCTTTGAGCTATCGTCAACCAAGCAACATAATCGGGAGTGAAAAGTGAAATATGGAAAAAATCGAATATCGTGCCGTTATAAAGTTCCTTACCAAGCAAGGAAAATCAGTTGCGACCATAATGGATGAGATGTCATCGGTTTACGGTGACTCTTGTCCAGGAAAAACCATGGTATACAAGTGGCACAGTTTGTTTAAACAAGGAAGGGAATCCCTTGAAGACGACCCGAGGCCGGGCAGGAGCATCGAGGTGACCACGCCAGAACTTATTCAAAAAGTCGAAAAAATTGTACTCGAAGATGCTCGACTAAAGAAGAAACAACTCGCAGAAATGGTTGGAGTATCCGATACAACTATTTTTAAAATCCTGCACGATCATCTTGGCATGACTAAGGTCAGCGCAAGATGGGTAGCGAGAATGCTCACGCCGCCGCAAAAACAACAACGCGTAGAGTGTTCACTTGCATTTTTGGACCTCTGCAGTGACGACAAGGATGGTGTATTGAGTCGAATTGTTACTGGAGACGAAACTTGGGTTCATCATTATGAACCTGAGTCGAAACAAGACTCCATGCAGTGGCATTAAAAGGGCACAGCACCTCCCAAGAAGTTTAAGGTGTCACAGTCAGCTGGGAAACTCATGGCAACGGTCTTTTGGGACTCAGAAGTAATATTGTTGATAGATTATAAAGATAAAGGTGTTTCTATAACCGGAGAATACTACGCTTCAATATTAGAGCGACTAAAAGAAGCCATTAACGAGAAAAGACGGGGAAAATTGACGAAGGGTGTGCTGCTTTTGCACGACAATGCGCCCGTCCACAAGAGTCGCGTTGCGTTGGCTGCCCTGCATAAGGTGGGCTTCGATATTTTAAACCACCCACCCTACAGCCCAGACCTAGCCCCGAGTGATTATTACGTCTTCCCAAAAATGAAAAAAGAGCTTCGGGGTAAAAAATTTACCACCGATGATGAAGTTAAGGAGGCAGTTTCAGCGTATTTTGAAGATAAAGATAAAACATTTTTTTATGAGGGTATAAATAAATTAATTGAAAGGTCTGAAAAATGTATCCGTCTTGCAGGTGAATATATTAAAAAGGAAAAATAATTTGGTTTTTTTATTTCCACCCCTTACCCTCCATTCCGCGAACATAAAAACGCTCCCTCGTAGGTACAGGACCGGACCTAATACACTTCTTTGAGGTACTCCAGCTTTTATTTCCTTAACTTCAGAGTATGCATGATCTTGTCGCACTCTATAGGCTCTATCGGTTATATAAGACGTTAGTATCTACAAAGACTTTGGGAAGCATTCTTTTGAGTTTTAAAATAAGGCCTTCATGCCAAACTTTGTCAAAAGCTTGTGCTACATCTAGAAAGATAGTTGAGCAAACTTTTTAGGGTTCCGTACGTCTGAATACAAAAACGGAACCCTTATAGGATCACTCGTGTGTCTGTCCGTCCGTCGCTTACAGTCAATTATCTCCGAATCTATTAGACCGATTAAGTTGAAATTTGGTACACATATCAATTCCTGTGACCCAAACACAGAGGTGTGACGTGAGCAGATGAAATCTGTATATGGGGGGTCATTTTTTTTTTTATTTTCCGCTTACCCCCCGTAAGCGGAAAATAAAAAAAAAAATTCTGAAAACTGCATCGTGTGGCATATCAAATGAAAGGTCTTGTCGAGAAGATCTTAAATGTATTTTTTTGTAATTTTAAAATAAATAGTTTCCGAGTTATTCAAGAAAATAGACGAAAATTGACCATTCCCCCCCTCTTATCTCCGAAACTACTGAACCTAAAATTTTGAAAAAAATACAGAAATTAGTTTTCTCCTTATAGATTATAGGAATACCTATAAGAAGTCCATGATATTAAAATAACATGGTAAATCACTCAATATTGTGCGTACCAACTTACATTTGCAGGTGGAATGTGTGGGAGAACATATTTTTTAACTCCAATGTTAAGTTTTGAAAATAAAGTGGAACACTCAATATAATACGTTCACTTACGAAAAATCTTTGATATTGTACGGAACCCTCTCCACGCGAGTTTAACTCGCACTTGGCCAGTTTTTTTATTTTCTAGAGACTGTTCAATGATGTTAGTTATTCTATGTACCTGATCAATTGTAGAGTGTTTTTCTCTTCTTAAAGAAACTCATCGGAATTTTTTAGGTACTTTCTGTTACCATTTCGCTTGGTAACTAAAGTTGGGAAATGTTATTTTTACAATATTTATTGTGTACAATTTTTTTCAGATATCACATTTGCAAGCGACCAAGTTTAAAGAATTTCTACGCTTCAGAGGACCTAGAACCAATATTTTATAGCACAGGAGAAGTATGTAAAGCCGATAGCCAATCAACACTTTCGATCTTAGATCCTCACGATAAGGCTGATATTCGTATGACACTGAACGAAGAAAAAGTAAAGAATGTTATTAGAGTCCTTAGGAAAGAAATAGGTTTATTATTAACAGGTTTCGACGTTGTCATAGATAATGAAACGGGGAATCATGCTGTAATAGATATAAATGTATATCCAAGTTACGATAATTTTCCCAATGTGTTTGAGCATCTATTAGATTGTATAGACGAGACTGTAAGTAGGTGTAGTTTTAGTAATGGAGGTGTGTCTAGTCCTAATCTGAATGGTTTGGTTAATGTTGGGGATGCATCTACTAAAGTGAGTGTAGAGAAAGACTAAAAATGTTTCAATAACAATATATTGTAAGAAGACTGTTATAGCTGGGAATACACTATGGTGAATTTCACATACTGTTTTAATATACATTGCCAGCTTTGCAACGATCGGTCAAAATTGTAACTTTATAAAACCAGCAATGTATATGTCGCAGCCATCTGATTAAATCAGCCACCTCACTGGACGCCTAGGTTTGACAAGCTGAACGTAGTAAGTATAGTCATTTAGTTAAATTGAATATCGATGAATTTGTGATATTTGTTTACAAATTACTGACGACTACTTTTTACTAATACCTACCACTAAGTAACTAGTAATAGGTAATTTAAAAAAAAAATTGGTTTGGCCACGTCATGAGGACGGATGCCGAACACCTGGCTAAGAGGATGGTTCATTAGGAGGTAGAGGGCTGCAGAGGCATAGGGAGACCGAGAAAGACGTGGAAAGAATGTGTAAGGACAGATATGAAGGAACGAGGGGCTAGTGCAAGTATGGTAAATGACAGAAAGAAGTGGAAACAGTTGACATACAGAGCCGACCCCAAACAGGGAAGTGGCGAGGAAAATGATGATGATGATGAGATATGTGAACGAAAAATAATATTCACAGCCATAGACCTAAACATTTTTTTACTACGTTTCACAGCTGTTTGCGCTGTTGACGCCATATTTGATTTGGTGACTACAAGCGCCGCAGTGGAAAAAAATCTGAACTAAATTTGAATAATTTGATTGAGTCTTGCTTTGGCTTGGTTTTGGCTGACTTTCAATACGCTAAGTTGTTTAACGTTGAGTGATTTTAGATTAATGAACTATCAGCCTAGTTATCCAATTGGATACCGGCCTTCAAGAAACGACCTAGGCGTCATGTTAGCTGGCTAATTTTAATCAGATGGCTGGGACATATATAAAATCAACATCTGAATTTCAGTAAATGGTATCCCAGTCTTTGCAAAATCTGTATTCACTATTTAGCCAAACACGACTAGTAAGTACTCTTCAATTTTCTGAAGCTGTGTGTAATTGTCACATTGTGAAGATTTTCTTATACTAATAAATTATTGGTTTTTATTAAATTGTTATGAATAATGAAAATGCGTGCTGGCGCGCGTAATGAGGTTTTTCAAAAATATGGGACAGATGGCAGCACAGTGAAGTTAGTTCCAATAAGCTGCTGTTATTGGATACATTAGTTAGACGGAGCAAAAGAACCTGTCAACTGATGTTCCAATGACAACAGTCGTTTGGACCTAAGGGTCTGACACACTTTGATAGAGCGAGATAGTCTTATTGCGATTTCTAAAAGAAGATAAAGAAAAGAGTGCCGTGTTTTGTCATCACCAACCGAGCATTTTTTCATTGTCGTCTTACAGGCACACTTCAAATTGTATATACTTGAAGTGTGCCTATAATCCGACCATGAAAAAAATATACGTTGTATCATTAAGACGAAGTGGTAGCTCAAGTGGCGCCCTCATTTGAAATAAATTGTTTAAAACGAAATAAGGTAATAATTAAAAATTTGATTTGTATAAATGTCTAGAAAGACCTTAAAACTATTTTATGAGTAACCTTTGAAATTATTTCTAATAGTCCGTCTAGTTTTAAAACTGTTTTTCGCCAAAAGTGGCCACTTTTGGCGAAAAACAGTTTTAAAACTAGACGGACTACCAATATTACTTTCAAAGGTTATTCATAAAATAGTTTAAAGGTCTTTCTAGACAGTGATACAAATCAAATTTTTAATTATTACCTTATTTCGTTTTAAACAATTTATTTCAAATGAGGGCGCCACTTTAGCTACCACTTCGTCTTAATGTCTTTCTCATGCCCGGTCGCTCGGTGACAAATCTATACTATATCTTTGATTGGACTTGACTGACAATACTGTGTCACATATTTTTAATACCCTCATTGGTAGCTATAGATTATTTTTATGAGAATTACTAGCATATACTATATACTTTCAGAGTTATAGCATCTCGAGGTGATCTAAAGTCGACGTTACATATTGTTTTACTTTAAAGTTTTTTAATGTACACAGCGTAATATCAGCTTTATTGCAAAAAGAAAAAGAATGGTATTTACTACTATGATATAATTTAATAGCTTAGACCACAAGGAAATATTTTAACTTTTTACTAGATTCAAATTATAATTATTTTATGCAAACCTATTTTCATATTACGATAAGTAGATAGGTAAGTAACTTATGAGCAATATATTACTATCTGTTTGTGTCGTGTATAATTAATTTATTTTTTATGAAACTTAGCTGGAATGTATATTTGCGGCTTAGGTTAATGGAGTGGGTTATATTTCTACAGAATCAAGTGAGCAACTATGTTTTGTGCCTATACAAATAGAGGATACTATAATTTATATACTATATTTACCTAAACAGGTAGCATATATATAATTAAGCCGTTGTAGCAGTTAGTTTCAATAGTTTTATATTAAATAAATAAAAATATACGGAAAAATCACACAGATTGAGCTAGCCCCAAAGTAAGTTCGATACTTGTGTTATGACTAGCTGAACGATAATTTTTTTTTTTACAAATACATGTAAGATACAAGAGTGAGACAAGCAACACAAATTGAGTACTGCCATCTCAGATTGGTACCCCAGAGATGGGAAACGCAACAGAGGTAGTTCAATAACGAGGTGGACAGATGACCTGAACCTCACGGCAGGACATCACTGGAGAAGGGTAGCGCGAGACAGAAAACAATGGAAAATGCTAGAGGACGCCCATACCAAGAGGCACACTGAATTACGCGACATTAATTAGAAAAAAAAAAACTATCTGTTACAGTGCCAAACATTTAAAAATTCAAAATAAAGGGCTTATTATTTATTTATTTACATGTAAGATAAACATCCAAGGCCCAGGTCAATCTGAAAAAGATCATTTTCCATCTTGACCTGACCGGGGATCGAATCCGAGACCTCCGGTTTGACTGCCTGGCATGGTAACCACTAGGCCACAGAGATAGTCAATATTCAATGATTAAACAAAACAAAAAAAAAAGTATATATTATTTTTAATCTTATTTATTGCGCCTGGCTTTTTTTCCCCAATTTGTACGGTATTGCAGAAATAATAAGCATGATGACATTGATGACTGAAAAAGTATTTTGACCCATCAGAAAGATATTAAAAAATATTGATTACGATTTTTTTTAAATTGATGCAGCTCATTTAAATTCGCATTACGTCACGGCTTCGTACGAGCGAAAGATAAGAAACTTGTGCCACCGCAGCACCGCGCCAAGCCAGGTCAGGCCTTGTCACTCCCCGTTTATGTATAGAAAATATTCCTACATTATTACTATGCGCGCGGCGTCCACTCTGGAGGGGAAAACTCAGTTACATGAATCGTTTGTCCAGAGTAATAAGAATGAAATTGGCTTGCAATGGATGTCTAGGTATCTAAACGAAGAGGTATGGAATTCTGACGCGAGCTAAATCAAACCATAGCGCTTACCACATTAAGTGTTCTTTGAATTTCTTTTCTGAGTGAGACTTTCTGTACGTGGGTACTAGTACTTATCCAGTGGCCAGGTGCATTTCGTAGTTTAGGTACGAAGCCAAGCGGCCCCTCGAACGTGGATTATTCATAGACATAAAGTTGAAATTGTTGAAAGTTTAACCCTTTTACCACGAACGTCCGATTTATCCGACAAACATTGTCGTGCCCATTCCGCGAGCGTCGGATAATTCCGACAAAAAAAAAACCGCTCGTATTGCACATAAGTATCCACATCCCTTTTTGGTTGTAGGTATTTATTTTAGATTTCATACCCCTCGCGCTCGGGTCACGGCAACTGATATAAAGTCTCGCGGTGAAAGGGTTAGTACTAGAGATAAGCTAGAGATAAAAAGGAATATGGACCGTCGTTTCTCAGACATTAGGTACATTTTGGCTCATTCGGCGCACGCTAGGTTAATAAGTCGAAAGTCATGCGCGGCGTGCAAACTAAATGGGACTTTACTACGCTGTAACTGGGTTTAATTTAGCAAACCTATCCAAGAGTGATTCTTCTGTACTTTAGTACTATTACTTATTCTGTGACCGATCTTTCGTGCGTGTACTATTTTACATATTTGTGAATTTTTACTAATTTGATAAACTGAAACATGTTGGTCCATTCTTTTTGTTATTCTAAATTTACTTTTGTAGCTTATCCAAAACGTGGTTGTTCTTATGGAGTAAAATGCTAGAACAACTTTATATAATTGTGATCTACGTTTACTCTGTATATTCTAAGACTGAAATGATTTTTGTGTTGTGGGATTTGTGGAAGCTCGTACTCATGAATTTTTAAGTACCTTTATGCAGATGGAATCGTGGCGAAATTGCAATGATTACAATGTTAAATTGATTGCATATTATGATTTAGGTATATAGAAAATATATTACTATACGCCGATGGTCAAGGAATTACGGACAGCTGCGTTATTTTTTTATTAAATAGGGTATAAGTCAAACATAGTTTACCCAGTCACTTAAATAAATGAAAAATATACTTAATTTAGACAATAGATCAAAAATTAATGAGTATTTTATTCGTATAATTTGCACCTTGAAATTTCACATATTCACTGATACTTTCTTCTTCATTTAACCCTTTCATCGCGAGACTTTATATCAGTTTTCGTGCTCCCAGCGCGAGGCATAGTAAATCGAACATAAATACAATCCAACCAAAAAGGTATGTGGATACTTAAGTTATGTGCAATTTGAGTAGTAGTTTTTTTGTCGGAAAAGTCCGACGCTCGCGAAATGGACACGAAATTGTTTGTCGGATAAATCCGACATTCGCGGTGACAGGGTTGAGCTTAGTGGCTTAATTTCTCGGTTTACTCTTTAGCGATTTAGAGATTTCAAATAAGGAGTTTGTTATGCAAATGTACTGATATAAGTTTATTTTTTATGTATGTTCATTGTTATTTAAAGACGCCCGGACCAATTTGAAACGGCAAGAGATTTTTTTGCTTGAAAGGGCATACTTGTCAGGTGGTCTTAAATACATTTTGTCAAAATTATTAGGCGTTAAACTCGGTTTTAAGTTTTTAAAAAATCTTTTAGTTACTCTTAAAAGCATTATATTATATATATAAGTAGATGATAATTTCTACGGTAGTCAAACCTTAATCTCGATTGACCAACCAATATTTGTCACGTGACGTGAGTACGAGTTTTCATTGTTATGAAAGGGAATTGGATTTGTATTTAAATATTTATTGTATTTAGTAAGTAACTTATTGTACAGATTGAAAGCGCATTTACGCAAAATGATTCCGTGATATTGCAATAGAATTAATTAAGGGTTTCTTTAAATTGATATGAAGATATACATTCAATGATACTATTCCTTATTTGACCTTATGAATGCGTAGCAGTCAATGTGAGAAGACCTTCACTTATTTTTTACTACCATCTAAGCTTGGTTTAGGGTAGAGATGGTATTTTAATTTGGTACAGACACCAACACTCAATCTATGTATATTTAAGGTTATATTCTTGGACGAGCAAAACA
Organism: Acrobasis suavella; assembly: GCA_943193695.1. Lineage (NCBI taxonomy): Eukaryota > Metazoa > Arthropoda > Insecta > Lepidoptera > Pyralidae > Acrobasis > Acrobasis suavella. The sequence goes on from OW971943.1 coordinate 5,130,862, forward strand.
ATAAATGCACCCTTTCAGTATTGTTATTTGAAGAAAAGTCGTATTGTCAGCAAGGAGTGAGTTAGAGTCCGTTGCACGTTGCGTCGTTACTACGTTGTAGCAACGTTGCGATGACACAGCGTCTATGTGGCCGGCAATGGGTCAAATTTTTTGCGTTGCGACGGCGGAGCACCCGTGTGGACCAGATCTTATGTAGTTGTCATTTCTTTTTGTCAGATAACAAAAACAAATTACAACTGGACTTGACCCTAGGTCTTCAAGGTAGACGACGACCGAGGTAGAAGATACCTTGAAGATCTAAGATCAAGATGTACCAAATAGGTACAGTTTACAATGTAACGGGGACCATATAAGATAGATTATGAATTCTCCCATGTCATTTACATCTGTGAAGCACAGATTGTTAGAATATATACGCAATAAATAAAAAATTTCGCAACATTTTTTAAATCTTACGAGATAATAATGTAAAGTTTACAACCTTACGGTGACATGACCGTACTCGCTTCCCGCTGACATTGTGACTTCTTAATTGACTGAGTTACAACATGCAAATGTTCAATTATGCCTTGCATTCCACCAAGTCGTCTCGTGTATTATGTTGAGACTGATTTACATAGGTTATAGATTTTGTATCGCGATGTATTTACACCGGACCCGCTCATGTTATAAAATAAGGAGGCTACAGAATTGACTCTCGCTGAGATATCTTATACTATTCCGTCAGGGCGTCAAAAGTGTAAGGGCGTGCGCTGTATCAAGGCGGGACCACGCGACATGTTCAGTCTATCTCTGTTACAAACTTTACGTGCGAAAGGGATAGCAGAATACGTTGCGTGTTGTCGTGGTCTGTCGTAGTCGCACGTAGAGTTTATTTTATTTATTTCATTTTATTACAAATCTAATAGGCGGACTAAAGCCAAAGGCTTTATTTTATTGTATTACAAATGTAATAGGCGGACTTAAAGGCATACCTCCTTATTCATAATAAAATACGAACGTTTGCTAAACCTATTTTAGTAAAAATTTGTTTTGTCTAGATCTTTCTATGTTAAATAACGAAAAGAGGGAAAGGGACAAAACATGTTTTAACTAAAATAGGTTTAGCAAACGGTAGTTAACTTTTATGAATAAGAGGGTAAGGCTTTATCTAGAGTTTGTGACAGATATACTAAACACGCTGCGGTTTGACCGGTTGCAAGTTTTGAGTTTTTGACTGTAACATATACATGAAATCTATTATTGCTCCTGTCTGGTTAATGGTTTTCTTAAAAAAAAAACTAATTCTTACTATCAAAGAACACGTTTTTAGAGTTTTTATTTATTTTTTGAAGTTAAGATTCTTTTCGGACGAAAATTCAATGTATTCAGGCAAGTCAATGCCTATAACGCATTTTAAGATTTTTATAGTGTCTATTCTGTAACCACCAGTAATTTGTGATCATGTCCTACCCCAGCTGTAGTTTACTGGAATAAATCCTGAGCTCTTCCAACGCTAAATGTGTTTTATTTACCTCCGTAGCTTATTTATTGACATAAATACTTTGTAACAGGGATATGGCCGAGGTCAGTTAATGTCTAGCCTACTCGTACCGACTCATTGTAAGAATTATTTTAATCTTTGAGCTCCATTGACCACTTTAGTTACAAAACGGACGCGTGACTGAGACGACATTGATAACTACCATGCGACACAAATAAGTTGAACAAAAATGGCGGACTTCAAAGTTTTTTTGTACAAATTCCCAGCACGTAGGTTGAACCAAAATGGCGGTTATCGGCGCAGGGACAAATAATGCGCCGACGACCGCTTTTTTGGTTCAATTTTATTTTTACGACCTCCGTTGCGTAATGGTCAACACACTAGACCGCCAATCTGTAGGTTCTGGGTTCGATCCCAGCCAGGGCAAGTTGAAAAATGGCCTTTTTCAAATTGTTCTGGGTCTTGGATGCTTATCTTTATACATATGTATTTATTATAAAAATATAGTATCGTTGGGTTAGTGTCTCATTCTCATAACACAAGCTTTTAAGCTTACTTTGAGGCTAGATCAATCTGAGACATTTGTCCGTAAAAAAAATTACGTGTGTAAAAAAAAATTGTACCACAATACTTTGGAGTCCGCCATTTTTGTTCAACTTATTTGTGTCGCATTGTAAAGTGCTCGAAATTGTACTAATTTATTAGGCCTGGCATCGGCGGGGAGTGCATAAGGTTAGACTTGGTCCCGGTGACATGTATGTATATTTTCTCGGTCTGAGGTCCCCGGTGTCATCTTTGTAAATATTGCAGTCGTCAAGTCAGATGCCTTATGGCAGCTTGAAAAAAATCTGGCACCAGTTGTTGGCTACTTACATGAAATACAAACAATAGGGTTGTTTCATTTGGAAGATTTAGAAGGTAAAAAAATTCAGGTCTATGGTTCGAAGGTCCTTGTTTGGGAAGAAAGAGCAAAGAAAAATTTTTAGGTTCAGAAAGAGATAATCTGACATAAAACCCATTTTGTGTCTCCTTCCCTGTTATGGGAATTTACTGTTGCAAGAATGAGACTTCGTTAAACGTTCAAAATGAAAGCGTACCCTGTTTCGTGAAAACCGAGGGAGGGATGACATGAAAAATATCGACATCGATACTTTTGGGAAATACCTCGTGCAAGTTGGCAAGTAGCCAGTACTAAAAGAATAAAGAATTTTCAATTAAAAAATAATTTATTTATCACTATATATCCAGGACACTGACAAATGAGGTGTCGTTCGAAGCGTCTTAAACAACGTGGAAGTACAGTATTTATTTATACAACATATCGTTTTAAAAATTAAAATCAGACAACAGGGAGATTCTTGCTGAAAAGTATACAACGTGGAAGGGACATATAATAGATCGCTACAGTATAATAAAAATAAAATAATTGACAAAAAACAAAACAAAAAATCGGCATTTCCATGTAAAAGTGTCCGACACGCGCCCGGGCAATTTATATGAGGAATGTCAATTTTTTATTCGTTTTTTGACTGTTATTTTAATTTAATTATACTAATACTAGATTGATTTGATTCCTTGACTTTTGATCAAAGGTGCAGAGTTAGTATCCGGCAGATAACTCCTGTGATTCTTCACGTAAGTGAAACAAGACAATTCAAAATATTTTGAGCACACTGTAATGATTTTTAAATGTCCAATCCCGCAGACGATATAAATCGAAAATCGGCGCTGCCGTGGTCGCTGCCATCTGCCGCCAATCCGCTTGGTCTCGCGGACGCAAATAAATCGCGCCCAACCAAGAAATCTAAAACGCTACGCTATTCCTTCATCCATTTTTTTATCTCTTTATTTATACAATACAATACAATACCCTTTATTGCACAAAATAAATAAATCAGGACATAATTATCTTAAAAACTAGGAAATGCGCAAAAGGCGGCCTTATTGCTAAGCAATTTCTTCCAGGAACCTCGTTATATATATAGAAAATAGTCATGGGAATTTAGGTAGTGCGGGGCGGTCAATATAAACATACTTATATACAATATTAATAATAAACATATCTACATATACATCTTACATAAATACACATATCTAATTTTTAGTGTAAGTTTATTTATTTTAAAAATAAAAAAATTGGTTGCCTGTAAAGTCGGTATACGGGCGAAAGTTTTACGTGACAACGACTTTGAATGCCCGAGTGGAAGGGACGCGTGCCTCTCACTCGCTCTCATTGTGAGCGCATAACGTGAGCGGAGCGTAACGCAGTTTCTTGAAGTGTCACCCGGCAAACCAATTTATAAGACGTTGTCACGTCAAAAATATTATGTGGTATTATGTGGTATCGATATTTTTATCGACTAGTTTTTTTCTAACTTTAGTGTCAACAAATTCAATAATTACGAACAGCTAACAAAATAGCTATATAATAAGAAATTTAAGCATAAATTACTATATTCTCTATTTATAATAAAATGGGAAAGTATGGCACTCAATTTCCAGTAAAAGAATTAATACGTGTACCTTTAAAAATCTGTGATTACATTTGAAAAATATGTGCTCACCTGTGAAAGCTTATTGTTGTCACGATTTTCTTTATTATTACAGCGGGATTTGCATCTCGGTACTATTCATTTCGATGGCATCTTGCTTATAAATAAAATTGTGGAAATTAATTTTAAATTATTTTTAGTACCTATTAGAAAATTCAATTTAAAATGCAGTCTAGCCGATTTGTTTACATGAGCTGTTTAATACGACAAAATTTGAATGACATTGTCTAATGAGTTAATGACATTGAATTCTGATCCCGCGACTTTTATATTTAGTAGTGTCTTAAAAGGTAATGGATGGCTTAAATGCCTTCCTCTACATTTTAAAATAGTGTATGTTTAGGAGCCTTCATCGCGGAATCTATTACCTTCTATAACTTTGTTTGGGAATGAAACATAGACCAAGAATTGTTACTTCATAAATCTATGGAATGAAAAAATATAGGTAACAAACTTCTTGTGTCGGTATTTATAAGTCTATGGTTAGATGATCCTTGTTTGAGAATAAAAAAAAATACTTGGGTAACAAACTTCGTGTGGACTTGGAAGAAACATTTTTTGCTTTTGCTTTGGAACCTACGCGTGAAAAATTAAACTTGAGTAAGTACCTTATATTACACATTTTATTCATCGACTAAGTAGGTATAGGAATAGTTCATTTACAGCTTCCCCTTTGCCACCATAATTATAAGTGTCGTAGGGTTTCATACCCAAAGAGTAAACACGGGACCCTATTACTTAGACTCCGCTGTTCGTGCATTCGTCCGTCTGTCGGTCTGTCTGTCTGACTGTCTGCCTGTCTGTCTGTCTGTCTGTCTGTCTGTCTGTCTGTCACCAGGCTGTATCTCATGAAACGTGATAGTAAGACAGTCGAAATTTTCACACCTGATTTATTTGTGTTACCGCTATAACAACAAATACTAAAACAATAAAATTTAAATAAGGCTCCTATACAACAAAAGTAATTTTTTATACATAATGGCACGGAACCCTTCGTGCGCTTGTCCGACTCGCACTTGGCCCGTTATTTTCATTTATACCTAACGGTAGCCGCTTCTGGGGACAAACCGTGGCAAATGCATAAAGCTCCTAGTCCAAGTAAACACGGCACCAACGTCGGCCTGAGGTCGTCAAACTATCTTCTATGAGTCACAAGTCACAACTTGTAAATAGAGCCTAGACGGGCACAATACGAATCCATACAAAATACCTTCAGAACATTCGTCTATGTCATCCATCCCACGTCACAATAACGGTGCTACCGTAGGTCTAAGACACAAGGAGATTTGTAACTTTGAATGCATATTCGTTCCTGCTCCTTTCAACTTTAGATGATTAGCTACGAGTAGGTACTTATATCATGCTCATCATTCCGATGATATTATTTGTGGCTCTCCGATTGAAGCCTTAAGTAAAATTGCAAAGTATATTTATTGTAAATTAGATGTAAGTAGTTACCTACCTACTAAGAATGAAAAATAGAACGTATTTAGGTTCACAGAAAAATACAAAAATAAATTTTGGGTTCTCATATAAATCGTGAATTAGTCACGTTTTTTATGTACTAATAACACTGATTGAGCTGGCTCCAAAGTAAGTTTAAGACTTGTGTTATGGGATACTGATACTAACTCAACGATACTATATTTTATAACAAATACATATATAGATAAACATCCAAGACCCAGGACAATTTGAAAAAGGACATTTTCCAACTTGCCCTGACCGGGGATTGAACCCGGAACCTCTGGGTGGCGGACTAGCATAGTGACCACTGCGTCACGGAGGTCGTCGTGATTTAGTCACTTTATGAAGTGAAAAGGCTTTCCTCATAATACACTTATTCATTTATTGGAAAAAGTGGTCCAATATCACTCCATACAATATTTGTTCTTTTCTACAAGCACTTTGTGTACCTATGCAGTCAGTTACGAGTAGAGATACCAAACTTGTGCCATATCACAAAATGAAATCGAAGAAAACATAAACTTGAAAACCCTTGAGAGAAATCTTGTATGTATCATTATACTATTATATGGTATTAACTTACTTAGGTACTAACTTCAGGTACTTTAGATAATCACTTTAGGTACTCACTTTATTTACTCCTTTAGATTATCACTTTACGTACCTACTTACTTTAGGCACTCACTTAAGGTACTCACTTTAGGTACTTACTTCAGGTACTCACTTTAGGTAACATCATATCTCCTATGCTTACGATCTCTAAGTGCTACACTGTTGTCGCTGGCTTCTCTCGTAATTGTTAATTCGCCGCAGTCTGCATAAATCACACCTAGTTGCAGGATCTTAGATTTATTGTGAGTTACGGTATATCATCTGAGAATACAAATGACTGAAAATGTGAGCTTCGTGAGGGCGATAGGTAGGTACTCGATTGGAGGTGGGTTAAACAAGCTGCAAGAAAATCGTCTATGCTCGTACGGTCATGTTTTACGGTAACCGGCAAGTTGAGTAGGAAACAAAGGTATTCCTACTCCTCCTCGGTACATGCAGTCAGACTATGGAACTCATTACCACCTGCTATACGTGACTTTAAAACGATTTCTGTATTTCAAAGACGAGTAAAAGATCATTATTTATTGGAATCATCTTAATTGTAACTTATAATGTTCATATTAAGTATATATTATATTTCCTTTTAAATATACATATGTATTTATTTAATTACATGTGTAAAAATATATGTATGTATGTTTATTTTTAGTTTGTGTAGTTTTATGTCATTCTAATTTTCTTCCTCCTTTATTTTATGTATAAACACGCCTGAATGCCTCTCTTACATAAACATCTCACCTCACAGGCCTACTGGAAGAGATCTTTTTGAGATAATCAGTGCCTTTGTACAACTTTTATTTGATGTATTCTCTGTATAAATTTTCCGTGTACATAAATTGGAAAATAAATAAAAATAAATAATAAATTATGGTCAATAGCCATGCTGTCTCCGCCGGGCACCGGCCGACGTTGAAGTCCCAAAAATGCTTGCTTCGTCTTTTTACGTCGTCTAGAATAATATGCGTGCCAATCTTACTACCGACGGATGCTCAAGCCATGTCAGATGTCTTTAGGCAGCTTGTCAAATCTGTAACAAGTATTGGCCACACGCGCTTACACGCGAAACAAAACATACAGGTACTTACCTAGTCAAAATAGAGAATGAGTAGACTAATTTAATTATAATGTGCAAAGGGATAGCTGTCTGGTAAAACTAGGCTAATCCAGACTCAGACAAGTAGTAATATCTACCTAACAAGGATTACAGTTTACCACTTGACGTGATCTCCTTCGCCACAACCTTTTGTAGGTCTAGGTATTAAGTACTTGACTTAATCCCTCAATGACTGTTCACACTCGTAGGTAAGTATCTAAGTACCTAGTAAAGCGTAGGCGCCACATTGCCTGCCCTACAGGAAGTGGAATCTGGTTCAGCAATAAATATATCATATAAGTAGGTACCTATGCATAACTTATGTATCGGTATCTGAGACCAAGACATACATACAGATCTGTGATCAGTATCTGTATCCGTAATAGAAGCTGTCATCGTTTCAAGATAGGTACTTACAAGAACTTACTTCTTTCAGACTTTATAAAAAACAAAAGTGCTTCTTCATTTTTTATTTTTATTTATTCTTTACAGAATCAACAGCACTTTACATATATTATCATTTTATATTATAAACTATTACTTACTGCCAATTACAGATTCACATTTTGTAATTAAAATATTCAAAAACTATGTTTAGAGATAACAGAATGGACATTATAAACTAAAACATTTTTTTAAAAAGTAAACGATGCACGGCAAGAAGGTTTTAAAAGGAAAGTCTTATAATTATGTCTTAGACATAAAAAATAAAATGTGGTGTCGTGGGACACCAGGTAGGAACGAAGTTCCTTCGGCTAATGCAGAATCGAAACAATGTGTATACGACTGTCGCGCCTGCGCACGTCTCATTTAACGAGGTCATCCTTACGGTTTTACTATCACATTTTTTTCAGTTCGATCGCGCAGCAAAATCCCTATCTCCTCCAAGCCTGCCGTAAGGAACTTCGTTCCAATAACTTTATAATATTAGTTACCTACTTTTAGATATCAAGATGAGTTCTAAGGAAAGACTTTTAAAATAGGGACTGTCCGGATAAGTTACACAGAATTTTGATTTTTCGGACCCCTCCATCCTCTTGTCACGCTTTTTTCCTATCTCTTTAACAAGTACATTTGGCATGAGCCCCTCCCTCTTCCCCCATCGCTGAAACGTAACACGTGGATGGCCCCTAAAAGGTTTTCCCTTATCACAAGTTTCAAACAAATATTGTTACACTGAAAACTTACTCTTTTTGTGATTTGTTTCTGCAAAGAGTCAACTCGTGAAAATCCCTCGCAAAGGGCCCTTCCGCCCGTATTTTCAAAATTATCATTTTTAGAATCAATTAGCTTAATAAAAATATATTGAAAATATTAGCTAAATATGCTATGTTAAGAAATTTTCCCTTCCAAAGAAAAAGTTTCATGCAATTTGAATACATAGATGCATAGGTATGTATCTAATGTACCCACATCTATGCCTGTAAACTACTGCGCATTACAAAAAGAAGCCTCCAGTGCCCTCCAAACCGGAAAACGGCAAGAATTGCGTGTTACTACTGTTACTGTTGTATTGAACGATGGGAATCTTCGGTGTGAACTAGTGCGGATCATGTCGCGAGTGACCGAACTGTATACACCTTAACCTATGATTTGGTTGGTAGGTAATCTAGGATAATCATGGAAGATGCTGGTCGGAGAGAAAAGAAAAAACTTAGTTCGTACCAGTTGCTTCTCTTTTCGCGCAGACCGAAGATGAAGAAGCCGTCGATGCGGCTAGCAACCCATCACTTTTTTGATTCAGTTTTCCACCTTCTCGTCCATCATCAGTCATCACGCCTAAAGTGGCCTTTGAGTCTTGCGGCCTTAGGCTCTATCTGCTTAGAGCCGCATGCCTAAAATGCTCTGTCTGCCCTATTAGGGTCAGTTCACACCAAGAGGAAAAATGCCCGAGCAATTTACTTACTTCAAGTATTTTATGCAACAGTTGTATAAGACGGGTCAAAAAATGCGAGTGGCGCAGGTTACAGAGGAGCATCGTAATTAGACGCCATCGAGCATTTTTTGACGTACTTATACAAAGTTGCATACAATAACTTTTTCTACGACTATATTTACTAAATAAAATACAAAAAGTCAAAGAAAAATATGAAAATGTTTGACTTATTATGTTAGGCAGATACTAGGCACCCATGGCAGACTTAATTTTTTTTTAAATTGACAAAAAAAGTTTTTCTTATTTTGACAGTAAAGAATTTATTTCAGTAAGCTTTATTTTTAATACGAACTGTATGAATTCAGCAGTTCTTTGTTTAGTGGTTAATTGTGATTTTTTCTTGTTAAATAAGTGTTGATCCAGTAAAACCTTAACCTAAGTGCATCTGCATAGGCACTATGGTGCATAAATATAAAGATAAACAAATTCTAGGTCTATTATGGCTCTGAGTATCTTTTTGGCGGAATAACGACACATGTGCTATCATGGTATAATAATATACGCTTATGTGTGCTATTATAATAGGAACAGAGTATAATAGACTTTCCTGAAGTATTTGTTATAGAATATATTATCGTTGAGCTAGTATCCCATAAAACAAGTCTCGAACTCACTTTGGGGTTAACTCAATCTTTGTGATTGTCTATATGTCTATATTTATTTATTTATGTTCTCTTATATTAGTGTTCGAGATCATTTAAAAGACATTAGTACAGGAGTAGAAAAACGTTTAAACATGAACGTTTAAATAAACGCGCGAGGATCGCTCACGTTCTGCAATTTATGCTAATAGTTTAAAGTTTATTTTCAAGTGCTATAAAAATTCTCTCCGCTGCGCTCCTCTTGGCCTGAACTGACCCTTAGGGATAAAAACGTGATAATGTAGTATTTACCATGGAGGACAGAATGTTTTAAGCCATGTAATGAGATGCCTAACGATTGTTATCTTAGAACACCCATATACAGTTTGAGTCCGTTCCAAGCGAATGGGTGTCTTAATTTTACCGCCCCTCTAATCTTACTACACAGGCGCGGGCCCTGGCTTGCTCTGGATCCGAGGCTGACCTTCAATAAGGTTGACCAGAAGGCGCAACATCTATTAATTGATTCAATCCAATTACCTGTCCCACGTGTGACGTTATCCTACTGCATTGCAGTAGGGTTCATGGAATGAACAAACTACTTACCCTGTAACTTATATTTCTTTCTAAAAATAAATACAATATAAAGATCTACATGAAAGCCATGGAAGTGAAATGAAATATTTAAAAAGATTGTAAACGAAAATTTCGTCTCGTACATAGTATTTGTTATGAATTGCCAATTTGAATTTGCCATTGCCATTCAGTCAGCTGTCGGCACATGTGCGTAGTGGACGCGCGCCGCGCGCGCAACTGTTCACGATTTTCGCGCGTTCGAAAATCGAAACGTGAAAATGTTTGCCCGCGTTTTTTATTTTAATTAGTGATGCGTTAACTGCCAGTGTTTTTGTGTGAGCTCTAAGTGTTTTTGTTTTATTTTTGTGATAGATATCATCTCTTTTGTGCTTTTGTTTCGATCTGTCAGTTCTGTTTGTGATTAACGATAACGTTAACAAATTGGTGTCAAGTCTGATGAGTGCGGTGTTGTGGATTTCTGAACTGATTGGACGCTAATTACGGGCTCAGGTACGTAAAGCAACTTTTTTTATGCCGGAAGTATCGTATCTTATCAATCAAACCTGATAATTACATTTTTTGTGGACCACCCCCTTTTTTCTGTGGATTGTGTTGTTTCTCTCTTAAAGTAGGAGTCATGTTTTCATATTAGATATCTCTATAGTTACATTAGGAATAAGTACCTTTACTTTTAAGGAAGGAAATTGTTAGCCGTTCTTAAGGTGGGCCATACGCTTATTTTATAGACTATAAACAATGACGCCAAAGAACATATTTGCGTTATATTTGATACCATACTAAAACTAGGGTAGGTACAGATTTTTTCCCGCTTTAAAGCCAGCTATACACGGGTAGAGTAAATTTTGGGCGAGTAGCGTACATTGCTAGTTTCATTGTTAATATTTTTAGCATGCACAGCTCCGCAACGCAATGTAACACTACTGCTCAAAACCTACTGTTTAAACTTAAAATTTACTTCATAAAAATATCTATTCACTCCAACTATAATTAGCGATAATAATCGTGCAAGTGATAAATAGGTACTGCGCTCTCTTATTGTTTAATTTTGACGAATGGTTCTCTAACTTTGCCAATTAACATCATATTGCGCTCTACAGTATAATACAATAGGTAGCTGTTTTCATTTTAAGGCTACCGACAAACACACAGGTTCTGTATAACACTGGACAGTTACTCCATAAATTGACACGACAGCCTTCCGATAGTGTCGTCCTTTTTTAATGTCAAACCTGCCCCCGTAGCATGGTTAAGTTTATATCGCACGACGGACTAGTGCCATTCTGCTCGTTAACATTTCCCAGAATGAGTTTTTTTTATATTTACCAATTTATGTACACGGAAAATTTATACAGAGAACACATTCAATAAAAGTTGTATAAAGGTACTTACTACTCATCTCAAAATAGATCTCTTTCAGTAGGCCTGTGTTTTTCGTGTGTGTAGTGGCCTAAACTAGTGTCACATTTTTCAAGCCGCCGAAAAGCATCTGACATAGCTTGACGACTGCCATACAATGACAGCCGGGACTAACGGCTCATACGTGCCTTCCGAAGCACGGAGGAGCTCGAGAAATGTGTATGCCACTTGTGGTCACTACTTGTATATACGAACAATAAACAAACAAAGTGTCGTTTTATTTCAGAGTTAAACCAAATTAGATTATATCATCATCATGTAGCGTTCAATATTGCTTGACACTGTAAAGCGGGCACATAGATACGTATATATATACGCCGCTTTTGGAGTAAAGATCCTGTTCGAGAAATTAATTTTTATTGAGGTACGGTACGCTTAAGATGAAGTCATAATCTCTCATACTAATTGTATGAAAAATTATGACTCCATTTTTGAAGTCTCGTCGTACCTACATTATAATTGCTCGATTTTTTCATAAAATTTGTATCATCTTAGCGGATGTCCGCTCTTGGACCACTATGGTATAAAGGATTTCGATCTCGTCCATGGTTCGGAAGGCACGTTGAAAGTTGGTTCCGTCTGTTCCAGCTATGTTTGTTTTGTTTTTATCATGGAAATCGGTTCAGTAATTATATTTTATAAAGTAATGTGAGATGAATACATTATGAATATTGTGTGTATGTCAGTATGTATGTAAATTATTAATTTTACAAAAAGGAACCAACGAAAATACTAAAGCGCAATACAAAGGCAGACTTATCCCTTTAAGGGATATCTTCCAATCAACCCAAAACCAAAGGAGAGAATGCCAAGTAAGTGGAACATTGTTCAATACTTACAAGCTAAAAAAAAAAAACATAAATATAAATACATAATATATAAATAAAACTCAATCCCGGTCAGGAGTCTTGTTTAACTTGGTTCGTTGGTTTAACTCACGTAATTAGTCTGAAAGGCCGGAGTGTGCAGCAATGGTGAAATTAATGATGGTTTAAATGGAAAAAATCTGGTCGACCTATTCGGCTATATTACGTGTAAAAACTTTACTTAAACACAACTTCGTTGTTTAAACCATTCGCTATTGGTGAATTAAGAACAATAATTAAACAATTATTTAGTTACATATGATATGATACATGGAACAGGAATAAAAGATTGACATCTAACAAGGATCTTGTTTATAGTGATATGCATGGCGTGCAATGAATTTTACAGTAAATTTATTCTCACTCGTCTTAGCGTTTTCCCAGTTGCGTCCTCAGCTGCAATGCTGAGAAGCCCGGGGTCCGCTTTCCGACTTTTTCTTCTTTATTTCGCACGGTCTTGAGCATCCTTGGTTGTAAGACGATTAGCACGTATATCATCCTTGACGACATCAAGCCAGCACTTCTTGGGTCTACCCTGCCGGGGTAGACGCAAGCCAAGACCCAAGGGGTAAACCCGATTTATTACAAACAAACAAACAATTAGTATCCAGATAAGAATTTCAATTTCAATTTATTCATTGCTTTTCACATTATACATTTATTTGTTTTCACTACACAGTCACTTTTTAAAGTAGTAGGTACAACATGAACCCTGATAGGGCATTGCAACATAGAACCACCAGGCTTGACAAAGGGCTTAATACTGGCTGTGGCCTAGTAACCCATGACAAGCCATAGTTAATTAAGTACAAGTCGAGGTACCGGTCCTCCTGATTGCATTAAAATTTCAATAACTTTTTTTTTTTAGTTTCAATGCCGTAATTGTGGCAACACTTAAAAAATAATTACTCGTATTTATAATCTGTGTCGGGGCTACTGTTCGCTTAAAAGCTACTTACTAATTACAGAGTTCGGCGGCTTTGCCAATCATGCGTCATTTATTTAAATCTTATATGGGTCTTAATTAATGGTTGTTGTACCCGGAAAACCCGTCTGCTTTCATTCATAAAAAGCAGAGACAGTTGAACGTGAGAACGTGGTGAGAATTCATTTCCATGGTGCCAGCGCCATTATGTCTTATTACAGCTGGTGCCCAAATTCAGAAATGACAATATTTTTTTCTGATATCAGACTCATCATCATCAATTTATTTAAGAACTAGCTTTTGCCCGCGGCTTCGCTCGCGTAGGGGTGTAATTTATCAAAATCCTTTCTTAGGGGACGCCTAAGTTATAGTAGCTTTATGCATGCAAAGTCTCAGCCCGATCGGTTTAAAATTGGCAAAGTTTCATACAAATTTTCACTTTTTCAAGTTTCATACTATTTTATCCCCTTGGGGGTAGAATTGATCAAAATCCTTTCTTAGTGGATGCTTTCGTCATAACATCTACCTGCATTCCAAATTTCAACCCGATCTGTCCAGTGGTTTGGGCTGTGCGTTGATAGATCACTATGTCAGTCAGTCAGTCACCTTTGAGTTATATATATTTGAGTTATATATATTTAGACTATGTTTTTGTCGGTGGAGTATTTTCCATGCCTCCCGATCTTCAGCTAAATGCTTGACCTCCCTATACTCTACGACATCTGCCTTTTCCTTTACTTCATCCATGAACATCCTTCTTGGCCTTCCCTTTCCCCTCCTCGTCTCTATTTTTCCTTCCATAATGTTTCTGATGAAATTATCGTGTCGTACAAGGTGTCCAAACATTTTTCCTCTTCTTACATCGATTGTCTTCATGGATTCAAGTTATTTTAATTAGACACATAGTTCAATGACACCATCTCGTGATAACAGTAATTAAAAAAAAAAAAACAAAATTTTATAAAACGGTACCCTATTCCTAAGACTCCGCTATCTGCCGGTCGGTATGTCAACAAGCTATATGTCATGAACCGTAACAGCTACAAAGTTGAAATTTTTACAGATGATGTATATCTGTTGCCGCTATAACAACAAATACAGAATTAAATAAATATTTAAGTGGATCTCCCGTACAACAAACGTGACTTTTATAGATAATGGTACGGAACCCATCGTGCGCGATTCCGACTCGCACCTGGCCGGTTATAACAGTGAACTGTGTGTATGCTTCCTTACAATGTTTTCTTTATCTTCAGATTATGCTACAAAATCAGAGGAACAAGTTGGGCTTAGCGAAGAACTAACTCGGGACCTTTCGGTTAAATGTTACGCTTTAAACCACTAGATCGATAACGCTGGTTAGCATAAATACTTTTTTGTAACTACGCAATTCGTAAGTAAAGTGAAATTTAATGGTATTATTAGAATAGCAAATATATGAATTATTACAAAAAAAAAGTTAATTATGTTCAATGTAGTTGGTCAACTCATACAAAAGACATCAACGCGTTTTATATTTCAAAAAAATAAGTCTAGGTCATTATATTTTTCTATTTCTTACAACTACTTTCCCACTAAACCTGTACACCATGAGAAATTACGCTGATGCGGTAATTGTATTCACAAGTAGTGAAAACCTTAAGAAGTACCTAGGTCGTACTAAATTTGTGTAAGTACATATATTCATGAATATATTTTTTTTGTTGTAAATAAATCTTCTCGTAAAGCAAAAAAAAAAAATGTTATTTTGAATTAATCATATTATGTGTAATGAATAATTCGCTTAAATAATTATCACATAACTTAAAACACGGTGTCTTTAAAAATATAACATCCTTTCTTTAATATTTAATTTTTATTATGGTCTTCCGCGATACAAAAATATGCCTACTATCACCGTTTTTATTATGCTGTTCAGCAAAGTATTGAAGGTATAGAAGTGAAGCCGTGAATGTCGAACTGCGTCGTATACTTGAATGTATTTCATTACAGTAGATCTGTTTTCAATATACGTTACAACAAAAAAGCACTTCAAAATAAACAAATATATAATGGCGGAAAATAGAAGAGACATTTACCAGCAATAGAACAGCACAGTTTAATCAAAAAATTAGGGAATATCACATAGCTTGCTAAAGTTTCAACTTGGGTTATGGGATACTCACTCAACGATAATATATTTTATGATAAAAATTATGAAGATTAACACCTAATACGTGGAGATCGTCTATTTGATTGGTTAGGTAGTCTAACATTGTTATGTGTGTATGTGAGTTGCTTTGGTGGGAATAGGAGAATGAATATTTTGAAATAAATATATTTCGACTCTTATGTACGGTTTAGTATGTGGCATGGCATGTTACCTTGTGAAGAAAACTCTAATTTACGTTTTTTTTTATTTATTAATAGTGCAGAACGTGTTTATAAAACTATTTTTTATTAAAAAGTAAATAAGTATTTTATTTTAAACTCAATATTATAGCCTAATTTAGAAGCTACAACATAGTTTGAAGCGTCATTTCTATATTAATTTTACTCTATGCCCGTTATGCATGTAAATTAGTAATAAACTGGTTTACGATATATTTTGTTTCTTATATTATTATATAATCTTTGTATCAGACTTCAAATATGTTCATCTATTGAAGCGTGAGTGATTGACATAGATAATATACATTTTTATATAATTTTGAAGCGGGTTTAGTTACACGCGGTAGACTACCATATAGTCTTAATTGAGAATGTCTTACTATATACATTTTCCTTAGACGGTAATATGTAGGTTTTTGAGATCACAATTTATGTTAGATCTACTGGTAAGACTAGCTTGGTAGGTCTACTGAAACAAGCGTGTGTTTCGTTCAAATCTTGTAAGTGATCTCGTTAAGTATACTAAAAGGGTATCTTTCTGTGTCAGATCTTAGTCTGTATTTATACTCGTGTTATACAATTTTTCGTATAATACATATATCGCAGGTATCCTTTACAAAAAGTAAGTTAGATTCCATCCTGTTTCATTAATCAAGTCCGCTATAGTTTAACCACTACTTCTAGTCTGACCAATTCTAGATTTCCCTTCCCGAGAATGTCGGGCAGCCACTAGATAGCAGCATATCAGCAAACCTAGGCGTATCCAGGGAACTAGGTATTCAAACCCCCCTCGAAATAAAGAAACTTTAAGGTTCTTTTATCTTTGTTAGGTGTAGTTGCATTAGAAAAAATGTACCAAGTGCTAATCGGACTAGCGCACGAAGGGTTCCGTACCATCATCTATAAAAAATCGCGTTTGTTGTATGGGAGCCGCACTTAAATATTTATTTTATTCTGTTTTTAGTATTTGTCGTAAGCGGCAATAGAAATACATTATCTTTAAAAATTTCAACTGTACAGCCTGGTGACAGACAAACGGGCGGACGGATGAAGGGACGGACAACGGAGTCTTAGTAATAGGGTCCCGTTTTTACCCTTTAGGTACGGAACCCTAGAAACTGTGTATGATTATAGTACAATTGTATTGTCTATCACTGTCAGTGAGCTGTCAATTTCAACCACACCAAACTCGTGTTTTTTACATGGACCGACCCACCCCCGAAATACAGGCCTAGTTGCGCCTATGCAGCAAACAGCTAGCAGCTAATTAGAAATGTAAAAGCGGAGTACGTAAAAGGCTTCGTCTTGCAGTGACCCATTTCCTTATCAAAGTAAATGCGGTGCGGATAACAACTGCTGAGTTCTTTATCTTAATTGCATTACATGTAGAAATTTATATCGGTTTATGTAAATGTAACTGAAACCGTTTTCTCATGAAGCATGAACTAACTTTAATACTTGGTTTAAACTTTAAACTATTATCCACCCAAAACATGAAGACCTTCCGCAGCATGTCACCTTCTTTTTTGTCACTCTCAATAATGGTTTGAACTAAGTGCTAAAGTTACTGAGTTTTATAATAAGACGGATAATGAAACGTGGATGTGGATATCCAAGTACAAGTATGTTCACAAAATAAAAATACTTAATTTATCAAATCACTACATCTTGTTAAATGAGC
This sequence comes from Acrobasis suavella, assembly GCA_943193695.1. Classification (NCBI taxonomy): domain Eukaryota; kingdom Metazoa; phylum Arthropoda; class Insecta; order Lepidoptera; family Pyralidae; genus Acrobasis; species Acrobasis suavella. Next base: position 5,148,441 of record OW971943.1, read on the forward strand.
AGGGCATGTTGCTAGGATGCATAGCAAGAAATGGGCCAGAATCCCATTTTTAGGCAACCAATCCGCAAAAGGAGTGGTTGCCTAAAAATGGTTACCGTCGCCCGCGTAGGCCAAGAAAGCGCTGGCGAGATGATCTCGACTCATTTCTAATAAGGATGGTCGACCCTAACACAGGAAAGAGATAAGTGGAAGAAGATGAGAGAGACCTTTGCCCAACAATGTGACGAAACAGGTTCATGAAAAAAAAAATCAAATCGCTACGTCTTACTAAAATGGGCAGGGCATGTCAGTTAAATGCACAGCGATAAAGGGGTCAGAATCGTAACGGAGTGTTTTTCTAGAGACGGTTACCGTCGCCCAGGTAGGCCAAAAAAGCGCTAGGCTGGCGACACTATCTTCACTATTATCGACGCATTTCTTATAAAGATGGTAGGGCTTTACTTAGGAAAGAGATAAGTGGAAGAAGATGACAGAGATATTGCCTAATAATAGGACAAAACAGACGAACCAAAAAAAAAACGCTGTATCGGGTATGATATTTTAGGACATTTTATTTAAGAAAAATTTTAATCAGCTCAGTCACTCACTCACCACTCCATTATCCGCTGCGTTGTCTAAGTGCAGTTGACAATCCCTCGGGAACTTACATTTTTTCTAATTTCATTTTAATCTTATATCATTATCACCACTTCAGTCGTATTGTCTTGCAAGGTTACTTACATACACACGTTTATCTATCCAAGCTTTCACATTTATAATATTAGTAGAATTTATCTGATCTCCAAAACCAAGGTCTTTGTTCACTTTAAGTTTTCCTGTTTTAGACGTGTCTTTTTAAGATCAGAATCTTATTTCTACAGATAGCTAAGAAATTTAACCTTGAAAACAACTTTAAAACGTGAGAAATCGCATCAAAATTAACACGCACGACGGGAAGCAAGTTGCAATATTAAGTAAGTGAATTGAGAAATATTCAAACCTAAAACGTAAAAATTAGTCAGCAAGGTTTGATTCCTACTCATATTTGCTAGAAGCCGCATTCGCGGTAGCCTTTATGTCCATGACATAGCACATAGACTGCAGGAGAGTCGTTTTTGCTGGTACGATCTTGTCATGCGGAGACCGGCGAGTTATGTGGGAAACAAATGTATACAGCCATGCCGCTTCCGCCGGACAGTAGTGGTAGACACAAGAAATACTGAAAAGACGATATGCATGCCAATGGTATTACATCTAACGAGGCTTAAGACCGAAGTGGAGACGTAAAATTCGGAAAGCGCACCCCAGGCTTCACAGCATTAGCGCTATGAATGCAACTGGTGGTACGCTAAGATGAGAGATATTTTAGTCGCTAGAAAGCCACTGCGATATGTAGCCCCCAGGGATTTCCATAAGCTGAGGCCTAGTTCTGGCCATCTGACCACCAAAGAGCAAAAGTTCCCAAAGGAACATTTACTTTATTACTACGTACGTAAGTTTAGCTTAAATGCTAATCATTTGGTTCTACCTCCTAATAGAGTAAATATCCTCTCAATCTATCGCAGGTTGACTAGAAGAGATCCGTATTGTATGGGATAAGAACGCCTTTTTTCTTTGTTGTCTTTGTATTTGTTTTGGCACAATAAAGTTATACAAATAATAATTTCTTATAGATTGGAAAACATTGACTTCCTTATACATAAATCTTCAGCTGACAAAACCGTTTGTATTAAAAAGACGTTTTAAAAACCTCATGTACAGTAGTAGTTCGACATACGCAAGTCAAACGATTTTGAAGCAAGATGCCGTACTAATTTTTCTTCGATGAATTTTCTATGCCTATGCCTATGACTATCTGACTCTACATACACACACATATATATATATATATATGTGTGTGTGTATATTCTTCTTAGCTATTTGAAGCCGAATTTACGTCGCGTTTTTCATAAAGAAATTAATTAGCCGCGGATCGTCAGCCGCGCAATTTCAGCACTGTGTGTTTAGATACTACCAGAGAAAACATGCCATTGACAACAAGGCATAGAGGCGACGGCGAGGTGATCAGGTGACCGTCAACTTGCTGAACGAATTCCCGATTGGCGCCGTCCGAGTTACGGCGACCTTCGTGTTGCGGTATCAAATCTCGACTTGTAATGTGATCTGGAAGATATATAAGACGAAGATAATCTTAATTGTGGTTTTCTAGGGACAATTATATAGTTACAAAGAGATTATTAGTTAGAAAAAATATAATACTAAGGACGTAAGTGCATATGTAGCGGGCGCAAAAAGCATTTTTTAGGCCCGTGTGGCCCTCAACCGAAATATGAAATTCTTGCCCATGTCTGAGTGTGGATTCTTAAATAGTTTGATTCAGTTGACGAGGAGTTGATATAAAATGAGAAGCGCTGGATAGAGGTTACTTTCATAAGGTTATTTTGGAAATCCTTTGGTGAACAGCAGTGGAATATACGCAGCTGAAATTATGAAGTTTTTAACAGATAAATCAACAACAGTTATAACCTTAACTATTTTCTTCTGGCGGCACTTATACTCACCAATTTGCGCGTCCATTGATGACGTTCTGTCAGTTTGTATTAATTTCTATGCCGTAACTGTAAAAACGAGTTTGGCCGCCGCTTCTCTAATAGGTTCCGACGTGCGCGCGCGCACTTTTTCTGTACTTTTTCTCGGGCAAGTGCGTGACAGTGACTACATTCAGGGCTGCCGATTTTTCAATGTATCCACTAAAACGACCCTGAACAACAGTTTCACGTAAAACCATTCTAAACTGCAAAAACACTATGGTAATACTTATTACATATTTGTATATGTCGAGAATTCTTGTGTCAAAACGTAGAGAAGCGTTCCCTGATCTCCAAAATATAAAGCCAAGTTTGCATCCGGGACCGTGCTAAGATGAAAAAGAGATATGTACTCAAGGGCTAATCGTTGTTGACGGTAGAGTAGAATAAAATTGGTCACCTATCACCCCTTTTTCTCACGGATGTCGTAAGAGGCCACCAAAGGAGGTGTAAGTAACAGAAAACAAGCAGAAGAGTATGTGAATAAAACTTCATACCATTAACTGCGATAATCAACCCACCTACCCCGCGTGGCGATTATTATCGAAAGGTCCAGCCGTGAATGATACTGGCTGTAAAGAAAAAGAGGACAAATCAGATTCTTACTATTCTGAATGAAACAGGTATGGTCTTCACATATAGTTTTTAGTCAGACGATGTGTTGTTGACGATGTCGACAGTACAAAGATTGTTGAACCCATTCGACATCAGCTCGTCTCGTAAATCAGCGGTCAAGGCGTGTGGGAATTTGGGAATAACGTTTCACGAATCACTCATCGGCATTTTACGATGCACTTTTATGTGAATTCGAAAACGCTTGGTATATGCACCCACACGTCTCAACGTCAGTTTAATAGCATTTAAAATGTTTATTTTGTAACGGTTTCTAATGTGATTACTTCGCAGATTACAATTATATATTTGTACGGTTCTTGCAAACTTTATAATTGGTTTTTATTTTATTGTTTTTTGAAGTTGCAAAATTATGAAGATACTACTGGTCTTAAGCCTCACCTTAAAAATAATTCATCTATATCCTTTTCTCTTTAATTAAATTTGTCTACTCGCTGGTTCGCAAAGATATTTTATTAGAAAAAATATTAAGAATAATAAGTAATAAAGAATAAAAGTCAATAAGGTTGGTAAGTAATTTAATATTGTGTTCATTATTTTACCTATTTTCATAGATAAAAAATCTCAGGTCACACTAGTTCTTTACAAATGGTCTACCTTTGTCATGTCTACCATGCTTAATAGCCATATTTATTGACGACCTCCGTGGCGTAGTGGTCACCATGCTAGTCCGCCACCCAGAGGTCTCGGGTTTGATCCCCAGTCTGGGCAAGTTGGAAAATGGCCTTTTTCAAATTGTCCTGGGTCTTGGATGTTTATCTATATATGTATTTGGTATAAAATATAGTATCGTTGAGTTAGTATCCCATAACACAAATCTCGAACTTACTTTGGGGCTAGTTTAATCAGTGTAATCTGTCCCTTTATATTTATTTATTTATATTTTCCTAACACTTCAAATTTTATGTTAGTCTCAAGGTAACACCGGACATAACTTCGTCCCACATAAAGCCTACCCAAATCCTTTATGATAAACTAACACATTCCTAGGGCGAGGTACGTACGTTCATTGTTCTCTTACATAAAATAGCAAACACGTGGGCGGCTCTGGTGGCAGAGGCCTCTCAGGCTAGCGCGAGACGCAATGATGTTATATTTTCTCAAGATCTCGCATTTGGTAGATAGTTTTATAAAGTTTTTATCTGTGGTGGTTTTGCTTAGGTGAATTAATTTTTTTTTCTATATATTTCCAATTTGTTTCTTTTGTAAGTGTACGTTATGTAAGTGGCCAACACTGGTGGTTATTGGTTGGTGCCTAACTGGCAACTGACTTTGTTTGATGATTACCATACTAAGATGACAGCCGGGATCAAGGACTTAACTTGTCTTCCTTAGAGGAACTTAAGATATGTTTGTGCCATTTGTTGTGATTCAAATGCGGACCACGCCCACTTCCCCATTGAAAATCTGCAAGTACTATCGCTGCTGTTAGTAATTTTTGTTGTTCTCTATTTTTACTCGGAACGGGATAATGATCTCATAGTGTATCTAGGCGAAGTAAAATAATAATAGTTAGGTATATACCTGCTTGAAATCAACTGTATAAAATCTGTATGGAGTGTAAAATATTTATGAAATACTTGGTCTTACTAAATGCACTTGTTCGGTCGAAAGAATTTTTTAAAGCGAGCTACATCTACATATATTTCTCTATCAAGGAAGATAGTAAATATTGGCATGGTCGCATGTCGTGAAATGTTGGCTCAAAGTTCATTGAAATAGGAAATAAGTAAGTGAAATAGGTAGCTAAGTGAGTAGCTAGTTTTTTTGACAAGTTAGTTGACAGACAATGAAAGATATGATTTTTGTTATCATTTGCTACATTTATTCTTGGAATTAAATTGATCTGATTTTATACTAGTAAAAAAGTTACTCCTGATTCCTAATATAGAGGTATATTATTAGCCTCTGCTGTCCCGGTGTTGCCCAGAAGTGGAACAGTAGAGGCTAATAATATAATAATAATAAGAAAAAAATTCAAGTAAATACCTACTTGTGAATGTTACCTTAATATTTGCCAAAACTTTGTTTAATCTAAAGGCTATTTATAATTTAGTGTTCGCAAACATTTACAACCGTGATATATTATGCGCTGTTAATAAATACAGAAAACATTAAAAAACAATCTATCGCTGCCTGTTGTAGCATTCGCGGTCTTTCAATACAGAGTAAAAGGAATATTCTTTAAGAGTGATTGATAGCGCTCACAAAACAGTGGATATTTTGGACGCCGCTTTGTTATCCAAATTATTTTGGCCTCCGGTATGGTTTGTAACTGTTTTTGTGGCATTATCTCAGAAATTAATGCTCTGTGCGCAGCTAAAGGTAGACTTCCATGCATTGCGGCAGATAGTAGTCTCCCGCGACATATCATTAACAGTACAACTGGCATCGATTTCGCCCTCTTGTACCATCTGAGATGTAAGGCTGATGCGAGAAGCATCATTTACGACAGAGCAGCATCGTGCGACATGCTTTTCCGTACGATTGTTGCCACAACGAGCAGTAAAGCATTTTTAGGATTTAAAATTTTCTTCTTCTTATATTTAAGAGCTGGGCTCATGTCGGTGGAGTGCTTACCATGTCGCTCTTTCCTCCGCCAAGTTCTTAACCTGCTTAAATGTTTTCACGTTTAATTTTTCCTTATACTTGATCGAAAAAAAATCTTCTGGCATTTATAGCATGGTGTAAATGGGAAATTTTTGTAAAAGCTTTTACTCGCACTATTACATGTAGTGTGCGACTGACGCGCGGCAGTCTGTTGCTCGCTATATATTTTCATACTGCGTTGCGTGTATTTTCGCATCAGCCGCATTGCATGGCCTAGATCGCAGTTGTCTCCATGCACGGAAGTCTACCTTAAAGATGTTACAAAGGCCGGAAATAGGAGTATTCTAGACATACCGATTGTATTTTGCTAAGATGATTTACTGAAGCGATGTAATAATAGTTTCGTGGGAAATAATTCTGATACAATGTTTTCAAGGCTACTACGCATCAGTGATCATATGGACTGGAAGTTTACCATGTCGAAACCGGAGCATAGTTTGGCCTTGAATAATGGAAATGTCGCAGTATTGTTGCTTTAAAATGCGTATTTATTAAGACCTATATTACCAGGTATGTATCCCTCCCCGTTTGGTATCGAAAATATACCTAAATTATTACTATGCATGCGGCGACCACTCCGGAGGGTAAACTTCAGTTCAACAACATGAATCGTTTGTCCAGAGTAATAAGAATGAAATTGGTTTGCAATGGATATCTAGGTATCTTAATGGAGAGGCGAGGAGTTCTGACGCGAGCTAAATTAAACCATAGTGCTAACCACATTAAGTAGTTATTTCTTTGAATTTTTTTCTGAGTAAGACTTCAGTACTTATTCTGTGATATTACTTACAGCACGTACCAAACAAAATCTGACATCAGATTTTGATCAAATTCTTAGTTATTTCTTTTAAGATGTTGAATATATAATTAAATTTTAAAAAACAAACGAATCCATATCAATGTACTTATACGAGTATTTATGGTATATTTTGAACGTGCATGGAGAATGGATAATATAGTCTTTTTTACATAAAATACTCACCCGGAGTTTAGTCGAGTGGCAAAGATATATGAAAAATTTGACTATATCTGTGGTAATAATGTACTATTAAGTATATGTTCACCATTGATAAAATAGTTGTAGGGGTAGTTTACCTTCAATTGAAAATCAATTCATTACAAAGGACATTTTAAGCTGTTTGGTATATGAAAAGTATAACCCAACTCTTGGTATCGGGAAAATAGAAACTCAAGACTAATTGGCGCAGCCAACAACTCCAGCTTTCTTAATTTGCAACCTCAATCCTCTAAAAACCACTAGAAAGTTAATTAGCTATGGCTTAACAACGAACTAGATATAGGTACCTCAATACCCGCAGTTTCCGCTAACTGCTCCCAAATTACATAGGCCGGGTGTACCTTACATTGTTATAAGCGAATTTTTGAACAAATCACCGGATATTGCCGAGCATAATCATAAATATGGATTTTGATGTGGAGCTGACCTTTTGCATATTAAAGTACTAACCTGATTTTTTTTAACCTTTTGCATATTAAGCACAGAAAGAGGTGAAGATATATTTTTGAAGTTCCTATTTTATTTTTCAAAATAATAAAAAATGTCCTTTATGCATAAGATTTATTTCCATACTTGTCTGGAAGAAAAGCAAAACATTAGGCTATTAGCTGATTCTCTTCCCGCGCAGATCGTAAAAGCCAATGGTAGTAATGGGCGGAGGGCCGAATAGTATTAATAAATAAATAAATATAAATTAAAATAAAGGGACAAATAACACTGATTGAGCTAGCCCCAAAGTAATTTCAAATAAGTTATGTTTATGTTTGTGTTATGTCGTGCCACAGAGGTCGTCAATAATAGGCGATGCGGTTAACATTCCATCACTTTTTGATGTTTTTTACGACCTCCTTCTTTTAAAGGGCGTCCTGGGCTCCGTGTGCCCCGTTAAGAATAAGGAGGTGATTGTATAATTCACAAATTATAAATAAATAAATATATATATAGGTATAAATAACACTGATTGAGCTAGTGCGCCAAATTTTCCAAAACCAGAACATAAGATATCTGTGATTTCGGGAAATTTAACTAAACACATGGACTTATCTTAATTAAGACACAGACGAGAAAAAAAAGATCTAAGTAGTAGTGTATCTGTATATATTTCTATTTCTGAAAGCAAGATGTGTGTTCAGCAGTACATAACTTTAATGTATTTTATGTGCTCAATAAAAGCTTGCATCTTCGCTACAGTGTGTACAAAAAAATAAATGGATCATTGTATTGCGTCCTATTGTAGACATCTTCACTAGACATCAGATCCGTGTAGCTTATTCATAGGTCAAACCTTTGTGAAGTCTAGCAGATCGACCTCTCGAAAAACAAGTCACGAATAGAATTAGGTAAAGATTTTTTTTAAAGAAAAATGCATCTACTTATTTTATAAATTCAATTTTTGTTTATATTCATGTAGTATGTTTTTCTTTAGGTACCTATTTAAAATAATTGTAAATCAAAACATAGTTAAACTGGTAAAGAAAATTTAAAAATTGTCACGGTGAAAAAATATGATAGGTAACTCTTTATTGTACGCCAAAAAGAAAACTGTAACACAAAGAAATAATTTAAATAACAAGTCATTATTACAAAAACAAAAAACTCGACTGCCTTTTATTATAATATTTTTTTATTTTAATATACCCAGGGTCTCTTACAGTAAATACGAATCTAACGACACCTCTCAAGCTAAAATCCATCGAGTCATTCAGGCTGCAGAGCGTGCCAAACAATTATACATACATACATACAAACATACATACATACTCTCGAAAATCATAACCCTCCTTCTGGCGCAGTCGGGTAAAAATAGATACGAGTTACTCTGTATAGATTGTGATAATGTAGATATACTTTTAGTTTCATATCCCAGGAATGAAACATTGATAAATGACTTTGCTTACTACTTTTTTTATAAAGTTTTTATAATGTTTTAGTCATTGGTTCGGTCATGAAACTGGCGTATTATTTTACATGTTTTTATCGCGTTTCTTGCCATGTAACAAGATACACAATGATAATGTCGTCTCAGAAAATCGCGTGCGCGAAATTGTAGTAATTTAGCAATGACTTGATCGCTCTTAGGAAATTGATGGAACCATAAAAATTCCTAAGGAAATTACCAGAGACGTTAAAGTTAAGGATTTTAGTTTGGCTCGTGGATTGTTTATCTTTAGTACAGTCAAGTACAAAGATACCTGACCATGCCCTCTACTTATATCTTAAAATTTCTCTTAAACTATAAATAATATTAACATTAAAATGTATATTCAGAAAGACTTAATTAAAATCTGTGTGAATAAAAATTTTCATGTTATTATCATTTTTAGTTTAAGAGGAAATTCAAGATATGAGTAGAGGGCCTGGTCAGGTATCTTGGTACTTGACTGTACGTAGCAAATAAGTGAAGCACCTATAAGTCGCAAGGACTTTATTAAGTTGCACCTCATATTAGTAAATGGTTAGCTGAAATATGTATGTACTTAGTTTATGAGGGGTTTGTATATTTTTTTATGATTTTGTGCTTTTTCAATATTTTTAATAAGTTTGGTACGTATTTGGATTTAGTCTCCGGTATGTCTAGTATTTTATAAGATTTAAATAGGTAACGGGCCAAGCGCGAGTCGGACTCGGGCATATAAAAAACACTTTTGTTGGATAAGCCCCACTTCAATATTTATTTTAATCAGTTTTTAGTATTTGTTGTTATAGCGGCAACAGAAATACATCATCTGTGAAAATTTTAACTGTCTAGCTATCACGGTTCGTGAGATACAGCCTGGTGACAGACATACGAAAGGACAGACGGACAGCGGAGTCTTAGTAATAGGGTCCCGTTTTTAAACTTTGGGTACGGAACCTTAACAAAATATTCGGTGCTATATGAAGAGCTGAACTTTCCCTTGATTCGAATTATACCTATAGATTTCTATAGGTGAGTATGTTTCTCGCCCGCTATCACGCTGAAAGTGGCCTTTGGGTTTCACGGCCCTGGACTCTGTTTGCTTTGAGCCGCAAGACCTAAAATGCTCTGTCTGCCTCATCTGTATGTGTAAACAGAAACGAAACCATTGTCTCCTCTATAATCCCAAACTACTTCAAAACTATTCTAAATTGACAAGAATTTAGTACCTAGGTAAGATGATTCGAATCCCATATCAAAAGCTGGAAGTTGTATACCAATTTACATCATAAATCAAGCGGTGCTTCAGAAGCCGAGCTAAGACGGAGTAGGAACTAGAAAGTTAATCTCGCTTCCTTTGTCGACAATATCAAGTTAAAGCCTGGAGTTTACATTGGTCGAATTGATGGGCGAGTTACAAGCATTAATAGAAAGGAAACTTTTACATCGCCTATCTTGTGATTTTTTTTTGTCGTGTGTTTAAGTGGCCAACACTGGTGTCAGACTTTTCAAGCGACCTTAAGGTATCTGACAAAGTTGGACACGACTGTCTTACCATGACAGCAGGGATCAACAGTTTAATGTGCCTTCTGAAGCACGGGGAGTTCGAGAAAATTCTTTGCCACCTATTGTCACCTTTCGAGCCACCAAGCTCCTAAATACGTGATTTAATATAAAGTGAAGTATGTTTGCTATCAAGAAGCATAATATATGTTTACTCTGCTCGTCTACAACTGAACCAATGTGAACGTATTAATCTAACTGTATGTGAAGGCTTTCATCGAGGCCTTTATTAACAAACTTGAGACCTAGGTTGCTTTACCTCAATTATTTGCTTTTTGGAAGTTTTCCGTGAGCAATAGAGTTTTGAATTTCTTTAAAACTTCTGCTCTTTTGTAAAAAGTTAAAGTAGATTAATTAATCAAGTTGGTACTTAGTGTTAGCGTTTCTTAACAGGAAGGAGGAAGTTACATTCCGCTTTTACTTCACTATTTCAAATATTTAAAAGTTTAATTTGCATTGTGCAGCTGGTGTTGGTTTATAAGTAGCTTCCTAGTTATTTGTTACTAGTTTTCCACCGCCTCTTATTTCGGGATTCAATGTAGCTTAACAAAAAAAGACATCACATAGTTACTTCGTTTTGACGTGAAGGACGAACAAATAAAAATAAAAACCTGTAAAAGCCAATGTAGGTTTGTGCGAAGTAAAATACTATGAATACCCGGCCAAGTGCGTGTCGGGCCACACGCAGTGTAGGGTTCCGCAGGGTAGGTGCAAATGCCGAATTGGAGTTCACGGGACTAAAAAAGTCTTTAAAACTAATTCTATTGAATTTGTATGAAATTTTACTTTTCCAAGTACATTTTATACGTTGTTCACCTATAATATAACTTTTTAATTGTTAACCTTACTTAGCTCTGATCGTTTTCCTTTAAATTTTGTTATATGTACTACTGCCGTGAATATTTTCACCTGTCCATATAAAACTGTTTAGTAGAGAGACACTTGACTAACAAAAATTTGTACAACAAAACCAAAAAGGTATTTCGGAAACGGATCTCTATATCAAAAAATGGTGTTAACAAGCTAATAGGTCTATCTTTTGAGAGACCTATTCAATGACATCCCATACGTTGGGATAGTTGAGAAAAACAATGACTCCCTCTGTACATGTATGGGAGCAATCCCCAACAATTTTTTCTTCATGATTTTTTATTTTACTCTGAGGGCGTGATTAATAAAGTACTTATAGTCTCAGAGTAGAAACGCGAATAGACAGACAGACAGACATGGCGAAACATAAAGGTTCCTTGTTTGCTACGGAACTTTACGAATGCCATGAATCAACTTGTACTCAAATAGTTTTTGTATTTTATAGCTATTGTTCAGTCATTTAAAATAATTTTTGGGGATAAAAACGTGATAGCATGAAAGTATAAATTCTGCACTCTCGTTATTGTATGCGCCTGCGCAAGCGCTGTCATTAGCCGCACAATCCATATTGTTCAAACATTAGGCAACGCAGACACCTATATTGGTCGTGTACTGACGATTTGCTTCGTATATACTACTATGACATCACCTTTTGAGACGTGAAGAAATGTACAAATACCTATATTATGTTTGTTCAATTGCGTCAGGTCGCCGGGTAGCTGGTTATTTTTTAAGGTCTGAGATGAAATAAGTAAAAAAAAAATAACACTTTTTTATTGTGACGCCAAATAACTTATTAAGGTAAATTAAATAAGCCCAAACTCGATTAAATCGGGTCGTTTTATTACTGAATTCCATCGATCCTAGACTTTGTCATCATAAAGTGCTCGTCAGGACTAATCAAACGAGTCCTACTTAATGAGGTTATGTTATTTTATAATTGAGGTCTGTCGAATATTTCCCAGCTCCATCATTAGAACGACACATTGACTCCATAATATTGTATTGTCGTCTGACTTTCATAAGTATGCAAAATTCAATCTCAATCAGTTGAGTTATAACTGGTTGAAAATTTAGTTGCGACCTAAACAAACATACGTACAAGATACATAGGTATTACATACAATTTATTATTTATTTAAACTTCTCAATTTATTATATCACACTATTTTACTTATTTATATAAACGTACATTACACTTATTTTTGCTATTTATTTTCATCATTTATTATTGGATCCGCACCACACATCTCCTAAGGGCACAACTGAAAATCAGTGTATTGCTCCCGTTCAGTATTACCACTGAGTTGTGGGTTTTTTGTATTGTTGTAACACACACATTTAAAATTATGCAGGTAGGTTACAATACATTTTTTGTGTCTGCATTCCATTTTTTTCGTACAGTTTTTACTTATGTGTGTTATAGCTGCAAATAAATGAATTTATCTATCTGTATTTCTACATATTGCAAGTTAAATAAAAGCTTGTAAAAATAGCATCACAAATAACACTGTTTGACATAGGTATGTATTCGTAGTTTATGACTGTAGAGACGCTAACGTGGACAGTGAGAGTACGAAATAATTTAATTATGTGAAGCAAAATGCAGTCCTCTAAGATAAATAAAATGTTGTCTTCTAAAATATCAAAATTAAAACATGTTAAATTAAAAAAACATTCCGAAGTATAATCCGAGTACTTAAGTCCATGACCTTTTCATTATTTTCTCTCAGTTAAACGGATTTTGTATGAGTTTATGACTGTAAAGACGCTAACGTAGACAATGAGAGTACGAAATAATTTAATTATGTGAAACAAAATGCAGTCCTCTAAAACAAATGTTGTCTTCTAAAATATCTAAATTAAAACATGTTAAATGAACATAATTTTCATAATATTTTTAATTTACATAATAAACTGAGAATTTAATTTTTGGAGCAAATTTAGTCCATGCCATTAATTCATTATTTTCTCTCAGTCAAACGGATGATGTATGAAAGAACGAATTTTTTTTATGGATTTTCAATTTAAAAGAAATAAAGAGTAGCTCAGTAACATGGACTGAACTTGTTTCAAAATTTTGGCTGCCCTTCATTAGTAAAGCCTAAAAGTAAAGCATTGATAAATAAACGTCGTTAAACGTTCACTAGATTGAGGTTATGAATCCATTACAAACTATGGATATTAATCCTAAGTTCCCAATCCGATTACAAAGGTACGAGATATCTAATATCTCATCGTCATCAAAAATTCAGCGCCCAGTAAAATAACGGTGTTTATCCTCAATCGGGCAGAAAACACATTTTGGGTGGCAGGCTCTACGCAGACAGAACCCGAGTGCTGCAAGATCCAAAGACAACTTTTAGCGTGATGGTGGGCGAGGAGGTAGAAAAAAAAAGGCCAAGTGCGAGTTGTACTCGCGTGGAGAAGGTTCCGTACAATGCTAAAGACTTTTCTTGTGAACGTGTAGCGGGAGCGAGGTGATAAGCTCGACCGCCACAAAGGGAAGATCTTCCCGCCAGGTATGTTATTGCGCCTGGGGAACCGCGGCTCCGACGGTGTATCGTCGGAAGTTGTATATATGCAGCGAATCGGGCGAACTCTAAGATCGAGATGTAGGATACTCTGCTGGCGCCATCTCATATGCTTCTTGTGAACTATCGTCGGTTTGTCTCTTGATTGTAGTTCCTCGTAGTGGCCGTAGAGGTCGCCACAGGACTCCCTCCCAAGACTGAAGGTCTGATAGCTTTTTCAAGTGCAGTCTGTGCTTCATGTCGTAGCTTGCAAGTGCCAGATGATTCTTGTCCCAGTGAGTCGGGAGCCTTCCAGTGAGTCGGAAGTTAATTGCTTGCTCGTGGCCTGCGGTGAGTCGAGACCGTGCTGAGCGTGCTCGTAGTCTGCGGTGAGTCGAGACTATGTAGAGCGTTGTCGACTTTGTTGGCGCCGGAATGATGTCCTGCCGGAGTGCCACGCTGGAGAGTAGATGCCTCAGATCCAGGGTGCGATGCTACGGGGGATGCGCCGGTCGCTGAAGTCGTCGAGTGAGTTGTGGGTGCTTGGTATCAGGACCAGGAAGCTCGGTGAGTCGGCTGCGATGGACCTGAAGATTGACCCGTTGCGCTGGCTTGCTGTGAGACTGCTGCTGACCAATATTGAGTGAGAGAGAGGAGCAACGATGACAGAGTTCGACGATGCTGAAGAAGATTGCTTAGCTGCTGATGATGGAGAAGGTTGCTTCCGATCACGTCGGGGTCACCAATAAAGCTAAGTAGGCTGGTACGAACGATGTACTCACGGTGGATGATGCAATGTAGTGATGAGGTGGTGATGAATGAAAAAGCGTGACTCTTCAAAGCCAGCACTATTTTATTCTCCAGCGTTCAACATACAAGAAGGCATAGCACATAAGAAATTAAAGTTCAGAAAGTGAAAGAGTTCAAGTAGAAAGTAGAATAGAAGACGAAAGATTAGAAACTTATATCAAGTAAGCTAGAGTCCGAAATTGATCTTTGCGCAGGACGCACGCCGCTCGCGGACACTAGCTAATCGCTTACCGTTAACTGTTTCGCTGCTTACTTGATATAAGTTTCTAATCTTTCGTCTTCTATTCTACTTTCTTCTTGAACTCTTTCACTTTCTGAACTTTAATTTCTTATGTGCTGTGCCTTCTTGTATGTTGAACGCTGGAGAATAAAATAGTGCTGGCTTTGAAGAGTGACGCTTTTTCATTCATCACCACCTCATCACTACATTGCATCATCCACCGTGAGTACATCGTTCGTACCAGCCTACTTAGCTTTAAACGTATTATATTGAGTTTACCAATTTGTTTGTTTTGTTTTACCACTTTATGTTAAATTGATAGAATTCTTTTAGGGTTTCCTGTAATCTACAAGCAATGAACTATATTTTGTATTTTTTCAAATTTTGGCTCAATAGTTTCGGAGACCAATGGGTGGAATGGTCAAATTTCGTCTTCTTTCATTTATTCTACAATGTTCATTCTTTTATTCTACAATGTTCATTCTTTTATTCTACAATGTTCATTTATTCTACAATATTAACAAAAATATATTTGAGTTCCTCAAAACGCGCCCTTTCATTTGATATATACAACAAGGTTTGAAAACTGTTTTTTATTTCCTTGTTGGCCCTTTGAAAATGATCCATATTTAAAAAAAATATTTATTTACTTAGCACTTCTGTGTTTGGGTCATAGGTTTACATGATTCTACCAAATTTCATCTGATTTGGTCCAAAAGATTCGGAGGAAATTGGCTATGATAGACGGACGATCAGACAGACGCAGGAGTGATGCTATAATGGTTCCGTTTTATAATTTTTTGTACGCAACCCTAAAAAGAATGAAGACAGGGATAGGTTGCCATCCGCATCGTCTATTAAAATAATTCGCATTTTCGCCCATTCCCTCGATCGGCTTTAAAAATCTACCCGGGAAGATAAGCAGCTGGTACATTTCAAGATTTTTAGTTTCTCCTAGACAAGCACGGTTGCAACTTAGGTATTTATGGTCACTATATACGAGTATAGTCCTGTCTCCTGATACAGCAAACTTTTCCTGCTGAAGAAAAGTTCGCCGTTTGCTCTCGTCTCGATGATGAATCGAGTATGAAACTTCCTCAATACCCACATCTAAAGCATAAGCCACCCAAGGCATATAATTTAAAATCCTTCCACATATGATTTACCTAGTTGCCAGCAATTTATTTGATGAAAACATCACGCGTAGGCTCGCGAATAATTGCAATCATTAGCTCCATACGCGAAATTAATGAGAAATGTACGGCTGAGTTATGACGATGTGGGGCAGATGCATAGACCAACTAAGTATATGTACTAGACACATAGAACAACACGGAACTTCACGGACTAGACAGTATCAATCTTATTATAAAGATGGACTAACTTTATAACATACATACAAACTAATACGTATTTAATTGGGTAGACAGAGCATTTGGGGTCTTGCGGCTCTGATTAGACAGCCAATCTCTGAACGGCTATAACGATCTGCGTTGGAACGGATGCAACTTTCACATCCTAATGATGTGCCGAGTCGCAAATTTTTGGAATCGAGTCGACTCGAATAGTTGTGTATGGTATTCGAATCTTTACTCGAATCCAGGATTTGAGTCTGGACTCGATTCAGGATTAGAGTCTTAGATTCGAAGCCAGGATTCGAGTCTAAGATCCGCGTCTAGGATTCGTGCCCAGGATTCGAATCAATCAGACTCGTGTACAGGAACTCGAGTCTTATAAAGAGGGTATTCGAGTCAGCGAGTCCACAGTAGTAATCGAGTAACGCCTTACTCGGCACATCACTGTACATACTATTATTTTATTAAAACTAACGAGAGATACTGTAGGCCTTTCCGATTATATTACGTGAGTAAAACGTATTATTTAATAGTATATAAAAGAACATTCTAGAATACTACTTATTGTCTCCCAGAATAGTATAGGTACCTATGTTCCAATCAAATTATCATAATATTATGCCATGTCGTCATATTAAGCAAAATAAGGCAAGGTTTATACAGTTCATGACATTTGCGTTCCTTATCTATTTCAATCTGTATCTGTGAGCACTAGCTACTTATTGGGGTTAGCGAGGTTAAGCTGCTTCCAGCTGATTTGATTAAAATTGGAGAGTTGATATTGTGTAGTATGGTTAAATTGGTCTGCTTTGAGGGTTAATACTTTGTTTTGCAGCTACACTTAATACATGCATTATAGTATATAGCTTGTTTATATCAACTACTAAGTACATGCGACACAAATAAGTTGAACAAAAATGGCGGACTTCAAAGCATTTTTGTACAAATTCCCGACACGTAAATTGAACCAAAATGGTAGTCGTCGGCGCATTATTTGTACCTGCACCGATAACCCCCATATTGGTTCAACCTACGAGCCGGTAATTTGTACAAAAATACTTTGAAGTGCGCCATTTTTGTTCAACTTATTTGTGTCGCATTGTAGTTCGCCCCGAACTCTAAACTCGCCATAGCAACCTCTTGATCGATTTGCCCCATGTTCAAACTTAACAATTCTAACGGCTGTTTGTACATGCCCACCAAATATCATAAAGCTCCGATCAAAACTAATAGAGTTATCGTCGAACAAACATACATTCATGCATACACACAAATGCCGGATTGTTCAAGTAGATTCGGAGAACTTCGCGCTCTCATAAATATTTTCTTTTGCGAACTTTGCAAAAATGTAGACTAATCATTTTAACTGTTTGGACTATTTCTTCTTCACTTCGTAAGGTTTTTGCCACCCTTGGGTGAGCATTGTCATGCATGTCTGTGTGATTTTGTCCATATAAATGTATTTATTTATTAATTATTTATATTATACTTGAGCGCATTCCGATTATGCCATTGCATGCCTACCAATAGTCTTATAAATATAATTATTTCTCTTCCTTGTCACTAAATGGCCCTATAGCTATTTATAAAAAGATTTACATCTTTTATACTGTTATTTAAATAAATTAATACTTTAATTAATTAAATATGACTTATATGAATTGCTATAAATATTTTTTAAAGCATGTTCAACACTTTCTTTGTCATTTTTTGCTACTCTAGTTTTGCCTACTTTTGGGCCCTCCAATCGTTCCTATGGCGTGGGGCATCTGTTACGTTAGTAAACCCAAAGGTTGACTGGTAGACAACGCTTTTAGCGTTAAGTTCGCCTATTGTTCTGTACAATTTGTATTTGATGAACAATAAAGATTAAATAAATAAATATAATATCTTAGGCCATTGGTTCTAGTTATTCCTGTCTGATCCACTAAACGGATCCACTGACAATTATTGTTATTACTTTTGTCCGGTCTCATCCACTATAAAATTGACTAGTCCGGTCTGATCCCCTACCTTTTTTTCATGAGTTGTTTGTTTGTTTGTTATGGGTAAGTACCGTAGTATTCAAAATGTATTAGTTTATACTTTAAAAAAACTAATAACGTATTTCTATTGTATATCACGTCTCACTGTTTTACGGGTAAAAAATACTATTATAGATTAACCTTAAGTAAACCGACAATTTATATACCAGATCAAAAAATATTTTCCAGTAGATCAACAAACATTTTGTTGCTGACTGTACCAAAAATATGTTTGGGGATCCGACAGGAATACAATATTTAATTATTATTTTTGATACCCTGGACGGGGGATCAGACCGGAATAAAAGACAAGTAAAATAAAAAGGATCCACTAGGGTATCAGATATTTGGGATCAGACCGGAATAACTCATTGGTTCTGTCTGACTTTATTAGTTCGCAGCGACAAGCTAAGTCATGACGGCCGCTTGAAAAATCTCACACCAGTGTTAGTCACTTACACTAATAAAAACAAACGCCTGGGGTCATCGAGCCTCTCAGGATGAAAATGAACACTCCCGGCTCATGGATCGTCATTGCCTTTTCCAAAAAAGGCCACGAGCCGCCGAGTCCGTCTATGTCAGCCCATATGGAGACTAACTAGTGTTTTTGTCCGCGTGTCTGTCCTCTTTATGATGCGCTCAATTGTTTTATCTGCATAGAAATCTAATCTTCCTAAAAGGGGTAACAAATGAAAACAATCTCATGGTATGTGTGGAAGAGTGGATGATCGTGAGAATTTTGAAAAATATGTAGTCATCTCTTACCAGTCTGCATTAATGGTCATTATATGATCTTGGAAAATAAGGCATAATAATCAGAGATCGGAATCACGGGTGCTATTGCTATCAAAAGTATGGATATTACTATATAATCTATCAATAAAACAATCATAATTATGTGATTTCAGGAAATATTTTAACCGAAAAAATACACTTATCCTGAAATCACATAATTATGATTGTTTTATTTACTTAGTACCCAATTAGATTCTCGAGAAATCCCGGAAATTTAAGTCATATCCATACTTTTGATAGCAATAGCACCCGTGATTCCGATCTCTTATAATAATTCATGAATTAAAAGCCTAATTGTTTTGTTGTTCGTAAACGTTGTATAAGTGGTCATCACTGGTATCAAGCTGCCTAAATGAATTTAACTGCTGTGCTTATACAATGATGACAGCTGGAACCAACTGTTTATACGTGCCTTCCAAAGCATGAAGGAGCTCGTGTGATCACTTATTCAAGTGCGGACTACGCCGGGTGTCGCTTTACTTGTGAAAGCTAGTAATGTCAGGCCTGTGTCACTCCCCGTTTAGATATCGAAAATATACCTACACTATTACTATGCGCGCGGCGACCGCTTCGAAGGGGAAAATTCAGTTCATGAATCGTTTGGCCGGAGCAATAAGAATGAAATTGGCTTGCAATGGATGTCTAGGTATCTAAACGAAGGGGTGAGGAGTTTTGACGCGATCTAAATTAAACCATACCGCTAACCACATTAAGTAGATATTTCTTTGAATTTCTTTTCTGAGAGAAGACTTCTGTACGTGAGTACTAGTACTTATTCTGTGGTAATGCGCACTCCCGCTGGGTCACTGAGCTCCTAGGCCTGATAGTGATGATGAACTATGCAACACATATTCATACATAATATTACGTCTACTTCCTACAGGGGTAGGCAGAGACTATGCACCTCTATTTGCTTCAATCCTGACAGACTCTTTTGCTTCATCTACACTCATCGATCTCTTCATGCCATTCATTCGGTTACGGGTACTTTTTACCTCTCCTTTTTTGGAACGTCTGCAATCTGGTCGTAGAATATCCCGCCGCCGAGGCCAACCCTTTCCCGATGTTCCTCTCACATTTGTCTTATAATTTTTTTTGGTAATCTCTTTTCATCCATCCTTTTTACATGCCCAAACCATTTTAACATTCCTTTCTCTATTTTTGCCACAACGTCCTCTTTCACTCCACACCGCTCCCTTATGAAAAGAGTACAGAATCACAACATTGTCTTGGACTAGTGCTAACTAAGACTTTCTTTTAAGGTAGGCTGTAAATACGTATGATTCGAAAAAGTAAAATGCGGCAAATAACCCATCCAGTGGTTGAGAAGATAAAACCACAGCTTCTTATGCATATCGAAAATTATACGTTTCTTTTACGATTGGTATGCTGCACTTTAAAGATCTAATGAAGAACAACGCATATCTATGCAGTTTACAGTTTATTTGCTACATACAACGAAAGTGTGTTTCATAAATACCTAGTGATCATTTACAAATTATGGCGTATATATTTCTTACCAAAATAAGGATATAAACATGGTAAAAATATTTCACACGAGCAGGATTAATTCAACATGCCTCATTATACTACACCTTGAATGCTTCAAAGTCTATATAAATAGTCATCTATGTATACAATATGATAAAAAGTACTACCTATTGATAAATTTTTCGACGATTTTCGAAATAAAGACTTCATAAAATTAAACATTTATTCTGTCATTCCTCTATTTTTAAATGCCTACTGCAGCCTTAACTTTGTTTTACTTATAGCATATAAGTACATAAACTAGCCCCTGTTTATATTCCTCGGTAATGGACCACACAAAACCAGTTAATTCCATCATTATGCGATTTATTAGAATGCAGCATCTTCCCCGCTACGAGATTTCCCTACCAAGTGTTCAAGGGCGGATCCAAGTTTTGCTTTGGGAGGGGGGTATTATCTAAAAGGTGAAGTAAGTAACTGAGTAGTGACTCCCAGTAAGTGAAACTCACTTGCCAAAATTACTACAATAACCAGTATATCATCGTATCGTTCTAGACAAAAGATTTTGAGAATTTCGCTTGCTGCGTTGCTGGTTTTATTTGTGCATTTCATAGTAGAGTTTTATTACCCTGGATCCATCCCTCGCAAAAGTTGCAAATATTCTGTAATTTATTCCCGCCAACTACCAATTATGTTGTAACATTAAACCTCTTCTGCACTAGGCAATCGAATGGTAATTTTATTGTCTATCTGTGCATTTATGTAAGAGAGAGTACATCCGAATAGTAACAGACATTTAGACAAACCTTCAATTACCTTTCTTCCTTATCCTTTCTATATATTCTCCACGTAGGATACAATCGATTTCGAATTTTGTCTGTTTGTTTGCTAAGCGCTTTTACAGATGAGCAACAGACGCCGATTATTATCGGCGACTGTCGCTGATAGTAGCCGATGGCCGCACGGCAGTTTTTTTTCAGATTGATATGTGTCATGCGACTGTTTGCGACAGTCGGCGACCGTCGTCGATTATCGGCGACACAGGTCGGTGACGGTCGCCGACGATTGCCGACCGCCGTCGACAGGTGTCGCGGGCATACTGCTGCTCGTCTTTAATAGCCCTATAATACACACACGAAAAACAAAGAGTGCTAGCTGTACGTAACATCTTTGATTGTATACCTAAACAACGTGAAAGGGACACAATCGTAATAAATCAAACCACGGGCTATACTAGACCACTAGTTAGTATAATGAAATTGAAAAAGTAGCCCGTATAGTATAGCCCGTCGATTTATTACGGATATGTCCTTCCACGTTGTATATAGGAAAATCATGTGTGGGTGATTTCTCTGTTAGTGGGAGCAGCCCCGGATCTAGGGGGAGCAAGCCGGGCCCTGCCCCGGGCGGCGAAGCCGAGGGCGGCAAAATCTAACATATCCACCCCTCCTATGCTCTTATGCTACCGATGCGGAATGGGGGCAGCGACTGGTTATTTTTCAAGAAATATAAAAGTACTGTCTGCACCACGGAGCAAAATTTGCTCCGTGGTCTGTACCAAGTGTACTCGTACTGTTCAGGTACTAGTAATCAAGTAGGCGGCAAAACTAAGCAGGGGCGGCATATTCACACATCTTGCCCCGCCTCAAAAAAAATCTAGATCCGGTACTGTGTGGAAGTGGGAGTGAGGTGAGATAGTAGAATTTTATATGTGAATTTGTAGACCAAAGATGACCCTTTTCACTTAGAAGGATGGCAGCTGCATTAAAGGTACTCCTTTGTCTGAAGGGCGTAGATGTGTACATGTGTAAAAGGGCATTTTCTTCAGGGGTCAGCCTAGCTCGAAACCCTTGTCACATAGGATCACACTTTTCCGTCAGCGGAGTTTAGAACGTAAAATATTCATGGTGACAGCTTTACTTGAAAAATGGGTCCAGATAAAATAGTTTATCTGTTTCCGATTTTTCGGGAATTTTATATAAGAACTGATTCGTTTTTCATGTAATTATTTCAACTAATTTATACGACAATTGAAACTAAACATTTATCATGTACAGAAAATAATAAAATTTATTATCTCAATCTATTTAAAACTAAGAATACATAAAGGCATTAAGTAATTAACATAACAAATGCTTATATGAAATGGCGACATAAGAAAAAAATATTACATGCAATCCAAACATTAGCAAATTTCTGCTAATCCGAGGTTTGTATTCAACATTAAGAACATAATTCATCTTATCGCGAACTAAAGGTACTTTAGGACTCAGTTTAAACCATTCCCTGCTTGAAACAAGCAGGGAATGGTTTAACACCTCCCGTTACCGTCTCTTTTGCCTCTATCAACTTCATTTCCGTGAATGATGGTTTAAAACTAGCCCTAAAGTTAATATTCGTATTACTAAGGCGGTACGTGACTTCAATAAAAATAAATTAAGTACTTTGTATCCTTAATGTCACAATTACATCTCAAACGATCGATATAAACTAAGTGAACGAGGACATAATTTAAAAAACTAAAAACCAACTTGAACTCCAAACAACACAACTCTAAGTAATCGGGAAACATACATAAAAACATATATAAATTCGAATTGACAACCTCCTACTTTTTGGATGTCGGTTAAAAATATACGGAACCTTTTCAATCACAAGGTATCGAAGCGACCATTTTCGCGCTACATGAAGCGATGACCGGCACAGGGCGTTGTTTTTCTTTCTTTGCTCGGAGTGCACCTGCTACAACGGCCGGCTAGGGGTGGGACACATGGGATACAGATGAAGGGGAAGGGAAAATGTCAAGTCTGAGTATGTAATAATAATAACATTACACCCATACAAGCGAAATAATGAAATTCGTAATGTTGCAAATTTAACACGTTGATTGCCAGCATTGCAGATTGCAGATACAATAGATTTTTAATTGTTTGTCGAACACCAGGTGACCGTCATTGCGTTTAAAGACTTAAAACTAAGTATCATTTTTATAATAATAGTTTAAGATTAGTTTCTTTTTCGTTTTATTTGGTCATTCTTCGTGTTTACGACAAAGTCTCCGTCTGCTGCCATGCTGCCTTTGATTTTGATGTCATAGGCATTAAAAAAAGAATAAATCAGTAGGGATATCCGTTGACAGGTCATCGGATATTCCTACTGATAATTTTCTAGGATCAGGATAAATACAATCAATAAAAAGTTCCCGATAACAATTACATGAAATCAAAACGTGCGTAGTCTTCCGACTCTTTGTAATATAATTAAAATTTAAACAAAGAAGATAAGACTTATTACTTTGAATTTAATGGAAAAGGCTTTTGAGATTATTCTACCGGTCTATATTGCTCGAATATTTCAGGAGTCCCCTCGACTTCCGAAGAATCCATTATCAGATCTTGACCTGGTGACAGTAGGAACAACTTGCTCGTATAACCTTTAAAAAAATATGATATTAAATTTGATATTATTCAATATACAACGTGCAAAGGAAAAGGGGTATTAACCCGAAAAAGAGTAAACATAATAATCATTGTGAACAACTTTTACTATGGGACCATCCCTGAAATCGTATAAAAAATGTTTTTTTTTTACCTCTTTACAAAATTAAATATGACCGTGCCAAAAATGTATGGAGCTGCAGATTTTTTTTACGATTTCAGGGGTGGTTCTATAGTAAAACTTGTTCACATTGTCTAGTATGTTTTTTCCCTTTCGGGTTGATACCCCCGTTCCGTAACACGCTGTAGAAGTAAACTATAAATTGATGACCACTTCGTAATGTAAAAAGTTTGAGGTGAACATGTCTTATCTCCTACCTACTCGTACCAGCCCGTTGTGTATCCGTCTTTATAGTTTAGTATTGGCATCACCAATTACACGGTATTGCCGCCGTCCACGCAGCTGTGATGTAATTGATCACCGTTTGAAAATAGAACGATCTATGTCTTTTTTTCTCTCTAGCCACTATTATGCCAGTTAAGTTGCATTCTTGAATGTTATTTACCTAAGAGCGTTTACACATTACACCGCGCGCTTGTATTTTGAGGGTTCCGTACCAAAAGGGTAAAAACGGGACTCTATTCCGTCTGTCTGTCTGTCTGTCACCAGGCTGTATCTCATGAACGGTGATAGTGAGACAGTTGAAATTTTCACAGATGATGTATTTTTGTTGCCGCTATAACAACAAATACAAAAAACAGAATAAAATCAATATTTAAGTGGGGCGTTCCCATACAACAAACGTGATTTTTTTATATGTACGGAACCCTTCGTGCGCCAGCCCGACTTGCACTTGACCAGTTATTTTTAATATTTTTTGGAACTACAGGTTCGAAACTTCAATTACTGTCGTTGTAACCCTGTGTGACGCAGCTGTTATGCCTGTTATGTAATTGATTACGATGACGTTGGAGTCACCTGTCTTCATCGAAATACTAACAAACAGAAACCGGTTTGTGATATGTAGTAAAATAATAATCTTGGTTTGCGTCTAGATCATAGTGCTATATTACTTTCCTATGCTTCATTGCAGGTAATTTATAATTTATTTTACGTTTATAATGATTGAAACAATTTTAAGTTCTTCTTCACGAAATCTTCTTTTTATCGTGTTAAAAAAATCTTAAAATATCTCACAGAAGAATGGTACCTATCTTTAACTATTCTTTATTACTTTTCAATTTGCATAATTTTTCAAGTGATAGAACGCTTAACTTATCTGTTCTACCGCTTGTTAGTATAAATTTAAAGTAAAAATTATCTTTCCTAAGTCCTTCGATCATTATTTTTATATTTTCTTTCCACTAAAGTTATATGGAGAACCATATATTATATATCAGGCAGGATTTGGACTTTCATGGCTCCTACGCACTTGCACTTGGAATACGAGTCCTTGTTACTGTCGTCCTCGGACAAAAATCATTGGTTGATGGTAACGTTGAGTAACTATCGATAGTTGACCTTGAAAAACAGTCACAATATCGCTATGGACTATCGATGGTATCGAATAACCGATACTATCGATACTATCGATAGTATCGGTTATTCGAGTCACAATATTGATAGGGCTATGGATAGTATTGAATAACCGATATTATCGATAGTATTGATAGTATCGGTTATTCGATACTATCGATAGTCGTATCGATGTTGTGACTGTTTTTCAAGGCCACCATAGTATCGATAGGCTATCAATATTTTATGCTATTGCTTGCAACACTAGTTGGTAGCATTGTTTCTACCGTGAGCTCTGATAAGGCTCGCTACACCGAATTTGGTGTTTAATGTTCTGTTAGTGTAACATTGTTTGGAATACGACACCTATATAGTTATAAGTAACCAATGGTACATGTACAGTGATCGTGTATCGGGAGCAACGGTAACGCCCGCGGTGTGCCGATTTGGTTTTGAAGCTAGAACAATGTAGTCACCGCCTACGGGAGGTTTGTTGCTGTAGGCGGGTTTGATGTGACATGAACTGCAGATCGGATAGTTGTCGCATTTGCCTACACTATTTAACACATCAAGTACTGGAGTTGTGCGTTTAAAAAATTACAAGTATTCAACGTGGAAGGGACATACGCGTAATAAATCGAACCACGAGCTATACTAGATCACTATAGTATTTTTTTTTGTTTTATGACTTATTTTAATTTCATTAAATTATACTGATCTAGTATAGCCCGGGGTTCGATTTATTACGGGTATATCTCTATCACGTTGTATGTATGAATTATATATGTATGTATTACATGAACTTTTCGGGGTCCAGTGTTGCTCCCATTTAATATAAAATATTTAAAAAGCAGAGGTATCATCTAAAATTTTGTAAAGTGAGAACGTGAAGCTTTTCTTGGCATTTTATGCCAAAAGTGTCTGTTTTTCGCAAAAATGCTAAGAAAAGCTTCACGTTAAACCGTATGTACACTTTCAAATAATTTATTTTAAATGGGGACAGATCTGGCCCCCGAACAACTCATGTATCCATTTAAAAAAAAATAGGCACTGAACTTGTTAAAGATTGCTGTCCGCGAGGTGTTGTCTCTCAAGACACAAGTTTTAAAAACTGTTGCCGCCCGATGTTCTACCCTCCTTGGGAATGCAGTTGTAGCACGTGATGTTTGTGCTCAGCCTTTTAGGCGATTCACACACTGCTCCCCGCTGCGCAGTGCGGGGCCGGACCGTATGCAAGTATCTCAATTTGTATAGAAAACATTCATACATACATCACAGCACACTGATACTGCGTCTACGCGCGTCGTTTTTGTATGGCGACCCCGCGGTTGTGGCGCAGTGTACCAATCGCCTTTGGTTGGGCTTGGTTGCCTCTTTCTGTCAGGCTTTCGCGTTTATAAGCACTTAATTGTCGTCTATTCGGATAGTGTCTTTGCTATCATACAGATACAGATTTATATTATCAAGTCTTTATTCTAAACGGGGAAGACAGAGTCCAGGATCGTTACAAAATATCGATATACTGGTATTATATCGATAATTTGTTTAAAATACCGGTATTTTTTAATTTGTATCGATATATCGATAAAATACTGGTATTGGGAATGGATATATCGATACAAAATATCGATATTATTGTTCCTGCTATTAACATAATTCAGATTCACGCCCATTCACTCGTAGCTTTTACGATCCCCGCGGAAAGAGAAGCAGCTGAAAAAGAAAAAGACTAACCCCCTTATTCATAAAAAAAATACAAACGGTTGCAAAACTTGTTTCAGTAAAAATATGTTTTGTCTCGCTCTTGCAAAGTCAAATATTGAAAGGAGTGAAAGGGACAAAACATATTTTAACTGAAATAGGTTTAGCAAACGTTTGTAATTTTTTATGAATAAGAGGGTAAGAATGTATTTAATCTTGATATTATGTAAAATTCTATTTATTTTTCTTTTTTCCTTTACCAGCATGGAAGAATCATTAGCTATTATGTTCATTGTAATTGAGATTATGACGCAGAAACACGTGTTGGACAAAAATGGTATCGTAGATCCAGTGCGACTTTTTAGTCGAACCCACGCTGTGTGGGACAATGGTAGGTAAGTACATTCAACTGTTAGGCAATGTTTATAGTTGTTCTAAGACACTTGGTGCAGAAAGGGGCTCCTGGGGGAGTCAATATTATTATAACGTCTAATAAAATACAGCACAATGTCACTGACAGACAGATATATCTTTTCATGTGTCGATGCCGAAAAATGAAGGGTCGTCAAAATATCTGGCTAAAAATGATATTGATCGCGGTAAGTCCCGTAGTGCTATGACAGAAAATTCAATGGTTGTTGCAAGCAAAGAAAATCCCCGCCAATTTTCACTGGAGGTTCGGTCGAGCCAAGATTTGTAGAAGTCAAAGCCCACAGTTAGCAAAATAATAATAAATAACCAGTTTTTTTTAAGTAAATCAGATATAATGCATTCAATTAAGTAATAAATAAAATACAATTAAGTAGAGCGCCTACCAATTGCATTTTTTTGTTAAAGTAGTGAATTTTGATAACTCACAAGTTTATTTCCTTCGAACAAGTAATTATCAAGAAGCAATGTTAATATTACAAACTGTACTTACTGCTGATAGCGTTACAACCAAAAAAACAAGATTTGATATGAACTTCCTCGGCAACCAGCCAATTAGTTAAAGAAAAATAAGTATTTCTTGATCGTAATTACGATATAACTAGATACGTTAATGCCACTATATTAATTTTAATCTAGGCACTCAAATAATCTAAAGGTTTATTTGTAGTTCTTAGCACTTTAACTAAGCACAATAATTAAATAGGAAATATTAGTAGTTTTGAAAAAAGTATTACCAAAAGGGCAACGCTGGTGATTTAGTCTCCTCGTCTAAAGCAAACATTTAGGTACATTGAATTATAATAATTTTACTCGTTTAAAAAAAACCCTCAAAATGCCTTTGGATTTTTTTTATCAAGTGAAGTTTGTTAGATCATGAAACTGATTGCGAAGTTGGCTAGTCAACTTCGCAATCAGTACCAAGACATTTTTTTTTCAGGTTTAAAAACATTATTTTCTGTGTCTTAGATTTAGTCAAAATCGTTACTTAAGCTTTAAAACTGAAATTTATATAATTGAATATGCCAAAATGAATGTGGAGACTAAATTCCCAGCGTCTAAGTGCTGAACATTTACTAAGTATAATCCCTTTTAACAAGAAAGAAAATAAGCATAACTTATTTATATAGTAACTTAATATTCTTTTTTTACATTCTAGCTGTTGCGTAGAAAATTTCTTAGGAAGCCATCTTAAACCAACTCCAAACAAGACGATACAACTCTATCCCATGTCCCCTAGCTATTCCAAGCTGGCTTAGTTATCCGCGACTAAAGAAAGAAGATAATGTTTTAAATTTACTAACTTTCTTCAACATCCATAACTTTTTAGATGATCTGAACAAAGATTTTTTCCCAACTGCTTGTTCTGATATAGAGATGGAGTGCAATGTTTTTGAAGAGAGCATTTTATACCAGAGTGTCTGAAAGGGCATTAGTTATTAGTTAGTTATATTTTTTAAGTATTAGAAGACAAAAAGTTAATCTTGATCAGAACATTTATATTTTTTTATCAAAGAGAGGGGTGTTATAAGTTTAACGTGTCTCTGTGTTCTGTCTGTGACATTTTAGCTCATAAGCGAATGAACCGATTTCAATGCGGTTTTTTCATCGAATCGAATCGAAACTTGTTTGTGTCTAATTTTTCAAATTTCTGTTTATACATGTGTCTTTTATTAGCAGTAAATAAATGAATTTATCTATCTATCTAATTCTAACTAAAAGCGCCTCAACCTTGACTTACCACGGATTATTGCCCTTGAAATCACTCTTATGTAAAGTGATGTAAATGCTAAACAACACAACCATTTATGCACTATTGCACGCCAATTACAGGAAAAAGTGCAATTGATTCCGCGCGTGTTCACTGGAGCCGATGACGGCAGATAATTTACCGACTTTTGTTATCTTCGCTTGTTCCGGTGTCAGTAATCCTACAGGATAAATTATCATGTCTTTGTCCCTAACAGGATAAATAGGGCCTGGGGCCTACTACTCTCTCTACTATATTATATTGCACTAATATAATAATATAAGTACGGAGATATGAGAAACAACCCTTTTATAAACACATTCAATTCTCGTAGAAAATATTTGTCAAGCATAACATATAAAATAGTAGATTGTGCTACAAGGAGATAAGGTAATATTTTGAAGGCGAGGGCGCTACTTTGAATCACGAGCGTTACGAGTGATTCTACGGTGGAATCCTGAGTGAAGCGAGGGGATTATGTATATCGCCCGAGATAAAAATATTACCGTACCCGAGCAGCACACTCTACTTTTCATAGCCATCTATGAGAAGAACTAGCAAATACAGACAGAATATAAAGAAAAGTAGAACACCTACAATAGGTACCTAATCAGACTTCAACCGACAATACTAACATTGGTTTGGTGTCGTTTTCATACAATAAATATTATACTAAGAAATAATTTTTCGAAGACCACCAACTTAGTATACAATTTTTACTCATAACTTTGTTTGCGTGGTCCTTCATATCTTTTTATTTTTATGTAAACTTGATACCTGTTCACTATCGGCTTAAACTTACGAAAAAGTATTCACATGTACACAAATAATTACATGTCAATACAAATAACCTATAACTTCTGTACTATAATAACTTGATTCAAAGAGAAAAATCTCGCTTTTTTAATATGCTTATTCTTTTTCCAAAGCGAAGAACATAAAATGGTTTACCTACATTCATCCATGTAGACGACGATATGTACTCGAAATTTTAAAAATTACGACGTCTGTGACAATTATTTTTTATTTTAAAACAATATTATTATTATTTTTTGCTGGACTGCCAACATTATTTTTGATTCTACATATAACACTCGTGTTCAGTTTTCAAATTGGTTTTAATCCCTAGAGATTTTCCTTTTTCACTTTTTAGTCCCGAGAGAATAAGCAGTAACTTTAGCTCCAAATGTTTTGGGATGAAAACATAGTTTTTCGAGCAGATGTGATGAAAAAATATTTATAAAAATTGTTCGTAGATGTCCGGATATCTGTATAGACGTATCACAATTACGCTCGAAAAATGTATTTGTACCATTTTTTTAATAGTTTCTCACGACACGGCATTGTTTCCTATTGAAAATTATTCTAAGTCTGTGTTGTTTAATTAATATAATTATTAAAATACTAAAATTACCTTTTGCTAACAACAAAAACATGCTAATTGCGAGACCATTGACGTCTGTCTTTTTTTTACGGCTCTGGATACAAGTCCTTTGAGTCTATGTTTTGGTCAGCGCGCGTACGAGTATGTCACGCGTTTGTCCTGTGTATTAACAGATTGATCGCAAGCCCCATGACAATTTTAAATTTTTGTTTGAATGAGCGTTATGAGGCATGTTTGGATTTTCCAACTTATTTTAAAATATTATTTGTTCAATTCGTTTTAAAAACACGATAAAAGGACAAAATCAGAAATTAGTATCCCAGTTTATGTGCACTTAAGATCACAAATGCATAACTAGAAACCCATTAGTAAACAGACTTATTTAAGAATACACTTGTCGATTTTAAACGAGTCTTTTATCAGTGCTTTACATCTAACTATGAGTAATTAAAGCATGACTAACTACTTGAAAGGACGCACCATCATATATTTAAATTAAACGCTTTTACGGCAGTTGGTTTTATGTTTTCGTTCAAGAATAAATATTTTTATAACTTTCAAACAAAGAGCCGAAAGACCACCTGACATAACGTAGTACATAAGTAGCACCTTTGTACTACGTTAACTTTTATAAGGTTTTATTTGTAAATTTTCAAGTGTACATGAACCAATAAAATAAATAAATAAATAAACGTCTAACAAAATATACTGAAACTATTTTAAAGTTGAATTCAGTCCATGATACTGAATAACTTTTCCCTAGGAACATATATTTAAAATTTATATTCCATACAAACTCGGATCAGCTAGCTGATCGGTCGACTGGTCAAAAAATATTTTTAATAAAATCATTATCAGGGCGAGTGTTGTCAAGTGGGACGGCGACGCGACGGTTTCGCTGTCCTCAACGCACTTGAGGACAACGCTTGAATGCAGTGCGTTGAGGACAGCGAAACCGTCGCGTCGCCGTCCCACTTAACAACATTCGCCCTGATGATCGTCTAAAGTGACCGAAAGTAGTCTGCATTTCTGACTACATTTCGTGAGTAATACCGTGTTTAAATATTTAGTTATGTCATCTCACGTTACTTTTAATAATATTAATATTTTTCATATTTCGATATATGTTCCTTATTGGGGAAAGTTGTTCAGTATCGTGGACTGAATTCACTCTATAAATAGTTTCATTATATTTTGTTTCACCCTGTATATTAGACATGGTCAAAGTGCCGTCTGGTTTTCGGCAAAGTAGAATAGGGCCACTATAAGTGTCTACTTGGATGTCGTAGAAGGCGACTGAGGAAATCTAACAACCTAAACAAAGCTTATACTTAAACTTCAGTGAGACCTCTCCAACCTCTCCTCTGGCTGCTCTAGCCAGGGCTCTGGGAGTACAGAGAGGGTTGTACTCCTGCCTTGGAGACTAAACAGAAAAATCTAATGATAATGTTTAATAACCGGCCAAGTGCAAGTCGTTAGTGCAAAAAATACGTTTGTTGTATGGGAGCCCCACTTCAATATTTATTTTGTTCTGTTTTTAGTATTTGCTGTTATAGCCGCAAAAGAAGTACAACATCTGTGAAAATTTCAACTGTCTAGTAATGACGGTTCATGAGTTACAGCCTGGTGACAGACAGATAGACGGTCAGACCATCGGACGTACAGACGGACGGACAGACAGACTGACAGACAGACGGACGGACAGACGGACGGACAGACGGACGGACAGCGGAGTCTAAGTAAAAGGGGCCCGTTTTTATTTTTACCCTTTGAGTACGGTACCCTAAAAAGGAACTTGTAATTTACAAAAATTACATATCTAGGTTTGCGTAAACTGTCTCTGTATTATCGCTTATCTTCATAAACTACCATCGTTATATCACCTTTAACTCTCAAGGCCCCATTAAGATACCTCCTTGAGGCACTCTCATACAAATGCCAATTTTGAAACCCTCTACGTGTGTCTTGGCTTTATTACTTCGTACGTATGATTTAATATTCTCTCTAAAACGTGAGGTTAGTTCATTTAAGTAAATTAACTGTTGTGATATCTTTATTAGCCTATGTCACGGAGTCAAGCATTATAAATAAATTATATATTACATAGGTGAAATCAAGAGTTAATTATAATTATATGATTGATTTCGCAATTGATATTAAACATTTGTGTTAGTTTAATCCTATTAAATTTCTTAATTCCAAATTAAAGATTTTTAGAAATGATTTAAAAGAATTTTGTTTTTGATATACTACTATATCAAAGTCTTCTTTTTCTTCGTCATCTTATTCCACTTCACAAGGGACAGCATGTGAGTGTTTTCCATTTACCTCTATTTTTTCATTGAATATGTTAAATTTTTCGTATTCATATTCTTTTAACGCACTCTATATACCTTTTCTCGGCCTTCCTCTGTTCCTGTGCCTATTTTTAAAATGCAGCCAAGTGTGAGTCAGACTCGCCCGTGAAGGGTTCCGTAGCAGCAAGTAACATAATAAAGTTCTTGTAGTTCGTTGTAACTTTGATCGATGTTTTAATAGACGTATTAAAAAAAAAAAACTACTTACTTGATCTCTTTCAAACCAATTTTCGTTGGAAGTTTGTATTTTTTTAGTTTATTTCTTTAGTTTTATTATTCTCTTATTTTAAAAGTTACATTTACACACACATTTTACCACTTTGTGTCTCTCGCGCAAACTATTCACTTTAGAAAATTTATTGTTTTTTTTTTTCTATTTTTGTGTGAAAATCTTAACGCGGTTTACAGAATACATCTACTTACCAAGTTTCAAGAGTATAGTTCTTATAGTTTCGGAAAAAAGTGGCTGTGACATCCGGACGGACAGACAGACAGACAGACATGACGAATCCATAAGGGTTCCGCTTTTTGCCATTTGGCTACGGAACCCTAAAAGTTGCTCTCCTCCCTCCTCATCACACGTCCATATTGTTAAATAAGTTTGTGCTAAAGTTCTTTAAGAAATTTATATATTTTTGTGTGTAATATAAAATACCAAAAAAATATATTGACGTCCACCACATGAGTAGTCGTCCTGATTTAAAAAATGATGCGAATATTTAAAACCATATACCATTTGATCGACACACCCACTTTCATAATATTTATTATACGTGGTCTGAGATTATACGTGACTATAATATCATTAGCATCAATAAGTTTAAGCACTAGGTTCTTTTCAATGTCTCCTTATTTTAGGCTGGATGCTCGATATTGTTAACTAACATAAAATCAATTTATTTCTAGTATCCATATTGTGTGATATAACGTGGAACCAATTGGTTTATTATTACAACAATATATATTCATAGTGTCGTTGACCTCTAAACTACTCGAGTTACAGTTATCTAATAAATTAATAAAACAACGGTATTCACTCATAGCCCGCACGCGATCGCGGTATGTAGCGCAAATTGTACGAAAAACATACATTCTACTAATTCTACTCTTCTATGCTGGGAGATAAGAAAAAATATAAAATGAATAAGCACAAATAATAATTGGTGTCATACCAAGACGTTAAAAGGCTGGCTGAGGACAGACAGGAATGGGAGAAACTCCACCAACAAGAGCTTCGTTCTTAAATTTAAATAATTAAGAACTTAAACTTTAGATCCCATGTCAACGTCGTGGCTGGAAGAATACTAACGCTAATATCGTTAGGATGGCTTATCTATCCCTTGGCCAGTCATTACTGACATACTGTATTTCCTCCTGGGGCGGCGCATGTTAGACTGTTTTAATCAAGTTTGAAAAAGCTCAGAGAGCTCTACTAAAAGTCTGCACGTTTAAGCCCATTATGTATCCTACTTTCCAATTATACCAATTTTGCGAAGTCTTATCAGTTCGACAACTTCATATCCTTAACATTGTTTCTCAACAGCACTCTAACACCCCTTACAATC
Organism: Acrobasis suavella; assembly: GCA_943193695.1. Taxonomy (NCBI): domain Eukaryota; kingdom Metazoa; phylum Arthropoda; class Insecta; order Lepidoptera; family Pyralidae; genus Acrobasis; species Acrobasis suavella. The sequence continues at coordinate 5,182,946 of OW971943.1, forward strand.
CAAATTCATTAAAGTGGAACCATAATTACTTCTTTCCCTTTTTCCAAAGCATTCTCACACAGGTTCTTTTGCTTCTTGAGTCCCTTCCTATACAATAAACTGCATTCAAAACTTTCAATACTATCTCTTCCAAGTTATTCTTGTAAAAAAACCATATCAACATTTTTGCTATCACTCAATTATGATGAAACAGAACAACTCTTAGTCCATTTCAAATGTTCAATCATAAAAAAAAAAAACATAATATATCATATCCCTATATATTTATACTAATAAAAAAATACATATATATTTCTAAACGTTGTTTTTATTTACTATTTTGTTAACATTAAAATCAAACATATTCTTAATTTAAGATTATCTTTTCCGTAGATATAAGTTGAATTTAATATATTTGTGTAAAGCTTTCTGCGTTACAAATGTATTAATAGTGAGAGAGCACTGGCGTACTGTAATACAGACAAAACCTACAGTCGTACCGTCAGTCTCCAACAATCTCTTTGTATATACACCCATGTTGTACTACTACTTTTGTGGAGAAATAAAATACTTTTTTACTTTTACTTTACTTTTTACCAAGCCAGCCAATTTTTTTTTTAGCTCTCTATGTCCCGCTGCTGGGCAAAAGCCTTCCATATTTGTTCCCATACACTTCTGTTGTTTACTTTTCTTTACCAATTCCTATCAAACAGTCTCAACTCATCCGACCACCTTGTCCTTGGTCTGCCTCTTTTCCTTCTACCGTCTGCCGGAGTCCAGACAGTGGCAACGTGAGCCCTCCTTTCCGGTGGCAATCGACAAATGTGACCAGCCCAATCCCATTTTAACCTACTTGTTTTAAAAAGCCAATTAAAAGAAGAAAAACAGAAAAAAATAAACAATTAAAAGCCGATAGAGAGTGAGAATATGAATCATGTCAATTATTGTCTATAAGCGACTATTTTGATTCTCTTTTTCCACTGTCACGCCTACTATCTTACACTAAGATAGCCTTTGCGTCTTGGTGATCCTCTGTCTGCTTCGTTAGAGTTAAAGACGTGATAGTGATGTGCTGAATGACAGAAAGAAGTGGAAATAGTCGACATAAAGAGCAAACCCCAAATAAAGTAATGTTGAGAAGAATGATCATGATAAAATTTGTGTGAGTGTATTAAAATTCAGGACGATTTTATTTGAAATGATTACTGTCTAGCTTCGCCCCGCGGCGTTACCCGCGGAAAAAGTAGCCTATGTGTTAATCCAGGGTGTTACAATTCAGAAGTTACTTACTTTTTTGCTTAAAAGATGTAGAAGATTTATTTTCTATAGTAATCAAAAGCAACAAGTGCTCAAGTCTCGACATAATAACCTAAAGCCCTTCTGTAACACAACAAACATAAAATCGTTTGAATGACTTCCCCACGTAAATTTAACACCAAAGTACTTGATGAAATAGGCTATAACTGCAGAAGAGTTATGATCTTAGAGGCAAATGGCTCTGAACCCTGCCTACTTTGACTTGTCCATTGATTCTGATGTCCGTAATTGCTTATGCAAATTGTATTGCTGTTAATGAACATTTGTGTTATATAACTATTGTAGAACTACCTAAATTGTAGGGCTTGCTGTGTTTGTACAATAAACCAAGGTTTGATTTCTCTTGCGAGTCAAGTTGATTTTGTATATGTAATAAATGTGATTTGTAGAGAGAATGTATGAGATGTAAAAAATTCTATGCATTTGTTTTACTTTTGGCTTATAACACGAACAAAAAAGCAAAAGCTAAATAAAGGTATCATTGAAGTAACCTGTAAAGAAAAATACAGCACAGCTGGGTTCTAAACATAGTTGGGATAGATGCTCTGCTAATTCTTTTTTTAAGCTATTTAATTCTACGGAACCTTTACATTTTTGAGAAATATCCCGGACAGATCCCGGAAAGTACTTGAATAAAAACACTCAAGGCTATTTAACTGAGTTTATTCAGCTTCTGTTTTGGATATGACTTCCTAATTACACATTGACTGATGCAATATAAAATACAAAAATACCTATAGCTTGTTTAAAAAATAAACAACACCATCTATTGATTTAAGTGTAAACTAAGGATGATAACAAGCGGCTAAAGCTGCCAAGACAGACTTAAACAGAATCTTTTAATCTAGAACCATCTAAACAAACTTTCAAATTTATAATAATAATATTTTCAACATTTTCTTTGCCACTTGTAAGAATCGATAAATATCATCAAATCTTGGATTAAAATATAATCAAAAAACACTCTCTGATGCAATCATGATTTGCAAATTTCCGTAAAATTCAAAGACTATTGCTTACTCAACAAATCAAAGAGTAACGAACTGTTCGAATAAACACCGAGTGAGCATCGAGTGAATGATCTATCGAGAACTCGCATACTCGCAATCACATGCAGGCTAATTAGACAAGATTCGAGTCTTCAGTCAACACGATCGAGTCGAATCGTTAATATCATCAATATTTGAAGAGGATCTCGAGTAATATCGGTGTGATATTTATAGAGAAATGATTATATTAAATTTTATGTTTACGTATTTTATATATTACAAGCATCCCGCTACGGCTTTGCACGGTTATTTATTACACACATAAACCTTTCTCTTGAATTACTCTAACTATTGTTAAAAAACCCATTAAAATGCGTTGCATAGTTTAAAGATAAAGATAATTTATTTGCCAAACATGTGTTACAAGATATAGTTAAGTTCTAAGCTTGCTTACATACAGGACGGATTACGGACAGACAACGAACTTTTTTAGATGCAGCTGCCAAAAAAAATAATTGGTATATCTGGTAGTGGTAAAAGTTTGCAGAATTAGAAAACGTTTCGTTGAAAGGAGGGCATTTAGCCCTCCTTTCGACGAAACGTTTTCTTATTTCTTTAATCCTTTATTTTTCTCGAATATTGTTCTTTGTGCCTGTGATCATCCAGAGCACCGTTTTCCACCTATTAATCGGCCAATGAGAAAAAAAAATGTGTTTTGATCTGTTGGTACGTACTTATTTCTTTACGAGTGCGTACCAACAAGAAAACAAAACCAAACTTATATTTATTGACATGTAAAAGCATTATAATTATAACTGAATAAATATTTGATTCTTGATTCTTATAATAGCACTAGCTTTTCACGAAATTAGGATTGATATTGTAAAATATAACCAATTAACCAGCCAAGTGCGAGTTTGGATTCCCGCGCGAATGGTTTTGCACCATTATCTATCAAAAATCACGTTTGTTGTGTTTTTGTTCTGTTTCTAGTGTTAGTGTATTATAGCGGCAACAGAATATACATCATTTGTGAAAATTTCATCTGTCTAGCTATTACGGTTCATGAGACTCTCATGTTACGTAACTCGCTCGGTAACAGACAGATAGACAAGCGGACAGGGTCCTGTTTTTACCCTTTGAGTACGGAATCCTAATGAGCCTTGATTCTTTGACCATTATTCATAATTTTCGATTGTTAACACCGTAAGGGTCTTTTGTTCAAACATACATGAGTCACTGACAATTAATGCGGATCTTCGCATTCTCCAAATGGAGATGAGACGGCATTTTCAGTGCAAAAGGTTTCCAAATGGATTTTGTATAAATAAACACTGAACGCAATGACTCGAGCGTGATGGTACAGATTCCACCGAGATGGTTTGTGTTACCAAACATACAACAGTCTTTTTCATACAGATATATGTATTATCACGTCTATCTCTGACGGCGTAGACAGAGCTCAAGGCCGTAAGGTCCAAAGGCCACGTTTGGTGTAAAAGTGGGCCTTAAGATCGAAAAAGGAATAAAAATAGCGATGAGTTGCTACATGATTCATATTTCATCCATTCCCTCGATCAGCTTTTATGATATGTGCAGGAAGGGAAGCAGCTGCTGCATTCTTAGTTTATCTCCCAGATCTGGTCTTTTTCAAGCTGTTATATAAGAAATATCATTTACTTTAACTCTCAACTCTACACGATGCCACATCTTCTCCACATGTTCAATGGCTGACTTATTGCAGTGCATAGACAATGCTGTTGCTGTGGCCTCCTACTGGTTGAGAGTAATATGATTTATTTTATTTAAACTCTAGTGCACAAAAAAAGTGTACAAATGGCGGACTTAACGCCATATGGCGTTCTTTGTCAGTCAACCAGTGGACAAAGTTGAAAATAATTTGGGTGGTGCGACAGAATGTGTAAACTAAATAGAAAAGTATAAATTAAATATCCACAAAAATACAATAAGATTATAATATATTATGTTTCACGACGAAGGAGAAGACTCACAATCACAACTGTATAGAGTGTATTTCACTTGATCTTGATACTACTACTTATTCTGTGATATAACTAAGACTCCGCTGTCCGTCCGTCCATTCGTCCGTCCGACTGTCTGTCACCAGGCTGTATCTCATGAACCGTGATAGCTACCGTATTTCTGCTGTCACTATAACAAAAATACAGCTATATAAAACAGAATAAAATAAATATTTGAGTGGGGCTCCCATACAAATATTCACAGAATATTTAGTTGTATATTCACTTTAAAAATAAATAAATAAATTAAAATAAAATAAATAACTAGTCATATTATGATATGTCTCATTTGTGTAATTGGGTGTAATAAATAGTAAAATATATAAGTCATAATATGCAGTAGGTCACCATGAAGAGTGAAAGAGCACAGAGCTCATTAGAGCGCGTGAGACGGTAATGAGACGATCGTATCGCTGCACTTTCACTAAGGGCAGCCACTGCAGAAGTGAAATTACAGGGCTTAGGTTACTTGGTCTAATAATAACCATTTCGCAGAAGCCGAAGATATTATTTAAAGCTAAGTTTGCTATTTTTTATCATAAATAATAAAAAGCTGTAAGATTTTCGAAATAAATAAAATAATCACTACTTTTAGAAGTTTAATTATTATTACGAGATGCCCATTACGAGAAAATGAAAAGTATTTTCTCCAGTACTAAGTGCAAGCAGAGTATGATACAGAGAATCTTACTAAGTACTAGTACTAGTAGTACTAGTACTTAGTAAGATAGTAATGAGCTTTTAAAATGTGCAAATTTTTATCCTATACGATGTGATTCGATTTAATTTAATATTTTTGTATATTTCTTACTAAGACGTCACATAGCCTATAACGAGAGGACAACCTAGACGTTTTCAATGATACCTCATTCATTTGTCACGGTATTATGGATATCACTGAAACGAGGGAAAATATGAACATACATATGTGCGAGGTCTACAAACTTAGTTGTTGAACTTTACTTGCCATCCATCTATCAAACCACATCGTAGCGTGTAGTGATATCTGTCACAAACCCGCTAACCACTAAATACATTGTCACGGACAATCTATTTCTGTGGTTTGATCTAGGTCGACATATAATCCACTTTCATTTAAATGTTGCCTGAGTACCATAGCGATGATTTTTTGATATATAATTTTAGATTTAAATTATTCAAGTTCTTTTGCTAAAGTGAAGGGTGCCGTACCATTTATTATCTATAAAAAATCACGTTTGTTTATATATTTATTTTATTCTGATTTAAATATTTGTTGTTAGAGCGGCAACAGAAATACATCATCTGTGGAAGTTTCAACTGTCTAGCCTTCACGGTTCATCAAATACTGCCTGGTGACAGATAGACGGACAGACAGATTTACGGACAGATGCGCAGCGTAGTCTTAGTAATAGTAGGGTCCCGTTTTTACCCTTTGGGTACGGAACCCTTAAAATATAAGATATGCAAATATGTAAAGATAAATAATTAATAAAATAAGTAATTATTTAAGTTCTTTTATGATTCATATTTTTTTATTAAATTTAAATTAATTTGAATTAAAATTATTCCTTTTTTGAAATAATATTATTAACGTATTGAACGAAGTTTTTTCGCATTGAGCTTTTTTCTTTGCTCGCAAAGTATATAAGAAAGAGCACAGTCAACAACCAAACACCTCAACCCGCTATTTTCCAACAAGTCAAATCAGATATTTTTTCTTAAATTAAAAAAAATCATTTTCTATGGGATTTCTATGAAATAAAGGCAGATGACGTAATATTTCATTGGAGTCAAATAGCGCTCTTATTATCAGTTTTTCTGCAATAATAAATCTGAAATCACGTTAAAATGGATATGTTCAAAGACAAGTGATATTATTTTGCAACGTTTTATTTTCTTATTAGTACAAAATAATTTATTTATGACCCAGAATATACCCAAATTGGGTATTGCCCCTATTACTATGATGTTTAAAGGTAAACTTTGTCGACTGTACACACGAATGAATCAGCCGTAGAAAGCCGAGTACTCCCGAGGTACACTCACCTTTTACCTAGATACTGTACGCGTAGGCCTGCAGACAGTCATTAGCAATTTAGCAGTGGGTGTGTTACGTCTAAGAAGCTGTGATTTTATTGCTGACGACATAGGGGTCATGAACATGAACACAAGGTTTGTTAGTAACCGTGCCAGGGCGTAATAACTTCACAATCTTGTTGAAAGTAATGTCATTTTTTATAAACTACTTATACTAACTTATATAACTTAGATAAACTAGTAGATAGGTAGTATATAGTTCGCTCCGAACTATGAACTCGCGAACCCAACATCACTGTAGTACTAACTAGTACTTATTCTGTGCTGTAGCTTAAAAATAAATCATTTGACTATATTTCCATACATATGTAGTCTCCTGATTCCTCGCCGGATAGTGCCAGTAGAGCAATGATTTTTTCCAAAAAATAACTCAGCTCTGCATTGCCTTAATTGGCCGTGCAGAGAGGAGTCGTTAGAGCTGTTGCTCCAGGGGTGGAGGTGTTAAAGGACCGGGGTGAAAAGATCCGTGAATCTAAAGGACATACATAATAAAATTATTTATACTTATAAAATAAAACTTTGTGTATATTAGCATGTCCCTATGTTTTCGTTTAATTTTTTTTCATAATTTTCTGTTATATGAGATACGAACTCTATAAACCTGAAAAATTGGTAAGATTTTCTATTGTGTTCATATTCATTTAGCAAACAAAGACAAGATTATATAAAAAAAAAAACAAAGAAACACAGATACATCTTTACTTCAATATTTTATGAAGAATTAAATTAAACGGTTAAGATTTGAAAACGAAATCAGGTGACTACGAAACGTTGATTTTGTATACTTTTCATAGCTATTTTCGGTCCGAGTTGCAGTTGTCTCTGTCGCACAATAGGAATAGACTTTACAAATACCTAATTTCCCAGGCACAGATATATGAAGCAAGTCAAGGAAAAGGTGACAGCAGTGTCGTATTAAGATGTCAAGAGGTTGGCGGAAAACAGTAAAGAATGGAAGAAACTCCGACAAGAGCTCCGCTTTTAAATGATGGTGATGATTAGATACAGCACGCATAAGCTTGCCTCTCTGTCGACCATAGAGCAAACATGGAACTTCACGGAACTGTTGACCAGAGATAAGAGATATAAAAAGATACGTGATTATTTAGTCATTTTAAGTAATAACTGACATTAGCAATCTTACTCACACGGCGGAAATGATTTTTGCTTTATGAGCGACTGAAACAAGTAATCGTATTCTGTTTTCGGTTTTATCGTGGTGTCAGTAAATGAGTGTCATTAGTGTCAAACTGATGTCTTTTAATCCTGTGAAATTAAATATCTGGTCAAAGTTCCTTTTCTTGGTATCATTGTGTTCCAATCCAACTTAGTTGGATTAAAATGACAGATGCCATTTGGATGTCTTTCCTAGTGCGTGAAACGTGTATAAATCTAACATCGACAATACGATACTCCATACTACACTATAGTCACAATACTCGTTTACAAAACATTTACCTATTTAATTAAACAATTATCATCAACATATTTTACAATGATGTAGGTCAGGATTTTTGTGTTCTTTGCTACAGAAAAAACATAATAAAGCGCAATATTGTGCATGGATAAACGAGTGACTTTGAATAAGTTTACGTATGAAAATAAAAGACCCGGAAAATGTGAACTTATCGAAATATGACATTTGTGTGATGAAAAAATTCGAGTGAAGACTAATATAAAAGGTGTATTTAATTTCCTTTTTTAAGTATTAAATAAATTTATACATAGGTATAAATAAAATCATGTAATGATTTTTCTTCTCCCTTTTCTCTCATTTCAGACTTAAGAACTGATCGGTGTTATTGTTTTGAAGGTAGTTATTGGAAGTGGAACCCGGAACCTTTCGATCACAAAAATGCGTATCTATGCATAAATCAGCAAATTATGTGTATTGAAATTATCTATACGAGAAAATATCGATAATGAACAACACTAGTGTGCAATAAGGCTTGTGATAACCTACAGAAAAAAGAAATAAAATATGTTTTGAGATCTCGCTCTAACGCATTACATATGTCTTAAGAAAAGAAAAGATGGTTATATTTAATCGTGTGCTAATTTAGTACTCCTTCTTTGTCTCTTGTAATTCTATGCTGTCGACATATAGAAAAAACATAGACAGATTTTTTTTACCTTCTAAATCTTTGAGAAAAGGTATACAGAAAAAGTCTGCATTTAAATAACAGACAAAATATATATTACAATGATGTTTGTCAGGCATTCTCTAGAGATGTGTGACCTAAATCCGTATTAGGAAACGACAAATGAAATTTAATGCCACATGTCCCGATATGTCAAGATGTTAAACCGTACCTCATGCCAGCGTCGAATATATTACACGCGCTATCGCGTAAACCCTTTTAATACATGTTTTTGCCTTTTGCGGCTTCACAATAGGTTATTGCTTCCTTCACTACTTGAACGCTTTATTTTCATGTCCCCGATGTATAACATTGACGTATGGTAGTACATTGACGAGCCACATCCGTCTTCTTCAAGCAGGTTTTGAGATGTCGATGTTTACTGTCATATCTTAAAGATATCGACTTTCATGAGCATACAATAAGTTGAGAAGGAAACTTTGTCAGAATCGCCTCGGCTTAAATATAGAGAAGCTTAGTAACTGTTTAAATAGGTACCTATTTCACTTTACCAAGTATGGATTGACAAAACGCACCGCTATCCGCTTATTTATTGTCTTTATTTAAATGCATATAAATGGCCAATACTGTCTCACTATCTCCCTCTAAATAATAATATAATAACGAGCGGGATAGAACTATACAATTGCAGCGATATAAAATGTCTCTTGGTTTATTATTAGGTGCACTTCTACGGGGGCTGGTGTGAGGTTTTCCAAGTTGCCTAAAATATCGACTGGATGGCTGGACTGCCAATGAATGATGACATGTGCGGACAACGCCCAGGGTTCCTTAATACATTGATATCCGCAGGTTTTATAATTAATAGTATATTTATATAGGAACGAATCCCACAGATTGCGCTAGCTCCAAAGTAAGCTTAAGCTTATGTTTTGGTATACTAACCCAACGATATTCTATTTTATAATAAATACATATATAGATAAACACCCAAGTCCCAGGACAATTTGAAAAACGCCATTTTCCAACTTGACCTGGCTGTGTATCAAACCAAGAACCACCGGATTGGCGGACTAACGTGTTAACCATTAAGCCACAGAGGTCTTATAACAATGCAAGTTCAAATGTTCCTGGACTAAAGGTTCATTTACACACGGTGCAAGTTTCTTGCCTGTTGCATACTTGAAGCCATATATAACTTGCAGTTTTTAAGCGAAACGTCACCCATACAAATCATTTATTGCTTCAATAAAATGGTATACAATGCAAGTTATGCAACAGGCAATAAACTCGCACCGTCTAAATGGGCCTTTAAACGCATATATGAGCAATGCGTTATGCGTAAGGCCGCGGGGCCACCGAGCTCCTTAGTAAGTACCAAACAGAGATCTCTGACAGGCAGATTTCTATCCTACGAACATTCACACCATAGCATTATCACGTCTCCACATTAACATGGACAATGACATGTTAATATTTGCGTTCGAGGATCTGACACAGCAAGCCGACACCGACAATGCAGCTACAAATTGTAGACAGTACAGAAGAAAGAATAACATCTATTGACGATTGACGACCTTTGTGGCCTAGTGGTCGGGTCAAGATGGTAAAAGGATCTTTTCCAGATTGACCTGGGTCTTGGATGTTTTATATAGGTATAGTGTTTGTTATAAAACAGTATCGTTGAATTAGTATCGGATAACACAAGTCTCGAACTTACTTTGGGGCTAGCTCAATCTGTGTGATTTTTGTTGTTTATTTATTTATCTATGTTTGTTCGTTACTATTTTCACGACAGTTGCAGCAGCAACAAAACTCAAAGCACACCGCCCTTTCAATCCTGTCCTGATCTGAAAATGCTGTTTTAAAAGTTTTAATTATTTAAGGTCTAGCTACATGCCAAGCCCAGTTTCATTTAAGTATGGCTACTTTACTCCCCACGTCTATTGTCTTGGTCTTGTAATTATTAATCATGGTGGTTAGGTATATGGATCTGACTGCGTCCGTGGCACAGTGGTAAAGGCGAACGCCTTGATTCGGGGGTCGTGGGTTCGAATTCCACTAAGAAGCATAAGTTGTTTTCAGTCTGGTTAGGATATTCCTGGCTAGAATCTGAAAAGAAAGATGATTCCGTGTTTCTGAAGGCAAGTATAAACTGTAGGTCCCGATCGCCAGCTAGCGTTTGCTCAAAACTATCTAAGAATTGGTTCTGGTCTACCCTTTGGGTTGTGGAGGTCAGGCGGCAGTCACTCTGTGAAAAAACCAGTATCCTCGATATCACCTAGGTTAGGTAGAGGACCCCGGGCTCTGAAGCGTTATCGCTGAGGCAAACACGGGAAAAAACGCTTCATTTTATGGCTCGTTAGTAAACCCCGAGTTTGAACTTTTGAGACAAACTCAAAGACCAAGTCCATATGTCAGAACGCGCAGGACAATACCTGTAGGTATTTTTGATTTGTGCCCACGCCGACACTGCAGGCATGATAACAGGCTATCTGGGGCAATTATATCTATGTAAATACTCCGCTGAAACGGCAATTTGTTGCGGGCGACGTGACATAGTTGATGATGTTACATACATTGTGGTCATTGAGATAGGTCAGTGACGGCAGAAAATAGATGGGACATTGGCCCAGCTTTGAAGTTTCATATTTGACTGCCCAAATTGTCACATAGTCATTTTTTACACACGCGTATGTATGTGAATATAACGTAGGGATACCGTAGATCGGCACATTTTACTCGACTGTCGTATCTTAATCTATGTGTTATCATTATATGTATACTTAGCAGTTGTCAAGCTATTCAGATTCGTAGCGATAATTCTTATTTCATATTCTCCATATTATCCATTTGCGGGACACTCAGAGGTCATCTCCAGCGGGAACCTTAGCTTCCGTTCTGTACGTTAGTAGGTACTTACAAATAATTATCACATGCCACATATCAATTCTACCGAGTTTTTATTGCCACTTACAGTTTGCTCGTGAAAAGTTGACTACCTAATAGGTATATGACGTTAGTAATAATCATACATTAAAATAAAGTTTTTTTTAATTTCCAACAAAGTATGTAAATCACTGTAGAACAAACATAGCACATTTTTATTATTCACTATAATGTTTTTAGAAACATAACAAAAAAATTGAAAAAATAAAAGATTAAATTATCCAATTTGCATGTTGTCAAACTCAAATCTTTTGAAGTTTATTTTCGTTTGTGTAAACAAAACACGTTGAATATTTTACAAATCCATTAACGAAGTACGGGCCGTAGCTTTTAATTAAAATTTCATAAAAGATTTCCAATGGGCTTTCTTTTACTACTCGACCTTATCCTTTCTTTGAATGAGTAAGCGAATATTTTATTGTTCACGCAAAAAGGATTTCTTTAAATATCTACTGACTATGTTTGCTACTGAATTTATTTTTGACTTAGCAAATAAAGCTTGACACACATGATAAACATAATTTCGGTAAGTAACCTATTTATTTTCACTCATATTTTGAACGAGGGAAGAAAAATGGCCGTTTTTTTATAAATACTTTGGGATATCTAGGGCTTGGTCAAGACAAAATTTATATGACAGACATCTCCGTTTCTTTTCAAACAATTTATTTTAAATAGAGGCAGCTCGAAAAATTAATGTATAAATTCATTCCCCTTGAGATAAAGAGGTCCGTAGGCTTTAGTAACCACTTTTATTACATGCATGATGACATGTCCGTTTATGACATACTCGTATAAAATAATTTTAAAGACATAACAAAGGAAAATCTGATTACAAAAACGCTCCGGAGATAATAGAATGAAAGCTGTCGATTTCTGCGATAACTCTGAAAACAAATGGCAGAAGATTTCTCTCTAAGTGACACGCCGATGGGTTTCGACATTCTATTATCAGACGGAAGAGTCTAGCTCTAAGAAAATTGAAAATCCCGCTGGCCTTTTAGACCGACTGGGAAATGAAGACGCCGCGTAACGAGAAGTGAAGTCTGTAACTTTGTGCAAGTAGAAGTTGCGAGTTTCCGTCTTTACTTTTACTCAATTTTAGTAAGAAATTTTCTGGTTTATGGGTAGAATTAGCTCGTGATAAAAATTGAGGTATTCAAAAGATTATTGTTCCGTCCATGGCCGTGGCGTAGTGGTCTTTATGCTAGTTCACCACCCAGAGGATCCGGGTATCGATCCCCGGCCGGGGCAAGTTGGAAAATACATTTTTATTTAAATAGCTAAGATAGGATAATTTACATATTTACAAATAAAAAAGAAAAATTGAAATACCTACCATAAATTTAATCTAAAAAATCGTGCCCATCGGCATAGTGCCAAGAACGCATTTCCCCATTGGATCGCAATACTGATGCGTTGGGCGAAAAAGCAGCCAGCTCTCTTGTCACCAGCGGCGGAGATCAGTCTTGGGGAGTTCACTTTAAGGAGACCCATAGCACCGGGGCCCCCTGGTCCGAAAGTCTCCACGCCAAACGGCACAAAAATATAGTCATCATAGTTGGAAAATGGCCTATATCAAATCGTCCTGGGTCTTGACTGTTTATCTTTATATTTATTTGTTATAAACAGAGATCGGAATCACGGGTGCTATTGCAATCGAAAGTATGGAGATTACTAAAAGTCCCGGGATTTCTCGAGAATCGGTACCCTAGTGACGGATGTAAATACATTACTAAGATTTCGAATGAAGATTATTATACTGTTTGCAGTATACACAATCTTTCCCTTTGAATGAATAATAGGAAATTGGGAACTAAACTAAGTAAATAAAACAGTCATAATTATGTGATTTCAGGATATATATTAATCGAAAAAATTACCTCCTATTATGCATTTAAAAGGAAAGATTGTGTATACTACAAGCAGTAGAATAATCTTCGTTCATTTTAGTAATGTATTTACATTCGTTACTAAGATAACGATTCTCGAGAAATCCCGGGACTTTTCGTTATATCCATACTTCTGATAGCAATAGCACCCGTGATTCCGATCTCTGGTTATAAAGTATAGTATCGTTGAGTTAGTACCCCATAACACGAGTCTCGAACTTACTTTGGGGCTAGCCCAATCAGTGTAATTTGCCCTAAAAAAAAAACGGATATTTTTCTCTACAGGTTGCATCCGATTTTTGAGCCATTAGTGCATGGACTCATCATTATTTCAGCCACAGGAAATCTGCTCTTGGACATAGGCCACCCCAATGATTTTTAAAAATGACTGACTATCGTTGATCCGTCTGAACTTTTTAACTTGCTCTAGCCTTTCCGATATTGAAATCGGGGTCACCGAACTTGAATATAATCGTGCAAATTGGAAAATGAACAAGCGAGAATTATGTGTACGCGTATTTATCGTTAACCCAGACTAGCTTTAAGTGTCTGAATAAATTACTATGCGTATTATACTTGACAATGAAATTGGTGGACCGCACACTTGTGACTTTGTTGCAACGGGCTGGGTTAATTAATTGCTAGTGGAATTTCCGTTAGATGGTTTTGTGCTAAAGTGTCGGAATCAAATAGTTTTGCGGCAATAGAGAGTCGGAGTGTCGTAGTTGGTATTCTGATATAGTGATATTTATATATGCATATTGCATAGTAAAATTGTCTGAAAGGCAAAACCTTGTCTAAACTGTGTGTTAAGTAAAGATTTAGATTTTTTTTCAATAGAGTCCATAACCCTATTACTTAAAATTATTAAAAAACACTGAAAGAACTCAAATGAACGTGGGTTGCTTAAAACGAACGATTATTTTAGCAAAATACTAAATGAAAGAACATAAAAAAATGAAATTTCCGAAAATAGCGCACGAACGCTCATGCGTAATTACTTTGCGGCAATGATTTTATATTCCTCTAACAAGGTCCTTAAGAGACCAGAGGTTTTAGATGACAGAGACAGTTTTTTGTCTTGCTACGGGGCCCCTAAGTATTTGCCTCATTCAATTGTTGACCTGAATAGTCCGAATTGTGAAAAGTAAGAAGTATTTCGAAACCGTGTGTACGTTTGAATGTTAATTGTTAACATTTACTCTGCTAATTTCTTAGCCCTAATTCCTTATGTGTCTTGTCGTGACCCAGCTGTTATTCACACCTGCACAAATGTTAATTTAGGTGGGTCACAATTACATATGGACGATTAAAGGATTCTAGAGTATTGTATAAAGTGTGCGTTCCACTACAAAGAAAGGAAGAAAATTTAATACCAAAGCTGACGTTTAAATTTGTAAAATAAGTGTAATCGAGCTTGATCGCGATGTATCTGATAATTATAGTCTTGCTATATTCCGATATGCACCATTCCAAGTCTTCCCGTGGATGTAGTAGAAGGCGACTTAGGAAATACAAGCTAAACAAAGTTTATAAACGACAATGAGACCTCTGCAACCTGTCTGGCCAGCGTGGAGAGTGTAAGCCAAATCCTCTGACTGCTCTGGCCAAGTATGGCACTGGTAGTGCAGAAAGGGTCGTGATCATCGCCGGAGTGGAGATTAAAAAGACCTGATGATGATATTCGATCGATTTTATAAGTACATGTTGTTATAATGTCTCTCCAACCCATGTACTGAAATACCCTTTTAATTTTTGAGCCTAAATTTTCAAATGCGTTGGACCTAGTCACTGGTAGTTGAACAGTAGCAACAGTAGTAGTAACAGTATTTTCGTATTTATACAATTTCACAGTCAATCATTGTCTGTCTACTTCGGCAATTTATTACCCCATTTGTGATTACGAGTTGAGTCTAAAGTGTGCGTATGAAAGTGGTATGGGAACCGTTCTCTAGAGGACCATAGATCAACTGGCGGTAAACAATGCCCTTACTGTGTAGTGAAATCTACTTTCGACGGCACATAATTGGAATTTCCGAAAATGGCGCACGAACGCTCATGCATAATTACTTTGTGGCAATGATTTTATATTCCTCTAACTAGAACCGCAAGAGACGGTTTATCAGAAAGAAACCCACCTGCAGTTAAGTTGTGATGCTTATTTAAACAGTACCTAAAGATTAAAAGCGATATTTCCCGATGTTAGTCGTCATACTAAAGGTAATTAAACTTTTGTGTGTGGCTTTACCGGATTCCAGTATAAATCAATAGTTTTACTATTGTGTCTGGTTTTTGCACACGAAAGGTTAAGTAAAAAAGTTAGAACTGAAATAAAATTGACCTAATTGACAAGTTTCACTGATAAATTTAAATTTAAAGTAGCTAACGCTTTTTAGGTAATTATTGTTTGCTTTATCCTTATTATAAACTTACTGCTTTAAGTATATCTAGGTTTACACATAGACAAGGTAATGTCTTCTGGGTGATTGTAATGATATGTGGTCGCGTGTAGGACTTAGATTTATTGAGAAAGTGCGTTAGCTAGACGTTAGTTAGGCTCGTATCACCCACGTGCGTAGAGCGCCTGAGGCAACCTTCGATGGTCTCAAGAGAAAAGAGCCGCGTTGTAATTTAGTCATGTAACTATGTTTCAAACAGACCTATATTATTTTTAAATTATTAATTTTTAACAACATTACAATGCTCGGATTATTATCCAAATTAAAACATGAGATGAAAAATTTCGCCACGAGTGGATTTTTCATCACATATTTTAATTTGGAGATATCTAGACACGTGGCAGCGTGTCAGAGCCAAGTAAAAAAAAAGAACTGGGGGATGCAGCAGTCGTGTTTATATTTATACGAACCATTTCGAGCTACTTTTGACCCTTTCACAACTCGAAACGTTTTTAACCTAAATACATGAAATTTAGCACACCAATTAAAGTTGTCTAGCTCATCTCAAATACAAAATTTCAATAATGTACCTATAACAGTTATTGATATAATAACGTTTAAAATACCTGAAAAATGTGGTAATTGACCACTAATCCATCATCAAAAAGGTAACTACTTCCATATGACCTGGAAAGTTGATACCTGGCATCTAGGTAGACTATCACGCGTATACAAAGGAAAAATTCAAAAAACAGTGTATTTCGTAGATAGAAAGTTGATATATCGCATCTAGATAGACTATTACGCGCATATAAAAAAAAAACAATTGATAAAACAGTGAATTTTGTAGATTTGATTATTTTTCAATTGACCACTTATCCATCATCAAAAAGGTAACCTACTTCCATATGACCTGGAAAGTTGATATTTGGCATCTAACTAGACTATTACGCATATTAACAAACGAATAATTAAAAAAAAAAGTGAATTTAGTAGATTTGATTATTTTTCAAAAAGGTAACCTACTTCCATAGGTGTGACCTGGAAAGTTGATATTTGGCATCTTGGTATACTATTACTCGTAAACAGAAGCAAAGTTAAAAAAAATTCATACGTTTCATAATTTTTCAATAATCGGTTTTATTAAGTAAGTGCGTAACAAAATTATACGAGCAAGCATTTCTTATTTCTGATACCGCTCGCTGTGCAAAAAGTAATGATATCCCACAAAAACATAAATGTGAAAATGGGGGCCATGTTTAAAATCCGACACAAGAATTGAGATCTAAATGGCCGCCAAGATTTTAGAGAATATATAAATTTATTTATAAGAATCTTACCATTTAACTTGGCTAGTTTGAGCAAGTCTACTTATATTTGGCTAATCAACTTATCACCTTTACGTTATAAGTTATTGTTTTTACATTGTAAGGTCCTATTCTTTTTAATATCAGAATTGCGTAAAAAACTAGCCAGGTTAAATGTTAAGATTCTTATTAATAAATTTCAATATTCTCTAAAGAACTTGGCAGCCATTTAGATCTCAATTCTTTTGTCGGATTTTGAACTTGGCTCCCATTTTCACATTTGTTTTTGATGGGATTATTTTTAGCAGAAACCTGTATCAAATATCCCGTGTGTCACAGACATGCTATTTGATTTTTAGCAGGCAAATAAAACTCATATTTGAAGCGATCCTAATCATTCCTGTTTTTCTTAGACATCCGAATGACTTCCCAAATGACCGATTGGATGCGACGAGCTTCCAGCGAATAAAATGTTTATGTAATAACAAGGTATTTTGTTGGCAGTTTTAAACGTCTATAAGTGTGGATTACGTGTAATATTTATTTATATATATAGGTGCCTATGGATTTAGAGCGTTCTTCTTGTTCAGGGCGACTGATCACCTAGTTAGTAGGTGGGTCTAGTCTAGTAGATCGCTATTCAAAAACCTTTCTCCTCCAGTGGCCATCGGTTCGTTGCTCTACTATTATTCACATGATAAAAATAAACAGCCTTTAAAAATACACAATACCAATTAAATTTAAACCGAGTCATAAAAGCCTATATGACTTAAGTGATTGAAATCAAACAATTTACATCCTGTTGATAATTTAAGCCCGACATCTGTCGCTCGACGAATTTGCATCAAAAACGGCTTTGCATAAATGTGATACGGGCCTAATTGTAAGGCTGTGTATGCCTTTATTTGAACCGGCAGTTAAGCTTAGTCATTGCAGACTTGCAGGCATTATTAGCTACATTGATGCTGCTTCTGATTTTTAACCCTCGACCCTTTCTTAACCCTTCATTTGTTAACGAGAGCGTAAGCACTTGTTTTGTTGTTTTTCGTGTGTGTAAGTGGCCAACACTGGTGTCAGATTTTTTATGCTGCCTAAAGGCATCTGACATAGCTTGACGACTGCCATACAATGATGACAGCCGGGACCAACGGCTTATACGTGCCTTCCGAAGCACGGAGGAGAACGAGAAATTTTTGTGCTACTTGTGGTCACCCATCCAAGTGCGGACCACGCCTGGTGTAGCTTAACTTGCGAAAGCGCTAGTAATGCGCACTCCCGCCAGGCCACCGAGCTCCTAAATCTGTTGTTTCTTTTTTCACAACAACAGAACGGTTAACGATTTTTGAAAATCAAAAATAATGTATTTTAATTTACATACATGCGGTTTAAGTCTTTATTCCCATTGGCTTAAACAGAACCTAGGGCATCTAGTTTTGTTTCCATTTCAAAGATTTGCCGCTATCTCATTCATAATCATCATTTCAGCAACAGGTAGTCTACTGCTGGGTGTGTTCCTCAAAGATAGCCATAAAGACCGATAGGTAGCGGCCTGCAACTTTGCTCAGGTCTTCTGACCACCTAGTAGCTGGGTGTACTACGTGCTTGCCGGTAGTCCATTAAAAATCGTGCCCATCCACCAGATTGGATTATACGTACTTTCCTTATTTCTGATCCGAGTAGGATAAAAAAGATAAGATAAAAAAAGATAAAAAATCTATTTATTGCTCTCCATAAAATCTTACAAATAAATAAGTACATAGATAATATGTGAATACATAAAACACGACAGTGTGTTATGTGACCAAGGAGATATAGAGACTAAGATAAGGAGGAAAAGAGAAACACAGAGCATCCATTCTTCTTAATCCGTTTAGTGACCGTGATCCGTTTTGAGGCTACTTATAAGACCCACAGTAAAGGACCTATATCCCTGCCACCTATTTCTCCACAAAATAATTTGGCATATGGAAGCGACACACTTCAAAGCGTGTACCCGAGCGAATGGGCTATTAAATCGTCAATAAAACGAGGTGCGACCGCAAGCCGTCCCTAGTAGGGCTGTCCACACGAGACTTTACGTAGGTATTTCAATTGTCTCAAATATTTTCTTCCTTTAAACCGACTTCGAAAAGGAGGAGGTTTTCAATTAGAATTTATATATTTTTTATGCATATTTCCCGATTACTCGAAGACGCCTGGACCAATTTTAAAATATATTCTAATAACATTCGAATTGATAACTTCCTTTTTTAAGTCGGTTAAAAGTATGATACGTGTAGCCTTAGCAATACTTATTGAATATAAGGTACTTATATGTATGTCTTGTATCGTTAATAATAAATTTAATATATGCGTTTCCCGCGCGCTTGAATTTTGTTTACTGTATTTATTAATTTTGACGCAGGGATACATCCAGATTACGATTTTATGGACAGGGTTTGCGATCCTTTCCAGTAGTTAGAAAATAAAACTTAAGGTAGAGAGAGAGGAGTGGGAGAGAGAGAAAGTATTTAATCTCTCTCCCGAGATGATATGCTTTGCCAACCCTATTGCACGTCCTCCAGGTGAGGCTTGAATTGTCCGCCAGTCCAATACTCAGTTAATTTCAAAACCGATTGAACATCATACAGGTCGATAAATCTATTCGGGACGTGGTTTTATTCGCTATTTGTTTCACATAAAAAATATTACTCACAACATACTAATACTTACAAATAAAAAGGCCCGGTTATTCTTTACCCTGCATCAACGTGCCCAAAAGGCTGGCAGCATTGCCACGTTGTAAAACAATGCTTATTTTCTGACCCAGATATAGGCCAGTCTTCTGGTCACAGGAAACTTCAATAAGTTTCCTTGAGATAGCGCCAAATAATTTAAAATACTATATGATTTTAATTACTTTGTGTAATTCCGCCACCAGCTAGTTCATGCAAACTATTGCCGGCCGGCGCCCACCCACTACTATTAAGTGTTAGTCCCAGCATACCTGCCACCAACCGACCCTGTGCATCCGCCACCAACAGCGGATGCATGCTCCCTCCGATACTGCTGCATCTGCTGCGGCTGCAGCAACATCGGACACCGCATACGCGACACGTGTTTCGCCTCTCCACGAGGCATCCTCAGGCACCAAATAAGTTTTTGATCGTTCGGCGGTCAAGCGTCGAATGATAAAACTACACCATAATATACATAATTTTAGGGTAATTTAAACCTTTTTTACTGGCTGCCTCCAGGGTATAATGGTCAAGACCTTCGCCTTGTGACTCGGAGGTCATGGGGTCGAATCTCACTGGGAAGCATAAACGAACATAAGAAACGCTCTGGGATTTGGAGTGCGAATTCTAACTACAAAAGCCTTAGTGCTTCCTGGCCGAAATTAACAGGCTTATATGGAATGTCGTGTACAAGTATTTATGTTGTCGCTGGAATAACAATAGAGAATATGAATGAAAAAATATGTGTTATCTAACAAGTTTATACATAAATATTCAAAAGTACTAACAGTGAAAACAGAATAAAAATTGGTTGAAAAACGAACGATATATAACGATTTTACGAAAATATGTCTATTTCACTCGCAAAAACGCTATTTCCTATGGCAAATGTATAGATGATATGGACTTTGACGTCACCAGTCTATATCGGACTTCTCTTTCTAATTGAAACTTTAAAGTATCACATGTTCGTCGCTGATTAAGATATTTTATACATTCTTTCATATATGTTTACTGTGGTTGTTAAGGATTTTATAAGGCAAATAAAAAAAATACGTGCATATTCCGTGTTACTAAACACGGAATAAAATAAACATTTAAGGGGGACTCCCATACAACAAACGTGATTTTTTAAAGATAATTGTACGGAATCCTTCGTGCGCGAGTCTGACTGGCACTTGGCCGGTTATTTATGTTAGGTATTATAGTATTCCTTCTATACTGTTTTAGGAAAAAAGTAAAAAAAACGAAGAATGTACTAGCTGCTTCTCTTCCCGTGCAGTTCTTAAAACCTTGATCTTGGGAATGGTGGAAAAGGTGAGAATCTAAATGCGATTAGCAACCCAGCAATATTTCGATTCCATTTATCCATCTTCACGTCAATGACGACCTCCGTGGCGTAATGGTCAACATGCTAGACTGCCAATTCTAGGTTCTGGGTTCGATCCCCAGCCAGGGCAAGTTGGAAAATGGCCTTTTTCAAATTTTCCTTGGATGTTTATCTATATATGCAGTATTTATCATAAAATATAGTATCGTTAACACAAGCTTAAGCTTACTTTGGGGCTAGCTCAATCTGTGTGATTTGTCCGTGTATATTTATTTCACATATACCATCACATTAAACGTGTCCTTTGGGTATGACGACCTCTATCTACCCCGTCAAAAATGAAAACGTGATGGGTAATATATCTGTATTAATTTGTTTATTTCTTTTTCAGGTATGTTACTGGAATCGTTTGGTGATCTCGTAAAGATGGTAAGCTACAATAAGTCAAGGTGATACTATGAAAGTAATAAATAAATAAATATAAATATAAAGGGACAAATTACACTGATTGAGCTAGCCCTAAAGTAAGTTCGAGATATGTGTTCTTTGTATCTATATATGTATTTTTTATATCATATAAAAAATACATAGTATATAGATAAACATCCAAGACCCAGAACAATTTGAAAAAGGCCATTTTCCGACTTGCCCTGACCGGGGATCGAACCCGGAACCTCTGGGTGGCGGACTAGCATGGTGACCACTACGCCACGGAGGTCGTCAACTAACAACATAATAGCATTACGTATATTGCATTACATGATGTAGTTCGCGGTGCAATCGCGAAGCCGCAGTGAAGCCCGTGAGTCCCGTGACCGCCCATGCGGATAATCGGATCCTACTCGTACACCTTCTACTACGGAATATATTTATTTATTTATTTATTAAATCTTTATTGACCAAAAAGGTACAAAAGGTGGACTATAAAATATACTTCTTTTTATTTTGTTTCGGGTACATTGTCAGTAGCAGCATCAGTAATCACAACATAATGGAACTACGTAATATATTTTTTATTACATGACGTCGTACGCGGTGCAATCGCGAAGCCGCAGTTGAAGCCCGTGAGTCCCGTGACCGCCCATGCGGATAATCGGATCATACTCGTACGTGTAGTACACCTTCTACTACGGAATATACTTTTTTATTTTTTTCGGGAGGCATGGAAAATTCTCCACCGATAAGAACATTGTTTTTAAATACATTGATAATGACTATAGGTACATTATCAGTAATAGTAGTAAGTATTTTGTATCTTTAAAAGCATTGTCATCAAACTCAACGTAATAGCATTACGTATATTGCATTACATGACGTAGTTCGCGTTCGCGTGTGGATAATCGGATCCTACGTGTAGTACATCTTTTACTACGGAATATACATTTTTTTTTTTTTTGGGAGGCATGGAAAATTCTCCACTGACAAGAACATAATTATTAAATACATTGATAATGACTATAGGTACATTATCAGTAGTAATAGTAGTAAGTTTTTATCTTTCAGAGCATTGTCATCACACACAGCATAATGACCTTACGTATATTGCATAACATGACGTCATACGAGGTGCAATCGCAAAGCCGCAGTGAAGCCCTTGACAGTGCGGATAATCGGATCTTACGTGTAAGTACCTTCTATTGCGGAATACACTCAATGTTACGTCTTTACTATAGGGCGGAAGTCGTGTTGTTCAGGGAAGTCAAGCGTTTGGCTAAAGATCGGGAGGCATGGAAAATTTTCCAACGACAAGACCATAGTTTTTAAATACATTGATAATGACTATAGGTACATTAATTATCAGTACTAGTAATAAGTATTTATCTTTAAGAGCATTGTCATTACACACAAAATAATGGCATTACGTATATTGCATTATATGACGTCGTACGCGGTGCAATCGCAAAGCCGCAGTGAAGCCCGTGAGTCTCGTGACCGTCCGTGCGGATAATCGGATCCTACTTGTAAGTACGCTAACGTAGCATATGACTTCATCATTGTGTGTTTATTTTAATACTTTATTTGCCCTGGGTTTTGTGTATTTATATAGGTATATTTGTTCTTGAGGGTTCCATTCTATTCCATTTTCAGCCCACGTCAACCCTCTGCCATAGGACTCCCTTTTGTTTTCGCCATTTCCCACGGTTCTGTACCATTCTCATCCACTGCTTACCCGTCAACGTTACAATATCGTCTGACCAACGGGCCAGTGGTTTGAGAGTATCTGTTAAATATACTGATTATCACGCCTGTTACCCATGGAAGTAGAGACTATGAATATTTCTATACATTTATTAATTGTATATTCATATTTCTATACACAAAATATGAATATACAATTCTTGCAAACCTCTTTTGAATCGTCACTCATTACTCTTTTCAGGCATTGCCTCTGGTTTATACATGTTTATAAATTATTGAAACTTAAACTCAAGCCCAAAACCACTGCCATTGCAAATAAAGCGTTACACATTATATAACGTACCTAGTTCGAGGTGCAGTCGCCAAGTCGCATGAAGCCCGTAGCCCCGTGAGTAATAATCGAATCCTACGTGTAAGTACGCTTACGTAGCAAATGACTTCATCGTTTTGTGTTACTTTTAATACTTTATTTGTTATTATTTGTGAATTTAAAGAATTAAACAGACATGTATAAACATATCTGTTTAATTCTTTAAACTCAATCTCAACCTCAAAACTACTGTCATTGCAAATAATGGACGTACCTAGCTCACGGTGCAGTCGCATGAAGCCCGTAGCCGCCCGTGCGGATAATTGGATTCTACGTGTAAGTACGCTAACATAGCATACGACTTCACCATTGTGTGTTACTTTACAGGTTCACTATATTATACTTACGGCGCTGACTCAGCGAACCCAAGTGAATCTTGGTCCCCGACACCAGAAGGCGGTACAATCGGAACCTACCTGAAACTACGCTAGCGTAACATACGAACTTTGCCATTGCGTGTTTTACTTTACTACTTCATTTGTCTTTGGTCTTGAGTGTTTAACAAAATGTGTATTTAAATGTTTTTCTCTTAAAATAATTCCCATTACCCTAGACTTCCCCATACCATCGTAGTCTACGTTTTATTTTGAAACGACATGTCAGATTTCGGTAAAAAATGGAAATTTTAAAGAAATTGCAATTATCTAGGGTTATAATTGGTTTCCGACGGTAAAATTATAAACTGTAAAGAAAATATAAGGGTGTAGAAGTTTTCCATACTGATGGTCAAATATGTTATAATACACTACATTCTTGAAATTTCTTTAAAATTACTTAATTTTGCCCCTATCCGACATGTCGTTTCAAAATAAAACGTAGACTACGTTTGTATGGAAAAGTCCGATTCTGCCTAGAAAACGGAAGAAATGGAGTTTTATTACAAAATAAGAATAGAAGTTCGTTTTTCGTAACTCTCCTACAAAATAGGAACAGAAATTCTTTCATGACAACTATTTAAAAATATTTTTGAGTATAAGTGAAATATTTACTAGTTTGTAACTAGTTACAAAATACAGTCACGTAGGCGGTCGATCAGGTTTTTTGTAGACAGTTTAATCTCTGTAACTATTTAAACTCAAGCAATAAATACAGTTTTTTTTCTAACATCTTCCTATAAGTATGTAACCTACATATTTTTTAAGCATGCAGTTGCACTAGAAATATGCATTGAATCAAAGGCTAAAACGTCACAGTAGTCTCGTACATGACAAATAGCGACCACACTCCACTCAGGACGAGAAGCGTGTGTCGGTTTTTACGTTCTTGATTTATGGGGGCAGCTATGAGAAAAATGGTTCTTTGTGGTCTGTGGAAAATTTTAAAAAAAGAACTAGATGTAGGATGTGAGGTTTGTTAGAAGAAGTTTAGCTGTATGTAAAGTACGTAAGTGCTACTGGCACTAAAGTTGTTTCTGAATTTTCCTAAGCCGTAACAATTTCGAATAGAGGAAGAATGCCTCTTTTTGTCCGATAAATATACCCATTTATATTTTTCCATTAACCTCATCTAGACCATTAAATTAATAGTATTTTACCCGACAAAGCCAAATGGTTGGGTTATGATTTTAACAGTCTATGTAAGCCATTTATTTATGACTGTTCCGCAGTAGCATCTGAACCGCTCATTCGATGTTAACAAATGAAATGTCAATTGATTAGTCTTTTTTAAATATAACTGTAAAACCTTAAGACCCTTTTGTAATCATATTTCATGTCCTAGAGTTATTATAGTAGTTTATGTTAAAAGGGTATATCTAACCAAATGGTGGCAAAAATGTTTATCAATAATAACTCCATTTACGAAAAGCTGTAAGTATTACTCAGCCGGCCCATTTCTTGTAGTAAGGTAACACTCTGTCTGCAGAACTATCTCTGTGACGGTGACCTACTAAGCACTGGGTGTAATTACACCAGCCAGATCCTATGTGGGGCGATCGCATCTCTCTCACGTCTTTAGTACACTCACTCTGTATCTCTACATACGTCGCGTCGTAGTCCTTTGTTATAATTGGATACTTTCCTGAGTGAAACATAAATTATTTGGTACTGTTAAGAAAATAAAACGTCACAAAATAATTTCACTTGTCATTGCTAACAAACTGCTATTAAAAGAGCTATTTGACTCCAATACACTATTACGTCATTAGTCTTTATTTCATACATAATATCTGTTTTAACGTTTAGAAAAAAGTATCTGATTTGAATTGTTGGAAACTTCCCTATTGGGTACTTTCCTGAGTCAAACATAAAGTATTTGTTATTATTCTGAGATTATTTGGTACTGTTAAGAAAATTAAACGTCACAAAATAATGTCACTTGTCATGATCATTAATAACCATGTCAATGTGATTTTAGATAAATCATTGCAGAAAAACTGATATTAAGAGCGTTGTTTGTCTCCAAGAAACTATAACGTCATCAGTCTATATTTCACACAAATCCCATAGAAAATATTTGTTAAGACGTTTAGAAAAAAGTATCTGATTCGAGTTGTTGGAAAGTAGCGAATTAAATTTTTATCCATGTTGGTCTGCTGCTTTTCACGTGCAGATCGTCAAAGCCAATCAAGGGGCGAAAATCAGGATCATGTTTACGTCAGACGATGCGGCTAGCAAAATCTCTATTTTGATTCCTATTTTTCCACCTGCAAGCCTATCATACAGTTAAAAGTGGATAGGGTCTTACCGCCCTAGGCTTTGTCTACCCCGTTAGAGATGAAGTTTGTGTACAAAAATACAAAATAATTTATTGAACGAGAGAACACTACACTCTATGATTACTGATCACAAAGATTTCCGCACTAGGAACAAGTCTGTATCAATCAGAAAGATTAACAAAATAAAGCACTTTTACAGTTCAGCTCGGGCGACGAGGAATTTTAATAAGATTAAAACTAAAACTATGTGTGTACATATAGACTCATTGTTGCATTATGTACTTTAAAAAATTACGCTTGATTGGTTTAATTCAGTGCAAAAAAACCAAATGGAATAAATTAAAGAGCAATACAGAGTTGTGCTTAGTTTACAATATAATTGCTGAATATATATTTAACGTCTAAAGCTGAAAGTTACAGATTTATTCGGCGACTTGCTTTTTTGCAATATGAGGTCCGTATTCCGCGATATAATTGCCAAGCTTATTATCATCCCTCAGGCTTATTTTAATACGTTATTAATATTATTCCAGCCTGCTAAACCGAATTTAGTCGTGATTAAGCAAATTGGATTCAGAACAGTCTCCAATTTATAATCTCATTCCGCGGTGAAAATAGAATAAAAGCTGAAACCGACACGCCACATTTAAGAAACGGAAGCCACTATTTTAAGGCTAGTTATCCATCACATTAATATATTGAGGTTAGTTATAAAAATATGAAAATAACATCATATACCTGTTCCAGCAATCTATACCTACCCCATTTGTTTATATTTAAATAAATGTGAAAAATCTTGAGATGCCTTTTTATTAAAATAAATACATTTACACTTAACGAAATAATATCTTTACACGTAACTAAATATGTAATTTAAAAAATAGTTCATTTAATTTAAAGTGTAAGTTAAGTACCTAAGGAAATGGAGTATAGACGGGTATAGACAACATGCTTTTGTTATGTATATTCTAAATCTTTGGTACTGACTGACCTACGCTTCACTTATTAGGCGCTTGAAAATACAAAATAATATATAGGGTAAGTTAGTTTATTTCTTTTACAAGCGATTTTGGAATAAGTTCCATTTTTACATGTCTATTTGCGGCGATTTTAGGTGACTGAAAAATTAACTTGTCCTACCTAGTAGTCCTATCAAATTAAACTTACCAATCGTCGTAAAATTGGTGCCCGAGAGAAAGAAGGAATCTGGTATCTATTTATTGATTATGCATTTTTGCAAAAATACGGCCAATTTTGGCAAAAAAAGCTATAAAAACCTTCACGTTGTCACTTTAAAATATAAACAGTAAATCATAAAATAGTTTAAAGAGTTATATAAGGTTTAATCAAGGCAAAATTTTAAATGATATCTCTGTTTCCTTTCAATTAACAATCGGGTTACTAAGAATTTCATTTACTAGTTCTCAAGTGAGTGAGTGAGCATCTACAATCTTCGTAGAAGACCAGTATAAGTGTACACTGAGCCTAATAGTTCAATGGCACGCGTTTCACTATAATTTCAATGTAAAGTGTGCCCAATTGCCATCTAAGTGGCGTTTACTTAATATAAGTGGCACTTAGTACAGTAGCGTTCGTAACGTCAGTATCGGGACTAAAGTTAATGGGTAATCAGTAATCACTTCGGATGTTTTACTTACCGCGTGGCTCGAGCGTAGTGGAGCTTTTTACCCGACTGTGCCAGAAGGAGAGTTTTGTTTTCCGAGAGTATGTATGTATGTATGTATAATTGTTTGGCACGCTTTGCTGCCTGAACGGCTCGATGAATTTAACCTTGAGAGGTGTCATTAGATTCGTCTTAATTCAGAGCGTGACAAAGGGAATTTAAAAAAGGCAGTCGGGACCCTTGTTTTTTATAATTGTAATGATGACTTTTGTAGTTTAATTTTTCATAGTTAAAAAGAAATTAATTAGTTTTTTAAAACGGCGTAGATACCTAAATTGAAAAATATGCGTTAACTAGATGCGTAATGCAAGCAATTTAAATGTTGTTCAACAAGATAGATAGATATAGCTTTAAAAACTTAAGCCCAACGGATTTTTTTATGGAAAAGTGTGTTTTTCTGTTAATACAAGCATAGCAGGGAGCAATAGCTTATTATGTATATAATTTTGAAATTTGCTTTTTGAGACCCTTACGGTATGATTTGATTTGATTTATTTTTTAGTTTATTATCACTTTATGATCTCTTTCGGCCATAAAGTGATGAATTACAAAAAATGCTACCGCAAAATTTACAATGACGTCACATAGCCTATAACCAGCAAATAGTCAAGACGTTTGCAACGATACCTCATTTTTCAAAGTATCATAGATATCTTTAGATACGAGGAACAGATGAACATGCATACATAGCGTCGAAACTCACAACCCTCCTTTTGGCTTCGAAGTAGTCGGGTAAAAAGCAACACACAGAATTACTTTATTCGGCATCCTAGATGACAAACTTTTGTTTTTTCCTACTCTCACATCACAATAACACACTCCTGACGGTAATCCACCCAAGCTTGTTCATTACTGACCACAAACCACAAGCCTAAAGTAAACACATGAACAAAGACCTTTGTGCTGACTCTTTTTGTCTCTGGTCATATCCTGAACGCGGGTCATCGACCGCTGAAAAGATCTCTATTTCGTTCGGATGTCAACGTACGTTCTACTATTCCATTGAATCGAAATGACTGTAATAGAAAAGAATGCGTACATATTTTTCGTATTTACCTGTCACGTTTGTGTGTGTTTTGCAAAAATAGATTGTTTTGAGTTAATAAAGTGCTGTTGAACTAAAAAGGTTTCTCTTCAGAAGTATATACTACTACAATGCAACACAATAAGTTGAACAAAAATAGCGCATTTCAAAGTATTTTTGTACAAATTCCCGGCACGTAGGTTGAACCAATATAGGGGGGTATATAATATAGGGTGTTATCGGCGCAGGTACAAATAATGCGCCGACGACTGCCATTTTGATTCAATTTACGTGT
The DNA here is from genome assembly GCA_943193695.1 of Acrobasis suavella. Classification (NCBI taxonomy): domain Eukaryota; kingdom Metazoa; phylum Arthropoda; class Insecta; order Lepidoptera; family Pyralidae; genus Acrobasis; species Acrobasis suavella. The sequence goes on from OW971943.1 coordinate 5,212,216, forward strand.
CGAGAATTTGTAGAAAAATGCTTTGAAGTCCGCCATTTTTGTTCAGCTTATTTGTGTCGCATTGTACTATACCACTTAACTTAAACTAATATGACGGAACGAGTGCGATTATTATGAGTAGTATTTTTTTTAAGTACATACATCACGTCTTTATCTCTAATTGGGGTAGATATAGCATTTTTGATGGCTCTGGGCTCTGCTTAGAGCCGCAAGACCCAAATGTCACGCGTGATGGTGGTCGAGAAGATAGATAAAGGAATTAAAATAGTGACTGCATCTAGTGATGTACAAGACTCGAGTCCTACGAGTCTTCTTACTTGGACTCGGAGTCGTTTACAGGGCTCGACTCTTTTAACGGAAGGCTCGACGACTGTGAGCTTAAGTGAGCCTCGGAGCTTGAAATTAGAGCTCGAGTCTCTTTCTGCACCCGAGCCTTTTTCTGCGCCCGCGTCTTTTTATCCTCGGACCCGAGTCCTTGTTAGCTTTCAAAAACAGCTCACGTTCATTTTAAGACTCGAGTTTTTTTAAAGGCTCGAGTCTTTGCTCAGAGAACTCGCGCTTGCCTCGCCTCGGAACTCCAACAAGCCTATCGAGCTCATAGAACCCTGCAAAACGGACTCGAGTCTTTAAAATTAGAACTCGAGGACTCGAGTCTTATATACTCGTATCACTAATTGCATCTCCTATAAATAATCGCATTTTCGAACATTTCCTCGACCATTTTACTATCTGCAGGAAGAGAAGCAGCCTGTACATTCTATGTACAACTGTTCTACCTGACCAACATGAAAGTACTAACAGTGGCGTTGGGTCAGAATTTGGGTTAGTATAGCTATAAAACTATGAAACGAAATAAATACCCACCTAATTCGGTTCTATTAAGGTAAATAAGGTAATAAACATTTTAAAAGTTTAAACAGCAAGTTATATAAATATATTTTATTTATATAACTTGCTGTATAAACTTTTAAAAATCTAAGAATGTTGTGTTCACCTGTAATTGGATTGCAGGCTAGAACACAGAACTATTATGCAGCAGTGTCATTATATTGATTGACGTAGTTTTGTAGAAAGTATAGCTGGCATTGCATGAATCGTAACATCGATTTAGCAGGTTTCATGAAAAAACTGGTTCTGGGTCCATCATGACAAATGATCGATATAAAAACAAAAAAAGTATCCTGTAGACGCGATATTTTTTAAAAAACCTGACAGAACGGCGAGTAATCAATGCCAAGTTAATTTTAACGTGCATTAAATGCCTTTTCGCGCTAACCGCATGAAATACGATCGTACTGAGGCGTGTAAACCATACTGAAGCCGCAATGCCACCTGCTGCTACATGGTTGCACATCATCATCATCAAGATAGGTAGATACACCACTATCACGTCTTTATGCAGCAGTCAGAGCCCAGGGCCCCAGAGTCCCAAGACCAAAATAGGCCACTTTTTAAATTTTTTTTTATTAGGTTCACAAAACTGACATTACACAGTAACATTATACAATATGTAACAAAAACCCTGACCGATCCTTGTAGGAGCAACTCAGACCGCCAATATGAACAACTTTTCCTAGGGGACCAATACTGGAAACTAAAAGAAAAAATCTACATTTTCATACAAATTGCCGGGCCGGTTGAACACTTTTGTATGAAAACGTCGATTTTTTTTCGTGTTTCAAGCATTGGTCCCAAAGGGAACGTTGTTGATATTGACGGTCTGAGTTGCTCCTACTAGGATCGGACAGGGTTTTTGTTACATACTGTATAGGTATCTTAGATATTAAGAAACATGTGAAAGTGCAAAGTCTTTTCGATGTGAACACAGCATGCATAATATACAGAAACCTATACAAGTAAAACAAATATACCTACACCGAAATATGAAATAATTGTTTGTTTGTTTGTAATAATTTTATTGTACCAAAAAAACAAAATAAAGTACAAAAAAATCGAATAATAATAATTATACATAGTTCAAAGCATATTATTTTTGATGGAACACTTTTAGCGGCGAGAAGGTGGCAAACGGAATCAAGGTAGTTGTATTAATTACATTTTGGCCCATTCCCTCGATCGTCTTCTACGATCTGCACGGAAAGAGAAGCAGCTAGTAAATTTAATTTTCTCTCCCAGACCTAGAAACCATGACCTTCAGGTTCTTGGAAACTACTATAGGATCTAAATGGCTAATAAAAAAAATAAAAAACTGTACGATAGTCATATTTTCAAAAAGTACTTTAGAAAAATCTATGGTTTTAAACGTGTGCAGAGCATGTTTGTAACCATTATCAATGTATTAAATTCGAACCAAAGTAATTTTTTGAGTAGCGTATTTTCGATGTTTATTACTGTTTTACTATTCGCAAGTTCATTGAACTCTGGCAAATATAAAAGCAAATAGTATGGGATTGGATCCTCACCCCGATTTCTGTAATCCGTCCGCATCAAACGAACTACGCAGTAAGTATTCATGAGTATTTCGATCCATCTGTATTTGAGTCTCTCTAATGAGCGCTTTCGATCTTTTTTTAAGATTTTTTTACGATCTGACCTAACTAAAGTTAGTACTTACATATTAATTCAATATGCAGAACTTACAAACTATCTTTGCAGCTGGTTGGAAAACCTTTTTGGCAAACGCATTTCCACGGAAGTCGGTTGTAACATGAACGGATTTCCAAAGAATAGGAGGTTATGAATTCGGTTACGATCTTTTTACCCGACTGCGCCAGTAGGAGGGTTATGTTTTTTTAGAGTATGTATGTATGATCGTATGTATATATGTATGTATGTATAATTGTTTGGCACGTTCTGCAGCCTGACCGGCTCGATGGATTTGAGCTTGAGCTTATATTCGTATTTACTGTAAAAGTGACACTGGTATATCAAAATAAAAAAACAAAATGTCGGATTTTGGTCCCAAATTCAAATGTTTGGCACGGCTCGATGGACTTTAGCTTAAGAGGTGTCGTTAGATTTGTATTTACTGTGAGAATGACACTGGGTATATAAAAAAAATACAAAAAAGGCCGTCGGGTTTTTTGTTTTTGTAATAATTACTTGTTTTTATGTATTTTTACGGATTATTCGAAGACGCCTAGACCATTTTGGAAAATCCTTTTTTTGGAAGGGTATACTTGTCAAGTGAATTCATAGAAATTTTATCAAAATCGGTTGAGTAGTTTGGGGGTGAAGTTGGTTTTTAATATTGAAATTATATTCTTTGCACATATGCCACTGGACAAAATCGCTGCGATGCGGTCACCGGGTATTAAATTATTGGAGCTAATGATATAACAGGCGCCGGACTGTTCTTTGGAGGTGTTACTCGTACGAAAACCGAGCAAAGTGTGACTGATGGCAGAGGAGTAAGTGTGACCAGACATTGTTCCGCTAAGATTTGGAGGAATTAAATGTATTTTATCACTATCATCAACTGTCTTATATATCCCACTGTTGGCAATAGCCATCTCTAAGTGCATGCCAATCATCTCAGTTTTGCGGCGGTAATCTCGACACGCGACAGTGTGTCAGAGCCAAGTTCAAAGATCTGGCGACGCATCAGCTGTGTGTATATTACACGAACCATTTCGAGTTCCTTTTGACCCCTTCACGAATCGAAATCTAGTCAACCTAAAAATTTAAATTAAGCACATGTATTTTAATGCTGTAGCTTATCTTGCATCCAAAATTTCAATAATGTATCTCAAACAGTTATTGATATAATAACGTTTAAAAATCGAGAAAAATATTATTAATTCACTTAACAAAATGATAACCTATAGTTCCATATGACCTTTAAAGTTGATATTTATATATTGGCATCTTGGTAGATTATTACACGTTATTTTCACATTTATGTTTTTGATGTGATGTATTTAAACTAAAATGAATTAAAAATGATGATAAAATTTTGGTGCGGTTTGGCGTGGAGACTTTCGCACCTTGGGGCCCCGGTACTAGGGGTCTCCTTAAGAGATCTCTCCAAGACTGATCTCTGCCGCCGGGGACAAGAGGGCTGGCTACTTTCTCGCCCAACGCATCAGTATTGCGATCCAACGTAAAAATGCGGCCAGAGTTCTTGGCACTATACCACATGGACACGATGTTTTTAGATTAAATTTGTATTTTCTTTTTATTTGTAAATATCTAAATTATCCTGTCTTAGTCATCTAAATAAAAAAGAAATATGCCCAAGCCCATTAGAAATAGGTTTAATGAACTGAATTTCTATGTCTGAAAGTGGTCAACGAACAGATAATCCCGGCGGAGACAACATACTATTCCGGATGCATTAACGCTGGTTCTGGTACATACTACAAAATTCTCTTTGGCTTTCAGGTCGCTACTTCCCTGTACTGATCTACATAAGTTGTGCATACTGCAGATATTCCATTTTGTAAAAGCGACATTTTAAACGAACAGTGTTTTGGTTTTTATTATGAAAACTGACTAAGTAACTAAAAATCGCAGTTTTATTCGTATTATGCAAGTGATGACTTATACGAATATGACCAAGACATGAGTTATCAGCTGCTAAAAATATTATTCTAGTGCGTAATTTCTGTCTGGTTTTGCACTGTGGAATTAGTTCATTAAACCTAAATTCCCAGTACAAGCTAAACCGAATAATTTACTTACATAGAACAAAAAGGCAAGGTAATTAAATAAATTGAATTCGCCTCACAGTAGCCGTGTGAAACTGGAGTCCATTCGTCTATTTTGTGTGGTTTTGTTCCGCTGTACGGTAAAATAAGGAGAGTACAGAATTGTAACTAAACATAATGTACGTTTCAGCAAATCGTAACTCACGGAAACAGTTATAAAAAATGATTTAAGGACTTTATTTATTACAACAGTGATTTATTTTTTATAACAAAATTATTTTTATTGATTAGTAAGTACTATATTTACGATAAACTTGATTTGTTTAAGAGGACAGATTTTACGGAATACGGCAGGCACTTTTATATCTGCACATTTTGTGCAAAAAGCCGGAAGGCGCAGCCCGGACTCTAGGGATAAGGATGCATCCAGGACTTACAAACACAGGCTAGGATGCAGACAGGCATTTGTAGTTGAAACTCACACTCTAGACCCCAGAGCGTTTTGGCCGGGCCGGCGGCCGAGCCCTAAAAGGCTTCGGATTAAGTAAATTGCATTAAGTTAGAAACCCGGAACGTGGTAAGATGTTCTTATCTTTTTTTGGTATTTTTAATATTTTCAATACTTTATAAAATTTTACTTCTGCACTCTCTTTATATTACTTCACCTACGTAATACATACTACCTAGTAATATTGTTTTAGACACGGTTCGCGCTACTAATTCTACTAATTGACTTTACTCAACTGTAAAGGAGGAATAAACGAAGTTTGTTTTGCTCGTACTATCTATACCTTTCCTATAACCTTCCTATATATAACCTATCAAAATGAACTTAGGAATGTGTGAAATCTTTGACCAAAACACATATGAGTGCTCGAAAAAAGAAATGAAAATCAAACGGCACTCGTTTTTTTCATAATATGTAAAACATTTTAAATTAAGGGATGAAAACTGTAATTGGTTTTTGTACCGGAATTTATAGCTTTACCATTATCTGAACTACTTTAGCTTGTAAACAAATCAATGTCAGCGAGAGTACAGATTACATACCTAATATAAATAACGAGTGCCAATAGCACCAATCATCAAGTCGGTTGGCAATTCAGGCAACAAAAATTAAATTAAGAAGATTATACAAAACCCAAATAGGTACGCTATGAGCAAGCTGGTGGCATAATAAGGAAGGTAAGAGTGATTTTCCACTACTTATGTGAATTGTCAGTGATTTACGTGTAAATCATGCGAGATAAAGATAACAATAATATGAGCTTTAAAAAATATTGTGATCATTAAATCAAAATTATTGTTTCATCGCGTGCGCTTTCATACAATCCTAAGGCAAAACTTATGCGTAATGAAATAACTCGATTTATAATGAAAACATTAGCCCTGCAGCGAGGATTACAGCCCATAAATTACTGGTAATTGTAAACACGTACTGAGATTCCCGTACGGTTATTGCGAAAGTTTGCGTTAGGTTTTCAGTCTTATTTTGCAGCAATCAAAGCTGTAAAAAAACTTAATTTAGATAGGGTTTTCATGATACCTATATAAATTTTCAATATCAGAGCGTATTCCCAGTTACAGACTCAGCGGTAACGCTTCAGGCCTCGGCTACCTAACTTAGGTGATTTGACTAGGTTACTGGTTTTTACACAGAAACCAGAAACAATCCTTGAATATATTTGAGCAAACGCTAGATGGCATTCGAGATCTACAGCTTTTCGTGCATTCCGAAGCACAAAGTCATCTTTCTGCGATTTCAGTGATTCAAGCCTGCAATATGTATGTATGTTGATATATATTATATGTTTAATGGTTTTTTTCTTGTATATGTACTTATGTAGATATTTATATTTTGCTTACTTGTTCATGAATTTCATCACGCCAGCCATACATATTTTCCGCTTGGTATACTGGTTGGAGAATGTCATATGGTATTAGGACTGTCTCAAAGTTTAAATAAATATCCTAACCAGACTGGAAACAACTTATTCCAAAGTATGCTCCCTGAGGTCATGGGTTCAAATCCCACTGATTTGAACCAATGACCTCCGGATCACAAAGCGAGCTTTGACCACTGGGCCACGGAGGCAGTAATCAAATCTTCCTTAGTCGTTGTTATTAAAAACTAAAAAGGCAGTGTTTTGATGACAGCGAGGTCAGTAGGTGCCGCTAACCGGTTTCAGGGGCACAGAATCTGGGAGAAGGCCACGTGCAAACATTTTAATTGATGATATGCGGAAGACAAAAACATTCCGATTGCCAAGTTTAGGGTTCTGTAGCAGATATAGCACTAAATAATTGGGTACTTTTCTAGGTCAATAATAAATTATTTAGTACTGTTAAGAAAATAAAACTTCACAAAATAATGTCACTTGCCATGATCATATTCATTCACAATGTGATTTTAGAGTTATTATTGCAGAAAAACTAATTTTTACATCGCTATTTGACTCCAAGGATCTATGTCGGCATTAGTCTATATTTAATATAAATCTCATATAAAATGTTTATTTTGACGTTTGGAAAACAGTATCTGATTTGAAACGCTAGAAAATAGCGAATCGACTGTAAATATGTTGTTATTAATAATTATTAACTAAAATGAAGTTGAAAATTCTAGTCAGCGTTCTCAACAAAATATGACATGAGATGAGAGACCATTCTGAATCTGCAAGCAAAGATGTAGAAAAATTTATCAGGGCTAGTACATATAAATGTCTAAGGAAATAGGAAACCTCTATGTAAGATTTGTTTCTGCAAGGGGATTCCATATTGTCTGTGATATTGTACGTTCAATATTGGATGAAAGATCAGGTTACATAATATAAAATGTCACATTTATAGTATTTTGTTGTAGGAATATGCAGGACTAGCTATGCTCACCAGCTCTGCTCCGCGTGGGGATTTTGGGATAAACACTTTCCTATGTCTTTCCCTGGGTATCAATCTGTATCCATGCCAAATTTCATCTAAATACGTTGAGTAAAAGGTAACAAACAAACGAATATGCAAACTCCCTTGGACATTAATAATATTAGTTGTGTTTGGGATTTATAATATGAATAGAACGCAAAACATGTCAATTTCATCTAATTAGTTTCTTTAGAAACAAAAATAATGCTACGGAACCTTGACTTTACATAACACCGACGATTTTTAGGGTTCTTTACCCGAAGAGTAAAAACGGGACCCTATTACTAAGACTTCGCTGTCTGTCTGTCCGTCTGTCTGTCACCAGGCCGTATCTCAAGAACCACGATAGCTAGACAGTTGAAATGTTCACAAATGATGAATTTCTGTTGCCGCTATAACAACAAATACTAATAACAAAATAAAATAAATATTTAAGGGGGGCTCCCATACAAAAGACGGGATTTTTTTATAGATAATGGTACGGAACCCTTCGTGCGCGAATCCAACTCTCACTTGGCCGGTTTTTTCTAGTTTCTATCAGCAGCAAGCCATTATGCGAATGAATAAATACATGGCGGCATTTATTATTGTGTTTGAGATAAGGCTTGTGGTCATTTGCGAAGTTGTTATTCACTAATATGGTGTCCCAAATTTTTATGCTAAGTTTATTGTTACACAATATACAATCAAATTATAATATTGAAAGGATTGGCTTGCGTAAAACTTTTTCGTTTTACTATTAATACTAATATTAATATCCATTTAATATTAATACTACTACATTTCAACTAAATTTTCTTTTAAAAGAAAAGTACACTTTCGTCTTTTAAAATAATGTTTATTTCATTTTCACCGTCATCATTCATTTTCATTATTTATGTACCTATATTGTACCTATGATTATGTATGTATATACATATAATAAATGTAGGTATATTTATTAGGATTTGTTTAGTAATTATTTTGCGCCGCAATTAAATCTCTGTTTATCCCAATGGTTGACTGGTAAACAATTGTATATTGTGGATCAATAAAGTTTTATAAAGAAAAAAAATATGGTTGACTCACGTAATAGTTGGAAAGGTCGATGTTTCGCTGTATTTAGACGATCATCTTTAGGGCGAGTGTTAAGAATGGCGACACGACGGTTTCGATGCCTGCATTTTGGTTTAATTTATATTTTTCTAAGCGATGAAATGATGGCGCCACAAGCATTGCTGCAAAATCACTACTTACCCGTGGTACCTACTACCAGTAGTCCACCTGGTATTAAATTGAGAGTTTTTTTTTGCTAGTGATGAGTGTGTTAGTACTTCGGGTAATTAATGTAACCCCTGACACTACGCTTTAAATTGCTCAGATCACATACATTTAAACTACAAAGTAATTGACTAAGAAGTAGCAGTACTACTAGCAACATTTATAGAAATATCTACCTTAGGCGCTGGACACATAGAAAAGACGTAAGAAGCAGACGGGGCACGGACAAGGCACAGAAGGGGGGCCGTCTGGACTTTTAAAAACAGATAGAAAAGATGAGATACGGACGTTACTGATACAGACAAATCCATGTCTATGGCAAAACCGCGACGCGCGTCTGAGCCATCCTGTTCTGTCGGCGGCAGCTGCTATCCAGTTTTTTTCAGCGACTTACTTGATATCGTCGAACCACCGAGCCACCGGACGTCCCACTCTGCGCATACCATTACTGGCATACCGCACGGTGGCGGCTTTACTCCACCTACTATCGTTCCTTCTAGCCAGGTGTCCCGCCCAGTTCCACTTAAGAGCTGCAATTCTAGAGAGTACTTCGTGAATTTTCGTCCGAAGGCGAATATCTCTTGTAAACTAGTAGAACTAGTAAACTTTATAGTCACCAATCTGCAAGTTTCTTCACAATGAAGGAAACGACTGCAAGATAAGTACCTACTGTGAGAAAATGCAAGTGTGCATAAGTATAAGTTCTCGTATAAGGTAAATATATTTATATATTTTTTAAAGAAACCTAACTTCATCTTGCAGCAAATATTCATCATCATTTTGCTGCAAGTAATCCATTGTTCAACATACAAGTAAAACTCTTTTAATTCGATGGCTTTGATCAGATAAACTTAAACTGGTATGTGAATCTCATGTGCACTTATTTACAAGGAAGCTTACGTACAATTCAAGGACTTTCACACCGACCACATAATTCATCGGTTCAGGATGCTACTTCCACTGCCTCTTCAATAAGCCATTTAGCTTTCCTTTATCGGTGACCTCTATTCTTTTTGTATCTAAACAAGTCAGAATGCATCTTGGAAACCCAATACCTATGTTAGTAACATATCCAGTATTTCTGACATCTTGACCCAATCCGCATGCATCGTTTCTAACATCTCGCTACGTAAATCTGTCAAAGCACAAATCACACCTTCATGACATCGACACTGCGGTTCAAGGAGTGGGTATTATGTGGGTATCATTCATGTACAGTCATGCAGTTAAGGTTAGTCCATGTGGGTCTCCACAATTTTGAACCTTTAGTAATGCTATGTAATCTAACATAGCGCGCAAACTGATAACGGCCCAATGGCCGTCTTTTTGCACAATGGGCCAAATTATTTTTAAACGTCATCCACATCTTTTTGTAGACTCATAAACATGCTAATATAATTGAGTATTGTGGCTAGGTTGCTAGATAGATTGGAAGACAAAAATATCTGGTCAAAATTTTAAATGTAATGTGGTAAATAAAAAAATTATATTAATCGAGAATCTTGTTTGGTAAGACCTTTTGTATTTTTTTTTGTAACTTTGGACAGCGGATGCAATTTCGGCAAAATTTTGACATATCTCGCCCATATGGCCTACTTTGGATCTATCTAGCTACGAATAAACACATGAACATCAGTAAAATGCAAAAGGAATCATGAGTTAGGTAGATAAGTACGTATATACAACGCTTAGCAGTTCAATGACTCAATTCAGTATACATGTCATTTAGGCTCACAATTTGCCTTTCCAATCACAATACAGTCGTTTGACCCGCGTCGACATCGTGTCCACGGTAAATGTCATAATTTGTCAAACAAATACCGTGAATACGTAGACGATTCAACGCAAAATACGAGAATGAGAGAAGAATCATCTGGTTGTCAATAAATTTAAGACCGTCTAGAGATTGTACGCCATCATCATATTAGCCCACATCAAACCACTTTTAGGCATTTGCCTCACTTTTTATCGCCATTCTCTTCGGTCCTGTATTTGTACATATGTCGATTATACTCCTATTTACCTATATTTACACGTAACACCTCCATAACATGATCATTTGTTACCGATATCTGCTCTCTCTCATTTCCATTACAAATAGGACCTACTGGTAAGACAAACTTTTATGGGTCTACTAGGATTGGCTTTTTATTACATTACTTTAGGTTTTACCACGTTTGATATAGAAAGATATTCGTTCCGCACCACCGTGCCGTACCGTACATTTAGCCGATAGCGATCGTGTGTGAGCTTCTGATTCGATCGGCATGATATTAGTTCACGTGCTGACTTGGTGCAAACTGTAACTGATCTGGGTTTACCTGGAATTAGATAATTTACTTCTGAGTTACATTCTCGGACTGATTGGTTTATTACTAAGATGTTAAAAATAGCAACTTTAGATAGCGTTCGTGTGTGAGCTACTGATTCTATCTGCATGCGAACTGATATTAGCTCACGCGCCGACACGGTGCAATTGCAACCTAGAATTAGATAATCTACTATTGAGATCAATTCTCCGATTGGTTGCTAAATTACGAACGTGCACGAAAATCACAAATTTGCATTCATTGAAAGCTACTTGTATACCTTAAATTGTTTCTATTGATACAGAAATTTATCAATGATTTTTTATTTTCCATTTCTCAAGGTCTTCCCATCCTCGTTTCATACACCATTGTCGCTTGTCTATCTCCCCTAGCTACTTATATACTTCTTAACTTAATAGTAAGAGTAGATCAAATGTACTTACTTGATTAAAACATGACTCATGCGTGTACTACACAACACGGTCACGTGCTATCGTACAGCGATAAACATATGTAATTGTTTCATTTGCATTTCAATATGTGAGAAAATCCACAGCCTATGAAAATCGCCATTGTTATGCAGACAGCTTTGTGTTTATATCTAGACGCTTAGAATGATATATCGCCGAAAAGTTCACATCTCGCTCTGAGCGAAATAGCTAAACAATGTGAGGTCGTGGCCTTTTGTGGATCCATCAACAGATTTAAGAGGCTGTACGAATTTCTCAATAGTTGTGGAGATTCGGAGTGATAAACTGTGATAAATGGTGATCAAACTTATTTTGAGCTCTCTTTTAGAAAATCGTTGAAATAATTAAAAAAATAAACAATAAGGCGATTGACACACAGCTCCGCATCCCGCTACGTAGCGAGGGGCCGCCATACAAAAACAACGCGCCGAGACGCGGTGTCAGGGTGTTGTCCTCTGCGTGTTTCCTATACAAATTTAGATACTTGCATACAGTCCGGCCCCGCGCTACGCAGCGGGGTGCGTAGCAGTGTGCGAATAGCCTAAATAACAAAGGGTCTGTACACACCTATGTATAAAAGTAGATACAAAGTACCCATGTACCTATGTGTAATTTGTCTTTTGGGATAAATTACACTGATTGAGCTAGCCCCAAAGTAAGTTCGAGACTTGTGCTATGGGATACTAAAACTCAACTCAATATATAGATGAACACCTAAGATCCAGGACAATTTGAAAAAGGACTTTTTCCAATTTTCCTTGACCGGGGATCGAACCCGGAACCTTTGGGTGGCGGACTAACATGGTGACCACTACGCCACGGAGGTCGTCAATACTAGTACAAAAATGATAGTCTCGCAACGCAATTGTCCTCACGCATTCCGAAAGCTTATACTTATCACATGTCGGTAATGCGATGAGTCTAAAAAGCATTAATTATTTAAGTGAACGGCAACTTCCTATGTAATACAAATAAATGTGAAGCGCGTTGGGTAAAGATTAAGCCAAGCGCAGGATCAAATGTTATGGCTAGGCGTAAGCTATGTACACAGGAAGGAAGGAAAAGAAGGAGATCACTATTTACAGTTTATTTATGTACACTTCACACTAGCACAAACAAATATTATATATACAGAAGGTGAATGATGTTATCGGAGTTATGGATAAATGATGCTCTCCAAAAGTATTTACAATTCCCTATTAAAATTTATTTATGACAGGAAAATTTTAAAACAAAAAGCGAGAGCAAAAAATAGTTACTCGACTAGCCGCCGCACGTCAGGCGTGGCGACACCGTCTTCATAAGAACGGTTGATGGCCACGCATGCGCGCAGCGGTCTTTCATAAATGACAATATATTTATATACATGTAAAAGAATGTATGTCCGCTTGTATGTTGCGATTCATGAAAATTTACAATATTTACAACTTATTCATACAAAATATATGTACATACAAAATACAAGTATAAAAGGAGTGGCAGTGCAGGCCACATCACCCCCCTCCAGAGACCGTCAAGGGCGATAATAGATGCCTAGGGAACCGTACAACACGACCTGAACGTGTCCGTAGGATATCATTTCTTTGGGGTTCAGGGAGTGTATCGTGAGGTAATGACGGCATAACTGGGGTGTGTGTCCGTGTGTTAGAATGTGATGGGGTGGCATGTGTGGTGTTTGTGTCACAAAGTTTGTAGGCCGGCTTAATGCGGTCTATCGATACCGTAACCGAGTTACCACGAATTAATATTTTGAAATTCTTGTCCCCTCTCTCTAACACTTCGTGAGGTCCAGAATATGCAGGAGTAAGAGACCCACGAACAGTGTCATCACGTATAAATACATGTGTAGCAGTTGCAAGGTCCTTGAAGATGAAAACCGATTGCTTGCCGTGTCGAGAAGCTGGTGTAGGTCTAATATTACCTACAAACGACCTAAGACGTGACAAGTAATCTGTTAAGTCAGTGGAATCTTCTTTACTAGGATGGAAAAATTCACCAGGGAGTCTCAAAGGTTCGCCATAGGTGAGTTCAGCTGTCGAAGACGAAAGGTCTTCCTTAAAAGAGCTCCTGATACCTAGTAAAACTAGAGGAAGTGAATCGACCCAATTTGAGCTGGAATGACAGACAATCGCAGCTTTTAACTGCCGATGGAACCTCTCGATAAGGCCATTACAAGACGGATGGTAGGCCGTTGTACGTTTGTGTTGAAAGCCTACCAGATGAGAGAGACTTTTGAATAAGGCAGACTCAAATTGGCTGCCCCTATCGGTGACAATACTAATAGGACAGCCAAACCTAGAAATCCAACCATGTAGTAAGGCCTTAGCAACGACTTCAGCAGTGATTTCTTGGAGTGGTATTACCTCAGGCCATCGCGTGAATCTGTCAATAGCTGTGAGGCAGTACCTATAACCTTGGCATAAAGGAAGTGGGCCAATCAGATCTATGTGAATGTGGGCAAACCTTGCACTCGGAAGATGGAAAGAACCTAATGGAGATGAGACGTGTCGAGTGACCTTTGATCGCTGACAAGCAAGGCAACTTTTGGTCCATTCTCGGCAGTCTTTTCTGATTCCTGGCCACACATATCGATCCGTGACTAATTTTAGGGAAGCATTCACCCCTGGATGACTAAGGGAATGCAGACAGTCAAATACCTGCCGACGATATATCTTTGGGACGTAAGGTCTCACGTTCCCGTCTCTTTCTTCACAATATAAATCTACCCGAACATCTGGCAGCTTCATCTTCTTCAGACGCAATGACGTGGTGTTTTCAAGGAGAAGTCGCAGTTCAGGATCTGAAGTTTGAGCGTCCGCTAATTGATTCAGATCAACAGGCTGTACGATCTCTTCAATTCTCGAAAGGGTATCGGCCACGACGTTGTCCTTACCTGCTATGTGCCGGATGTCAGTCGTAAATTGGGATATAAAATCCAAGTGTCGAAACTGACGAGGTGAGCAGTTCTCTTTTCGTGAATGGAACGCGAATGATAGGGGTTTATGGTCGGTATATACTATGAAGTCTCTAGCTTCGACCATATGCCGGAAGTATTTGATTGCTTCATAAATCGCTAGTAATTCGCGATCGTAGGGAGAATACTTCTTCTGCGCTGGACTCAGCTTTCTAGAGAAGAAAGCGAGAGGCTGCCATCCTTGGTCCTCCTTGAATTGCTGCAGCGCTGCTCCAATAGCGTTGTCGGACGCGTCTGTCACGACTGCAAGTTTGGCGTTGCAATCTGGGTGTGCAAGAAGGGCTGCCTGGCATAGACCTTTCTTGCAGTTTTCAAAGGCTTCGCTCTCTATTGATGAAAAATACACAGGATGCGAGCCTTTTACAGAACCTTCTAAAAGTGCATTTAGGGGAGCTTGTTGGACAGCTGCACCAGGAATGAATCTTCGGTAGAAATTAATCATCCCTAGGAACCGACGAAGCTCGTGCACTGTTTTGGGCACAGGAAAGTCTTTTATAGCATCAACCTTTGCAGGGAGGGGCTTTGTACCTTCAGCTGAAATGAGATATCCTAGGAAAACTACCTCCGAGGCGCCAAAAACGCACTTCGAAAAGTTTATTACGATGCCATACTCCTGCAGCCTGGAAAACAGAGTGCGAAGGTGTTCTTTGTGCTCTTCTGGAGTCCTGGAGAAGACCAGAAAATCGTCCAGATAGGGAAAACAGAAGTCCAGGTCCCGCACCATCTCATCCACAAAACGCTGAAAAGTTTGACCGGCGTTACGTAAACCAAAAGTCATGTACGGAAATTCGTACAATCCGAACGGCGTTGAAATGGCTGTTTTGTGAATATCGTCTGCGTTAACTGGGATTTGATGATACGCCTTCGTCAGGTCGATAGTGGTGAAAATCTTGCATCCTGAAAGACTGTGAGAGAAGTCCTGGATGTGGCGTATTGGATACCTGTCCGGAACAGTCCTCGCATTAAGCAGTCTATAGTCCCCGCAGGGACGCCAACCATTGTTCTTTTTAGGAACAAGATGAAGAGGAGAGGCCCAGGAAGACTCTGAGGGTCTGGCTATGCCACTCTGCAGCATAGATGCAAACTCCTCTTTAGCTATTTTTAATTTGTCTGGGGCTAATCTTCGGGGTGTACAATAAACAGGCGGGCCGGGTGTAGTGCGTATGTGATGTACTGTATTGTGTTTAGGTGTGTGGTGTGTACCGTGTGGGCGTGTGATGTCAGGAAATTGTCGTAATATGTCAAGGTAATCGGACTCACCAGTTACGGATTTGACCGAAGAAATGATATCCGACGGTCGTGCAAGCGAAGCCACAGTCGACAGACTAGTGCTATTGTCGATTAGTCGCTGGTTCCTGCAATCTACCATCAAATTATAAAACGACAAAAAATCAACACCTAAAATCGGCTTTGTTACATCGGCAACAATAAATGACCAAGCAAAGTCACGACGCAAGTCTAGGTTTAATACTAAGTTTACGTGTCCGTAAGTTGCTATAGTCGTGCCGTTAGCCGCACACAAATCATAATCAGTACGAGCCCGGCGCTCTTTACAATAAATACGGGGAAATACACAAAGATCACTTCCCGTGTCTACCAAAAACTGCAATTTAGTCTTTTTGTCCGTCACAAACAAGCGACCACTATTCACGCAATCGTCGGCCGCCATTACCGATTGCTCGTTGCGTTTCCCGAACCAAAGTCACACGGCTTGATGCATTTATCCGCCTTATCACCAAACTTGGCATGATACCAACAATTTGGGTACTTCCTGTAGTTGGACTGGGATCTCGCTCTAGATCGGTTGACTGATCGACGACGGCTGTCTCTTCCCGGCTGGTTCTTTTCTCTCTGGTTAATTTTCGTTGTGAGGGCTGCGACTTGTTTAGTGAGCTCAGCGATCCGGTTTTCCACTGTCTCACTGCTCTTACTAGATGGGGTTTCTCTCGAGGTCGAAGCAACCTGACACGGTGAGACAACGTCATGAACACGGTCAGCTAACTCAGCTAGCTCATCCAGGCTTGCTCGCTGCTGGGAAGCTATGATTGTCTGGGTCCCAGATGGCAGTCGGCTCGTCCAAATTGTCCTAAGAAATTCCTCAGGAACCCCAGGGCCAGCCAAGTTCTGTAGGTAACGCAGGAATGCTGATGGTTTGCGATCTCTTAACTGCTCATGGTCCATAAGCTGTTTCAATTTCTTCTCACGAGATGCCGACAACCTCTTGATGAGCTCGGTCTTCAGTTTATCATATTTATTGGTCAACGGTGGGGAGGTGATGACGTCCTCAACCTCAGCGGCGTACTGTGCTGCCAGTTGCCCAATAGCATAGAAAAATTTGGTTCCGTCTGCGGTGATATTGGCTAGCTGAAATTGGCCTTCAAGCTGCGCGAACCAAAGGGCCGGTTTTTCGGCGTAAAAAGGAGGTACCTTTACGCCGACTCGAAATGTCTCCAGCGCCATTTTGCCTTTTTGGCTATCTCCGCTCTCCGAATCACTCATTTCTGTGTTCAATGTGGGTCACCAGTGAAGCGCGTTGGGTAAAGATTAAGCCAAGCGCAGGATCAAATGTTATGGCTAGGCGTAAGCTATGTACACAGGAAGGAAGGAAAAGAAGGAGATCACTATTTACAGTTTATTTATGTACACTTCACACTAGCACAAACAAATATTATATATACAGAAGGTGAATGATGTTATCGGAGTTATGGATAAATGATGCTCTCCAAAAGTATTTACAATTCCCTATTAAAATTTATTTATGACAGGAAAATTTTAAAACAAAAAGCGAGAGCAAAAAATAGTTACTCGACTAGCCGCCGCACGTCAGGCGTGGCGACACCGTCTTCATAAGAACGGTTGATGGCCACGCATGCGCGCAGCGGTCTTTCATAAATGACAATATATTTATATACATGTAAAAGAATGTATGTCCGCTTGTATGTTGCGATTCATGAAAATTTACAATATTTACAACTTATTCATACAAAATATATGTACATACAAAATACAAGTATAAAAGGAGTGGCAGTGCAGGCCACAAATGTGAACAGGTAATTCCATACAAATCTTCAAGTGTTATCGTAATTTGTTCAATCTTTGTTTTTCGACACCGAATCACGAGTGTCTTGACCCCAGTTTTTGCCTATTGGCTAATGGCCTTGGGTCAACCTTAGTCGTTTCCTCAATTATCTATACACACTCCGATCTATGTGCGTATTTGCTATGAGACCATTTTTTGCTTGAGCGCACATGAGTTAAGCTTTATTGCACGATTTTTGTGTAACCAGTGTTGTAAAGTTTTTCTGGGATTTTTTTTCTTAGAAGTTTCAAGACTAGTCTGTACAGGCTAATATATGCGCTACATATACGGATAAAAATACGCTTGCACGACTTTATTCCTAAGGCCCTAGGCCTTAAATGAAATCTTGGTCTTGAGATCGATATGTTTACCCTCTAGGGATTAGAGAGTTAACAGAATGGTCGCAAGACCTAGAAGCTATTCCTTCTTTATTGAATTAATTAATAACACCCTGGTTGGTATTTTGTAAGAATTTATTTTCACATATGGACATCTGGTATTTTTATTTCTAAAGAAATGAATTATCAGTAGAAGCCACGCCACGCTTAAGCGAGATGTGGCCCTTTAGAGCGTTGACATATTGTATTAAGCATTTCTTGTTGTAACAAAATACTTTTAACAAGATTTTCTCCCAATCAACCATAGAAATGAGACGAAAAAAATTGTGCGGCGCGAAAGAAGTAAAATACTCACTTACCTATTCCATAAGATCACAACTGTTAGATTAAATACGGATATTTCAAAGACATCTCAAAGCTTTAAATTACGGTAATGTAATAAAAGTTTGGTAATATAATCAAAAAAGTATTAGTACGGTTGTCCATCCTGACGCCTGGTTTCTTTAATTGGCTCAGAAACCTTTCTTAACATGGGAACTAACGGTTATCCTCCATTAATCTCCATTATTCTATCCACTCGAAGCTATTGTACGTTATTGAAATCATTAGTACGAATAAATCTTACGTATCAATTATTTTCCGGTTATTGGATTTGACCAATCAATTTGGGAAGTTGTGAGTCAGCAGATTTTTTTGTTCTGTATTGCTGTTTCGTGGTATGTCATTTTAGACTTCACTTTTTTGTGGATTACTACTGAAAATTTAAGTAGGTATGTATACTGTAACGTGAACTTTAGTAAAGTTATTTAAATGTTTCGATAATATTCGAAATAGACTTTAAGGTTGAACTAGTCGCGGGCTCGAACTTACAAGTGGGCGTGGCCTAAAAGCATGCTGTCTCACCTAACATTGTGTTTGGGCTAAGCAGTGAGGTGAAATGCACGATAATTCATAGTAAACCTTTCCTTTGGGAAAAGGGGTTTAATGCAAAAATTAATCAATTACAAATAAAGTTTCTTAAAATCTTCGGTAATTAAACAGTGTTGGTGCGGACTTGGTTTTGGAGATTTTACAGTTCTTTTATTACTTATTTACGCAAACAGTTGCGTAAAAAGAATAAAAAAAAAAATTATCTTTGCTGGCTCATAACTTTTTAATGGCTTTTTATATCCATACAGACAAAATTTATAGTGAGACAATACGATATCATTTTAAACTTAGCATGTACAATTTCAAACAGTGGAGGAAATCCCCTCCAAAATTAGTATAGAAAAAGTATCGACTAGGTCACTCTTAATTTATTTTAATTTTAGTATTTATTTATTCTGCACTTATTCTATTTTTACAGGTTTGTACCCAATACCATAGAAAAGCAAAACATTCCACATATATCGATTAATTACATTATTTATATCTTATTATGCACACGGCAACCTTTGTAAATTCACACAGAGTACACTGGAAGATGTCTATTTTGTGAAACCAGCCACTGTGCGTAGAATAAAACCCAGATTTGTAAACGCGATTTTACAAATATGTAGTATATGCTCCTGAAAACCTAGCTGTGACGTCATACGAAATCCCAAGTCTTTTACTTCTGTGACCCTTTCTAGTGATGTATCACCGATCTTATAGTTGCACTATTCACTTTTGTAAATGAAATAGTCTGGCATTTCGAGATATTGAACTCCAGCTTGTTCATTGCTCCATGCTACCACTCTGTCAATATCATCTTGCAAGCGTTTACAGTCTGCGCCTGTCTGATTGGAAGAAACAGTTTCAGATCATCCGCAAATAGCAAGCATGATGCATCTACAACCACATCAACTAGGTCATTAATCATTACCAGGAACTCGAGGGGACCTAAATTACTGCCCTGGCTTACCCCAAAATATACAAAATATGGATCTGAGCGGTGGCCGGCATAATCCATAAATTGTTTCCTCTCTCTCATGTAATCCGCAAAGAAGTTAAGCAAGTGGGGAGTGCAACCTACCACAGCTAACTTGCCCAGTAAGATGTCATTATCGACCACATAAAATGCTCTTCGATAGTTAATATGGCTCTGTACGAGTATGTTACTTATAAAAATCAACAGTAAATCAATAAAATATTTACTCATTAATGCGAATGCCTAGTATTAACTAGTGCATTTGAACCTTAACTTATAGATAAGGTAGTTTTTTTAGGTTTTTTATTATTCTTTACGAATTCCGAAATTCACTAACTCATCAAAAATACTCACCTAATAAGAATTTAGTAGATATATTAAGTCGTAATTTTAGCTATAATGGTCTTGACATGATTTAATTAGAATCGCACATAAATTACTATCAACAGGCTTGATTCACCTACATCCTGTTAAAAACTGTAGCAAAAAATATACGCAAAATCGCAAACAAGTTCTACGCAATCGATTAAGTTTTTTGCAGTGGAAGTTTTGTTAAATCTACAAGGTAGCTAACACACTATACAATTTAGCTTACAATCTGTAGTAATAGTAACCATCAGATTCTGTACTGCAGGTTGTAATGTGTGTTGCAGATGACGTGTGTTGGGCCACAACACGCCTTAACGCATTTTAATCTGCAGTTCAGCACCAGATTTTTATGCAGGTTGTATGGTAAGTTGTGTCATGTGCAGCCACCTTCATCGAAGGAATCTTACATCGTTATCAAATAATAAAAGGATTACTAGGGACAATTATTAGACTTACATGATATAGAATGAAATTTTTGAGGTGTATCTAACAAACATGTTTTATAGGTTATTTATTTTTACTCATTGAGTAATGTATGACCTAATTCTGTGATATCTAAAGGAATACAAATGCAGATATCTAACAAACTAACATTTCTTGTTGTAGTCAATTGG
This sequence comes from Acrobasis suavella, assembly GCA_943193695.1. Taxonomy (NCBI): domain Eukaryota; kingdom Metazoa; phylum Arthropoda; class Insecta; order Lepidoptera; family Pyralidae; genus Acrobasis; species Acrobasis suavella. Next base: position 5,233,049 of record OW971943.1, read on the forward strand.
CAATCAGCTATTTAAATCTTGATTTGTCCACGGAAAGCCTGATAAGTTGTTCCAATATTTTTTTATACCTGTCCATTGTCGGAAGTGCCTCATCCATATTTTGCGATATCCCACCATGTGGATTTCGGCAATTTGAAACATTATTGTTGTCTGGAGTAGTTCATCTCGTAGCTTTCTCAACGTAACAAAGATATGTAATTTCTCTTATTTCAATGGTGCGAACGAGCTCTACTATTTTGCTCTTGCGCTCCAGCATTTCAACGTAAGTAATGTGATTTGTCCAGCTTATGAGTATATTACCATTCTACGGTAAGATACAAATTGCAAAAAAGTTCGAACAATAAGTTTCGTACAGGAAACCAACAATCAGCGATAACCCCCCATACTACAATACAACTGAGTACTTAAAGGCAATTAGATCTGATCCTAGCATTGGGGGGTCCTGATGGACAGATTGACGACTTGATTGTATACGTTGGTGTGTACTGAGTATGTCTGTGAAATGTACTACGTACTTGAAGCTTGTTGGCCCGGCGGGAGTGCGAATTACTAGCGCTTTCGCAAGTAAAGCGACACCGGGCGTGGTCCGCACTTGGATGAGTGACCACAAATGGCACGAAAATTCCTTGAGCTCCTCCGTACTTCATGTATCGAACGCACGTATACGCCATTAGTCCCGACTCCTGGCTGACATCATTGTATGGCAGTCGTCAAGCTATGTCGGATACTTTTAGGCAGCCTGCCACTTACATACGAAAAACATAACATACAATCTGCCTACTGTTTTCATGAGGTGCGTCAGAAGTCGTGATTTGTATCATATTATTTTTCTGTAATGTGTAGTTACGACTTCAGATTAAACGGGAAGAAGGACTTAATTGTAAATTACTATTTAGAGCCACATGTTCCAAAATGCTCTGTGTTTCCTGTTAGCGATAAAGACGTAATAATATGTATGTTTTCAAAGATTTTTTTAAATATACAAAATGTAACAAAATTCGGTTTTTGTTACATATTGTATAGGGACAAATTACACTGATTGAGCTAGTCCGAAAGTAAGTTCGAGACTTGTGTTATGGGATACTAACTCAACTATACTATATTTTAGAACAAATACATATGTAGAATATACACAGGTTGAATGCAATAAACGATTACTTAGCGTACATAGCAACAGGGAGTAAAATTTAAGTTAAATGGTATTAAAGGTACAAAAGTGCAGGAACCTATTGGGGATTCCAGATGGATGGATTGACACCTTGATTGTATACCGGCTGCATTGGCTTCACAAATTAGTTTCCATGTGTTGTTCGTGGGAGCTCTTGGTCGTGACCCTTACATTAATTATCTTTTTTAGTGAAAATAAAATGTACTTACTTTTTTAACAAGTTTATCTCCCTTCTTTGCTGGTCTGGTAGAAATAAAAAGATTTGAATGTACAGCTGTTTGTCTTCCCGCGAAGATCACAAAAGCCGATCGAGAAAATGGGCGAAAACGTGAAAGGTATTTTGATACTACAATGTATTTTGACGACATGACGTAATGGTCAACACGCTAGACCGCCAATCTGGAGGTTCTGGGTTCGAACCCCAGCCAGGGCAAGTTGGAAAATGGCCTTTTTCAAATTGTCCTGGGTCTTGGGTGTTTATCTATATATGTATTTGTTATAAAATATAGTATCGTTGAGTTAGTATCCCATAACACAAGTTTCGAACTTACTTTGGGGCTAGCTCAATCAGTGTAACTTGTCCCTATATATTTATTTTATTTATTTATTTATTGGGTGTTTATCTATATATGTATTTATCATAAAATATAGTATTGTTGGGTTAGTATCCCATAACACAAGCTTAAGCTTACTTTGGGGCTAGCTCAATCAGTGTGATTTGTCCGTATATATTTATTTATTTATAATGTAACAGACAATAAACAAGTGTAATAAAAAAAAAAACATAAAAAACCTGCCTTTTTACATACCACTTGGCTTCTCTCAGAATTAAAAGGAATGTAAAGACATCTCTCAAGCTTATATTCAAAGCTGTTCAGGCTGGCTTGCAGGCAGGCTTAAAAATACACATACATACACATATACAAATATATACACTTGAAAAACATTGCCCTCCTTATAATCGATCGGGTAATTAAAATAAAACCACCGAAACTATTAGTTTATTTTTATTGTATAGTTTTAGTTTGCTTACAATAGAAAAATTACAATATTAATTTATAAACTACCTATAGTAATTAAGACTAAAAAGAAAAAAAGATAAAAGAAGAATGCATCAAATAAAAAAAGACACCTAATAACACTAATTTAAATTACCATTAGTTTTATTTTAAGTTTTTTTGTAATACATTTTTAAAACTAAAACTAGTTCAACACCAAACTACACTACCAGAAAAAGAAGTTCGTTCCAAAAAAAAACATAGAAGATTCCGACGAATTAATAACCTCCTCATTTCTTAGGTTGGTTATAAAAGGAAGTTCCTGCGCCGCTCACTGTAGGTACGAGTAGTATTACTGATCTGGGTTTCTTTCGGCGTAATCTTGCCAGCAGTGGTCGTGCGGAACCCTAGTCGTTTTTAGCTTTTGCACTAAAATAATATTTAAAAAATAATACCTTCAATAAGAGATTTAACATACATTGAATATTTTATTGACTTTGACTTTAGTGTAAGCTTTCTACGCACGAAGGTTTTCTACGCACGTTTGCAAAAAACGGCCACTTTTGGCAAATGTGCGAAGAAAAGCTTCACGCTCTCACTTTAAACTGTACATTGAAGGGTATCTAGAGCATTATGAGACCAACATTTAAAACGGTACGTCCGTTTCCCTTCAAATAATTTATTTCAAATAGGGACATAACTGGACTCCAAAAAAATTATTTATTTACTATTTTTATTGTCCATCAAATAATTTTTTTACAGAACAATAGCGTTATCTACCAGTCAAACTTTATACAGATAGGCAGTATAAATGTGTTCCCCTTCATGTTCATGTTCACGTATGCGCATTAACATTATACTCACATAAACTAACAAAATCGGTCAGCTGACGGCACGGTGTGCGGCAAACAGCAGCTAAGTGACACTAATCCCAGTTCTGATCCCGGTTGGATTAGGAACTGATCTGGAGCGCTCCTGGGAGGTCCTAATTGAAAGACGGTTGCTCTATCACTTTTAATACCTCATTGTTATTTGTTGGTTCGTTAGTTTCTTCGAGAGATAGGAGAATTCCAGAAGTACATAATACTTGACATTAATAAATGTAAAATTTTTCAAGAAAAAAAAAACGGCTTATTATGCCTGGTATAGGAGGTTTGTTTGTTTGTTTTTAATGTGTGTGTAAGTGGCCAACATCAGTATCAGATTGTTCAGGCTTTTGAAAGTATTTTCGAACTTTAGTTATAGCTAAATAAGATAATAATTTTATATTTTCCGCGTTGATCAATAAACTAAGTGGAATATCTATCTTCTTAATAATATATTTTCCAAGAAGACTTAGAAAATGTCGATAATCAGATTGTTATAAACTAAACCTGCCAGCTTCAAATCCGAAATCCTTATAAAAGGTAGATAAATATCCTTCCCTTGTTTCCACTTAGTTTATTATCTTGTCCTGTTTCTTTTTTGTTTTACATTGTATTGACTACTCAAAGATTCAAAGATTCAAAGATTTAAATGTTTATTCAGTAATTAGACCTTTACAGGCACTTTTACACGTCAAAAATTCTCTCAGCATTACCAATTCGCCCATATTTTTTTCTGTATAGCAAGGTTGCCTGAAAGACATTGCTTAGCGATAAGGGCGTGTCTTGCGCATTTCCTAGTTTTGAAGATAATTGTGTCCTTTATTTATTTATTTTGTGCAATAAATAGTATTGTATTGTAAACCTGCTCTAATTTATACACTTTAGGTATACTTTACTGTGTAGGTACGAGTATAGTTATATAATCGTAAACACACACGTCTTATCGAAATCAATAAAAAGAAATAAAACTAGCCATTGTATTCCGTTCCAATACACTTCACTTCCAAGATGGCTGACAATTTACAATTCCTTTATTAGTCCATCAATCTAGAAGACAGGGACGCATCTAAATTGTAAGTAAATTGTAGCGATGTATCTAGAATCTGGGCCACGTCCGAGTCCCTCCCTGCTATTGTATGGTAATACACTACCAAATATTTTACAGGCTTGTCCGATGCAGGGCGGTGGAAAACGGAACGCGAGATTTATTATAAGCGTTATAATATTATGTTATCAGTAAATAAGAAGTAGACGACCTCCGTGGCGTAGTGGTCACCATGCTAGTCTGCCACCCAGAGGTCCCGGGTTCGATCCCCAGTCAGGGCAAGTTGGAAAATGGCCTTTTTCAAATTGTCCTGGGTCTTGGATGTTTATCTATAAATGTATTTATTATAAAATATAATATCGTTGAGTTAGTATCCCAGAACACAAGTTACGAACTTACTTTGGGGCTAGCTCAATCTGTGTTATTTGTTCATATATATTTATTTATTTATTTAAAAGAGTTTTTAGACATCAAGATACAGTACTAAAGTACGTATTTTATTATTATATAGTCAAACTAAATAATGAATTAAGAAATGGTGAAAATATACCACGTGAGCAGGGATTGAACCAGCGACCTTGGTCTTGATACGACCAAGCTCTTACCAACTGAGCTATTACGTGTTCAACCTCGCACACCGAATCTCTCCATCATCTCGTTTTTCTTTAACACACATTAGGCTTGCGTCACCTAACATAACACTACATACTACTCGTGTTACAAGTAAGTAACTAAAATGCTCTGTCTATCCCTTTAGGGATAAAGACATGATAGTATAGTATATATCTCTAGTATAAAAAATGAATTTCATGTATATGTAATTACAAACCCAATGATGTGTCTTAAACAAGGTCAAGGGGCCACGAATCAGGCAGCAGGTCTAATAGTCCCCGCCAAAATTAATTACCGCGGTTAGGACCGATTCCATAGATAATCAATTTACAACCGCTGCTGAAAATTACTCCTACGCGTAAACGTTTCAACCCCAATTTGTCCCTTCCACGTCACTGGTCATGGGCATTCACGTTTATTTTTTATTGTGCCCCTGTAAAGATAAAATACAACGTGGAGGGAGCATACCCGTTATAAATCGAACTACGCGCTATACTAGATCACTATAGTATAATGATATTAAAATAAGAAAGAAAGAACAAAAAAAAAACAACATTCCCATACAAATTGCCCTGGGCAGCCCTGCCCGGGCGCCTGCACACGTTTGTATGAAAATGGCGAATATTTTGTTGTGTTTAGCTGTTATTTTAATTTAATTATAGGTACTATAGTGATCTAGTATAGCCCGTGGCTCGGGTAGGACCCTTCTAAGTTATAATACGGCTGGTGGGTAAAAAGTCACCATGTATAATAACCTGATCACAAAGAAACCCGAGAATCATTAAGAAATGCGACCTGTAGGCGAGAAAAGCCGAAAATCTGGACATACGAACACCCAGAATTCGGACACACGAAAGAATTTTACTGAAGTTGAAACATAGACGCTTCCCTCGCTTCGCTCGCACGGTCAATGAGATTCCCAGCCATGTTTTGTAATGTGCCAAATTGCCGATAAAAGACCCGCCTCAATTTGTCCCTTCCGCGCTACTGCATCTCAATTCTGGATTGATGTCGAATGCCATCCGATTTACACCTTTTGTCCGTGGTTGATTTTGACCACATACATTTTAGTGTTGGTAGCCTTATAGCTGAGTATACCTATATAGTACAGTGGGCCAACGAAATACCTGGGCCGGCCCTTTACCTTCATCGTGAATTTTCTCTTAAACCCTTTTCATGTTAATATTATTTCTGGTTTAAGAGAAAATTCAAGATTTAGTAGAGGGCCGGCCCAGGTATCTGTTTGGCCCACTGTACAAGTCTGCAAAGGATAGAGCGTTTCTTTACCACATAGGTACCTTCACGATTCTAGAGGTATTTATGTAATATACAATATGTAACAAAAACCCTGTCCGATCCTTGCAGGAGCAACTCAGACCGTCAGTATAAACAACTTTTCCTATGGGACCAATGCTTGAAACTCGAAAAAAAATAGACATTTTCATATAAATTGCCGCCCGGCCAAACACTTTTGTATGAAAATGTCGATTTTCTCCTGCGCTTGCACTTAAAGCATATAACCACTTCATTTATCTAAGCAATTTTCTCAGGATTTTGTATTTGTACAAAAAGTTCCGAATTCGATGATTTATGCTCTAATAAAGTAATAATGATGACAAAAATTATACTTGTCCCTCAAAGATACTAAGTTCACAACGTAATTTATGTATGTTAACTCGTTTGCAAGCATTACATGTTATAATGTATGATATTATATTTTATAAGCATTTATTAATCTAAAGACATAATAATAATATTACAAAGCCCTTCCTGCGAGTACTGCGTAAGCGACCAATACTGTAAAATTGAATTTCTTTCGGCTTTTCTTCTCAGCAGTATTGCGAACTGCTGGTATCGGTAGCTTTTCTTTAAAAATTAATTGAATTGTAATATACTCGTACACTACACGAATTGCAAACTATACTAATTGACGTGTAAAAGTGCCCGTCTAATTACTCAATACATACATACACTGCAAAATATATCTTTCAATGTCTTCAACAAACGATATCTGTTTTTGTACTTAAGAGTTTGCATTGCTATGGTAGTACGTATTGCACGCAATTCGTAATGATAAATCTGCATATAAAAGATATAATGCCTTAACCTTAATGAAGTTATACTTATATCCGTCATATTTCTTTTGAAAACAACGTTCAACACAAGACAAATGACGTGTCGGAAAACTGTAAACGTCATTGTGTGTAACAAACACTTTCGCTGGAACGTGGAATGTTCTTTTCTCTTTCATTTACGTTTCAATGCGTATTTTCTGTCTTATTTACACTTGTCAAGTGGCTTTGAAAGGAATGCGATAAGTGTAGGGTTGACAGAATAAACTTAGAGAAATAAAAAATTTAAAATAACCAGCCAATTCCGTAGGTACCATTTCTACTCTATCAAAATCACGTTTGGTGTATGGGAGCCCACACTTAAAAATATTTTATTTTGTTTTTAGTATTTGTTGTTATAGCGCCAACAGAAATACATCATCTGTGTAAATTACAGCTGTCGCTATCACGGTTCATGAGAAACAGCCTGGTGACAAACAGACGGACAGACCGACTCCGCTGTCCTTATTACTAAGAGAGACCTTAGTAATAAGGTCCCGTTTATACCCTTTGGGTACGGAACCCTAAAAAGGATATAACAACAGAGAAGAACATTAAGTATGTATGTATTTACAAGTTCGGGTTTACTAAGTTACTAACTCCAACGATACTATAATAAACACCCAAGACCCAGGTCAATCTGAAAAAATAATTTTCCATCATGACCTGACCGGGAATCGAAATAGTTTGTGTACTGTAAAATCTACGTCCAGCTTATTAGGATCTACATATAAAATTCCTGCCATTTCTGCTAAAATTGCTCATTTTTCGAGGAAATGTCGAAATATTAAACCCCATGTAAAACTTCTCAGCAATAGTTGCTCTGGATTTTGAAATAGCCTTTGTCTATAAGATAAAGTACAACATACAGTATGTAATCACCAAAACTACATAGGTACCACAGATCTAATATAATAGGTCTCTAACAGTGACGTCCACAAATATTTTTGACAGGGTGGGCACTAATGTTGCCGGCCTTCCTGTCTTACTTTTCATACAAACTCTCGTACGTGTTTATGACGCTCTAACTGATCTTTCTTTAAAAATTTTGAACTAACAGGAATCTTGTACGCCATTTCGAGGTTTCTATCGAAATAAAAAATTTAATCTAGAAAATAAAATTCAGTATAAGCCTCCAAAAATCTGCTTCTTTGCACAAATTTTAGCTCAACTTTGACTGTTCATAAAGTACTCATAAATTATAAAGTAAAAAAAAATATAGTTCGATACCAACCTCGCAAATGTAATGAAAATTTTAAATAAAAAACATTTATTTTACAAACTTGTAAGGCTTACTAATAAAAACGCATCGCCTGGAACAAGTTTTATGAAATTTTCACACTCCATGAATAGTTAATTTTCGTTCCATTGATAGTTAATAATAATACTAATTTCTCTCAATAGAATGCTAACCGAGCCCTCAGGCGCTATCTCTCTCTTTTTGCTTCGCCTCTTTTTCTAGCATTACCCTGGATGAAATTACAAGCTTTTCAAACTATGCTCGCGTTGACGACAGAGCGGCCGGGAAGGGTCATCTTAATTACGAGCACGGCTGCAAATCAGGGAAAATACATTTTTCGCTAGTATCCGATTATATAAGGGTGGCACAGGGTCACGGAACAGAGCCTATTTCTGTGTTCCGTGCACAGGGTAGACAAATTCTATGTGTCTCTATGAAATGCATGCTACTGTTACCTAAGTCGATAACCCTACAAAAGCGCCAAGTCACTGAACGTTGACGTGACAAAAGTAGCATTTGCCTTTTAAATTACTCCTAAAAGAGCTTTTGTTCTCTGGTGTCATGTGTGCACGATTTTCACTCAATATTGAGCCAATTTTGATCAACATAGGAGTCGATAGTCGAACATTTGGGGTGATGGCTGAAGGTTCGGGCGAATTGTATAAGTGTGACAGATAAAAAGAAAATGTAATCTTTGTGGCCCACAAAATAATGGGTATATATTTTTCATCTCATCCACTCAAAAAACGATGTTTTCATCCCAAAACATTCTCTCGGGACTAAAACGTGAAAAAGAAGATCTCTAAGTATAAAAACCAATTTGAAAACAGAACACGAGTGTAATTTATGTAGAATCAAAAATAATGTTGGCAGTCCATCAAAAATTTTGTTTTAAAATAAAAAATAATTGGCACAGACTTCGTGATTTTTTTAAATTTGGAATACATATCGTCTTCAACATGGATGAATGTAGGTTACAATTTTCATGTCCTTTGCTTCGGCAAAAGAAATAAGTATAATTAAAAAGCGCAATTTTTCCCTTTGATTCAAGTAATTACATAAGTTTTAGGTTATATGTATTGAAATGTAATTATTTATGCAAATTTGAATACTTTTTCGTGAGTGTAAGCCAATAGTCAATAGTTATCATATCACGTTTACTTATAAAAATAAAAAGATATGAAGGACCACGCAAACAAAGTTATGATGAGTGAAAATTTTATCTTAAGTGGGTGGTCTTCGAAAAAATATTTCTTAGTATTTATTGTATGAAAACGACACCAAACAAAGGTTAGTATTAAATTGTCGGTTGAAGTCTGTTAGGTGTTGTAGGTGCTACTGTTCTTTATATTCTGTTTTGTTTGTGCTAGTTTTACTCATAGATGGAGATGAAAAGTACAGTGTGCTACTCGGGTACGGTAATATTTTTATCTCGGGCGATATACATGAATCCCTCGCTACACTCAGGATTCCACCGTAGAATCACTCGCTCCGCTCGTGATTCAACTGTGGCAGCCTTCGTTTCGCTCTGGATTCAAAGTAGCGCCCTCATCTTCAAAATATTACCTTATCCCCTTGTAGCACAATCTACTATTAAAGAGTTAAACATTTGTGATATCGTCGTATGTTGGGGTGTCAACTTATAAGGCCGAAACAAAAATATTTCTTTTTCATATTAATAAAAATTGCTGTTAAATTTATAATTTTGTGTCATGACTATCAATATATAATATAATTATATAAAGGTTCTCGAATGGCGACCGCGTACTGGCAAGCAAAACGTAGGACACCCACCTACAAGGTGGTCAGACGACCTGACCAAGGTCGCTGGAAAGCGCTGGATGCAGGCAGCTCTTGATCGGTCATTTTGGAAACCCTTGGGAGAGGCCTATGTCTTTTGTTATGCGGCTAATATGATGTTGATGTTGACCTCATAACTATGTTGTATTTGACTTATTTAGCTAAGTTTAGCGCGTCTATGGTGCAAGGGCTGAAAAAAGTTAATACCACATTGTCTCATAAAATACGTCAAGTCAAAATATACATTGTTTACGTTAACATAATTCATAAACTTATATTACCCTTATCTGCACCAAACAAGTAAACACTACCTCAGTTGGTAAAAAATTGTACGTGGGAATGTAATGTCTTGATGCGACACGACTGAAGTCATAATAACCCGCCCACGCTTAAGAGTGTTTGCGCTTATGAATATTTAGCAGTGGAAGTCGACGAATGCTTCGGCTGAGGCCACGTTGATAGCGGTCTAAGATCGGATTGATAGTTATCGTTTGAAATACAACGACGAAAGTGGCCAGTTTAAAATCGACGTTAAGAAGAACAAAAGTGCTCGAAACTGAAAAACGCAACATAAACCACGATATTTTTCAGGGCTTTAACTATTTGTCGACCTCTGTGGTCTAGTGGTCACCATGCTAGGTCTCTACTCCGGAGGTCCCGGGTTTGATCCCCGGTCAGGTCAAGGTAGAAAATTATCTTTTTTTTAAGATTGACGCAACGACCTACAGTAAAAAATATGATAGAATTTGTAGTTCCAAAAAAGAGATAATATTTGCGTGATAATGTTTTGCTCCATACAAGATTTTCAAATAACAATTGTGGTTAAGGTACAAGGCGGAATGTTTTTGATATGCATGAAATAATTATGCGCCAATGTTTTTTTTTTTTAATTTTGCTCTGTTATTAACACGAATATTAATTAATTTAAAAGTTTAAATTCAAGCTGTTCACGGTATACGTACACTTCAGAGGTCAATTTTAAAAATCGAATATTTTCATTTTCAACTACTACCCTGGACTTGTTTGTTATGTAATATTTGACAATGAACCATTGATAATTTATTATAAATACTTAACTTATCGGTCGCAATTTAGCTCTAGCTTTACTTCATACAGAGAGTCAATTGAAAGAGGCATTTGAATATTTGCAACGAACTCAAACGTCTCAGTACTCTCAGTCCAGCGATAGAAGGCGTCAGTGTCTTTAGCAGAGTGTTGGTTTAACAAGTTTATTACTAAGACGAAGTGAATGGTGAATAAATGCTTAGGACACGAAAATATATCACATGTACTAAATGAAAATAGAAGGGAAATCAGCATGATACCTTGTACATTTTCAAGCTAGGTTTTAATATATATATAGGGACAAATTACACTGATTGAGTTAGCCACAAAGTAAGTTCTAGACTTGTGTTATGGGATACCAACTCAATGATACTATATTTTATTACAAATTCTTATATAGATAAACACAAAGTTAAGTTAGTACGAGTAAGAGAATGTGAAAGATATATTCTAAATCTTTGGATTTAAACTATGCTATTTGCTGTCAAATGTCAAACCTGGAGAATCTAGCGCTAAGAATAAATAGACCCATATCTTGTGTATGCAGCTGATAAAGTATTTTACTTTTTATTCTTCACTCGGATTGCTTTTAATCAGTATTGAACATATTAAAGAAAGCGATACTTTTTGAGTGTTCTAAAATTTGAGAAAAGAAATGGAATGAATACCTGATGAAATATGGCTGACTGTAAGTTTATTCATAAAGTTTGTACGGAAGGAGATACACAATTTTTAAAAAAACGTTAAAGAATTTTTTCAATATACTCGTACTCTAAAGATTCCCACGATCTTTCACCTGGAGCTTTGAAATAAGTAAAAATAAAAGACTTGTACTTGTATTGGCAGTATGCCAGTACAACCACAATGTCATAGTTAAAATCTTGATGACGATATTGTGTGCAGCCTAGTTCAAACTCTGGACCACACAGCATACAATACGAGGGCTGTCGACATGAGAGAATCAGTAAAATTTAATTTTTTGAATGTTTACAGTCTAATTCAGTAGGCCTAACCAACCGATTTTGATAAAATTTATATGGAACTAATAGAAAAAATTATTTTCGAATCGGTCCAGGCGTTTTCCAATTATTAATGAACATACATAAAAAATATCGTGAAGAATTGATAACGTCGTCCTTTTTGGAAGTCGGTTAAAAATGCTTATCATTTCATTAGACTATTACAGAATGGTGATTGATGGGTAATGTTTAAATTTGTAATTAATTTATATACCTTACCTTATAAGTTCTGGCGTAAGCGGCTTTAAGCGTTAATATGTATACAATTTATAAAATATGTATTTATTTACCTGTATGTATATATCTGTACGTATGTATTTTTATCTTTATATATGTACTTGGTATTGTAAGTTTTGTATTTTGGTCGGGTACACCCCGTCTGCTAACGTTTCACTGTATTCTCTCCATCCATCGGTTGTCTGGAAGAAATCGCTTTAAGCGATAAAACCGCCCGTTGTACATTTAAATGTCTTTTCTGTATGTATTTCTTTTTTGATTATTGTTATATTTTTTTGGTGTACAATAAAGTATTACATAACATAACATAACACGCGATGAGTTCAGTTATCTCTGTCATAAACTTTACGTGGGATAGAGACACGGCATCCCGCGACGTATTCAGCTATCTCTTTCGCATGTTTAGTTTGTGACAGAGATAGACTGAACACGTCTCTCGGTTCCGCCTAAAGCAGCGTAGAAGTACATTATTTTCAATACAATGATTTTATTTCAAACGCATATTGGTACGAAAAACTCGTAAAGCGGTTTCGTTGTGTCAACAATGCGGGCGCCACAAACAGCGGTTCGTTCTACAAATATTGGCAGATACGGGTCCATATAAGTATTTAATGTACATTTAAGAACAAAATCAGTAGTTTTTATTTATTTGATTGTTTCAGTTGTAATAACATGGTTATTGTGTAGCCTGATGTATTGCTGATTGTACTGTACAGTCAGCAGTAAAAATATGTCCACAAATAAAAGCGTTTTCACATAAGTAAACGGTTTTATTTGGTCACATATTTTTGCTGCTGACTGTAGATTGTCTACGGGCAGCGTCGACGTTTATGAAAATTGCAAGCAAATGTGCTGCAATCAGATCTTCGATAACAGGGAAGAGTGAACAGTTTGTCTATGGCCAGCAGGCATTGGTAATGACTGGTGGTAGAAGGCTACTGTTGGACAACCAACTATACCAGTGGCTCAGTGACCTGTAGACCTCGCGTTAAGACGATTTTTTTTAAGTTTTCAACCTTTTATACCACCATTTTGAAATCTTTCGAAAAACTGAATCGACATAAGTACACATTCACAAAATTTCACGAGAATTAGTTAAGAAATGCGAAATGTAGAACAGCCGGCAATCTGGATATCTGAATATTCGGACACACGAAAGTTTGACGAAGCTGAAATGGGGACGCTTGGCTTGCTCAGTCAAATATACAAGACACGCCTTTTATTTCTACAACGTGTAACGGAAAGGGGGTAAACACTAATAAATGTGACCAACTTTTACTACGGGATTATCCCTGAAATCGTAAAAAAAAATCTTCACATCCTTACAAAATTAAATACCTACCGTGCTAAAACGTATGGAGCTGCAGATTTTTTTAACGATTTCAGTGATGGTCCCATAGTAAAAGTTGTTCACATTGATGAGCATGTTCAAGCCCTTTCGGGTTGATACCCAGTTTCCGTTACACGTTGAATACACAGTGTAGATAACAATATTACGTCTTTATCCCGAACGGGGTAGTCAGAGCATTTTGGGTACTGCTGCTCTTAGCAGACTCAGGACCACCAGACTGAGAGCCCCTATAGCATGATGGTGTGCCTTTTTTGCATTTTAGCCCATTCCCTCCATCTGCGCGGAAAAAGAAGCAGCAGGTACATTCTAAGTTTTTTTTCACTTAGACTAGCATTTTACTAGCCTGTTGGTATTGTGTCCCACTGCTGGGCAAAGGCCTCCGCCTTATTTTTCCACTCGTCCCTTTCTTCTGCGACCTTCTGTCACCCACATTATAATCTGCCTAAGTCGTCCCGCCATCTTGTTCTGGGCCTACCCTTACCTTGTACCCCTATGCCCAGAATGTGTTTTATTTATTAAAACTTTATTTAAAAAAAAGTGTACAAATGGCGGAATTAACGTCATATGGCGTTAATTTATCCCGTATTGATTATACAATGTGGAAGGGACATACTCATATAGATCACTTTAGTATAATAAAATTAAAATAACTGTCAAAAAGCACAAAAAAATTGGCATTTCCATACAAAAGTATGCAGCCGCTCGGGCAATTTGCATAGGAATGCTGATTTTTTTTTTGCTTTTGACTGTTATTTTAATTTCATTATGGTATAGTGATCTAGAACAGCCCTTGGTTTGATTAATTATGGGTATGTTTTATCTCGTTTCTATATTCCGTAAAAATATCTACCTAAAGTAAGTATGTAGCTGAAGTGGAGCACAGAAGCCGTTTCACAGTCCCTGAGGTAATACTTTCCAAAGTACCGCTTATTACACAGGACTCGGCAATCTCGATAAACGGTTGAACGATTTCTCTTAGGTGGTCAATAGATGGATCATACCCTACATTCTTCTTAGTATAGCCTTGTAGGAATAACCGTCGAGATTTGAGGTCAATCATTTTTAAATAAAATTCACGTATTTTTTAAAACTGACCCAGAAAAAGATAGTAAGAACATCTTGACCCTTTTTGTAAAGATTGTCCCTTGACCGCAAGAGTTGGAAAATATCTAGGAATTAAACCCTGAACCCTTTGCCCTGCAGTAATTAGCAATGATAGACTTAACCTGTCAATCGCATAAATCGCAGACACAATTTAATTCAATTGATTTTTCGGCCGGATCCGGTTGATTGGTGGTTAAAGGAAATAGAATGAAATATAAAGAACATAAACTTTACCTACTACAGACTGTTCCCGAATTTTACATATTGGAATTGTTGGATGTAACATTTATTCCTACACATTTACGATTCGCGCTGGAAAAGTTTTCCGTAGGTGTCGCTACTTAAGTAACTTTTGCTTGCAACGACAGTGACATTTGTTCTCAATAGTTCAATTTAAAAAGGGTCACAGATGTGCAACTTCATGAAATACTTTAATGGTAGTAACGTAGATTCTGTAACACATAGTTTACAAAAGTGGTTAATCAGATACTATGTCTTTTATGCAGGCTTGTACATTTAAGCAAGACTTAGACTGCTGAAAAACACACTTTGTGTGTGTGTATGATGGCTGTGAAATAAAAATGGATAAAACATCACGTCTTGTTATTTCCCAGTTGACTTCAAACACTTGCGTTTCGGTGAATAATAGAAAAAAAAAACTAAAATAACTAGCATAAGCTGTAAAAGCGAATTTAGAACGGCAAAATAATGCTTGATTCTCAGTGAGTAAATATTCATCAGATTAGAAAGTAATAGACAACACACTCAGTGCGATAAAGTTTTTATAAATGTTATCGCACTAAGTATGTCCTTTAAAGATTATTATTTTGTCTTTCTAAAAACATCCTGCGCATGACCTACCTAATTTCGACCTAAAGTCGACGCTGTTTTACTTACCTAGGGGCGATTAGAAACTATATAGATACCCTTGAGCTATTCTTTCGTAAGCTCTTTATTGCGTGATGATAGTTTTATGTTAATCGAGTAATTCCTTTGTTGCAGAAGGCGCGGCGTAAAGGTGCGTCCACACATGAGTTCCAGAAATGATACCGGTGAGTGGGTTTGGTAATTGTGCATTGTTTGTTAGCGTGTGTAACGTTAGTTTAAATAAAATGTTGTTTAGTAGGCGTTAGTCATTCGTGATCAGTGGATTATTTACTGACTTATAGAAGGAAATGCGTGGGCGAAAATATATATTTTGTTTTTTTTTATATATCAAAACGGAGATCAATGTCTGTTTATGATTATTTTTAGAAGTATTTTGGGAATTATCAGTCTCTTTTGGGTCAGTCCGAGACGCAACGATGCTTAAAGAGGTAAGGTTTTCGCGCTGCGCAGTTCAACGGCGCCAGGCGCAGCGGAGATTTCTAGATTATTGCTTAGTAAATAAAAATACATTTTGTATCATTATTTTAGTGAAACATGCTGCGTCGCGTTGCTTCATAAATATATTTAAAAAAATAAACCCTATATTTTCATCATATTTACTAGGGTTCCGTATCCAAAGGGTAAAAACGGGACCCTATTACTAAGGGTTGGATCTCACTTGTCAGCACGGAGCAGCACTTTTCTATACTACTATCCTTTTCTGTCGCTTAGAACCATCGTTTGCCAGAGCGTGAGAGAGACAGAACGCTTAAGCACCGGCCGTGCTATTAGCGTGCCGTGAGATCCGTACCGTAAGTGAGATCTTACCCTAAGACTCCGCTGTCTGTACGGCCTTCCGTCCGGCGTCCGTCCGTCCGTCTGTCCGTCTGTCCACCGGTCTGTCTGTCTGTCTGTGACCAGGCTGTATCTCATGAACCGTGATAGCTAGTCAGTTGAAACTGTTGTTTTCACAGATAATGTATTCCTACTGCCGCTATAACAACAAAGACTAAAAACAGAATGAAATAAATATTTAAGTGGGGCTTCCATACAACAAACGTGATTTTTTTGCCGTTATTTGTTCGATATTAATATCTTTAATAGGTAGAAGTTCGAAATATTCAAAGAATATTTTCTTTTCTATTTACTTAAAAAATAAATAATTAAATTATAATAAATATATTGTGGGTGGGTGTCCTACGCTTCGCTTGCTAGTACGTGGTCGCCAATCGAGAACCTTTTGCCCCATCGGCCATCGGTTCGTCGCGCTATGTGTCCCGCCCACTGCCACTTCAACTGACGTGAACTGACGAAGGTCGCTGGAAAGCGCTGGATGCAGGCCGCTCTAGATCGGTCATTTTGGAAATCCTTGGGAGAGGCCTATGTCCTGCAGTGGACGTTGTGCGGCTGAAATATCTAAGGGGGCTCCAATACAACAAACGTGATTTGTCATAGATAATGCTACGGAACCCTTCGTGCGCGAGTCCGACTCGCACTTGGCTGATTTAATATTTTATAGGTAAAACATTAGGCCACGTGCTGTCTGGACCTTATACATAGAGTCCGGCCTAGAATAAAACCTCTTTGGTTGGGGACAGAAAACATAATTTAGATAATATTTGTTCGCTACAAATACTACATAATCACAGCGATGTTTTCCTGTCTTTTCCCGTATTTGCGCTCTTTATCGCTTTCTGCCAAGAGTGTTGTTTCGCTAAATACACACGCCTTATTGAATAACGTTCCTTTATTAGTACGTCCAGCTGCGGCAGATGTGTGCTTTAATTGTAGGCTTGTTATTCGAAGGGATACCGGTAAACGAACGTCCTTATGTAATGTAATAACTTGGTAATAGGTGTGACGACAGGGTAAGAAAACTATAATTGTAATTAGTCCGTCTATTTATTTATTTATTTACCAGTTTATGTACACGGAAAATTTATACAGAGAATACATCAAATTAAAGTTGTACAAAGGCACTACTTATCTTAAAAGATTTACAACAGACTCCGTCTTTTAGATTATCCAAAAATAATGGCCCCATATTTTTCAGTTTGCAAAAAAAAAAAAAAATTCACAAAGATACGAAACATCAAAGTTACGGAGTGGGGGCTTGCGACGATGTCACTTTTATGTAAAAATCGTACGTAGCCGTGACGTCACGCGAATTCCAATGCGGTGTATCTTTGTTATTTTTTGTTTCTCAGAGAAAAGAAAAAATACATATACAACATTTTTTAATAATCTAACCGATTTGCTAAAAATATTTTTCCATTCGTCATGCCTATTTGTATTGGAAAATCCTACATAAATACTGTTAATATGATTAAAACTGACGTGAGATAACATAATAAATATATACACGTAGTGTAGTCAAAATAGGCCGTCTAGTTTAAATCGGTTTAGATGATCATTCTCAGGGCGAGTGTAAGGAGGAGCAGCGACCCGACAGTTTTTACATACTGTTGTCTTTGGTTCAATAATAAATGGACTAGTTGTTTGTTTTTCGTGTGTGTTAGTGGCCAACACTGGTGTCAGATTTTTCAAGCTGCCTAAAGGCATTTGACATAGCTTGACGACTTCCAAACAATAACAGCCGGGACCAATGGCTTGTATGTGCCTTCCGAAGCACGGAGGAGGTCGAGGTTTTTTTGTGCCACTTGTAGTCACCCGTCCAAGTGCAAACCACGCCCGGTGTCGCTTTACTCACGAAAGCGCTTTCGCTCCCGCCGGGCCACCGAGCTCCTCAAATGGACTGATTTAGGTTCTAAAAATAAAGTACAAGAATTTTACATAAATATCTTTGGTTCCCTATTAAACAGAACTAATAAAAATAAAATATATGGAGTACATTTCCCGCCTAGTAAGGATCAAACTCGTTGCAGACACACATACGTCTAAATCATCTAATGCATAAACCGCATGGCCTGTTGATTTATCTACTAAATTGTTGGATTGTAGTAGATATTAAAAGAAATCTTATTGATACAGGAACACTAAACCTTCGACTACATTTTCTGTTTCTTCCGCGTATTCAAAAATATCCATGGTTTATGTTACGGCCATACAACTTTTCCTCACAAGGTACGAGTATTATGCGTGTAATTTGAAATTTAGATAGGGAATCTAACATAATTCTATCTGATGGATACTTGGAATTCGTATGCAGCTCAGATGACAGTAACATTGTGCGACTGCAATGCATTCAGGACACGTCGACATTGTACTAGTGAAGTGAAGTGAAGAAGTGAAGTGTCGAGTAGATAATAAGTAGTAGAAAAATAAGTATCGACTGTCGACTGTTTGATAGTAATTTAGTTACCAAATCGTATTTATTTTTTTAAGACTTATTGTACACAGTTTAACAAAAAAAAAATATATATAAATAATAAATAAATAAATATATAGGGACAAATAACACTGATTGAGCTAGCTCCAAAGTAAGTTCGAGACTTGTGTTATGGGATATTTTTGTGCCACTTGTGGTCACCCATCCAAGTGCGGACCACGCCCGGTGTCGCTTAACTTGCGAACGCGCTAGTAATTCGCACTCCCGCCTTGCCACCGCGTCTTAGCTTCTAGTATTATAACATAAACAAAATTCAGTTCTAGACGATGCTAGTCATTCAGCACTTGATATCTTCTCCAGTCCTCTAGAACAATGTGAAGGTTATTATTGTACTTATTACGTATAAGGTAGCTTGTGGGATTTATGCGACGAGGGAAATTCTAGCAAGTTTATATTGGAGACAAGTTGTAAGTTTTAAAAGCTTTTTCAAGAATTCGCTAAAACGAATACTAATTTTTGACTTACCATTGATGATAAATTGATAATTGAAGAAAGGAAGAATTTGTAATTGCTGTAAAGATTGTGTCGACCAAGTAAATAGAATTAGAATTCTCAACAGACAACAAGATAGCAACCCGTCATTCTTTCAAATTGCTCACTTGCTTATTCGTCATTTGGCCTTGCCTTATGGCTATATATATGGTTATGGTTAAAGACATTTATTCTCAATATAGAATCTACAAAATACACTTATAATGAGAACTTTTAAATTTACATTTAGTGGACGCGTACAAAAAGTTGGTGGGGAGGTAAAAAATATTCTTTATATTTTATTTGTAATATAATAAAATCACGACCCTAATCACTATTGTGTTTATCCTTGTAATTAAATAAAAATAAAAAAAAGTTTTTGAAACGAGTATAAAGTCCTAAATTAAACTAGGGATTAAGCAGAACAACGCAATCCCTTTCACGACGTTCAGACCACAGGGAATATTAAATTAAATAAATACCTATTATACGGTCATAATTATGAGTACTTAAATCCCATACAGAGTTTGCGCATTATTTATTTACTAAAAAACAAAAGCCGTGATGAAAGGTCAGCGGAAGTGACGTGAGTAAAGATTCTTGCGGAGGAGAACAGCTGCTTCCGTTTTAACTTAAGTATTTGCATTGTTTATTTGCACTCTATAAGTAGTCAACTAGTCATAGCCCAAGCCGCAAGTTTTTTCCTCTTAATTCTTAATGAAAGTACCGCCTTTGTCCGACAAACCGTTGCCCGGCAGACCTTTGACCGACATGACATTTGATCGGTACTACTATTGTTCGACCAATGTTTGACCGACATAACATTTGATCCGTACCACTATTGCTCGACGTCAATATTGTTTGACCAATGTTTGACCGACATAACATTTGATCGGTACTACTATTGCTCGACGTCAATATTGTTCGATCAATGTTTGACCGACATAACATTTGATCCGTACTACTATTGCTCGACGTCAATATTGTTCGACCAATGTTTGACCGACATAACATTTGATCCGTACTACTATTGCTCGACGTCAATATTGTTCGACCAATGTTTGATTGAAAAAACATTTGATCGGTACTACTATTGCTAGACATCAATGGCCACTTTGAGCATGATGATGGGCAAGAAGGTGAAAACACGAATCAAAATAGTAATGGGTTGCTAGCTGCATCGCCTATTAACCCTTTCATCGTGTACGTCGGATTTATCCGATAAACATTTTCGTGCCCATTTCGCAAGCGTAGGATATTTCCGACATAAAACTGTGCACGTAACCTAAGTATCCACATCCCTTTTTGGTTGTAGGTATTTACTTTCGATTCACTATGCGCTGGGAGCACGACAACTGATGTAAAGTCTTGCAGTGAAATGGCAAGAGATTCGTGTGTATTCGATGTTATGTACAAAAAGGTAATTCATTTAAAAAGTACATCTAACAAAATCTACTGAAATTATTTGAAGGGAACAATGGGGGTGACGACAGGGTTAGCAAAGTATAATTGTAATTAGTCCATCTTTTAGATTATTCAAAAATAATAGACCCATATTTTTCCGGTAGCCAAAAAAGTAAAAATTCACAAAGATACGAAGCATCAAAGTTCGGGAGTGGGGGCTTGCGACGTCACCTCTATGTTAAAATAAAATCGTACGTAGCCGTGACGTCATGCGAAATTTCAATGCGCTGTATCTTTGTCATTCTTTGTTTCTCAGAGAAAAGAAAAAATATTTGTAGAATATTTTTTAATAATGGAACTAATGGGTATAAAATGTTTTTTCATTCGTTATGCCTATTCTGTCCATGATACTGATAAACTTTTCCCAAGACATATTGAGATACAAAAAAAAATGTTAATGCTTCCAATAAAAAAAAAACTCGAATCTGGTGAACGGCCAACTTTTAAATTTGTATCAGAGGCCAATTATAATTATTAATATTTCACGTCTAAATGTATGTTGCTTAGGGAAAATTGTTCAGTATCATGGAATAAATCTAACATTAAATAGTTTTAGTATATTTAGTTACTTTTGTATAACGACTAAGTCGTTTTCCTTCGTGCTTACTCATGCGGCTTGCATCTATTCAGGCGAAGCAGTTTTTTCCAGCTCTTTTTGTAGTAACACCTTTCAAAGCTTCCGTGTTCCTGCGGCAAGGCAGCCCTTTATTAGTTCCGTGCAATGGAACGTTGAAAGGAAGGTAATTGATGTTGATTATGCAGTAAGGCATTATGAGGTTTGTATTGACTCGCACTTTTAAAGCTGTGAGATTATTATACATTGTATGGTTTAAATAAGTCGGTCATTTTTATGGCCCGCTTTAGAAAAATTATAAAACCGGCCAACTGCTAGTCTGACTCGCGCACGAATGGTTCCGTACCATACCTATTTATAAAAGAATTACGTTTGTTGTATGTAGCCCCACTTAAATGTTTATTTTTTCTCTTTTTTAGTATTTGTTGATAAAGCGGCATCAAAATTACATCATCTGTGAACATTTCAACTGTCTACTATCACTGTGGACGGACGAATGGACAGCGGAGTCTTAGTTATAGTGTTCCGTTTTTACTTTTTGGGTACGACAGCCTAAAAAAGTGAAATGCCCTTTTTTCCTACAAGTGATTTTATATGAACACTTCATTATCTTATTCTTTTTTTTTACAATATATTGGTTTAGGCATTTGTCTTCAATCTCACCTGATGGAAAGCGACGATGAAGACTAGGAATAAGTGTATAGAGTGTCTATTGTTACCTTAATTATATGTAATGAACTGTTGTTTACCTTTTCAAAGTTGAAAGTGGCTATTTTTGAGTCAAAATTATCATGAAACCCTTTGGGTTTGGAAATGGATTGAAATCTGTTTACAAAGTTCCTTTAATTAGCCTATTGTAACCGAGTGTTGGGCAAGTTGTTGTAAACTCACCACCATTAAACTCGCCACCTAAATCGCCTCCCCTCTTATTCTTTCAGTAATTTCTGTCAGTGGCAATAGTTCGCCGTGCTTTTGGGCGATCGAACTTGCCAGACAGACGCACAGCCAGCAGTGGCATTTTTGAAACGCGGTGTCCCCGAAAAGAATAACGTTTCCATACAAAAAACCGTTCGTTCAGTGACTCCGCGTTTGAAAAATGGCGACACAGTGACTTAACCACCACCGATTCACTGTACTTACGGCTCGTACATTCGGTCATATAACGCTACGTAACAACAAACGTAAGAGTATTCAAAATTGTCGTTGCTTATAATATTACTTCCTTCTATCCTGGTCTGAAAGAGAAGAAAAACTTCGAATGTACCAGCTGTTTCTCTTCTCACGCAGATTGTAGAAGTTGATCGAGGGAATGGGCGCAAATGTTAATCGTGTTAAGAGGCATTTCACATTTAGTTGGTCACATTTTTAAAGATTATGAAAAAATGTGTCTTATTTGTAAAAAAGTGTTTAATTTGAATGTTAACGAAACTCTATATAATATAATTATATTGTGGATATTTAAGACATGTTTGTATATTGTGTAGACATTGATTACATAGAAAACTTTAAAATTTATAATGACCTAATTCACGATACACACACACACACACATAAACAATAAAAAAACATGTTTACAATATCTACAAACACTTTCTACAAATGAGTCACATTTTTTAATTATCTTTAAAAGTGTTTGATTGTGCGAGCGAGACAGCCAACCAAATGTGAAATGCCTCTTAATAGGCGATGCAGCTAGTTACTTTTTTTATGCCTTTTTCCACCTTCTCGCCCACCATCACGCTTTAATTGGGCTACCTTAATTTTTCAGGGTCTAGTGCTGCCCCCATTTGAAATAAATCATTTGAAAGGAAACGGAGATATCATTTAAAATGTGGTCTTGATCAGACCCTAGATAACCTTTAATAGTATTTTATGCAACAGTTGTATAAGAAGGTTCATAAAATGCGAGTGGCGCAGGTTACGATGCGAGCCTTGGCGAGCATCGTAAGGTCCGAGACGCCATCGACCATTTTTTGACATACTTATACAATACTTTTTCTACGACTACATTTACTAAAATAAATCCAAAAATAAACAAAGAAAAGTATGAAATACTACCATATATTTGCTAGATAGGAGTACTAGGTTTCTATGGAAGACTTAATTTTTTTTTATTGACGTCTTCCTAGTGACCAAAAGTGCCATTTTTGAAACATGGAGTCACTTAAACGAATGTTTTTTCATACAAAAAACCGTTTGTTCAGTGACTCCACGTTTGAAAAATGCCACAATATGTTAAAATAACGATTTTATTATGCTGGCAGTATGGTAGATCTAAAGAAAAAAAGTTATAGGTCTATGGCTAGGAGTATCGTTTTGGCGAAAAACCGACACATGTGCTATTATATTAGGAATAGACTATAGACTTTTCTGAAATCATATAATCTATGTTCTTATATTAGTGTTCGGGACCATTTAAAAGACAGATAACAGTACAGGAGTAGAAAAAAACTATTTTATGAACTACTGTTTACAGTTTCAAATGAGAACGCGAAGTTTTTCTACCCACATCAGCGAAAAACCGGCCACTTTTGGTTAACGAGCGTAGGAAAGCTTCACGGTCCCACTTTAAACTGTAAACAGTAGGTAGTTCATTAAATAGTTTGAAGGGTTATCTAGGGTTTGATCAAGACAAAATTTTAAATGATATCTCCGTTTCCTTTCAAATGATTTATTTCAAATGGGGGCAACACTGAACCCCGAAAAATTAAGTGGCCGTAGAGTCTTGCGGCCCTGGGCTTTTGCCCACAAACCTCAAAGAGAGCCACAAAACTCAAAATGTTCTGTCTGCCCCTTTAGAGATAAAGATGTGATAGTATGTATGTTTTTTTTAATATAAATAAATAAATATATAGAGACAAATAACATTGATTGAGCTAGCCCCAAAGTAAGTTCGAAACTTGTGTTATGGGATACTAAATCAACGATAATATATTTTATAACAAATACATATATAAATAGACATCCAAAACTGAGGACAATTTGAAAGAAGCCATTTTTCAACTTGCCCTGACCGGGGATCGAACCCGGGACCAATGGATGGCGGACTAGCATGGTGACCACTACGCCACGGAGATCGTCATATTTTTTTTAATAACATCATACATGCGTAGGCTAATATATTTGTTACCAATTACCGTACAGCCAGTCCGCTGATCAATCAAACTCGACACAAACACGTCACGATGTCACATTGTCCAGTACCAATTATCACACAAACCAGTGATTAGCAAGTGATAACAATCATGATCATGTTAGAATAACCAATTCAGGTCACATTGTAGTTAGAATTATAATTATGATATTAATTTTCGCATCTGTTTAGCAAATTATTATTTTAATTTATTGTCTATTCAATTTAAGTCTTCTTTTTCATAGAATATTGTTTTAGCAAAAATTCTGATAACTCCTGACATCGGATTTAATATCAGTAAACTTATTCAAGGTAATATTGCTAATACCACATTCCTAGGCAATAACACAAAATAACAAGAGATTGGCGACCTCCGTGGCGTAGTGATCACCATGCTAGTCCGCCACTCAGAGGTTCCAGGTTCGATCCCCGGTCAGGGCAAATTAGAAAATGGCCTTTTCAAATTGTCCTGGGTCTTGGATGTTATCTATATATGTATTTGTTATAAAATATTGTAACGTTGAGCTAATATCCCATAACACAAGTCTCGAACTTACTTTGGGACTAGCTCAATCAGTGTAAAATTTGTCCCTATATGTATTTATTTATTTAAATTTACTGTAACAGTTTTTTTGCACTAACCTGTTTCGTCCCAAAACAGGTAAATAAAAACTATTCAACTATTAGTTTCCATAAAACGCTCTCCGCTTTCCAGGCGCAATTTTTTTGCATAAATTAAAAGTTTGCTGCGGTCCTGTGATCCGATTTAACGTTATTAGTTTCGAGATGAATCTCGCGTCCAGCTCTGGTGGAAAGATTTGCTCTCTTTGGTACCACAACTTTTAATCAAATCAGAGTATCCTTCGCAGGATATACCGTTTTATTATAAAACGCAGACTTTAGGACTTGGTTTGACATTATTTACTCAAATTAAATTGACAATGATAATAGAGAAGGTGGCATATTTATAGCATCTTTAAGTCTTATTGTCGCGTGATCGCAATTTTTTTATAACGACGCCAAAAGCCCGAAGGACCATTTTCAGGGTTCTGTGCCCAAATGGGTAAAAACGGGATCCTATTACTAAAATTCCGCTGTCTGTTTGTCCGTCCCTCACTAAGCTGTATCACATGAACCGTGATAGCTAGACAGTTGAATTTTATACAGATGATGTATTTCTGTTGCCGCTTTAACAACACATAAAAACAGAATAAAATAAATATTTAAATGGCTTAAGCACTCCCATACAACAAACGTAATTTTTTTATAGAGTACGGAACTTTTTGGGCGTTATTCCGACTTGCATTTGGTCGGTTATTGTAATATGATATGGAAGAAATGTCTGGTTTCCGAAAGCTTTTTGATGTTACGATCTATGCAAAGGTCAGCTTGCACTTTTTGCTCTTTATTACCCCTTTCTGTCTGAAATTCATTTTAAAAGAACATTGAGATGTTTTCATTTTACAGTAAGTGCAGGTGTTTTCTTTTTACAACAAGTTTATTTGCCAGGCAAATTAAAAACACCCCCTTCTTAAGCGTTCACCCCCAATAACTTTGGAACGGATTTTCATTTAACGTAGTTAAGAACCATCATGACGGACAATAGGACTTTCCATTTAAAAAAACTGCATTGAAATCGGTCTATTCGTTTAGGAACTACAATACCATAGACACACAGGCACATCAAACTTACAACGCTTGTTTTTGTATCGAGGATTAAAAAGAACTTTGTACCTTGACTTCAGGCTGAGTCAGTAAGCAATTAACTGTAGCTCGGCTTAATGGCTCGGCGGAAGTACACTTTTGATGGATGATCATAAGTGGAATAAAAATGTCTTGAGTTCCCCCGTGCTTCGGGAGGCACGTATAAGCCGTTCCCAGATGCCTTTTGCCTGATAAATCTGACACCAGTGTTGGCCACTTACACACACGAAAACTTATAACAAGCATGGAAGAGGCTGTAAAAAGAAAAGGGCTGTACGGAACACACCTTGGCGGGCTTAATCCCCTCTACCCGACACTAGCAAAAATATTAAACTGTAAATGTGGACTACTTGATAATCATCCCAGGCACTGGCGCGAAATATTGGACTGAAATTATGGCGCGTGAATATTCTATGAAACTGAATTCAAAGTGAAGTTTCAAAATATACTGTTATTTTTGAAATATTCAAACTGTGTGAGACAAAATTTGCTCTGAATTGTACGAGAATTTTCTTTGCAGTAAAAAATCAGTGAAATGTATTTGTGAAACTCTGATATTTTAACACAAGAAAAGTTTATACCCGTGTGGTCCAATTATTTGACTATCACGCGGAATCCAATTTTTTTCTGAGATTAAATGTGTTTTTGATAAAACATTATTTCGTACAATCTTTTATTTAATTGTATATATGGCTTTTTACGTTTGTTTTGTAAGCCCAAAGTCGATTGACCACCTTCCGTTTCTGTGAGCAGAATATATAGACATTGTCTACTATAAAGTGCTTGTCAAAAACTAGTTAAACAAGTCCTACTCAATGAGGGATGTTGTTTTATAACTGAGTTCTTTCGAATATATCCCATCTACATTATCAGAATAGCTCATTGACTCTATAATATTGTATTGTCATCCGACTTACGTAAGTATGCAAAATTTTAGTTTAATCGGTTAAAGGTTTCAACTGGTTGAAAATTAAGTCGCAAGATTTGACCTAAACAAACATACTTATACATACAAAATACATCGCAAGTTAAATACGAGCTTGTAAAAAGTAACCTATTTACATACCAGTCTGGGAAAAAACAAAAAAACGTAGAATGTACGGTACGCTTCAAAAATGGAGTCATAATCTCTGTACAAGCTGCTTTTTCTTGCGCAACCGTAAAAGCCAATTAAGGAAATGAGTAAGAATCTGAAGCAACCCATATCTGTTTTGACTCCTTTTTAGGGTTCCGTACCCAAATTGTAAAAACGGGACCCTATTATTAAGACTCCACTGTCCGTCCGTTAGTAAATCTCCTTTCTACATGTCCGAACCATCCATACAATCTATATGTATTAAGTACTGACACCAAAGATAAATATTGCTTCATTACTCTCAAACGGAGTGAAATAGTGTGAATGTTATACCGATATTAAAGTTAGTAGATGTACTGTCTTGTCGCTTTCTAGTTCCGTTGTTTATATCGGAAATAATAAAATGTAGTTCAATATTATATTCTGAAGTTTTTGAATCATATGTTTACTGAAGTCTCAGAAACACATATATTATCTCTAACGGGTAGACAGAACCCAAGGCCATGAGACCCAAAGGTTACGTTAAGGCGGCCCTTCCCGGCGGCTCTGTCGTCAACGCGAGCGTAGTTCGAAAAGATTGTTTTTTCATCCAGGGCAATACTAGAAAAAAAAAACAAACAAAACAGAGAGAGATAACGTCTTAGGGCACGGTTTGCACTGTATTGAATAAAATTAGTATTATTATTAACTATCCATTGAACGAATATTAACTAACCATAGAGTGCGGAAATTTCATAAAACTTGTTCACGGATATACGTTTTTGTCAGTAAGCCTTACAAGTTTGTGAAATAAAAGTTTTTTATTTAAAATTTTCATTACATTTGCGAGGTTTCTATCGAAATATTTTTTTTATTTTTACAATTTATGAGTACTTTATGAACGGTCGAAGTTCAGGTAAAATTTGTGCAAAAAAGCAGATTTTTGGAGGCGTATACTGAACTTGTTTTTCCAAATATTCATTTTTTATTACGATAGGAACCTACAAATAGTGCACAAGATATCTGTTACTTTAAAAGTTTTCAAGAAAGATCACTTACAACGCCATACGTACGAGCGTTTGTATGAAAAGTAAAACGGGAAGGCTGCTCTTAAGCGTAAAGATGAAACCAAGTTTAATTGCTAGGCAAATTAAAAAAAAAGCCCAACTTTTAAGAACTCTATCTAGTGATGAGTAACGGAACTACAAAATCTAATTTATATTTGTAGCGGCATCTACTATTAGCTAGGAAAAACTATGACTTACAAAGCGTTAACCTACAATAACTTTTAAACAGCTGAACCAATTCTCCTTAAAAAATAGCTATAAACCACCGAAACGAAACTTGCTTCGTAAAGAAACGCGTCGAAATCGGCGCATCCCTTTAATGGTGCCACAAACATTCTAACAAAAAGACAGATATAGACATTAGCGTCAAATTTATAACACCCCTTTTTTTGCTTAGGGTTAGAAGAAGAATCAAAATAGTGCTGGGTTGCTAGCCGCATCATCTACTAACACGATTCTCGCCCATTCCCTCGATCGGCTTTTATGATCTGCGCGGAAAGAGAAGGAACTGGTACATTCTTAGTTTTTCTTTTCTTACAGACTGATAAAGTATAATACCCGGCACGTAAGTTGAACAAAAAACGTTGTTTGTCCATTTAGAATCACATTTTTATCATATTTCTGTAACATTTCTATCCGAACTCCAGATAGAAATGATTTCGGCTTTGAAGAAAGACCAAAAAATCCATAACATGCGCCGACGGCCGCCATTTTTGTTCAACTTACGTGCCGGGTATTGTAAGTAAGTATAATATAAGTATCTTACACTAACATGTAGCAAGATGATTGATTTTCATAACTGTATAGGTATGTATGTGAATAGGTATATCTTAACTGGTGTGCATGGGAAAACGTATTCAGTTCTTGTATAAGCGTATAACCCGTGGTATTAACTGCTTGTTTAAAACCGCATATAGTACATTAGTGATCACGAACGTATGTTTAAATGGCGGAAAATCATATACCTCTATACGGCACCGTAGGGAGTGGACAAAAAGTCTATGGCACTTGGAGTAAATCTACGGTGCGTCTAAGTGGCTTCCCGCTGGCTCGAGTTTACTGTAGGAAGTCTTTACATGGCATTTTAAAGTTGTAATCGGGACTTGATTAGGTAAAAACGGTTTTGTATTAGGAACTCTGTTTACATCTATAAAAAAAAAAAACTTGAGATGTGTCAAGGGACACCCGGATGGAACGAAATAAAATGTAAGTATAAATAGGTCTAAATTACATTCAAACTCTTTTCTGCGATCTAAAATCAAGTTTTTATTATCTTCATAAATTTGAATGAACAAAAAGTGTTGTTACAACTTTTGGTCTTAATTTTTTCCGTCTAAGGGAGCTCCCTTTCGCAACGCGCGATAAGGAACTTCGTTCCAAAAACCACAATATCTGCAAGACAGCCAACACTACAATAAAGCTTTTTTATCCCCGACAAAAAAGAGGGTTGTCATAAGTTTGACGCTAATGTCTGTCTGTCTGTGGCATCGTAGCTCTCGAACGGATGGACCGATTTCAATGCGGTTCAAGTGAAAGCATTACTTCCTTTGCCCATCTTAAATCCTAGCCATGTTTGGTGAAAATCGGTTCAATCGTTTAAAAGTTATTAGGTGATAACTAGAGATCGGAATCACGGGTGCTACTGCTATAAAAAGTATGTATATGACTATATAATCTAAACATAAAACAATCATAATTATGTGATTTGGGGATATATTTTAATCGAAAAAAATTTACTAGAAAAAAAGTATGTATCCAATCAGATTCTCGAGAAATCCCGGAACTCTTAGTCATATCCATACTTTTGATAGCAATAGCACCCGTGATTCCGATCTCTAGTGATAACGCTTCATAGGCGCGGTTTTGCAATTTACCTGACAAATAATAGATGGCGCTATCGGATATCAATTCCACTAAACAGGGGTTAGAATATTATGTAGTTCCACAACTTATCAGTAGATGGTGTCGTCGGGTTTTTATTTAATTGCCTAGCAAATAAACTTGTTGCTTTGTCTCGTGCGTGTCAGCACCTAAACAACACTATCACGTCGTCACCTTGTACGTGGCAGACAGATCCTTTGTCGAGCGGGAGGTAATGGTTCTATAATAAATACTTACCCTTATTCATAAAAACGGTGTTTGCAATGTCAAATAAGTATTGAAATGTGTGATATGGACAAAATATATTTTACCTAAAATAGGTTTAGCAAATGTTTGTACATTTTATGAATATGGGTGATATTTGGATCAGAAATAGTTAAACGAAACATAAATACATGTGGAAATAGCTGTATAAAATTGAATTTGGAATTCCTAACCAAAGAGGAGAAAGGGGTCGTTGCAGAAATGTATGGTAGCTGGGCCAGGTCATGGTACACCTACCTAAAATTTGTAGTTGTTTATGGTAAGCAATATTTTATAGATAATTTCCAAAAAATCATTCTATTTTTAATGTAGTTTAAGTTTGAAATGCCGTAATTGAGGTTATAAAAACATTATCAACTTCGCGCTCGTCAAAGTGACTTTGACGTTTGATTGGCATTAACAAACGACATTTTCACAAATTAGACAGAATATATCCTGCGATTTTTCAAACGCGGAGTCACTAAACGCACGGTTTTTTGTATGGAAAAACTATTCGTTTAGGTGACTCCGGGATTGAAAAATGGCACTTCTGCAAGAATGATCGTCCGCCGGTCGATCGATGACGTTATGGTTTTTGTCAATAGTTGTTTGACTTTGACAGTTACTAAATGTGACATTACACATTGACGTTCAGTGGTGCCATTTTTGAAACGCGGAATCACTTAAAGAACGGTTTTTTTTGTATGGAAAAACCATATTTGTTTAGGTGTCTACGCGTTTCAAAAATGGCGCTTCAGAAAGTGCTAAGAAATGGTGCCACAAGTTTTGAATGCACCGAAAGGTAGCCGCCATGACAATATCGCCATTATGTAATATTACACTCGATTTTGAAGTTAAAGTTACTCTAAGATTACAACGAATAAAAATAAAATGTTAGCCTCATTACATTCCTACTATTTTAAAGTATTTTTTGCGCTTGTGTACAATGACCTGGCCCATTACGGAACAACCCCTTTGTGATTAAAGTGTCCAGTGCGACAAAACGCCAATTTAAAAAAATACATACCTAGTCCTTATCTCTGGTCGCAGACATATCGCGCCCCGCTCGTCTGCAAGAGCGAGTGCTGAATATATGAAATTATTTTATTGATACATTTAAAATTATAGTCTTTGTTAAGAGAAATTAATCGAGATAATAAACAAACTTTCCTTACTCTCCTACCACAACTAACGGTCATTAACCAAACATCATGAATTGCATTCAACTGATACCCATCAAACATGCACGTCGCATGAAATATGCAATTAGTCGCGGAAAATCGCCGCTCTAATTAAAAAAATCTCACGGCTCGCGGCAGGAATGCAAATGAGTTTCTTCCTACACAAGTTTTCTCAAACGACCTTCTAATTACGATTTTATCGTCTCGTGAAATTCGTATACGGTACGATTGACCCGTACCCAAAGGAGAAAAACGGGAACCTATTACTAAGACTCCGCTGTTCGTCCGTTCGTCCGTCCGTCCGACTGTCTGTCTGCCACCAGGCTGTATATTATGGACTGTGATAGCTAGTTAGTTGAAATTTTCACAGATAATGTATTTTTGTTGCCGCTTTAACAACAAATACTAAAAACATAATACAATAAATATACAACAAACGTGATTTTTTATAGATAACTAGCTTTTGCCCGCGGCTTCGCTCGCGTAGGGGTGTAATTTATCAAAATCCTTACTTAGGGGATGCCTACGTCATAGTAGCTTTATGCATGCAAAGTCTCAGCCCGATCGGTTTAAAATAGACAAAGTTTATGCCTACGTCATAACTTCTACCTGCATGCCAAATTTCAGCCCGATCCGTCCAGTGGTTAGGGCTGTGCGTTGATAGATCACTATGTCAGTCAGTCAGTCACCTTTGAGTTATATATATTTAGAAGATAGAAGAAGAAGATGGTACGGAACACTTCGTGCGCGAGTCCTGCTCGCATTTTTTTATCATACTGTAAAATATTCACGATTTAAACTTCCATTTTTTTTGTTATTCTATGGTTATTCCAACTCTATTAGAGTAGTGCTAAACTACTTTATTAGTATTCAACCGAAAAAATCTGTGCTACTTAAGTAAGTAATAGGAGAAAACCTTTAACGTTTTCCGACTTTTATGATTGCTGTAGTTCAATTTAAAATCTGTAGGAGTTTTGACATGAGTTGCCGTTATAATTTAATTCAATATTTTAAAAAAATATTTATAATTCTTTAAAATATTGAATTAAATTATAAATATACATAAATATATAAAAACAAATTACATTAATTGAGCTAGCTAAGTTTAAACTTGTATTATAGAATACTAAATCAACGATACAGAAAGATATCGTATATGTATGTAGTTAAGATAAACACCCAAGACCCAAGACAATTTCCAACATGACCTGACTGGGGATCGAATCCAGAACCTCCAGGGTGGTGAACTGGCGTGTTAACCACTACGCCACGCAGATCGTCAAATTTGAAATATTTATAGCCACCCCACCTTACTTTTTCTATATTTTTTTGCCTACTTTCTGAAAACCATGGTTTGCAGATCTTTTTAATAAATAATTGAATCCATACATACATTCAAGTGGAAGATTCGAATTCAGGATCTCCGTGAGATAGAACTAACAGCGTTTCTTCATCCAATGTAGAAAAACAAACATTCCTAGTACCTATAAATAAAATAACATGACCAATTTTTAAAGCAACAATTTAACTTCAAACAAGGAAGAATATAGCATGAAAAATCACGCAAAAGTTTAAATATAAAGTGAATTGCAAAGAAAACTGTGTGGATAAGCAATTTGCAAGAACGAGGGTACTGCAGTCTAACGAGTTGCAAACTAACACACTAGCGCCGCACCACCTGGTGGTAGACAATGGAACTTGTCGGAATTGCTATTTGTCGGCGTAGCTTAGACAATTTACGAAGTTGTGGGTCATATTTTAGTATACTTTAAACATGAAAAACTACATACTTATTTGAAAAAAAAACCAAACGAGACCTAAGCCCAACCACGGCTATTAAATCAAATGGCCACTTTAAGTATTAAGGTGGTGGGAGTAAGTAAAAAAAGAGATTTAAAATAGTGACGGGTTGCTAAACCACATCACGTATCTATTCATGATTACACAAAAAAATATTTATTCCTTTGATGGCTTTTTTGCGAGAGTAGTGAGAGGAGAGATAAATAACCGGCCAATTGCGAGTCGGATTCGCACACGAAGGGTTCCGTCTATACCATTTTCTATAAAAATCACGTTTGTTGTAAGAGAGCCCCACATAAATATTTTTTTTTCTGTTTTTGGTATGTGTTATTGTAGCGGCAATAGAAATACATCATCTGTGAAAATTTCGACGTCTGTCTATCACGGTTCATGAGATACAGCTTGTTGAAACACAGACGGACGGACAGATGGACAGCTGAGTCTTAGTAATATAGTCCCGTTTTTACCCTTTGGGTACGGAACCCTAAAAATGAAATGAGCTTTTCGTAATTTTAGGAAACGCTTGTACATTCATTCATTTTGCTTTTTCCTTCTCCCTCCGAAATGAATGTTTTTTTTTTTTGTAATGTAATTGAAAGTTTCTTTTCTTTCCAGATGATAGTGCGAGTGTGGTGCGAGAGTGGCACGGGCTGGGCACCCACGCACGTGCCCGTCACTCCGCAGACCACTACTCTGGACGTGCTCGAGTGCTGTCGAGAGCCAGGAGACGAGCCGTGTCTGCTGCTGAGCGTGCACCCCAACCACGGAGGTAAGTGAAGCTTCTTTGTGTTAGGCGCCGGACACACTGAAATGTCATAAGACGTGGACGGGGCGCAGATATGTGTCCTCCGGAAAGACGGGGCGCAGACGCTTACTCGTCTGCGTCCTATGGTAAAACATACAGAACGGACGGGGCACGGACGCGAGCAGACGGGGAACGGGCGAAACAGGGTTGCAGGAGGGTTGGCCGACTCGCGCGTTGCCAGTGTTGACATAGATACGGATTAGTCCGTATGTGTCTCGTCCGTATGTGTCTCGTCCTTTTTCTATATTTTTCAAAAGTCGCGACTTCGACCTATTTAGATGTGCTCCAAAAGTAAGTACTTATTTATTTTTCCGTTTAACTGCATCAACACAGCATCTAAGATAAAATAAAAGTACATATACTTGTTTTATTCAAAGTTTAAGATTTACCGAGATGGAGGAAAATAGAAGCAAAGTCGAAAACTATTTGAAACTACTTTTTACGTATTGAGATTCTTGTAATAGTGTCAGAGATATGAAAATAACGGATGAACTATATCTTTGATAGTAACAAGTAATATTTAATCGTAAAACTAATAACGTAACTCTAGATTACATGAAGTCTTCGTAAAGTCTATCATTACCTCGACCCAATAAACAGTTGACTCGTCTGGCCGTGGTCAGTCGGCCTCAAAAATAAGGACAGTATGGAATTAGCACTATGGTAAAGTCCTCTGCTGCAACTCTCATACAATGTCAAAAAAAAACTCCTTTGTCACAAAAATTTTGACAGCTACTGAAATATGTCACAGTATCAGATGTATTGAGTTATTCTGATGCATATACGAGTACAGACTAGTGGTAATAAATTATTATTTTTTACATTATTGGTATAAAATATATTTTAAAGGGGCTACCTGAATTTTCCGGGGTCCAGTGCTGCTTCCATTTGAAATAAATCATTTGAAAGGAAACTAAGATATCATTTAAAATTTCGTCTTGACCAGGCTCTTAAAGATAATCCTTCAAACTATTTTATGAACTACTGTTTACAGTTTAAAGTGAAAACGTGAAGCTTTTATACGCACAATTGCGAAAAACGGCCACTTTTGGCGTATGCCGTATGTGACGTATTTCGCATTAATTCCCGTATGCAATAATTTAGTAAGATGTATTAGTTATTCCGGGATATTGATATGCGAGATATTGTTCTACACTCCTCTTATTTTACGTCCGCAGCCCCGTGGTCACAAAAACTTGTCTCCGTTACACTGGATGTCACTTTAATTCCGTAACAGTACTTGATGGGCTTAACCCTGCCCGTGGGACGTTTATTTAGAAAATGCTACGTTGGACTTTGTTGTCCGCTTTTTCAGGGCACTAACAAACTTAATTTATGTTGTTAACTAAACTGTCAACGTTAAAGTTTGAATTAATCTCTTTCTATCCTATCAGGAGACGGGCTTTTGTTGGAGTCGTTAGAGAACAAAACGCAAGTAAACTTTTTGGCGGTTTATTTATTTTAATAAGCTTTAGCGTAAAAGTTTTTGTAACTACGCATGTCTTACCGTTACTTAATGCCATGACAGAATTTATGGCAAACAAGATGTATTTATTAGTTTTTGAGTACCGCCAACTAGAAAGTTCTTTGGATAAGCAATTTTTTGCACTTGGTTATGCTTCCATAATATGCGGTTCTGCGGCAGTGGGCGGGACACATAGCACGATAAAGTAATGGAATATGGGGAAAAAGGTTCTCGAATGGCAACCAACCACGCACTAGCAAGCAAAGTGTAGGACGCCTAACCA
Organism: Acrobasis suavella; assembly: GCA_943193695.1. NCBI lineage: Eukaryota > Metazoa > Arthropoda > Insecta > Lepidoptera > Pyralidae > Acrobasis > Acrobasis suavella. The sequence goes on from OW971943.1 coordinate 5,269,006, forward strand.
CAAGGTGGTTATCGTCGTGGTATCACGACCTGATCATGGTTGGTGGAAAGCGCTAGATACTCTAGATAGGCAATTTTGAAAATCCTTGGGAGGCCTATGTCCACCTGTGGATGTTATGCGGCTGAAATTATGATGAAGCTTTCATATTATTATATTTTGTTGTATTTTCAGTAGCCTAGGCAGGTAGACATTAAATATTGTTCTCATTTGTATAGTATCTTTTGTTTCCTGGTTCAAAGAAAGTTCAAAGAGAAAGAGAAACAGGCTTCTTCATATTCAACAAGTAATTATTACAAAAACAAAAAATCCCAGTGCCCTTTTTTTATATATAACCTGTGTCACTCTCACAGTAAATACGAAATTAACGACACCTTTCAAGCTAAAATCCATCGAGCCGTTTAGGCTGCAGAGCCTGCCAAACAATTATACATACATACTCTCGAAAAACATAACCCTCCTTCTGGCGCAGTCGGGTAAAAACTAAGTCCATTTAAAGTAGCTGCTACGAATGCAAATAAGATAGGGCTGTTATACAATATAACAGTACTGACCATTACTACTGCATTAGGCACGCCAGTGTGTCAAAGCGTGAACAATCGCAGATTGTGTAGGGCTGATGTCCGCGGAATATAGGTAAATTGTGATGGCGTTACAGTTTGATGGGGTTATGGTGCAATGTCGTGCCTGATGGGATGCTTGTGGAATGGGCAAATTGGCCTGGCAGGGCCGTTCTATTCTAAAACGGTAGCAGTGGTCCGCAAACGGGTAGCATCGCTTGAGTGTAAATAGCCCCGGAATAATGAGATCCGCTCCGCCCTGCTCTAATATGCCATCTTCTTGTTTCATCATAGGGCATTCTCAGTTACCTCCGTTACTCTGCAGCTTAAGAGACCCGTGTCCATTTTTCGGCTTTCCGTCTCCAAACCAGATGTGTGTCAAATTGTCAATGGTTTCAAAATCAAGGATGTCGAAGATCGTGCAAAATGGATAAGAAAAATTTGGAACAATTAAACGATTTAATTTGAGAACGCAGTTGTTGTACGAGATATTTTTGCTTCCCTTTAATCAAATCTTACGATATTTTCAGGGAATGCTCCTATTGTAGGTCGAAAACCACACAGGTTTTTACCTGTGACCATTTATTATCATCTGCAGTCTTTGTCCTCCCACTGCTGGGAACGGGCCTTTTTTAATGTATGTCATTTACTACAGTTCTAGGATACTCTCATCCGTGGATGAGAATATCCCAGGACTGTATCCCAGGATGGACATTGTAAATAGTTAATGGTCACAACAATTACCTTTCACAATGTCAATCCTTCACATAGTAGTAGAAATCGAATACTATTGAGACTTCTCCATAATTGCTGCATCGTACCCGTCGCCTGATTGCTCAGATTAAACTTATAAACTGTATTTAATTGGCATTGTCAATACCATTCTCTTGAGGTACAGTTGCCAACAGAATCGAGAGATATGTTTCTTTATGTTTTTTGTTACAATCCACAGCTGTGAAGCTAAACATTTTGAGGAAAATTGTCAATAGTTTGTCTGTGATGAGAGTGAACGAAGGACTATCAAAGATCGTTTCATGATCATAATCCCAGCCCTTCTTACGCCCACTGCTAAGCATATCTAACATTAAATATCGACACATTTACTCAAATGTCTTAATCTATCCGTTATTACATAATAGTACAGCAATTATTAAGCTATTTGAGAAGAAAGAAAAATAATTTATTCAGTGCAAATTTACATCAGTTGCATTACTAAATAACTAAAATTGATAGCAGCAACTCTTATTTCATATCTATCCTATACCTTCAATTCTGTACTTTATTACGTTTATATTCATGATGTGTCTTAACGTAAAACAGATAATAATTTGCGGGTATATCTGCTTGCTTTTAATTGAAATCTTGGATCTTCTCTACCTCGTGGATGTCGTCATTTGATGGCCGTTATTAGGCATGCCATTATGAAAAATATGACACCTAACAGCACAATATTCATGGCTCAAGAGTTATAAGGCAGGGTCAAAAAATCTGTTTTCTACTACTTTTATTCCCGACTGTACCCAGGCCGACAAGGTAAGCGATTTATGCACGATACGTGTAAGAGTGAAAATGACATTTGGGTTGCGTTCCCACGGGCGATGGCTTTTACGGTTGCCGACTTTTTGCAACCTGGTAATCGAAGGATTAATGTTTTTTGTGAGAATACAATTACATTTCGATTCCACACTACTTAAGAAGAAAGTAACTTTTAAGTAATGAAGAGGAAAAGATCGTGCCTGCTTTTATATGGAGATGTTCGGTAGTATTTTTTACACGAATACTACTTATTTAATGTTAATCAATGCATTTATTTTGCCACTTTACTGCGAATTTTCATACATACTCGTAGGTAGGTCATATGTATGATACATATTCGGTCGACGTCGCCGTAAAATTTTTTTTCCAGGTTATTCATTAGATAACATTATCCAGGTAGTACAATAGTCCTAGCGATAGATAATTTTGTGGTGAAGTACATAATAATATAGCGATAGTTTATCTTTCATATTAATTTATCTGTAGATATAAGGGCCATCTCTTCAAACGAGTTTATTTGCCAAGCAATCAAAAAAATCCCTAACTTTCAAGAGTTCACCCCTATAACTTAAAGGGTTTCCTACGTTGTTGCGAGCGCCGCTGTTGCGACACTTGCGACGGACGCCGTTGCGTTTTTTTTTCCATTGCCTCATAGGTTTGAAGGCTTGTGGGCTCGAAAGATGTGGTCGCGAACGACGCTGTTTCGAAAAACATTTCTACTGTCTCACACGCTCGAACGCTCGTGAACTAACTAATACTGTCTCATATGCAATTGATTCATATGAGACAGTATTAGTACATTGACTGCCTCCGTGGTCCAGTGGTCAAGGCGTTCGCCTTGTGACCCGGAGGTCATGGGTTCGATTCCCACTGGGAAGCAGAATATGTGAAAAGTTGTTTCCAGTCTGGATAGGATATTGCAGGATTGAATTACCTGATTATCCGAAAAGAAAGATGATTCCGTGTTTCGGAAGACACGTAAAACTGTGGGTCCCGAACGCCACCTAGCGTTTGATCATTAAAACTATCCAAGGATTGGTTCCTGGTTTGCCCTTTGGGTTGTGGAGGTCAGACGACAGTCGCTCTGTGTAAAAACCCGTAACCTCGTCAAATCTCCTTGGTAAGGTAGCGGACCCCGGGCTCAGAAGCGTTACTGCTGAGGATGCAACCGGGAATACGCTCGGATGATGGTGATGATGATGATGCAATTGATTCATTTCGATAACATAAACCACTTGAATAGATAATTGTTTATAAAGATCAGTCGTATATTATGTGCTACACATAGAAAATCAATAAAAATGTACATTTAGGTACTAATATTATTCATGTGGAAATGTTTTTCGAAACAGCGTCGTTAGCGACCACATCTTTCGAACCTATGAGGCAGTGGAAAAAAAAATCGCAACGGCGTGCGTCGCAACCGCGGCGCTTGCAAGAACATAGGGAACCGTAACTTAAACCAGTCAACTGATTTTTATCAAACATAGCTAAGAACCATCTCGATTACATTAGATATCAAATAAAAGAACCGCATCAAAATCTTTAAAAATAACTGTCGTGAATATCTTTGAAGAAGAATAAACATACCCTTATCTACCCTTTTTAGCTAGGTTTAAATATGGATTAAAGCTCCCAATCTCGATGAATTTCCCACAAAAACATCGGTCGTTTATTTTGACAGCTTTATAGTGTTTGCTTTTAATTTGGCGGTGATTTTCTCAGCGGTTTAATATCTGGCTTCAGAGTTGTTAAACGGAATGTTTAATTAGCTTATTTGAGAGGCGGTTTGTAGGTCATAAAAAGAAAATAACGATTTACAAACTCTTTTTGTACAAAAGACTAGAAATACCGAAAAGCTAAGGACACGCTAAAAACTAACTTAATTAGAAACAGGGTACAGGCCTTTGAAGAATGTATATATGGACATATGAGATCTTCCTTCTATTCCGACATAGACATACAATGTGGAGAGAGGTCTTTGTTCAGTAGTAGTACACTTGATCTCTCGAAATGAATAAAGATGATATACATGTACTTAAAATTTACCCTCAAATTCATAAAAAATAACAACCGGTTGCTAAACCTATTTTAGTTAAAACATGTTTTATCCCTTTCCCTTTTTGCATATTTGACATTGCAAGAACGAAACAAAACATATTATAACTAAAATATTTTTAGCAAACGGTTGTAATTTTTTATGAATATAAGGGATAGATATCAAAGTTTGTCTAGATATTATGACTTTACTGTTCTTACATCTAACATCAACACGTCAAAAATAAATCATTCCAATCAAAAGGATTTTAGTATTCGTTGCGTGGATCCAATAGTTCATTGCTTAAAAGACTGATTGAATAAAATTATTGAATCTAAAAACTAATTTTCTATTGAATTTTAGTATTTAGTATTTTATTTCATAAACAGCTGTCTTTATTATATATTTGTATGAAATTATCCTTTTCCGAGTAAATTTTATAAGTAGATCGCATATAACTTTTTAATTTGTAAACCCTACTTAGCTCTGATAGTTTTCCTTTAAATTTCGGTATATATACTATAGCTATGAATTTTTTCACGTGTCCATATATAACCGTTTAGTAAATAGAGGGGGGGGGGGGGGGGGGACACACTTGACTCTAACAAATGTTCACTTCAAAGCCAAATATTTCAGAAACGGATCCCTAAATCGAAAAACAGTGTTAACAAACTCATAATATTTTTGAAAGACCTATTTCTCCACATAATTTGGTTAGTCGAGAAAAAATATTGACTTTTTACTCTACTTTTATGGGAGATTTAATATACATACTCATGCCAAATGACGGCGTTCTAGTGCTTATAGTCGCTGAGTTTTTACTCAGACGCGGACGGACAGACAGACAGACATGGCGAAATAAGTACTATAAGGGTTCCTTGTTTACTACGGAACCCTAAAAAAGGTGTCATCGTAGCAAAGGGGTACTTTTATCTGTATTTGGCACACTTTGTCCTATAAATTAACACCAGCAGATACATCAAAAGTGCAAATAAGCCACAGTACAATAGGCCCTATAAATTAGGTATGGAGGTTCGAGCCCAAGCCTCGAGTGCAGGGTCAGACAAAAACGACAGTAAGTGGCCTCGCGTCTCCGTCGCTGGATAATAAACAACGCAGGGACGGATTCTATCGCACTTCCTACTCAATCAGTGTTTGGCCTTCTTCTTTTTAGCCGACTGCGCCAGAATAGGTTTTTCGGGTGTACATATGCATATATTTATATTTCTTCGACACACGCTCTACAGCGCAAACGACTTGGTGGATTTAAGCTGAGAGTGACACTGGGTAAAACAAAATAGTGGTTTTTAGGCGTCGAAACATATGTCTTAATTTTTTTTTTATGGTTCAAAACCTATTGTGTGAGGTATCTAAATAAAGGATTTTATGTAAGGATTAATGCTAGTATCGTTGAGTTAGTATCCCATAAAACAAGTCTCGAACTTACTTTGGGGCTAGCTTAATCTGTGTGATTTATCCGTATTTATGTATTTATTTAAGCAGTCGGGTTCTTTCAGAGGTACATACGTCAGGACATCACGTCTCTTATAATCTACCCGTTTTAAGGGTTTTCAGGGAAAACTCAAAGCTTTTCTCAGCATCCTTATAGCCTTTATTACTTTGTTCCCTTTGTCGAAATTATTTGAACCCTATTTTTTCTTATTGTAATAATATTTAACTGAAACTAATTAAAGCTTAGCTAACTTTGCTTGCCTAATTGTCAGAACACATTCGAACTACAACAACATCTCTTATTTTGCATTTATATACAGCAGCAGAAGTTAGCATTCTTTTTCTACTATTGTTTTTGACGTGTAAGCTTCAACTGAGCTATAAAGTGTTACTAGCCTGAATACTGAGATTAACTAAAATAACATTGTAAGAAGATAAATTCCCAAATACATCTCTGCCTCGCCATTTGCAGTGTTGTACACGCACTGTAAATATTTATGAGAGCTCGATAATATTCCCCTTTGCAAAATTGGGGCCAGACAACCCTGAGTCCCTCAGATACCATTATAGGGCTGCGTACAACACTATAAGAAAAATCGCAACGAAAAAATAATACGCCATTATTTTAGATGCGCGATGACAATAACTATTATCGGACTTACCAAAGACCATGACGACTAAAATTTCCACAAAATGTCAGGCCTAGAACAAAATGAATTGGCGGTAGGTTTCGTAATTTTAATATTAGACAGTAACTAAGTTCATACTTCTCGCCATTGCATTGTTTCTCTAATAACATATAAAAATATATGCTCTAACTAAGACAAGTACTCGTATGTTGTTTTGCAACTCCCTCCGAGTGCGCAGTACTATAATTTTTCAAAACTAAAAACCGACTTCCCCCCACAACCGATTTTGATAAAATTTCTATGGGACCACCTGAAAAGTATAGACCCTTTCAAACAAAAAAAGAATTTTCTAAATCGGTTCAGGCGTCTTCGAATAATCGGTGAACATACTTAAAAAAAAACATAAAAGATCGTGACGAATTGATCACCTCCTCCTTTTTTGGAAGTCGGTTAAAATACAGAGATTTGGTACAAAGTCGAGTGAATTATTTGTTTTTTATTCTGACAAGTTGATAAACACTAAGATTTATTGCTTATCAACAACCTGTCATTAAAATTTATCTAGGTAATATTTTTTGTAAATGTATGACTGGCAAAAGCTTTTTTTTGTATTTTTTTGTAATAGAGCAAAGTATTTAAGTAAATCTACTTAGTAAATGTGGTTTGTAGTAGAATACTAAATAGGTACGCGAGACCAGTTACAATAACAATGATACTAAGATTTCATATAGCTGGGATGTGTAATATCAACTCGTATAGCATCGCTGGTATTGAGCACGACTCTAATTATTTACTTTTACTACCGAAACGTAACGAGACCGATCGTACTTCGTACTATGAAAATAATGAGGTAAGGAATACTTTTACAGCCGTTTTTTATTGTATACTATTAAAGCCCTTGATACGCATTTTAACTTTCGAAATTTTAATAAAGCAACGTTATCTTTTTAATCTTTTTTCGAAGGAAAGACATGTTTATTGCGTTAAATAAATGGTTAAGTAATTCTTTTTAATTGAAATTGTATCAGCTGGTAGGTGATTCAATTTATGTAAGATCAAAACTTTTTTGACACTTCTGGGAGAAAAGAAAATAACAGGGTGTACCAGCTGCTTCTCTCACGCAGATCGTAAAAGCCAATCAAGGTGAAATCTCGATGAATCATGTTAGCAATCCATCACACATTTAATTATCTACTTTCACGAAATTTGTCATCAGGGTCTTCTGTCTTTGGGTTCCGTCTTCCCTGCAACTTGCAAGAGGCAAAATTTGTATTCCTATATTGATTATTTTATTGCCTCGTGCCTCTTATGATTATTTATATCGCGGGGTTGAGAACTACATAATCTATTTGTTTTGTTTATGTTATTTATCATAATTTCTCACTTACCACCAGTAATGAGTAATGATTACTACACACACACATACACACACACACAAATCCACACACACACATTCACCCTCACACACACACACACACACACACAACCTCACACACACACACACACAACCTCACACACACACACACACACCCTCACACACACACACACACACACACCCTTACACACACATATATGTACATATCCTCTCACGCATCCACACATCTTCACTAATACACAAAACAACATACACGCATGTCAATAGAACTAAAAATCTCTATAAAGTTTTAAAATCTATTTGTAATTTAGGCCTATGTTAATACATATACTAAGTGTTTGGAAGAGCGGGTCCCCCTGCCACAGGCTTTTCCAAAGCTTACTAGGTGGGTCCCAGAAATAGGTATTATTCAGCTACTGGCTTGGAAATAAAGTTTCTTTTTTAAATTAAATTAAAACATAGAGCTAGTCTAAACTTAGAATAGTTTTAAGTAAAATATATATTAATTTAATTAAAATAATCGTAGACTAGGTCTAAGTTTTATTTAAATAATAACCCTTTTGTGGAAGCGAATTAATAATTGCATAAACAGGGGCAATGCGCAAAACAAACGGGTCATGTTTTTGTGTGAAATTAATCAAGATAGTTATCTACGTGCCCTTCATTTCTACCAAGAACTGGACTGGCTTTTAAGTGGAAGTACTTTTAGTAAATTTTTACCAGCCTCTATGAGACTAGGGGCAATAAAGAGAGGGCCCTCAAATTACTTGTTTAATTTCATTTTAGTACTAAGTTATATTATTTTAGTGCTTAAATAGGTGAAGCTAGGAATATTTTGTTTATGTTTTTCAAGTTTTGAATAGTCAGGAAGTATTGTGAGTATTGTGTAGTATCGTATTGTCTTTGTTATATGCTAATTTGATTTTATTGTTTTAAAAGCCTTCTAACCAGTCGTACCAGCTGAAAATCAGCGCTGTGGTTTACACAGTGACACAAAGCTGAGCTGGCCGCATTTTCAGCACTCTTAATAAATAGATAATCACTCTTTATTGTTCACCAAAAGAAAAATGTAACACTAAGAAATAATTTCGCATTAAATTAGTAGAGGTCTAGTACATAACATTTTGTTACCCGAATAAAGATTTTCTATCTTTCTTTCCTTCTATATATATATATAGTATAAAGTCATTTTCTACAGACGATGGTGCTGCCTGTTACTACACAATACAACACAATAAACTTCATTGCACCAAAAATCTTTTACAGTTTCGGAATACTTATTTATAAAATAAGGACAACATATAGAGTTCTCGCCGTCCGTTATCTGTTTTCACAAGCTTACACTATTTTTGACGATGCCTACGAAAGGTTAGTCGAGGAAATGAAATTGACTCCCAGTTTTCATTTATGAGAGATACCGCAATTTTTTTTTAAATAAATACGCTATACACGCCTTAGTCACCTCTAACGATAGTCATGAAAAAGAAATGAGTTGGTATGGTGTCAAATTTCATCTACTATGGTGATAAAATCTGCATCTGCTCTACGTAGGGCCTTAGAAATATGAAAGGTATTAATAGTAATACAAGTAAGTATAAAACTAAGTAGAAATTAATATAAATTTGGTTTTAAGTCTCATAGTTAATAGTCGCACATTAAGCTGCAGGAATAGCATGCTCTTAATGCAGTATGATGCCCTTCAACCCGCCTGCAAATTACTTCATAATAACTATAATTTGGTGAATGAACTTGAGTAAAAGTAGCACGCGACGTCAGCAAAGGGTTGCTAATACTATGTTATTCGCGTGAGAACCTTTACTTGTTTCCTTTCCAGTTAATGTTAAAATGTTAATTTTATTTCATAATTTTATCGCTTCAATCTGAGATCGCAACATTGTCGATCAACAGTGCCCCTGCGAAGCGAGCGCCTACAATAACTAAACGAATTTTCAGACGTTGGGATTATTATTTGCTATCGTTTATTATCCAGGCGCTTCCAGATGCACTCAGAAGCATTTCACAGAAATATTTTAATTTATTAAAATACAAAATACTTTAGAATCGTAGTTTTAAAGTATTATAATAAAATATGTAATAGAAAATTCGGCTTTTTAGAATACTCCTAGCTTAATTAGAAAGAACGGCACATTACACTTAATTAAGCTAGAAGTTAGGTTAGTAGGCACATAGGTATCTAACAATTTTAGCGGAAACAAGAATGCTCCTTGCATACTTATAAAATAATATTGAAAGGATTTTATTCAGTCATGCATTCTAATAACTACCTAGTTTCATGAGAATATTTATGCTCTTAGGGAGTCGATAATTATGCTCTAGTTAAAAATCTGATACAATTTTTGTTTATTATGTAGGTAGGTGCATAGTAAAACAATATCAATTTTAATTATAAAATGTGTATTTTTGATACTTGATCAAACGAAATGTTCGGATATTAGACGAAATATTATCGACAGACCACGAAAAAAAAAATTATCGTTATGTTAGCAATTTAAAAAATCCAGGCACTTTAATTCTTTCTTCAATTATTTTTAACTAATTTACTGTTTGGTATTGTTAATTTTTTTACTTTCTTAGCTTCTTAAACTTTGAAGTTTTCAAATGAGACATCTATGAAGAAAATACGCCGTTAACTTAAAGCGAAAAAAATAAAAATCGAAACACGACCTTTAGAAAAACAATAAAATTAAAGTGTTAATAACGATTTTTTTCCGGTTATTATCGATAATATTTCGTCTAATATCCGCAGACTTTGTTTGATCAAGTATACTACTTAGGATAATATGAATTATTACGGATCAGATCAAAATTCAGAATTATTTGAATCATTAGTTTATTATTTCCTTGAGTAATAAACCATAAAGTGCGTATTTTTATATTGGTATATCATAAACATATTCTGTAATTTAATTAGAATTCATTATACACGGCTTTCGATGCTGTCATAATGATGAAGAAGTGATGAGAATGTTAAGCGTTTAATTGCAGGACCGTAAAATGTTTATGTGCTACTGAATAACACATACCGGAATTACCTAAGGTTTGTTTATGGTAGGGCTGTGAGAAATTCAAAAATATTTACAACTACATACTAATAAAAAACCTTTCGTAGTCTTAGAGAAAAGAAAAACGGAACGGAAAACTGGTTAACAAAAGAGTTTTATGACATTTTTAATCTTTTTTTGCAAAGTATGTTTTTTTTAAATTTTCGACACCAAATTTTCTTGAAAAAAGTTCCTAAATCGACAAAAAAAATCGTTATAATTTTCGAACCTCCACAAAAAATTTCACGAAAATTGGTTGAGTAATGCGATCTGTAGAGGAGAACAACCGGACAGACAGACAGATAGCCGGACATGTACGACTTCGAGATTTTCCAACTTTTGCAAAAGCATTTTGTGTCTTAGTTTCGACATTGGCCAAGTCTCGAACTTACTTTGGGGCTAGTTCAATCTGTGTGATTAGTCCGCATATATTTATTTGATGTTATTTATAGTACTTATATTTATTTTAGTTTTTATTCATAGTAAAATTTAGTATTGTTTTTTTTTAATGTCATTTAAGTTCTGTGATAAGTGTGTCACAATAATTATATGACTATTTATTTATCTCGTAACGTTAAGACGCTTCGCTCGCTCTCGATTGATTCGTCTTAAGAACTTTCACTTTCTTAGGTTATTGTTATAGATAAAAGCTTGTTTTAATTAAAGGCAGAAAGGTTCTCGAATGGCGGCCATGTACCGGCAAGCGCAGCGTAGGACACCCACCTGCTAGATAGTCGGATGACCTGAGCAAGGTTGCAGGGAGGCCCTGGATGCAGGCCGCTTCCAATCAGTCGTTCAAGAAATCCTTGGGATTGTCCAGCAGTGGACTTCCTGTGGCTGATATGATGATGTTTGTTTGTTTGTTTATATAGCTTTATTGTACATATAAGAAAGAACACAATTACAAATCAGAAAAGTAAACATACAACGGCGGATATATTCCTTATAGGGATCTTTTCCAGTCAACCGGCCAGTAATTGAGAGGAATGTTTACTTATTATGCGTTTGGGGCAGAAGTGATGTTTTAATTAATTCGGTACTTGTTTGTTTCTCCTTTCTACTTTCACGCCTACCATCACACTTTGGCCTTTGGGTTTTCCGAGCTCTGACTAACCCTTTTGGGTTAAAGACGTGACAGCCTGTATATTTACAGTAACAAAGCGATTTATTTTTTTACTTATTTATAAAAACTTTACTGATCCACAATATACAATTGTTTACAATTGGCGGACTTAAGCGTTCTCTCTTTCAACCCCTCATCTCAATATCAATATGTTAAGGGGATACTTGAATTTTCGAGGGTCCAGTGCTGCCCCCATTTTAAATAAATTTTTGAAAGAAAACGAAGACATCATTAAAAAATTTGCCTTGACTAGGCCCTAGAACACCCTTTAAAACTAGGTACTTAATTAACTACTGTTTACAGTGTAAAGTAAAAACGTGAAGCTTTTATGCGCACATTTGCGAAAAACGGCCACTTCTGGCTAATGTGGGTAGAAAAGCGTCACATTCTTATTGTAAACTATAAACAGTAGTTCATAAAATAGTTTGAAGGTTAATCTAGGGCCTGGTTAAGACAAAATTTTAAAAGATACCTCCGTTTCTGATACTGGACCCCGGAAAATTCAGGTAGCCCTTTAACAGTGACATAGCGATTTATTTATAAAAACTTTACTGACAATATACAAATGTTTAGATTGGCGGATTCAACGCTAGAAGCGTTCTCTCTTTCATCCCCACATCTCAATATCAACATGTTAATAGATACCCTTGACCAATTGTTTTGTTTTGAGTGTGTGAGTGTAGCTACGGGTGTCAGATTTTCAGGCTGCTTAAAGGTATCTGACATAGCTTAACGACTGCCATACAATGATGACAGCCGGGACCAACGGTCAAGATCATTTTGACCTTGACCTTGACCTTTGCCTTGACCGATTAGGCTAATGTTCAAACTAAAATAAATTTAAACAAACTAAAATAAATTTAAATAAATAATATTCTATTGGCCACTACGTTTATCAAAATCAGAGATTTAGCTTGAGTTATCGGCGAACAAACAAACATACATACATACATACAAACGCTGGTTTCTTCAAGGAAGAACTTTGCTTGCTTCCCTCTCTCGTTTAAATATCTTTTTTTAAATGTTTTTCGTGTAAGTGGCCTCGAATGCGTGTGTACTATGTGTTGAGAAATTTCGTCAGGAAGTTTTGAAGCCATGAAAGCACAATTGGTAGTGCACTCACGGCGTTAACGAGAGGGACGCGGGTTCGAATTCTACTAGTGTACTGTACTTATATTATTATTTTATAAGTGCAGTCTCGAGTATTTATATTATAATAGAGACAGTTCAAGCCCAGGAAAATGCTAGACCCTGATATGTTAAGAGTAGAGCACTACCTCAACGCTCCGCTTATGAGGCGTTAAATTACTTAATATACTATCCAATTAAATCATTAGAGAAAATAAATAGAACAAATTTTTGTAAGGAAGCTTTTAGAAATCTGATAGCCCTGCCTCTGGAGATGCTATCTTGATCCGCTCAGAAGCACTAAGCAAGTGTGTTATTGCGGATATCATTATATTGCAACGCTTAACTATCATATAAATAACTACCGTGAAAGGAATAACATAAATGCGGTAATTTTAATTTAATACAAGCATTTTTTGAATGTTTTTTTTTACAGCGTACTGCAGTCTGTAATTCTAAACAATACCTATGTACGCCTCAGAAATAGAGTTCCAATTTCTCATACCAGAGATGTATTGAGACTACATTTTTGAGGCGTACCGTACAAGTTACGTCTTTGTCTCATATGGACTAGGCAGAGCTTCGGGCCGCAAGCCCTAAGTGCCACTTTTAGCGTGATGGTGGCCGAGTAGGTGAAAATCAAATAGCCGTGATTCCTTGAGATTCTCCCCTATTTCATAAATAAATAAATATAAAAATATATGTAGGGACAAATTACACTGATTGAGCTAGCCCAATAGTAAGTTCGAGGCTTATGTTATGGGATACGAACTCAACGATACCATATTTTCATAACAAATACATAAATATCAAAGTCCCAGGACAATTTAAAAAAGGCCATTTTCTAATTTGTTAGACCGGGGATCGAACCCGGAACCTCTGGGTGGTGAAGTAGCATGGTGACCACTACACCACGGAGGTCGTCATGGCTCGATATAATGTATTCGTTCACGTCTTTGCTGACAGGTCTTGCGGCTCTAAACAGGCAGAGCCCAAGGCCGCAGGACCCGAAAGGCCACTTTTAGCGCGACGATGGGCGAGAAAATGGAAAAGATCGGGAATATGCACGATTTTTTTTTATTTGCTTAATAAAATCCTTATTAACCACAGTAAACAAATATGAAAGGATTTAAAAATCTTAATCAGCGTCGAACATGTGATACTTTAAATTTTCAATTAGAAAGAGAAGTCCGGTGGTGACTTCAAGGTTTATAATATCATCTATACATTTACGTTTCTGCGTGTGAGATAGACATATTTTCTTAAAATCGTTATACCTCGATCGTTTTTCAACCAATATTTATTATATTTTCACTGTTTGAATGTTTATGGATAAACTGGTTAGATAACACATTTTTTTTTCAAAGATTCAAAGATTCAATGTTTATTCAGTAATTAGACCTTTACAGGCACTTTTACACGTCAATAAGTATAATTTACGTTACGTGTAAAGTATATTAAAATATAAATTATTTTTATAGAAAAGCTACCGGTACCATCGCTTTGTAACGACCACTGATGAGAAGAAACATGCATATTCCCTATTCGAATAGCGATGGGTTGCTAGTCTCTTGCTGCTGTCGATGGATTAAGTGGTGTCCACTATTCTCTCTGTCATCTTTTTTGTCATGTTAGGACCTTAATCCTACTTTTTCTTTTATTTGTTAAAAAAACTTCATCATCGGTCCCCCTTTTCCTCGTTTCCCTTTCGCCCAATGCTGAAATTCCTAATTCAAGTAATTAGACCTTTTCAGGCACTTTTGCATGTCAATAAGTATCATTTACATTATGTGTAGTGTATATTAAAATTATCTTTCGAGATTAAAATAAAAAGAGGAGTTCGACAGGGGTGCATTCTCTCACTTTTGTTATTAAATTAAATTGTCAAAATTTAAATTTTTTTTTAAGAAAACCTACCGTTACCATCTCTTTGCAACCACCACTGCTGAGAAGAAACGCCGAAAGAAACTCATGTTCACGGTATTGGTCACCTACTCGCCAGAAGGGCTTTGTCATACTATTATTATGTCTTTTTATTAATAAATACTTATAATATTTACACATTGTTGACACATTCTAACGTGTAATGCTTGCAATGTTAACAAACATAATATACTAAGTAGTCAAAAAAGCGAAGCCGAACTGACCAGTCCCTCCCGGTAGCTATTCACGAGTTGAATCTTCACCTTTTAAAAAGTTTCCCATACATTTTTTTAAAAGGAGGTTTAACCTAAAAGGAGTTAAACGTACTAATCAATGTGAAAACTTTTACTAAAGGACCATCCCTGAAATCGAATAAAAAATTCAGCTCCTCTTTCCAGATAATTTTTTTATGCGATTTCAGGGTAATAAAAGTGGTTCACATTTATTAGTATGTTTACACCTTTTCGTTACACTTTGTATAAAATTAGCAGATACCGTGAAGCAAGGCCAATAATACGAAGTATTTTCAATACCCAAAACCGGTTATAAAGCCTGAAAGCGGATGCAAATAGCCGACTTAATTGTCGAAAGCACCCTTGTTACTATGATTAATGTTGTCTGCCGGAATGTTACTATAGTATTGTTTATGTTCGACAAGAAATCGGTTTTGTACAATGGCTGTAAATTAATAGGTTCCTTGTTATGGGATGAACGGACGAAATTCTTAAGTGTACAAGCATATAATACCATGCTTATAGTAGCTATTTTATACAACTAAGTACATATACATATATATTAAATAAACTTTTTTGGAATTTTATTTTCGTAATTAGATTTTTCAATTGATGCAAAAAACATCAAGTGGTTTTCTGATAGTAATTAAATTAGATTTTAGAAATGCATTTCATCGTGAAAAAGACATCATTATACGGGTAAATGTATGATGTCAAAAAATAACCTTCCTTTAAATAACAAAGAATAAATCAAACTTTTGTTTCGCCTACAATACTGTTTCCCCATTCTGAGTCTGCGATCCTTTTACAAAGAGTGGGTGCTGTTGTGTCCCTCATAATAGGCCTTTGAATGTTTGGAAAGTTATATTCCTCTTTGCTACTCCAAATAGCCGCTGTGAGGAATTAAAATAAATAATTGAATCAAACATATTTATATTTTATTTGGTAATTAGGCCCTTGCAGGCACTACAAGTCAGTAAATTTAGTTTACTTTACGTGTAATGCTTGTTAATATTAATTATAATAATTTAATTTTTAAGTAAAACTACCTATTAGTGGCATTAAGTAACGTCAACTGCTCAGAAGAAAAGCCAAAGGAAACTCTTTGCTTGTTTTTAACCGGCTTCCAAAAAAGGAGGAGGTTATCAATTCGTCGCGATCCTTTATTATTTTTTTTATGTATGTTCACCGATTATTCAAAGACGCCTGGACCGATTTAAAAATTCTTTTTTGTTTGAAAGGGTATACTTTCCAGGTGGTACCATGGAAATTTTATCAAAATCAGTTGTGTAGTTTGGGGGAGAAGTCGGTTTTGATGAAGATGAAGATAATTAGAGTAAGTATCGAATGGTTTTAAACTCAAATAGTCTATACAATATGTAACAAAAACCCTGTCCGATTCTTGTAGGAGCAAATCAGACCATTAATATGAACAACTTTTCCTATGGGACCAATGCTTGGAACTCGAAAATGAAATCGACATTTTCATACAAAAGTGTTCAGCCGGCCCAGCAATTTGTATGAAAATGTCGATATTTTCTTCGAGTTTCAAGCATTGGTCCCATAGGAAAAGTTTTTCATATTGACGGTCTGAGTTGCTCCTACAAGGATTGGACAGGGTTTTTGTTACATATTGTATATAGAAAGTCGTGATTACGCCTTGTTCAATTTTATGACAATAGAATATACATACAGCTTGAGCTTTTGTTTGACTGTCACACACAGTGTTGGTAAGGTCGTTTTTTTTTTAATTTTTAATAGATTGAAATTAATTATTTTTTTAGAATAAAAAATTAAATACCTAGGAATTTTTGGATAATACGCAGTTATATAACATTATAATAACTGAATTCTTTATACCCAATTATCAACGTTAAGAATAAACCGAACAGCAGAGCTACGAATCATCGGAACAAACAGGAACAGAGCAAGTTATTTTTCTCTTGCTATTTATCCAAACAATTTTCGGCGATAACACAAAGGCGATTGTCTTGTTCGATAACTTTGAGCGACGTTTTTTGAACATTCTAATGTGTTTGAAGTGGTTTGGATTTTGGAGATTAAAGTAATTTTTGTTTAATATTTGAAAGCGTTTACTTTTTGATAACTATGATAAGGCACATTCCTTGACAACAAAATTTTTATTAGGGCATTTATACACAACATTACGGGAAAGCATAATATAAGAGTTTCGTGTTTTGGAACAAAGTATTGACTTGTTTTAAAATCTTGGATTACTCGAATTCGTAACAAATCGAAGTAAAAGCCGTTTTAATTCGGTTCTATTTTGTTACTTAGGCTGTTATTAGCATATTTTGAAAACGTCTTGTAATAGTAATTAATCTAATTTACATATACATTATGCATGTTTGTATGTAGGTACATTTTCTTCGGTTCAGATTGTAAAAGCCGAAAGGTACATTAATATAGATAGGAAGGTAGGCCTTTCGGGTTATACAATCTGTGCACCTAGTAAATTTTATGATTTAACCCCCCGTAAAAAAAGAGGGGTGTTATAATTTTGACGCTAATGTCTGCCTGTGTGTAGCAGAGTTAAGTTTAGTTAAGAGCCCATTAGATCCCACTGTTGGGCAAAGGCCTCCCTCTTGGCTCTCCATTTATCTGTTTTGTCCTTTCGCGTGCCAGTCCTCCGAGTAGGCGTCTAGATCGTCACGCCATCTGCGAGGTCTTCCAGGATGTCGATGTTCGTTAGTTGGGTCTACAAAGTAAGTGTTTTGGCCCATAGTTCGGTACGCATTCGGCAGACGTGACCAGGCTAGTCCCATTTTAATTTAGCAGCGGTGACATTCACATCTGTAATTTTTGTAATGGATCGCAAGGTTGTGTTGTGTAGCAAAATAAATATAAAATAGATGGCGCTATGGCACTACGGATAACCATCTAGTGATGGGTAGCGGAGTCACCGTTACGACTTCGGTATTCCGCTATCATCACTAGATAAAGTTCTTGATAATCGGTTTTTTTTTTACTTTTTAAGAATATCCTATTATGTTGTAGATTTTATCTTACTCTATAATACACCATCCTAAACTAATTAGTGTGTACTAGGTAGTTTCAGCTGTCCCGTTTGTCTGTGTCTGTAATCAAATCTTGCTAGTTAAATTTGACCAACTTCCCGGTTTCAGATTGAGCAAAAATTATGCATGTATACGTATATCACGTGACAATGCAATATTATAAATAAATTAATATATACGGACAAATCAGACTGATTGAGCTAGCCCTAAAGTAAGTTCGAGACCTGTGTTATAGGATACTAACTCAACGATACTATATTTTATAACAAATTTATATATATAGATAAACATCCAAGATCCAGGACAATTTGAAAAAGGCCATTTTCTAACTTGCGGGCGGCGGGCGGGCACTCTGGGAGGCGGACAAGCATGGTGACCATTACGCTACGGAGGTCGTCAATGCAATAGTATGATGACGTAGAGCTGATTTGAAAATGGAACCGAAAGGTGGTCATAGGAACTCGTAACACAACACAACACCGTCGAGTTTGGGCTCGTTTGATTCATTTTTTGGAGCACTTTAAACTTTTAAGTTTATTGTTTTAGACAAAAGCTTGTTTAAAAGATATTTTTTTTAATAATGACTTTTTCTTTCATTTCAGTTCACGTGTTACGCGACACAGAGCTCCCGTTGGAGGTGGCCCTGGCGCTAGGACCCGACGTGCAGTTCGTGCTCAAATACATCGATTCTGGTGAGTCGGGGAATCGGGTACAAGACCGAAAACGTCTCTCGAGCGGAAAGTGGTATTTTATGCTATTTACATACAGCCACTTCTTTGTTAAGGCGGCCCTTTCCGGCTGCTCTGTTTTCAACGCGAGCATAGTTTGAAAAGCTTGGTGTTTCATCCAGGGCAATGCTAGAAAAAGAGGCAAACCAAAAAGAGAGAGATAGCGCCTTAGGGCACGGTTTGCACTGTATTGAATAAAACTAGTATTATTATTAACTATCCATTGAACGAATATTAACTATTCATAGGGTACAGAAATTTCATAAAGCTTGTTCCAGGATATACGTTTTTGTCAGAAATCCTTACAAGTTCGTGAAATAAATGTTTTTTTTTAAATTTTCATTACATTTGCGAGGTTTGTATCGAATTATTTTCTTTACCTTTACAATTTATGAGTACTTTATGAACGGTCGAAGTTCAGCTAAAATTTGTGCAGAAAAGCAGATTTTTGAAGGCTTATACTTACTTTGTTTTTTACAATTTTAATTTTTTATTTCAATAGAAACCTAGAAATAGCGCACAAAATACCTGTGAGATCATAAATTTTCAAGAAAGATTAGACACAACGCCATAATCACGTGCGAGCGTTTGTATGAAAAGTAAGACGGGACGCTCTTAAGGAAGGGAAATAATACGGATGTGAACTAAATAAATATTTTTGGCTGATTAGGTACATTATTAAAAACCAGAACGAAGGATTTCTTACTATTCATTATCTACAAAAAATCAAGTTTGTTGCACTTAAATATTTATTTTTATTCTGTTTTATTGTTTTTATAGCGGCAACCGAAATACATCATCTGTGAAAATTTCAGCTGTCTAGATATCAGGGTTCATGAGCCTGGTGACACACAGACGGACAGACGGATGGACGGACGGTCTGTCGGACGGACAGCGGTGTCTTAGTAATAAGGCCCCGTTGTTACCCTTTGTATAAGGAACCGTAAAAAATTGGTACACGTATGTTTATTTTCTCTGATCAGCAAATAGTGACGAAGATACATCATCATCCGA
Source organism: Acrobasis suavella (assembly GCA_943193695.1). NCBI lineage: Eukaryota > Metazoa > Arthropoda > Insecta > Lepidoptera > Pyralidae > Acrobasis > Acrobasis suavella. Next base: position 5,288,842 of record OW971943.1, read on the forward strand.
GCGTATTCCCGGTTGCTTCCTCAGCAGTAACGCTTCAGAGCCCGGGGTCCGCTATCTTACCAAGGAGATTTGGCGATGTTGCTGGTTTTTACACAGAGCGACTGCCGTCTGACCTTCACAACCCAAAGGGCAAACCAGGAACCAATCCTTGGACAGTTTGATGATCAAACGCTAGGTGGCGTTCGGGACCCACTGTTTTACGTGCCTTCGTCTTACGATAATCAGGTGATTCAAGCCTGCAATATCCTATCCAGACTGGAAACAACTTTTCACAAAATATGCTTCCCAGTGGGAATCGAACCTATGACCTCCGGGTCACAAGGCGAATGCCTTGACCACTGGACCACGGAGGCAGTCGGTCACGTCGGAGAGTTGTTAATGAAAGAGATACAGCGCATTTAAATTTCGCGTGACGTTTCGATCAGGTACGATTTTCACCAGAAGGTGACGTAAATCGGGCCGAAACTTCATGCTTTCTTTCGCTATATCTTTGTAAATTTTGAATACTTTGTTAAACGAAAAAATAAGGGTAAATTTTTTCTGGATAATCTAGTTGACGAACTAAATTAAATAATTACCCTCAAATTCATAAAAAATAACAACCGTTTGCTAAACCTATTTTAGTTAAAACATGTTTTGTCCCTTTTCCTCTTTTAAATATTTGACATTGAAAGGACGAGACAAAACATTTTTTAACTTAAATAGGTTGTTATTTTTTATGAATTTGAGGGTTAATCTTTTACCCAGACCACATCTCAATTGTATATACATATATATCTCGGGTGGTGATTAATAAAACTATCATTTATATTTAAGAGCTATGCTCTTGTCGATAAAGTATGAATATTCTTCCATTCGTCTCTCTCATCCGCCAGTTGTTAATTTATTTCTCTGTACGACATCACGTTCTTGGGATAATGTACTTACAAATTATATATAACCACTGTTAGCTCCTAAATATTATTTTATGTTCACATAATTATCACACGAGCAGCCTTACTGTCAAAGTAATAGTTAGTACTTTACCACTAAACATATTTGATAAAAAGCTTTGTAAATACAGGATAAACAAGGTTATTTCAAAGGAAACCAAAAACCCTTGACTTTCAAGGGTTTAACCCACACAACTTTAAAACCACTGAACCGTTTATGCTAAAAATCATCTCGATTATGTCAGCTTTAAAAAAAACCGCATCAAAATCGGCCCATCCTTTTAGGTACTAAAAGTATGGGCCACTGCCACAGACTTGTCAAACTTATAATACCCTCTTTTTCGTCGGGGGTTAAAAAGAAAAACAATATAAAAGAATAACATGAAAACTTTTCTTCTTTAAGTAATTGCTCGTTCGATCGACACAAGATAAATGACGTCACTCCGTCGAATTGGGGATTATTAGTTTTTCCCTCCCTTCAAGTGTCACCCGTAATAGATACTGGAGGAATCTAATCAAGCACGATATTTGTACGTCGAATTGCGAATGAGTTTAGCTTTCATATTTTTAGTATGGTCGGTTAGGAACGGTCATTCAATTCCATTTTTCATTTTGTGATAGCTTCATTTTCGATTTGCAAGATGATACCTATGGAGATTTTTTAAAACGATTGTTATTGCGCTTTTCTTGTTAAGCTCTCTTGTCCAACATTCAAGATATGCGATGTTTTCTTATTTACACACTTACACTTCTTGCTTTTCTTCCTCATTGTATCTACTTTCTTATTCGCCAATTTTACCTAATTTGTAGAGTTGATGTATCATCATCTGAAATAAATACAAAAAAATGATGATGATCTTCATGATCTCAGCCTTTCTTTCGCCCATTGCTTAGCATAGGCTTCTCTTCGTCGACCTCATCCATCCCGTGGGTGGTGTCGATGAAGCTCCTTGATGAAAGTCGATGTATCCTTGATAAGAGCTCATGGGACCGATCCTGCGAGCTCTCATCAAGGTGCGACCCCTGGGTTTTACTTTTTAGTTGATCTATCTTCTCCTACTTTAATTTAGGAGCTGGGCTCTTGTTGGTGGAGGGCTTTCCATGTCTCTCTTTTCTCCGCCAAGTTCTTAACCTCCTTATATGTTTTCACGTTTGATTATGTTTTATTTGATAGAAAATATTTCTTCTGGGTTTTCCTACTCCTCTTATTCCATATATTTTTCCTTCCATTATTGTTTTAAACAACGCATTGTGACGTAGTATTATACTAATCCTAAATTTAAGCCTTGCATTTAATCATTATCACTCCGATAGGCATTCAGTAAAACATTGAACTAGTATTATAATAATGGATATTCGCCCGGGACAATGACTTCAAAGTGAATTTGTCAAGAGCGACGCCATGACCGGATGCATGCTAGTCAGTGAATGCTAATGTGTCTGCCTGAATAAGAATTAAAGCTAGGCATTTATTTTTCGCATCAAGGATTTACAACTTTACTACAAGTGACCGTTCAAAAATGGTTCAAATACGAGTCTTGCAAACATAAATAGAATAATGTCTAGCAGTGATGTTCGAGCAATGCTCGCACTTTTCGGCTGCAGGCGACCACATACTATGTAGGTCACGTGTCAGCTGTTTTACCTTACGTTTTACATCTATTTTAATAGCAACCATTTAGACACTATCGAGCAGTGATCGGGAAAGGACCCGTCACAACCAACTACAACATGTAACTTAACTACAATAAACAGTTTCTACGTGGCGTGGTCTTGTATCTTCACACCAACATCAACTTCTACATCGACATATTATCTTCGCGGGCCTAGGTGACAACTGAAGCCAGCACCGTACAAGTGGACTGATATATTTTATAGGCTTGGAATCCGTCACCGCAAAGTAACTCTAAAAAGTATACAAATAATATTGAAAATTTTAACGCATGTACCTATTTCTACAATTATTGATTGTTTTAATATTTTCCTATACCTTAACGCGAGTACATAGAAAGCTCCCCGGATACTGAAGTCCGCGGTAACGCTGTTTTTAGGGCACCCCCGCTCCCTGTGATGGTATGCGGGAATTATTGAAATTGGGGATAGGGTTTAAAGTCTCAATTAAACTAAAATGAACATTTAATTTAAATAGCTATTAGATTTTTATGTTGACAGTTCAAAGAAGAGTCTTACAAACGTTTGAAGATAATTGGAACGTTGTCTAGCAGGATTGATATGCTGGTCAAGTAACGTAAAAAGCTCCCAAGTAAAACATTTTATAAAGGAAATTTTCCGGGGACAATAAGATCAAAGTGAATTTGTGAGCAAGAGCGACCAGCCGGATGCCGGTCGGGGCGCCTGTGAATGCAAATGTATCTGACTGTATACGAATTAAGGCCATGCCTTTATTTATAAATAATTTGCGTCAACGATTCATGAAACTAAAAACATGAATCTAAAATCATAATAACGTTTAAGAAACGAGTAAAAGATTACTATCCGTCGTTATCATTCTGATCATCATATTTAGAAATATTATCTTATGCATTTATTAATTGTTCTTATATAATAAATACCTATATGTATATATGAGTGCTTATATACTCATTTAATTTAAAATTATTTCTTTGTGTTACATTTTTCTTTTGGTGTACAATAAAGAGTTATCTATCTTATTTATTTATTTATGTAAGTATATTTTACGTACGTATATTTTAGTATGTTTATTAATTTATTTATGTTTTTTGTAAGTATAATTATTTATGTATTGTACACGCCAATTACCTCTTTCTACCCATTTCCTCTCGCGAGTCTACTGGAAGAAATTTATTTAGAAATAAGAAGCACCTATATACTATGTTAACTTTTATAAGGTTTTATTTGTAAATTTTCATGTGTTAATGAACCAATAAAATAAATAAATAAAACTAGATTTTATAACAACAAAGACGAGTTATGCGAACGTTTCAAGTGATTAATAATATATACGGACAAATCACACAGATTGAGCTAGCCCCAAAGTAAGTTCGAGACTTGTGTTATGGGATAGCAACTCAACAATACTATGTTTTATAATAAATATATATTTTAATTTTAATTAATTACCATTTTAACCTGACCGGGGATCATACCCTGGACCGCCGGGGTGAAAGCGTGGCATGACCACTACTAGGCCACAGAGGAATGTTATCTAGCAGTAAGTAAACTGATATAAGCTGGTGAAGTGATGTAAAGAGCTCCTTAGAAAAATAATTTTTAAAGGAGATTTGCCGGGGACAGTGTACAAAGTGAGTTTGTGAGCAAGAGCGACCGGCCGGATGACCGGCGTCTGTGAATGTATGCATCTGCCTGTATTTCTTATATTAAAGCTAGGCCTTTTATTTATAACCTGTTCAGATAAAATAAGGGATCAAAACTGAGTTTAATATTTGAAATACAGTGTCATACGAAATGGACAGATCACGTGCGAATTAAATAAAAGGATAATTAATTTTAAAGCACATCGTTCAATAATAATACTTGGTTTATATGACAAAAACAGGCTCCATCACCAGTGACTTAGACAGACAGACCGTTATAAAACAGGAGACTTCATTTATTATAAGGAGGTACTTAATGTTGGAGAGATTTGAATTTTCATCCCTACAAGATATAGATAGAAGCTTTTATAGATAGAAAAGAAGCCAAATTTTAAATTTGTACAAAAACTTTTAAAACAGCGTCATTACTTTAGTAGGTATTTATATTTCATATCCAAAAATTAATTACAAAATCTTACTCGATTTATTATTTGCCAACGAAATTTTAATTGGGCTTGTGGTACATATACAAACAAGTCACGCCAAGCTTTGATAAAATAGCATCGCACAAAATACTACGTTATCATTATACTACAATCAAGAAAGCACACACGAAGGAATCGTGTCATTACACACGCACACAAACGCACGATTCACCTGTTGCTATGGTTGTATGGAAGGCTTTGCGCAAACGCAGGTTGTAGCTCTACGACATATCGTTTTCTCCGTCTATCGAAGAAGATTTGAGCGAGACAGCTATAGAAGTTCGTGGTCGATAAAGTAGTATGCTGTTCAACCGACGCCAAACTGGACCAACGGTCGTTCATAGCGGGTTAACTTAGTTTTAACTTAACACCGCACGCAAGCGTGTGCTTGACGCGAATTTACTCGAAATTTTGGAAATGTTGTTCAAAACATCCCCTTTGAATTAACAACAGTTTAAGTGTTCTCCCATAAGTGTATAAGTGAAGTGTTTGTGTCGTTAAGTTACTATCGTGTTGGAGTATACAGCCTTCATCTCAACGGATGCTGATTGTACCCAGCTTCGGTGCTATAGAAGATTGTGTAGTGAAGCCTACTTGGATGTCAGTTCGTGAAAGTGATTTTGTGTTAAGTGTAAACCAAGTATTGATTCGTGATCTTCAACTAAAGGGTATGTACTAATAGTTGTGCGTAACGGTATCTCAATGAATTTGTTTTTGTAAGCATTTTTAGATGAAGTAATAACTTATTTTGTCGCCAGAAAAGCGACTGTAAGAGATAGAATCAAGGTCGATTTTCGGTTGTAGTAGCTTCGGTATTTGACACAAAAAAATTGTAATTGTAAAGGTTTTTAGGTACAGGTGATTATTTTTTTGAACAGATATAATATCTATAAGGTTTGTGTTGACTTCGCTAAAAATAGGGTCCAACGATAAATACTTTTCTTACTTTAATACATATTGACAAGTTGCATTGTTTTCCATAGATAAACTAAAGTAATGAAACATCTGTCCTTCATAATAAGGCTTCATTCATGAATTTCTAAGTCAAGCATATGTCAAATGTCACTTGATACAAAACGTTGGGAGGCTGTACGCCCACATCATAAGTTATTTTAGGAAAGTAGGCTTGCGCGCTACTTCATTATAGGCACAAAATATGTCAAATACACGTTTATATAAGAACTTAAATTATTATAGTTTTAAATTAAATAAATAAATCTCAACGGACAAATCATACAGATTGAGCTAGCCACAAAGTAAGTTAGAAACTTGTATTATGGGATGCTATGAGTATCTTAACGATACTATATTTTAAAACATATACTATATATTAGATAAATATCCGAGACTCAGGTCAATCTGAAAAATATTATGTTCCATCTTGACCTGACCCGGAATCACACCCGAGACCTCCGGTGAGACTGCCTGGCACGATGACCAGGCCAGGCCACAGAGGTTGTCATTTATCAAATTAAACGTTTATATTCCTAAATTACTAAAGTGTTACATGGATTGATTGATCTTGCACACTTTGAGCTCCATGCAACGAAATAAGTTTCTTCGAGTGTTTTCCAAAAATATTATAAATTAATAAATTTATTATTCATTTTCGTAACTACTTGCCTTCTAGTAAACAGATGGACAAACTTAGCAAGCTTGTGTTTAAGTGTAATAAACGAAACATAACTTTAAAAGTTTCAGTTCATTTTTAACTCGGTCTTTAATAAAATCTTTCATCTTTAAGTTATAATTATAACGTAAAATGAAAAATGCTCTTTTTCAAACTGTCCTGGGTCTTGGATGTTTATTGTTGGGTTAGTAACTCATAACACAAGCTTTTACGCTTACTTTGGGGCTAGCTCAATCTGTGTGATTTGTCTGTATATATTTATTTATTTAATTAATAACCGGTCAACTATTACGCGTATAATCCGTACCAAACTAAAAATATATCTTTTTTACATAAATATCCACTTTGGCTAGCATGCCTTTGAAGAAGAATCTTCAAAAAAGCAAAGAATTAAATTAAAAGTATTCATCACTAGTGCGTGTGTAGTACATATAAATATTTTTGCTTTTTTAAGTTTATGCGTTTAAAGATGTTCATATGAGGCTTTAATTCCATATTACAATTTAACAAAAAGACTTCTCTATTAACATTTGAAACACTATAGGGTATTTTCCTGGGTCAAAAAAATGTATTTTGTACTGTTAAGAAAATAAAACGTCGCAAAATAATGTCACTTGTTATTGAACATATTCATTTTAACGTGAATTTAGATTTATTATTGCAGAAAAACTGATAATAAGAGCGCTATTAGACTCCAAGAAACTATGACGTCATCTGCCTGTATTTCATACAAATCCCAAAGAAATTTTTTGTTTTGACGTTTGGAAAAAAGTATCTGCTTTGACTTGTTGGAAAATAGCGGATTGCAAAAATAGTAAAGCTATATACATTTACAGTATATACGTTCGTATTTATCTGTATATCTGATTAGTATTCCCGATGGGCGCGCCCGTGAGGCGCGTTGAACTCCTTTGAAGGCGCATTCGCTCACGATCAATCCTATGGCGGAGAACCTATGTTTGTATACAATGTCTAGTCCCAAGATAGTTACACTACCTTTGGCTGATTACACCAATGTATTTGTTAATTAAAACAAGCATGTTTTACTCTTATTATTGAAAAAAAACAGCTTTAATATTAAATAGGGAAGTGGACTAAAAATTCCTTGGATCATTAAAAAGTATGGAATACGATTTTTTCTTTTCTCTGATTGGCAAATAATGGCAAAGATACAACGCATTTAAACGCGTGACGTCTCGATCAGCTACTTTTTTTAACTAAAGGTGACGTAAATCACTCCCAATTCGAAACTTCGAAGCGCTGTATCTTTGGGATCTTTTACTATTTTGCTGAACTAAAAATATGGGTCTTTTTTTAGATTATCTAGTTGACGGACTAAATAAACTAATATATTTTTACACAGTCCACATCCCAATTATGCCACAATTCGATAAATGAGAATTTACACCATCACGTTAAGCGTGGCTTTTGGGTCTTCAGGCCCTGGTTAACAGGTAACAGGGTAAACAGCTTTGTTAAGGATAAAGGCGTGATAATTTTTGTATGTTTAAGCTAATGAAGGGCAGCCTTCCGTTTTCGCTAAAACGTAGACTCATCGATATGTGTATCTTGCCCGTCCTAACTTACGGTGCTCAAAGTTGGTCATTGACTGAGGATCGGAAGTCCAAGCTCAAGATTTGCCAAAGAGCAATGGAGCGAAGTGTTTTGGGTGTCACCAGGCTCGATAAGGTGCCAAACACAACGCTTGGTTCAAAAACCGGCATTGCTGATATCGGAGACAAAGCCGCTAAACTAAAGTGGGATTGGGCGGGGCACGTTTGCCGAATGCATCCTCATAGGTGGGCGGCTACTTTGGTTACAAAGTGGACTCCCGAAAATGGCCGAAGGAAAAGAGGTAGGCCCCGGAAGCGTTGGTGTGACGATTTGCGACAGTTTGAAAAGGAATGGTTGCAGATGGGGGAGACCTTTGCACAGTAGAGGTTAATTAATTAAAAAGAGTAGATTGTGCTACAAGCAGATAAGGTAATATTTTGAAGGCGAGAGCGCTACTTTGAATCCTGAGTGTAGCGAGGCATTCATGTATATCGCCCGAGATAAAAATATTACCGTACCCGAGTGGCACACTCTACTTTTCATTTCCATCTATGAGATAAACTAGCACATACAAAATAGAATATAAAGAACATTAGAACACCTACAATACCTAATCAGACTTCAACCGAAAATTAATACTAACCTTGTTTGGTTTCGTTTTCATACAGAAAATACTAAGAAATATGTTTTAGAAGACCACCAACTTAAGATAAAATGTTCACTCATAACTTTGTTTGCGTGGTCCTTCATATCTTTTTATTCTTATAAGTAAACTTGATAACTATTCACTATTGGCTTAAACTCACGAAAAAGTATTCACATTTATATAAATAATTACATTTCAATACAAATAACCTAAAACTTCTGTAATTACTGGAATCAAAGGGAAAAATAGCGCTTTTTAATTATACTTATTTCTTTTTCCGAAGCAAAGAACTTAAAAATTTTAACCTACTTTCATTTATGTTGAAGACGATATGTATTCCAAATTTAAAAAATAACGAAGTCTGTGCCAATTATTATTTTTTTAAAACAATACTTCTTTTTTTTGCTGGACTGCCAACATTATTTTTGATTCTAAATAGATTACACTCGTGTTCTCAAATTGGTTTTAATCCCTAGAGATCTTCTTTTTCACGTTTTAGTCCCGAGAGAATAACCAGTAACTTTAGCTCCAAATGTTTTGGAATGAAAACATAGTTTTTTGAGTAGATGAGATGAGAAAACTACTTTTTCATCTCATCTACTCAAAAAACATGTCCTACGTTTTTCCTAAATAGAACCAAAATGGCAGTCGTCGGCGAATTACTTGTATCTGCGCCGGTAACCACCATTTTGGTTCAACCTACGTACTGGGAATTGGTACAAAAATGCTTTGAAGTCCGAAATTTTTGTTCAAGTTATTTGTGTCGCGTTGTATATACTATTACATATTCATCTCTTATGGGGCAAACAGAGTAAATACCGTGAAAGTTATGTCAGGTTCGTAATGAATATGCAAAATTACTCAATGTAAAAGAAGACATCTTTAATACTTACTACATACATCTTGAGGAGCATCAAATTTCATGCCCGTCATAAAATTTATTGCAAAACTGTATATTGTCATCACTGGCTAACCGCTAATATTATTGCATGAACGACGCCTTACATTTTTCATGTTTATTTATTCTACTATTTGAGTATCATGTTATATGGTCTTTTTATTATTATTTGTAATTTGAATAACTCAATATAGTATTAAATTATATTAATGCTGAGTATATTGCAAAATTAATAAAGGTCAAGTGACTAAGTTTTATTCCGAAAAATGTAATTACTTGTTTATGTTCATACGCTTCTTTGTTTTGGATTACATTGAATTCACAAATAATCTTAATAATGTATCTCGTTACCTTTTGTTAAAGTTCAGCAATATGAGGTATATTAAAGCAAGCTTGCAGCTAAGATTATTTTTGTTTATGTACTAATAATAAATTATTATGTTATAATTATAAATGTACGTTTGGTTAATTGTTAGGCCTTTTGCGATTCTAGTTCGGGAACGTTTTCATTTATTGTAATGTTTTTATTTATTTGATAAATCATAAATTATCGTTGTGGTCATAAATGGCCTTAAATTGCCTGGCTGGCCTGGATATTAGCTTTGCAAAAAGAACGTTACATAAATTATAAAATATATCATATATTCAATACCACAAATAGTAAATTAAATATATACGGACAAATCACACACACATGAGCTAAAACCAAAGTAAGTTCGAGACTTGTACTCAACGATACTATATTTATAACATACGTATATAGATAAACATAACTTGCTTTCAATAGAGCGAGCTTGCTTACGTAGTCAAAGAGCTATTGGGAACAACCTAGAGTCAAAACATAGAACGTGCCTGTTTTATCAAAATAAACAAAAAGCCCTTGAATAGGATGAAACCGTTCGGGAGGCGCCCGTTACCTGCTCCAAATTAGAGGAATGCCAAGAATGCCGGGAATGCGCCTGTTCATTCACAATCAAATTTACGAGTGTCATCTCCTACTAATGTCTTAAACAAAACGCGATGGTTCAGTTTAAATTGAAAGGTTGTTTGTGCTATTATTTGAACAAATTAATTTAGATAATATGTATCTATATCAGGAATAAATAAAATATGTTGGTCTGAGTAAAAAGAAAATATGTACTTAGAATTTAAAAGCCGGTCGAGGGAATGGGTGAAAATCCGAGTCATGTTAATAGGCGATGTGGCAACCTTTTACTCTGTCATTATTTTGAATTCCTTTTTCCACTTCTAAGAGTAGTCTTGTAGTATTTGGCTCTGTCTAGCTTGTTGGGAATAAAGACGGTTTAGTTTAAATTGAGAGGTTGTTTTTATTTTGTTCTATTATTGTAACAAATATAGGACAAAATATTGCACTGGTTGGCTAAAAAGTTAAGAATCAAGACATTATACACTAAATTATAACTAATAAATAAATAAATATATAGGGACAAATAACTCTGATTGAGCTAGCTCCAAAGTAAGTTCGAGACTTGTGTTATGGAATACTAACTCAACGATACTATATTTTATAACAAATAGATAAATATCCAAGACCCAGGGCAATTTGAAAAAGGCCATTTTCCAACTTGCCCCGACCGGGGATCGAACCCGGGACCTCTGGGTGGCGGACTAGCATAGTGACCACTACGCCACGGAGGTCGTCAAAACAATGACAACATAGTATCCATATAACAATCGTGAGGCTTAAATATTTTCTACTTAATAATTTTAAATATTTTACCAATGCACCAATATATGAATGATGGCTAGGTTAGTAAGAAGTTTTATTTTCGGCTTTTAGAAAGAAGGTATATGTCCGTACCGTATCACATACGTTCCATCGATAACACCATTTTTTAAACTCATTCTATCCCACCTTAATAATAAATCAAGTATGTTTTCTGTACATATAAGCGTATATTAACTCTGTTTTTCTAGAAAGGAATTTTAACAAACTCTTTCATAACATCGCGTAGTCGGGTAGCTCTCTTACAAAGCGAAGTATTTTTATTGCCGCTAGAAGCAAACCCGTGTACGGCGTCTAGTTAGAATCAGGCCATTTATGCTGTATCTACTAGAAGGTTGACAGGACTTGTAGAACTAGTTAAAGCGAGATGCAAGATAAGCTCCTGTCATGTTAGAGTGAGACAAGAAATAATGTCCCACGGCACATAACGAGTTGTTAATTGCATACGCCTGATTAGAACAGGGTTTATCTTGTCTCAAACCGGGGCATGTTGAAAAATGTGTACCGTATATCTGCTTCTATATTATATACTGGCTGATACTCGAGACTTCGTTCGTGTGGACTTTATGACTCCGGCATATCTGCTTTATGTGTTCCAGATCTTCGATTTTTACACGTCAACCAAAAATACTCATTAGGCTAAACAACTTTTTCTAAGGCGTCATTTTTATATTTTTATAGTTTAGCTGGACCATTATGGTTTTGCATCAGGTGTCCCATTTTCCAAAATCATTTTTTACCATAACAAAAAAACAACAAAAAAAAAAAGATTCATTCGAATCCGTCTAGTACTTCCGAAGATTAGCGTGTATTATTTTGAGATATACGTAATTATAAACTGACAAACAAAGAGAGACATTTTATATTATATTAATGTCTCCATCGCCCCCAATATTTTGAAAATATATTTAATGTACACACACATTTTTTTTTACTGTTTTATTTCATGTTTAGACTAGCTTTTGCCTGCGGCTTCGCTCGCAATGGGGTTGTAATTTATCAAAATCCTTTCTTAGGGGATGCCTACATTATAGTAGCTTTATGCGTGCAAAGTCTCAGCCCGATCGGTTTAAAATTGGCAAAGTTTCATACAAACTTTCATCGCCTATTTTATCCCCTTGGGGGTAGAATTGATCAAAATCCTTTCTTAGCGGATGCCTACGTCATAACATCTACCGGTATGCCAAATTTCAACCCGATCCGTCCAGTGGTTTGGGCTGTGCGTTGATAGATCACTATGTCAGTCAGTCAGTCAGTCACCTTTGAGTTATATATATTAAGAAGAAGAAGAAGAAGAAGATTATGTAGCTATCAAAGGTTGCGCAAATTGAATGATGAGATGGATTTTGAATGATGAGAGACACCAAATAAAATCGAACTCTTAGAAACGTCTTTACTGTCCACTCTTCCAATAAGGGAGGGATTTGCCCATAGTCGACACATAATGGTAGACGTGTTAGAGATTAAAGTAGTTGGTTTTATACCATTTACTGCGATACCACACACATTTTTAATTCCAATCCTTTTAGTTGTTGTCAATTATCTAAACATTAAACCTTTAAACCTTTACATTATTTGCAGTGTCGCAAGTTTCAAATACCTGTACCATAAAAAAATATAGATATTCATGTCCCACAAAATGAATTCTACATAATAAAGTCATAAAATAGATGGTTGCGTGATCCAGTCCAGTTACTCAAATATGTACATACATGCATACAGATACAGCCAATACGTTTATACTTTATGTGTAGATTACAACATGAGAGAAGTTAATAAATAATTTTTTTTTGTGCTTAAATACTGAAAAATGCAAAAGTACCGTCATAAAATTATGTTGTAGAATAGAATGTTTTTCTGGATGAAGTTTAGGTTATAGGCAAGCAATCAAGTGGTATACATTAAAGTAAGCTCTTGTGCTGTAATTATAAATTACTTAATGAAGCCAATTTGCCTGTCTATAATATAAAGGAATAAATCCATATAAATTTAATATGAATGAGATATGAACATTAAAATTTTGTTTAAAATACCAGAAATTTGACATAAAATATGTATAATGAGTTAAATTTACAATAATTAACTTCTTTCTACACGCAAAAAATACTGCAATTTCTTACCAGGAGAAGACAATACTGTATTTATATAAACAGGTGGTAATAAAGTTACGAGATAAGCCTAACAATTAACGATTTTGACTCGAAAGGCTATTTCCTTTAGTCTTTGACATTATTTATCCCATTTTTCTGCGATGTTGTAAATGAGTCAAAAGTTCACATCGAATCCTATTATTATTATGGATGTTTGTTTCGCTTTCACGCCAAAACAAGTGAACCAATTAGAATAAAATTTGGCCTGTAGATAGCTCATTATCTGAGTTAACACAAAAGACACTATATACCAAATTTTTGGCATAATGAGTACCCGTGGAGTTACTTCGGGCAATGCTGCGGGGCATCAGCTTGAAAATAATAAATTAATATCTGAGCAACACGAATGATAAAAGTTTTTGAAACGATGAATCAAGTTTTGTTTTTATGAAGCTTGAAATGTCTAGCAAACATATCCGCATTCCACATTGTACCTACCTACGTATGTGTACCTATATCCTAAATATTTTGCCGTGGGCAATCTTAATGTGATCGATATTATTATAACATTGTCTCTGTCCAGTTTGTCCATCAACATCACATCACATCTTACTATACTCGTCGGCTTCAAGCTTGGTTAATGTCAGAAGGTGTTATACAAACTGTCCAATTTGTCCATCACTATATTGGTTTAGAACACGGAGTGTAATAAAGGTTATGATAATGAGGGCACACAAGACATAATATCTGTATTAGCATTACCTGTTTTTTTACGAACAACGGATTTCTCTGCTGCTTTTTCCTATCTGAATATACCTAATTGTTGTCAATCATAGTTGTTATGGTTGTATTGTTCTTGATAACTAAATTTTATTAATTGACGAACAGCTTTCGTCATATTTTTCTATTATTTACGGTACAGGCATTATCTAAAGTGTAAGTATTCTTTATGTACATACTTCTAAATAGAAGACTTCCTCTCGTATAATCGGAAAAAAATGTTAAAATTATGTTAGTCTTAAAATATTCTTGGTTTTGAAACATATATTTACCATTTTGATTTGAACATGACCTCAGGCAATGTGCCCAATTTGTCTGCTAGTTTGTTAGTGCTAGCAAGATATTGGTCATAATTCGATTGTCATCGCGTACAATGCTGGACAATGTCAGATGTTCAGGGCTTGGAATCCGGAGAAAGTTGGCCACAGAGATCAAGTGGCCGGCCGGAACCAGTTTCGTGAATCGGCAAGTGTATGTACTGACCGGAGCCAAAATAATTGGATGCGGTAACTTTAAAAGTTTTTAGAGAATTTAAAAATAAACGCGAATCGGACGCGCAGACTTGTAGCCCAGATAAACTTTCCGATGATTCTACAATCTTTCTTTTGTTTTAATATAAAATTAGTATTTGCTCTCATTTGAAATGCTTACAAAATTCACTACAGATTCTAAATGGGTAACATAATACCATTGGCCACAGTAAGTGACCACAACCGGGGTTGCTCAACTAAACAAAGCGCTAGTAATGCTTACCCTACCGGGTCACTGAGCTCTTTGGATCCCTTGAACTGAAGAACTCTAAATAAATATAGGCCTAAATAAATATAACTAAAATTGTGCAACTTGTAACACCTGTAAGAAAACCACAATAATGATGGGTTAATTACCAGAAAGCGCAAGATAGGCAATATCAAAATATTTTGGCTAGGTAACATCCGACAATGGACTAGTATCAAAATGGCAGAAAAACTAGTCCGGCTTGCCATAGACAAATCAAGATTGATCAGTGTAAGTGTATCTGAGGGCACTTCAGGTATGGCCTATGGTTTCTTACGTCAGCATGAAATTTCAGTATATATTTATTTGTTGTAAAAGGTACTAGCAGCTTATTAAGCTGATGCGTGTGCGTCTTATTGATTGGAGATCTTGTTTTTGTCTAGTCTATTTTTGAAGCTGTTTACTGAGGGTGCAGTCACAACATCCTCTGGTATCTTGTTCCAGTCTGTGATCACTCGAATAAAGAGAAAATTGTTAAATGGTTTTCTTTTTAATTTCATACGACACAATGTCATATAACCATAGTTTGCATCTCTTAAAATCCAATTAGCATATCCATGATTTCGTTTATCACTGGAGACGCGCCCACTCGCGCCACGCGCGGCAACGTGTGTTTCCCTGTGGTTATTTCCCTCCACATCGGTTAAGATTGTATCTTAGTACATTATAATCTATCAAGATACAAGTTCTATTAGATATTAACATTCTTGGTAAGTATTTAGTTGTTATCTGCAATATTTTTTCAAGATTGTTTAGCTATGTGTCAGTTATTTTCATCATCATCATCATCATTTCAGTCGCATAACGTCCACTGCAGGACATAGGCCTCTCCCAAGGATTTCCAAAATGACCGATCTAGAGCGGCCTACATCCAGCGCATTCCAGCGACCTTATCCAGGTCGTCAGACAACCTTGTGGGTGGGTGTCCTACGCTTCGCTTGCCAGTACGTGGTCGCTATTCGAGAACCTTTTTGCCCCATCGGCCATCGGTTCGTCGCGCTATGTGTCCCGCCAACGCCACTTTAACGAACTAATCCGCTGGGCTATGTCAGTGGCTTTTGTTCTCCTAAGAATTTCCTCATTTCTGATTCGATCACGTAGGTAAACACCTAGCATAGCCCTCTCCATAGCGCGGTGAGTCAGTTATTTTATCACGTTTAAAAAATACGTTAAAGAAACTGTAGTTGACACTGTTTTTATAATAATTATAAATTCTTAAAGAAACGTAGGTCGGATATTTAATCCAAATTAAATATTGCATTTACAACAACAAAATGTATCGTTAATATAAAAAAAATTCTGTGTACGTGATCTTGTCTTTCGTTTCCTTTCTACAATTACGTTATTCTGCAAGTTTCCAGGAAATATAAAAATAAAATTCTTGCAATTTCTACAAATATGCTTTGAGTTTTCTATGCAAAGTGCAACAAAGCATTGTCGCAAGTTATTTTGTGACAGTACTATTCACTACTTTAACAAATTTATTTCTTGAAAAATGGGACAAATTTAAGTAAATTTCACTTCGCTTCTGGGGTTCTGCTTACTTGCTACTTGTTAGATTGAAATCTAACAAAATTATTCTCAATTAACATGCAAACAGTTGACAAAGCAAGACCTCTAACCATGCTTAGCAAAAATTAATTTTGTTAAAGATTAAAAATATAGATAAAAATTTGGCGAAAGACAAAAAAAAATTTTTCTCTTTTTATTTAAAAATATTAAAATCTAATTGCTGTCCTTACAAATTCAGACAATCTTTTGTTAATGCGCAATTCCACATGCCAAGTAAAGATTAAACAAATTACTTGGAGCGGTGGAGGTCAACCTTTTTATACTTATACCTCAAAGTTTGTTTTCTGGTATGATCATTTTTCTGGAAGCAAGCATATCATCCTTGCTTTCTGTAAAGGAAAACACAATAAGGAAACATTCACACTAATTTTATACTATGTCAAAATGGTCTGTCACTACAGAAAAGTCATTCAAACATTTGACATCAGTATGTAAACACTTTATTTCACCAAAATCACATACAAATTATATTCAAAAATTATTGCCAGAGCAATCTCTAGCCTCCATTTGGATGACAGGAAATGTGCTGAAAAATAAAAGGTTTTGCGCTGAAAAGAGTATTGTGAAACAAATAAACGAAAGAAGTTAGAAATAGAGAAATACACTCACCTACGTTTAGTATTGGAAAGCAGTGAGTAACATTTGGAAGCGTTTCAACCAGCGTCCATCGCGATAACAACGAACGAGATCAGAACAATGCTCGTGAGAGGATCGCACGTTCACAATAGAACCATTTATTGCGGCTCCGGACGTAATCTGTGCAGTACGTCTTGCTGGAATCACAAGTTAACGGACACATGAGGAAGGTTTTTTTCAACTAACGACGGATATATCGCGTCAATGTTGCTGCTGTGCTGCCATTTCGAAAGGAATCACATTTTGTGAATAAAACAAATATACATACATATTTTCACGCCTGTTCCCCATTGGATTAGGCAGAGACTGTGGATTTACACTTGCTAAGATCTTTCTAAACCGTTTTTGCTTCGACAATACTCATTAGTTCATTACTCTTTTCATGCTTGCTCTCAGATTATGGGTACTCTTTACATGACCTTTCTTCAGAACATATGCAATTTGGTCGCAGAACGTTCCTCGAGGTCGACCCGGTATGGTGCTCCCATCCACATCCGCACGTGTAACATTTGTATTGTAAGCATTGGTTTCCAGCATACTCTAATAATTCTAATCACGTCTTTATCTCTTTCAAGTACTTACATGCACACGTAAGTACAATACTCGTAGTGTGGTGTTGGAAAAGCAGAATACGATTTGTCTCCACTCCTTTTACAACCACCAGTAACGTAAGAGGCTTCTAAGTTACAGGTAACAAACGGCCAGCGTGCTCTGTGCAAAGATTTTAAAAAATCTACTGTGATCGCCAAGCGTGGTGATTATGCATAAGTATTGGAACTTAGCATTTTTCTATGCTGCTATTCTTTTCTGTCGCTGCGAACCATCATTTGTCAGAGCGAGAGAGAGCGACTGAACGCTATAGCATGGCCGTGCTATCGCCGCCGTGCTATAATAGTTAATCTCCCTTTCGAGAGGCCGCTTTTATATTGGTATCGTGAAGATGGAAAAGAGAATCAAAATAGTAACACGTAACTATAAGCAGCATCGTTTAAAATTGAAATGAATTTAAGATTTTCGTTCATTCTCTATGTACAATCTGTGGTAGAAAGGAAGAAAGTTTTATGTTATTTTTCTACATACTCCCATATTGCATTGAAAGGAATTAAGACTTACCCCGTTATTCATTATATGTTAATATGTTTTGTCCTTTCTCTCTTTTTCAATATTTAACATAGTAAGAACGAGACAACATATTTTAACTAAAGTAGGTTTTGCGAACTTTCAATATTTTATGTGAATGAGGGTACCTAAGCATATCCTCCGAATCATTCAAATTATTATGTTTTTCTCGTCACGCTGCAGTGCTACGCGACTCGAGCAAGACACATTCTCGAACACTATAATAATATTCCCCAACCTAGCTTCACACTATCTCACTACTTTCGTCAAACCAGTTCCCTATTGAGGCGACTCCATAAAATTAATAAGGTCGGCAGAACCTCGTAAATTTATACAACACTCGATTAACATAGGCTAGCCATTTAACGGTCGACGTGGACCTTCCAATAATGTGTGCTAGTGGAATTTTGTGTGTTTTTAACTGCCTAGCTTTTCTGGAGTCATGCTGTTGGAACAATCGTCTTTTACGATGTGGAATGAAAAAATACTGGTTCATCAGGTAGTTAAAAATATTGTACGTATGTTTTCTTTTCTCTGACTAACTACGCGAAGATACATTTTTCAATTTTGCATAATGACCCTGTCCCATACGGTTTGTACGGCTAGTGACGTCACAAGCCCCCACTTCGGATCTTTGATGTTCTGTATCCTTGTAAATTATTACTAATTTGATAAACGAAAGAATATGGGTCCATAGTATTTTTGGATAATGTAACTGACGGACTAAATAGTGCTTTTTTGATTTTTAAATTAGTAACTACTTTATTGGTCGTATCCACATCCCTATTGGGCACTGTCGGCTTAGATAAGTACAACAGTTATTTTTTTATCTAATTATTATGTAATAATATTTTGTATGCTGGTCTGAGAGAACAGAAAAAACTTTGAATTTACCAGCTGTTTCTCTTTCTACGCAGATTGTCTCCGTACTTTGAAGCAAATATTAACCAGACCTAAAATAGATGAGTTCTCAAACTTATAAATCATTTTATTTCTACTATGCTGGGAAAAAAAAGTATTAGCTTATCTTCGTCCGCATATTATCAAAGCTGATCAAGGAAATAGGCGAGAATCTGAATCATGTTAATAGGCTATGCGGATAGCAATTCTTCACTATTTTGATTCCCCTTTTGCATTATCACGCCCATCTTGATGCTAAACATGGCCTTGATTCTTACGGCCTGGGCTCTGTCTATCCCATTAGGGATCATTATCATCAATAAATTTAAGAACTAAGTTCTTATCGGTGGAGTATTTTCCGTCTGAATGTTTGACCTCCCTATATGACACGAGTTTTGCCTTTTCTTATAGGTTCTTCAATATATCTGTATGTTATTTGTACTCTTCTACTTTTCGAGATTTAGCCACGTGTTCTGTACTCCTCACCTCAATATGTCGCTGTTCTAACGGCCCAGCGCGTATCGGTACTTAGAACGGGAAGTCAATTTTTTTATTTGTACAGAAGGCGCGGTCGGTGGCTTGTAAATATTGACTTTCTGATTAGGTTATGAAATTGTGTCACACATTTTCTACAGCGCTGTAGAAATTGCCTAACGTATGTTTAACTGACACTCATAATATGCACTGCGCGTAAGAGCATTCACTAAGTGTCACTGTGTCATTCATTACCATCTCGAAATACCTATTGCATTGTTTACATTACGTAAGTATTGCAAAACATTCATTAATGACTTTAAGGTGGACCACACATGATAGTTGCACTATATAACACACACACGTCCAAGTGATCTATCCTGTAGGTAAATGTTCTCCATTTACCGATTTATTTGCAAACGTATACAGAGAGTACTAAATAAAAGTTGTAACGTGAAATAGAATGATAAAAAAAAGCTGTAAAAAATAATGCGATACGTGTGGACTAATGCAACCGATCCGCAATAGTATTATTTTTCCCTCACAGTGTAGGACATCAGAGAAGAGGAAAAAAAGGAATAGACTGGAAAAGAGGACCAGGGAGACCGAGGCTTAACTACATGACATAGATAAAGGAGAGGGTGAATGCCGTGTGAACGGGACAGTTAGAAGAAAATGTATACTTTATCTACAAAAGCATAGCTCTTAAATATAGATAGATGTGTAACATAATAAATTCGTTGCTTTGTTCTACCTACGTTCACAAAGGTGGTCCCAGCTCCCAGTAGCTTTTCAAGTAAAACCAGTAGTTCCCTATCATTTACTTACATGATACAAAATACATCATGCACGTCCGTTCCATAAATAACATTGCACTCGGTTTCGATTTCGTTGCATTGTTTCTGAAACATAAATCAATGTGTCACGATCAATTATAAATGAGTTATGTAAGCTGAATAATCTATTGGTTGTGTCATACCTCCACGTGGATTTGATTTAATGTGGTCGATTGGGAAATGTGTGATTGGGAACATATGTTGTGATTAAGCAAAATAAATGGTGCTTAATTGTATACGTTTTAGTACTCTGACAATGGTGTGTAAATTATATGCTTTTGAGTTTGTTATGAAACAAATGTTTTAATTCAATGTCATTCATGTAACGGTACCTAAGTTTGAGCCTATCAACACTTGGTCAAAAATTTTAGTTTTATACTTCTGACCACAGACCTTGTATATTTTAAAGTGTCTTCTGACACATGATGAGTACCTATACCGTAACTCCACTAAGTTATTCAAAGTAAAATAAAAAGTTGAAAAGTGATTTATTAATTCACTTATGATGCAAGTCTGATTGCGAGGAACTAAGACACCTCCTTGAAGTACTCCTGTAATCCAGTCTTATTTCTACCTGGAAGGGTCCATTATGTCATTGTGTTTACAAATACCTTTCACTACTCGACGCGTGCTTTCCTACCTATCAGCCTATCAGATTGTAGCCGGATTACATCAATACGATAGGATTATGGAACTGATAGCTGTCACAGCTTAACATATTTACATTTCCCGAGTGTGATTGGACTGCATTGATTCGTATTTGTCCATGATATTTATTTAAACTTTAATTAAACAGTAGGTACTGTGATAGTTTGAATTGGAGGACTATTAACCTATTGCTTTTAATCTGTACTACGGACTCTTATGGCTATGGACGTAAAATTGCTATTTATATTGTGTATGGTATCTGACTCGCAAAGGGTTAAAATAATTCCTACACTTCTTTTTTAAAGTAACTTATTGTTGAAAACAGTATTAGGTTACCCATTTTTATAAAAAAAATTGGTAAAACTAGTTTTGTTTGTATTTAGAAGTTCGAAGCATGGTGTAAGACAGGTTAGTTTCCTTACAAGTTCCTTTTAATCCACTCCTTCGCCAAGATTGAAAGAGAAAACATCTTTTTCATTTTGTTACTTGAATTAACACTTATAAATGGTCATTTGTTTCACAACAACAATAAAAAAAAGATCTACATAATCTAAGCATGTACGAACTATATATTCAAAAATGGTGACAAAAACTTCAAATCGGTATAGGACCAAAAATATCTAGCCCTGTATCACATAAATTCTAAACACGTATCAACCCACACTGCCTCTACCTAGAAAACATAAGTCCCATGAGAACTACATAACCCCAGTAGTTTAAGTAATATTCAACCCGTTTAATATGTATGACTAACACGTAAGCGATAAAAACTTTAATCGTCGTAATAACCCTTTTAACGAAAAAACCATAAAAACAAAGTAGGGGATGGCTTGTTTATACAATTATCCGGTTAAACAACTGCCCTTCTAAGTACTTCAAGGTGTGTTAGCAAATGACTATAGCACGCGTTAGTGACTTGCCTTTTTTCCAATTTTTTACACCTGAATTCTATTTTTGGGATTATTGTATGACAAGTTTCCAACAAGGGCGATGTCGTAAGAATTATTGGCGGTGTGTATCTTGCAATTACTAATTAGATCGCTTTTATTTTGTTGATAAGCAGAAGAATCATGATTCAGTTTTTAGGGTTCCGTATTCAAAGGGTAAAAGTGGGACCTTATTACAAAGACTCCAATGTCCGTCTGTCTGTCACCAGGCTGTATCTCATGAATCGTGTAGATAGTTGAAATTTTCACATTTGTGATGTATTTCTGTTGCAACAATAACAAAAAAATACTAAAATCAGAATAAAATAAATATTTGAGAGGGGCTCAAATACAACAAACGTGATATTTTATAGATATTGTAATAGACCCTACATGCGCGAGTCCAACACGCACTTGGCCTATTTATTTCAAATAGTCGTATACAAATTCAATACAATACTAATTCGGTTTTGGGTTTTGATCCTGAAGGGACAAAGATGAGATACTGTACTTGTATCTATGGCCATAATTGGTATGGTACATAAAATAATGCAAATCGAAGAGAGAGAACATTTAACTTTGACGTCCACAAAGTAACACCTGAATCTATAAACTATCATTTCATATTTCTCCATATGTTTTCTGATCTAAACAATATCAAGGACTGCTAATAAAATTCTTCACTGAGTAAGGACAGAGAGATAACCCTTAACAATTTATCGTGTTAATAATGCGTTCCTGTAGTTACTCATAACATCTGCCATGTTTATGGAAAAGGCTTGCGCTCACACTTTGTAATACCTGTTGCTTACCGTGCTTACTTTAAAGAACTTACTTTAAGTAAAAAAAAATCGACATTTTCATACAAATTGCCGGACCAGCTGGACACTTTTGTATAAAAATATCGAATCGAGTCTTTTTATCGAGTTTCAAGCATTGGTCCCATAGGAAAAGTTGTTCATATTGACGGTCTGAGTTGCTCTTACAAGGATCGGACATGGTTTTTGTTACATATTGTATAACAAATCTAGTAAAGAAGTAGTAACTTTTTATAGTCAATTTAAGTAATACATTTAGAAAAAGGCCGCTATTTTATATGGTACGAACGTAATACACCTGTGACCCAATATTGGTATAAATTGCTATAAAATAGCCATTGGTATTCGCAGCCAGATCTGTACGTGATGTGAATAGGCCTCCTCCAAATATTCTATTGATTGTTGATTGTAATGTCAAGGGTATCGAGGTGAATAATTGGATAAGTTTCGACATAAATATCAGGCATTCAACTGAATGTGAGTATTTGTATTTTTTATTGTTACAAAATTTTATTTAGCGTGCGATGTTTCTTGTACTTATTTTTTAACCCTTTCACCGCGAGACTTTATATCAGCTGCTGTGCCTCCAGCGCGAAGTGTAGTAAATCTAAAATAAATACCTATAACCAAAAAGGAATGTGAATACTTCAGTTATGTGCTATGCGAGCATTTTTCTTTGTCGGATATTACGACACTCGCGGAACGGGCACGACACTGTTTGTCGGATAAATCCGACGTTCGCGGTGAAAGGGTCTTCATTACAAAAATTGTAATCGTTGGACTTAAGGCACACGGCCTTTTCTATCAGTCAATCTACAGATATATAAGCTAGTTTGGGACGACATGGTACATTCTACACTATACTTATGTTTGTTTGTGTCAAATCTTGCAACTCAATTTTCAGTCAATTATAATGAAGTGAGCTGAAATATTGCATACTTGTTTAAGGATGACAATGCAATATTATTATGACAAAAAGCTGATCTGACCGAAGGGGGCCATACCTGTAAAAAACGTATATATTATTTACGTTTTTTAACAGGGCTATAATTTTTGCGTCTCTCTGGGAAAAACTGTTACCTATGTAAATTTAAATTACTATTTTTTCAGCCGCCATGCTGTCCTAGCTGTTTAACCCCCGACAAAAAAGAGGGTTGTTATAAGTTTGACGCTAAAGTCTGTCTGCCTGTCTGTGGCATCATAGCTCTTGAACGAATGAACCGATTTTGATGCGGTTTTTTTACTGTTTTGTAAAAATCGGTTCAGCAGTTTAAAAGTTATTGGGGGTTAACGCTTGAAAGTCGGGGTCAAACAATAGATGGCAAATAAACTTGGACTAAAAGCAGTGCTTGTATTAAAACTATTCAGGCCTTTACACAAAGCAGAGAACATTCAAAATTTTGCAAGCGCGTAACTTCTCTTAGCCACGAATCTTTGGGAATACGCATTGCTAGCGCTTTTGCAAGTTAAGCAACCCAGGGCGTGGTCCGCGCTTACATGGTTGACCAAAAATGGCATAAAAATATAGATCAACTCCATGCTTCGGACAGAAGGCACATGAAGCCATTGGTCCCGACTGTTATCATTGTATTGCAGTTGTCGCGCTATGACAGATACCTCAAAACTGGCACCAATATTGTCCACTTACACACACACACAAAAAAAAAACTTCGTCTATGCAAAAAACAAACAACAACCTGTCTGAGATTCCTTAAAATGAACATTGCTAATGATAACAAATAAATAAAACAAAACAGATAAAGAAATACCAAAATGTGCATCGATCGTGTGTTACGGTACCTCCGCCAACACCTAACAAATCGCTTTGAACCCGCGTCGCTTGGGTCACGCCGAGTCACGACCAATGCTCAGCCAGTACCCTTGACACGACAATAATGTGTTGATATATTAATACAACTTAGTATCGGAATTACAAATGATTTGAGAAAATGTAATTGACTAACTTACTATGCAAGCGCAAAGATATTGTGTTAATAGATATCATTTATTTCTGTGATCTGTAACATTGTTGTTCCAATAGATGTGTAATATATCAATATTATTAGCTAGGACAGTAAAAAAAAAAAAAACTGTTTGTTTCTTCTTAACTTTGCATGGTCTTTAGCATTATTGAATGATCATTAAAATGCGAGAATTTGAATTTTTAACCCTTTAACCACGAACTTTGGATTTATCCAACAAAAATTTCAGTGAGAAAATTAATTCCGACGTTCGCGGTGAGAGGTTATATTTTTACCCGACTGCACCATGAGGGTTGTTTTTCGAGAGTATGTATGTATGTATGTATGTATGTATGTGTGTATGTATGTATGTATGTATGAATGTATGTATAATTGTTTGGCACGCTCTGCAGCCTGAACGGCTCGATGGATTTGAGATGTGTCGTTTGATTTGTATTTACTGTGAAAGTGACACTGGGTATATAAAGTAAATAAAAAAAAATCAAAATTTTAAAAGGCAT
This sequence comes from Acrobasis suavella, assembly GCA_943193695.1. Classification (NCBI taxonomy): domain Eukaryota; kingdom Metazoa; phylum Arthropoda; class Insecta; order Lepidoptera; family Pyralidae; genus Acrobasis; species Acrobasis suavella. Next base: position 5,314,088 of record OW971943.1, read on the forward strand.
TCGGGCTTTTTTTTGTAATAATTACTTTTTAACTATTTCTGAAGGTACCATAAAATTTTTCGACTTAAAAATTAAAAGGTACCTTCATAAATATGATTATTTCATCAGGGTCATGTTTTTCGAGAGTAATTGTTTGGCACGCTCTGCAGCCTGAACGGCTCGATGGATTTTAGCTTGAGAGGTGTCGTTAGATTCGTATTTACTGTGAGAGTGACACTGGAATAAAAGGCAGTCAACCTTTTTTTTTTTTAAATAATGACTTGTTATTATATATCAACTTTGTAGGTTTGACATTAATTTCTGTCACTATATTGTACAATAAATTTGAAGAAGAATATACCTATTCTTAATAACATATTTCATCGTAACCATGCACTTTATCATATAAAATGTCAACTTTAATTTCATAGATGCCAAGAAAATAACGTAAGAATAACCTTAGAAAGCGAGGCACGTAGGTGTTGCAATAGAAAGTGAAATATGTCTGGGCTTATCTGGTGATAGCGATTTATTGCATTATGGTGTGCACTGTGGTTTATACTCGTAAATTATGTGGCGACATCTGTGAGCATTTCTTACCTCATTACTAGCTATCAGAAAAAACTACGCAACCATTGCGAATATTTTGCTGTAAGCCCTGCAAATGTTGAAATTATTGCAACTTATTTCAAATGTTGTTTCAAAAAGAAACCGTCGTGAGTTATATTGTGATAATTTGTGTCTACATGCATCTAAAACTGCTTTATTGCAGGGTAGTGTAGTATATATGGCACCAAAGATATATTATCAAATACCGAAACACAATATAAAGAACTAAATTTATTTAAAAAAGATTTAAGTTATTGTTGACTGAAAATTGTTATTATAGTGTAAAAGATTTTTTATCTGATTATTTGTAATGACTTTGATATTAGTAAGTAGTGTATTATATTATGGTAGATTGATAGATTCATTATAAGTGGTATATTTTTCTAGTATTATGATAGACAGCCTTTCTGAAAATTTGCACACCTGTGATTGTAACACAGGATTGGATGAACTTAAATGTAAATTTCTTGCTTGTAACTCATGTTAAGCAAAATAAATTTAGACTATCTATTTAGAATATCTAGACTCGAGATTCAACATTTGAAATTTGAAGTAGCAGACCTAGCTTTTGCTGTTCTTTCTCGTAGCTGTCTATCTCACATACCTTTGATGCAAATTGTTATCGCTTCTTCTGTGGAAACGGGACTAAGCTTACCATAATCATTCCATTAATTTTGCCAAAAATGATCCTTCTTCATTGCTAATTTCTGGATTATTCTTGATTGTCAATACTAAATTATATAAATGTGAAAGTGAGTTTGTATATTTGTTTGTCTGTTTGTTATCATTTTACGCTTCAACCATTGAATCTATTTAGATGAACTTTGGTATGGATATCTTATTTATATGGTCGTAGAATAGTTTTTATCCCGAAATAGGCATGACGAATGGAAAATATTTTTAGGCCAATCGGTTAGATTATTAAAAAATATTGTACACGTATTTTTCTTTTCTCTGAGACACAACAAAAAATGACAAAGATACAGCGCTGTAATTCCGCATGACGTCACGGCTATATACGATTTTTACATAGAGGTGACGTCGCAAGCCCCCACTCCGGAATTTTGATGCTTCGTATCTTTTTGAATTTTGAATTTTTTGACAAACTGAAAAATATGGGTCCATTATTTTTGGATAATCTAAAAGACGGACTTCTTCTTCTTCTTAGCGAGTCGGAGAAAAAAGACCGACTAATTACAATTATACTTTTCTAACCCTGTCGTCACCCCTATTCTCACCTAGAGCCTATGGTTACAGCTAGTGGTTTATATTCTATCAGCCGGGCAGCCCAATATTGAGCTACTTCAACAGCGTCATCGTCATTAGCCACATATAATTGTATTGTATATGTAGGTATTGATTATCATAGTATATCCTTAATAGTGTGTATTATTTGTATGTCGTTTATTGTTTTGATGATTATTTGGTACATATAGTCTTTTTTTAGCCATGTACCTATTCAAGTTTTGCACTACCCGTCATTCTCTACATCACCCGTTTGGTTGACTGGTAGATAAGGCCTTAGGTTTTAAGTCCGCCATTACACTTGTATTTGTGTATGAATTAAAATAGTAATAATATCATAAAAACAAAAATAAAAAAAAATATTCGTCCTGGCTGAAGGTAGTAGGGCACCCGGTGAAAGAAAGCAGGTGCTCCGTAGTGCTGTAAATGGATTTATGATTTTATTATGATAAATTTACAAAATAACAATGGCCCGTGTCTGCGCAAGATGGTCGTAGAAGTGGAAGTATAGAATGGCGTCGTTTCCGGCCCACTCCGTACCGCATCGCACCGTAGTGTTGCCAGTGGAAGTAACAGACACAACACAAATACAAAAGAAAACATTACAAAGGAGGACTTATCCCTTTAAGGGATCTCTTCCAGTCAACCCAAATTGTATATGTATTTGTTTTGGTACAACTTACAAACAAGCAAACAGTGACATCGACAAGAGCCTGGCTCTTGAATGTAGACAGACTATAACGTCATAATTATAACAGTCAAACTACACAACCGATTTTGATGAAATTTCTATGAAATCTTACAAATATTATGATCTTTCAAACAAAAAAACGAATTTTTCAAATCGGTCCATGCGTCTTCGAATAATCGGTGAACATACATAAACAAAAAGATTCCGATGAATTGATAACTTCTTTGTATTTGGAAGTCGGTTAAAAAAGAAAGCCCACTTGAAGAGCAAACTGGCCCTACGTTGGGCAAGCGAAATTCCAACGATAGCGATTTTATGCAATTACGCTGCAAGCGAGCGATTACCAAACGAACTGGCGGTCACGTTCGCGGCGTCACGATCCGTTTGGGCACAGGTTCGGTGCCAGCTCGCGACTATTGCTGGAATTCAAATAATTTATCAGAATGTGGTGGGAATATGGCGATGTGCTGGCAGAAAGCCGTCGGGAATAACTACTCATTTTTAAAGGATTTGAATATTTCTTGGTTCTTTGTTATATTTTTAACCGACATAAAAAGGAGGAGGTCAATTCGTCGCAATCCTTTATGTTTTTTTATGTATGTTCACCCATTATTCGATGGTGCCTGGACCGATTTGGTAATTCTTTTTTTGTTTTAAAGAGTTATACTTTTCAGGTGGTCAGTTCAGAAGTTTTGGTGTGAAGTCGGTTTTGAGTTTTAAAAAAATATTTAATAATTGAATGAAAAGTTATTTAGCATTTTGATAAAATTAACTTGATTATTAGTTGAAAAACTAGCCTAAGATAATAATAATTAGCTGCGCCCCGCGCCTTAGTAGCCTATATGTTAATCCAGGGTGTCAGCTTCCTGCATACCAACTTTTATCAAAATTATTCAATACGTTTGCGTGTGATATTCTACACAAATCACACAAAAATACGTAGACTAAGGTACTTGAAAATTATCAGAATGTTATTATAAACTTTGTAACATGTGACCTAAAAATAGTACTCGTTTAAAGTCTTTACATACACGGAGGACCCTTACCATACCTCCCTACGTCATCCATGGGAGAGAAAAGGGGTGGCGACAAATTAATTCTACTCTGCCGTTACCACACAACTAAATTTTGTAACGCTGTTGTAAGCTTCAACATCTATTAGATCTACTAATATTTACTACTTCGGTTAATTAACTTTAAATTGCGGTCTTTAAAGAGCGATGTTCATTAGAAGCAGAGCCTTCATTTGAGACTGGTTAACTTAAAAGACAATTCTGTAGACTTCCTGGAGTGCTATTTTTCATTTGAGGACTCACCGAAACACAAAACGTGTAGTTTTCCAACTCACCGCTAGCGTAAAAAACCATTTAGGCGTATTTTTTAAACCGTAATGTCCGCTAAAACAATATTGTTTTACGCAGAAAACATCGAAAATATGTCTATGGTTTTCTAAGAAGTTCACCATGAATAAAAAGGCGGCATGAATCGGAACTGATTCTCCATGAAGGGTTTCTTTGCCATAACTACGCCACAAATGTCAAAATTACGAGTGGTCGAGACCACTCGTTGCAAATTCTTCGCATACGATCATTTCACAAATGCTCCCGTTTGGAATCGCTCGCGTAAACCATTAGTAATGTGACAAGTGATTTCAAAAATACGTCCCCTGATCATTTTACGATTAGGCAGACTACTTGATTAGTTAGACATAGCTAGACTGTCTAATCTCATGAAGTTATTTTTAATGATGTTTGAAATACCGTCGAACACACATAGATTCGCCAAATTGACAGAGTATACTCGAAAATCTTTGCTCGCTTATTCCACAATAAATACTTGCGGTAATATTATCATCATTTTCTTCAAGTTTTGCCCAGTAACTTTAACATTCCGGTTTTATCGAGCAATGAATGTTCATTAGAAGCAGAGCCATCGTTTGAGAGTGGTCCCAGCGCAATATGCAAATGGCGGCTTTGTTCGAGTCGCGTTTCCTGTCGCCTGCTTCCTGACGACCATTTGAGGCACGTTTGGTTGGAATTTTCAAAGTTTCTTACAAAAGCTTGACATTTTAGGGCTAGACTTTAAGGGTGGATGATTTCCACCTCATTTCTTCATCATCACATCCCGTTCGCCTTTCAAATTAAATTTTTAATTTCCTTTACAGGGTTCCGTACCCTAAGACTCCGCTGTCCGTCCATCCGCCCGTCCGTCTGTTATATCTCATAAACCGTGATAGCTAGACGGCTAAAATTTTCACAGATGATGTATTTTAATTGCCGCTAAATCAACATATACTAAAAAAACAGTATAAAGTAAACTATTTAGGTAGAGCTCCCATACAACAAACTTGATTTTTTTCTAGATAATGGTACGGAACCCTTTGTGCGCGAGTCCGACTCGCTCTTGGCCGGTTATTTAAACTCTTCTCACACCTCCAATTCTTTTTTTACATTCCATTCCAAAATTCCAACTCATTATAATTATTTATGAATTCTAAAAATTGCAATGGTCTAGATATCTGAAAGATTAAAATAAGGATACCAGATGAGCAAATTAAAAAAAGAAACCTAAACATTTTGGTTAGAGTTAAAATGCCTGACTTTTGTTTCTTACACAAGTAAGTAAATTACACAGTGCACTCACCATTGCACCGCTGTCATAATTGTATGAGGTCATTCATACAAACACGAATTAATTGAAGCCAAACAAATACGCTAACTGTGCATACTATTATGTCGTTCACCCGAAATAAAATAATAAGAATACAGAAATGTGGATCATGTGATTGTTTTTGATAAATAAATATATTATATGGACAAATCACACAGATTGAGCTAGCCCCGAAGTAAGTTCGAGACATGTGTTATGGGATACTAACTCAACGATACTATATTTTATAACAAATACATGTATAGATAAACATCCAAGACCCAGGTCAATTTGAAAAAGATCATTTTCCATTTTGACCTAGCGGGGGATCGAACCCGGGACCTCCGGTGTGACAGCGTGGCATGATGAACGCTAGGCCACAGAGGTCTTCAAATGATGTTGATGCTACTAGTGTTCGCTGTTCGCTTGTACAATCTAGGCCTACACTACATATAAATTTAGTTTTTTTCTAGGCATCAGACAATTTTGATTATGATGTTAATCGAGGTTATTTCTTTAAACAAAAAATCTTCAATTACGAACTTGGACGCAAAACTATTTACTTTAATTTAACTTATAACTTAAGTACATATGTAAATACCTAATTCAAAAAGTTATTAACAACTTTTTAAAATCCTTACCTTTTCAAATCACCTTACCTGTACCTTTTTTAATTTGATTTCCAAGCTATTATGATTTCACCCCATGCGGAACCGGAAGTCACGTGACGTCATTGGACCCTCCAGACGCAGCGAGCGCACTTCCGGCGCAGTTAGAACAATATGATGAGCGGTTTGTGAGGTCATGGTGATATATGATCTCTAATTCTCTACTATTAATATTGCATCGGGACATTAAGTATGGTTCTTCCAGGTTTTGCAAGATATACTTTTTAAAAACATGTGGACTTTTTTCCGGAAAGATCCGGACATTCTCTATTATGCTAGTTAGTAGCTATTTAAATATCGTCAGGGTAGTTAAAGAGATTTTTTTTTAACCCGACAAAAAAAGGAGGGGTGTTATAAGTTTGACACAAATGTCTGTCTGTCTGTGGCATCGTAGCGCTCGAACGGTTGGACCGATTTCGATGCGGTTTTTTTTACGTGAAAGCAAGTTTCCTTGCGTTGGTTTTTAGCTATATATGTTTGACGAAAATCATCGGTTCAGCCGCTTAAAAGTTATTGGGAGTTGCAGCTTGAAAGTCAGGGCTTTCCCTGAAAAATTGTAGATGCCGCTATAATAGCGGAAGTTCCGAAATTCATCACTATTTGGCGTTCTTGACATTTTCGGTTGGGGGTTTTTAAGTTGATTTTTTAAATAAATTTATTATTTTCCATTGCTATGCTAATTTACTCGTTTTTCGTTTGACAATGTTTTGTTTTTGGTTTTTTTTTTTCCAATGGAAAGTAATATTTTGTGTTTATCGAACGACCTTGTGAAGCGAGCCTGTTCTCAGAGTCTACTTGACTTTTGCACATTTCCAAGTTTTTAAGATAATTATGTCCTGTATTTATTTATTTTGTGCAATGAAGGGTATTGTATTGTACTTGAACAATCCGGCGTTTGTATGTATGTATGTTTGTTCGGCGATATCTTGAGTATCTTTGATCAGAGGTTCATGAAAGGTAAAAGTGTAGATAATAGAATTTTTAAGTTCAATCATTAGCAAAATCGGTCAAGGGGTTGCCGTGATATTGGGTTCGCGAGTTCACGGTTCGGTGCGAGCTACTTACTAGTAACAAAAGTGGGTAAATCACAATGTAATTTGCAATATTATTAACTATAGTACAGCTACTCAAAATCTAATACCTACAACCAGCGATAATTTCGTAAGAAAACACCTTCGTTCCAAGATTCAAAATTAATGAAATCCTTTACCAGGTAATATTAATATTCATTCATTCGGCTTATCTTTAAGTAAATAAGCAACTTTATATCGCTGACTGAAAGTAAATCCATTGCGAGAATAATATGAATAATTAATGTTTATGGGAATGGAATGCTGTCGAAGCAGAAATTCCAGATAAAAATTATAATCGGAACACTCGATGAGTGGAATAAGGTAAATTGTTGTTGAATCGTATCTTTTAAAGCCGTGGTGGCCAAGTGGTTGAAGTACTAGCTGGCTGTGCGTTTATGAGGCATGAATTCGATCCTCGTTTGGCGTGACTTTTTCCTCTTAGTTTTTACTTCTGTGCGGTCCTTTTTAAGAAGAAATTATTTGGCCTTATTTCCATATAAACGAAGCCAAAAATTGGTAAGATTTTTCACTGAGTCCAGATCTAGCAAGCAAATTTGACGAGATTATATTATAAGAAGAAAACATATACCTACATTTCAATTTCAAATAAAAAAAGAAATTAAGGACAAAACAGGGAACTACCATTTTGTGTACTTTTCATAGTTATTTTTGATCCGAGTTGTATTTGTCTCTATCGCACAACGCGACGTGTGCTTTGGGCACAATACGACAGCAATAGATTTTACAAATTCCCTTCTTTTTAATTATCTCGACCTTAATTCCCTCTTGATTTAGCTTACGGTGAAGGAATACAAAGTTAGGAAACCCAAAGATCACTAGTGAGTAATAATGACTATTGTCACTAGATAGCAGTAATTGAGCAAACCTCAGATGCAAAGACGTCTGACACTGTGAGCAGATTTTTTCTGCAGTTTGCTAAATCTGACACTAGTCAAAAGTCAAAGTCAAAAATCATTTATTTATCTTTGGATATTTGTACCACTTGATAATTGTCATTATTTTTTTCGATTCCTTAATAGCTTGTTGTTTACGTCAGATCATTTACTTACACCTAAGTTTACTGCCGCCTCCTAAGCGCAAGTACAGAAGAAGCGGTAACAAACTGTACTGCAGCATTTTCTCCAAAAATGACAACCTTACAATTGTACTGATATTAAAGGCAGATATGTGGACTGAGAATACATTGTTATGTCATAATTATTAATTAAGAATGATGTCAAAATTGAAATTAATCAAATTATGACATTTGTGAGTGTACAAATACAAACCTTTAAGAGGGACTCGCGCCAAGCTCAAGCCAGATGTTTTTGTCTTTAAGATAATCATCTGTTCCGTGATAAGCCTTTTAACAAAGTACTTTATTTAAATAGGCTTTAAATTGTGGCATATCTGGCATATTAAGGACTGATTCTGACAATTTATTATAAAAATTTTATACAGTTTCCCTTCCACGATTTACTGACTGTTTTTAGCCTATAATACGGGGTAACTAAATCATTTATGTTACGTGAGTTTAATACAGCGTTGTTAGTGTTATATACAGTGTAAAATTAATGATAAAAACATCTTCTCACCACTCCCTTCCTTTTCTACGAATGTCTGAAGAGGCGACTACGAAGATATAGGAACAGAATACGGGCAACGTGTAGGGTCCTCTGTGCAAAGATTTTTTAATTCGTCGGAATTGTATGCATGTTCACCGATTATTTGAAGACGCTTGGACCGATTTTGATTTTTTTTCGTCGGCTCGTAGCTGTCTTTCTACGTGAGTAATTCATGCTAATAATATAAACGATTCTATATTTTTTAATAAATACAGATATAGATAAACTCCGGACATTTTGAAAAAGGCCATTTTCCAACTTGCCCGGGCTGGGGATCGAACCCAGAATCTCTGAATAGCGGACTAGCGTGTTGATTATTACGATATGGAGATCGTCATAATTAACTGATACAGACTGTTCAAGAAAGACAAAATAAAATATGTGTGTAACTCACATGTGGTTACTGAGTCGGTCTAAAGAATGGCATATATTCGAAGCCCACACCCACCTCATTCATACAACGGAATGTTAACAAGCTCATTTGCTCAAAATAACAATATCATCAATGAAAACGTTCCTATTCATTGAATCTACTTTACGCAACATTTCATTCACTGTTGCTATACGACAAAATAAGATATTATTCAACACTCGATATTTCAACACCAGTAACAAAAAAAACTCGACTATCAGAAAAATCTAACGACATCTAAATTGTCGCAATCCATCTAGTCGTTTGGAAGATACGAGGTAATAAAGAAATTTAACAAACAAACATACAAGATACGCACTAAACACATGTTTAATCCTTCTTGGCAATCGGTTAAATCTACTTTTAATCTTCTGTATATTGTTGTTTCGTCATAATCACAAGTCAGTAAGAGTTATATCGATAGTCTTTTTATTATTATTTTTTACTATGTTTTTCAGAACAATCGAATCTCTTTATGCGTCATGCATACATGGGAAAGCTTTTAGTAGTATTATTGATTATTTTGTTAAGTACAAACTTTTTTAGGGTTCTTCGCAGATTTTTCTTATTATGATTTGAAATTAAGAAAAGAAGCACAGTAACGTAAAATTTTCAAAAATCCATTACATCCTTTTTAGTCGTGTGTAAGGCACCTAACAAGAACTTGTTCTTCAAACGTTATTCACATTTTATAGTTATTAAAATCGTGTCGGCGACTAATTAAAACATACCTTTTACTGCCATTACCTTTAATCATTAAAATGACACTTCAACCGAAATTGGTACTAACCACGCTGTTGATTGGGTTTTTATGAAGAAAATGCTTTGTCGTCTGACAAAATATAATTGGCACGTCATAAAAATCATTTCTGAGGAGCAACGGCTGCCGTTCGAGCCTTAATGGTCTTCTTAAAGGACCAATTGGCCACTTAACCGCATTTGGTGGCATTCCGATTGGTTTTGTTGAGGGAATACGAATTTTACTACTGTCGTTAAGCGACTGCGTCTTTCAATTTGGTTCTAATCTATTGAAAATGAAACTTATGTCATAATAAAAGAATTCAATGCATGTTTTTTAAGCAATTCCATCCAACGTGGTAATGCTGCTAGCCTTCTAAGAACCTAGAAGGCTTACAGTACAGCAGCAAGGTAAAGTATTGCCTGGCCATTTTTATTTTTGTTGTTGTTTTAAAATAAAATATTTAATTACTTTTGTTGATACTTACTGAACCTGGTTTAAAAAAAAGAATTGAATACTTACCCTCATATTAATAAAGATTAACAACCGTTTGCTAAACCTATTTTAGTTAAAACATATTTTTTCCCTTTCTTTCTTGTCAATATTTGACATTAAAAGACCAAGACAAAACATATTTTGACTAAAATAGGTTAAGCAAATGTTTGTATAATAACTAGCGTTATTACCACTACAAAAGTCAAAAAGTATATTATGCAATTAGTGAATAAAAGAAGGATTTAATTCAAGGGCCATAGATGAATCACGAGCAAGTGAAGGATTCTAACGATTGAATCACGACCATAGGGAGTGATTCACGATGATTGAATCACGAGCGAAGCGAGTGATTTAAGTGTTAGAATCCTGAGCGACGCATGTAATTCATGGCCCTCGATTAAATCGTTTTATTCAAGAGTTGCATACTATATTTTATACCATGACTACGAGAAAAAGAAAGATTTAAACAAAAATAGACATATAGAAGAAAAAAAGGAAGGTTAAATCAATTAAAATGCAAGTTGAAATTGGAACAGTTACTCAAATCAAGAGTAATTTTTCTAAACTCAAACACCAAAATAGTGATTAAAAGTGATTTTTATTCACTGTTTTCAGTGAATAAAATAAACTTTTGAGAGGGGGAATGGTATAAAATCATTTATTTATCTTTGGATATTTGTATCATTTGATAATAGTCAATTTTTCACCACGCCACGGAGGTCGTAAAAAAATATACTCGTAGGGCTCACTTTATGAGGCCACTTATTCTCTCTTGACTCTCGAGTCTTGAACGACATTCTACGTATAAGTACACTTGTTCAACTCATAGTTTGACGATGTCACATTTTTATAACCATGTCATCAAAAAGGACCGCTGAATAGTGCAAATAATAACACCGCAATCGTAATAATATAAGTTACTTCCGCGGTTCACCGGGCCAGTGCACCGTTTCGTAACAAGTCCATGACGTCTCTTTGTGGAGTTAAGGGCGTAGTTGCTTTGTCTCACTCCGAATCTAAATTCAAAACGTTCTGTTTCGTATGTTATATCGTTTTGCAAGATCTGCATTGTTTTGTAAGATGAACCTAATATTTTCTTTTTTTATACAAGCTGACTGGTATCTAAAGCTGGACTTCTGATTTTTGTTTCTCGATTTCAGAGTTGATCTTCCATCTTTCAGAACCCTGTTTTTTTGTAAGTAGTTGTAAGTAAAAATACATGAGTGACACAGTCATATTTTTCGGTTTGTAAAGGTTTGCAATAGATAAGAACGAACGAAGCCACGGGCAAATAGTGTTGTTATAATTCACGGTGAAAAGAACTAGTGAAAGTGCCAAGTGGGCGAGGCGCGCGTGGCATAATTAAGCACAAATGCGCTCAATCCTGTTTGTGAGCTTATTCCGAAAATATATTTTAATAAAAGTCAAGAACTTATGGTTATCGTTCTTAACTTTATAATCGCTTCTTTTGAAAATAACGCCATCTATAATAAATTAATAACATACCAGAATTTTTTCGTTTAAGTTACACTACAGATTGCAATACGTCGTAAGTACTTCTGAACCGTAGAAAAATAAATCTTATAATGAGGTCTAAAGGCCATAATTGAAAAAAAAAATTAAAACGACCAAGTGAACAAATTGTTTATATGTGATATGGTAATATAATTGTACACATATATGTGATAAGTGATTTAATTGTGTGAGTTTGTCGAAAAGGTTTCGATAAAAAAAAAATTAAGTAGCACTTCCTCTAGTTTTTTCTCTTCTATGGTATTATTATTCAAAAACGTGGGATTGTTACCAAAATAATCAACAAAATGCAAAAGATTCAGCATGGGCAGCGCTGTATTTCATATCGGAGACCTTTGACTATCCGGGCCGATAGGTCGTTTGGCGGGAGCCGACCGGAAAATTTGTTGCCATACAAATGATCCCGGGAGAGTATTTACCGACACTTTTATTTTCTGTTTCCGTGCAAAGTTGCTTTATTTAGGTATTGTAATAGATTATGTGATAAAGTATTTTTTTACTATTTGACCTCCGTGGCGTAGTGGTCACCATGCTAGTCCGCCACCCAAAGGACCCGGGTTCGATCCCCGGTCAAGATGGAAAATGTTTTTTTTCAAATTGTCCTGGGTTTTGAATGTTTATCTACATATGTGTTTGTTATAAAATATAGTATCGTTGAGTTAGTATTCCATAATATAAGTCTCGAACTTACTTTGAGGCTAGCTCCATCAGTGTTATTGGTTCTATTTATTTATTTTGTTCTATATCCTAATTCGATCCACAAGAGAACTGTTTTATTTCCACAGTCGTCCGTATCGACCCATTGCGAAATAGTTGTTGGGCGTTTCGGACTGCGGTCCGAAACACGCGGCCCAACAACCCAAAATCTAGCTCTTATTAATAAATATTATGATTACTTCAGATTCTAGTCACTTTTTAGTATCAAGTACAAACCGATACTCAATCATTCACCGCTCTAGCTAATACTGTATTGGCTTCAATTCAGAGGTACTGGCTACCAATTCAATGCCGCAGACCTGTCCAAACAGACCGCTTATTTCCCATTAACGGTGTTTCAACTAGACCCCCAATTCTAGTACAATGTAATTCAATACAAATATTGCTACTATTTCTTTGGCCTTTGATAGGAAATATTTACCGTACATATTGACAATGTTTATTACATTCCACAAGCTTATTTGCCAGGCAAAATAAAAATAAAAAACCCGATTTTCCAGCGTTCCGACTATCAAACATAGCTAACACAAGGAAACAGGTTTTCATATTACAGGTCCATCCGTTTGAGAGTTACCATGCCAGACATACAGACAAAGGCATCAGTGATAAAACACCCGTTTTTTGTCCGGGATTAAAAGTTTACCAAAATGTGAAGAATGTATGAGCTGCTTCTGTAGATCGTTAAATTCGATCAAGGTAATTGACAAAAATAAAAACTATGTAAATAGATGATGCGGCATGCAACGCATCACTCTTTTATTTTTCTACCATCACGCTTTAAAGTGGCCTTAGGTCTTGCGGTTCTGAGGTAAAATTCTCTGTCTACCTCATTGAGGGAAAAGACGTTGTATTAATTTATGTCTGACTAGCTTTGCCCGTGGGCTTCGTTCTCCGTGGGAATTTGGGATAAAAACTATCTTATGTCCTTCCCTGGGTCTCATACTATATCCATACCAAATTTCGCTTAAATAGGTTCGTTGGTTGAGGCATGAAGGGTAACAGGCAAATATACAAAGTCACTTTCGCATTTATAATATTAGTTAGGATAGTTAGGAGTCAACCAAAATTCTTATTACTAACGCAACAAAGCTCATTAATTCTGTTATACCATAGCTCTGTTTAACGAGCAGAAAATTAAACTGAATACAAAATGGAGCTAAGTCCATTAATCGTGAACTACCTAATTATCAGGGAGCCGGGAAAATTCACAAAGCTAGCTGGGTGTATTCTAGGGCGCACTCTACGTCTGAACACTTCAATATCTCTCTTGACTCTTGAAACATTATAGATACATATTTATTTTATTAAAACTAACGTGCGATGAATTTGTAATTAATTAAGTTTTATAAAATATCGCTCGCTTATAAAGCAGTTGACTCACGTAATAAATAATATAGTCGGAAAATGCCGCCTAGGTTTTGATCGAGCTTCGGGACGATTGTCAGGAATTTCGATTGAGCAGATAGCGACATCGTCGGGTCGCCGTTCCAACACTCGATCTGAAGATGATCGTCTAAATCAATCAAAACATGGTCAGCCCTTTTTCGACTACCAAAAATTAATCAATCAATTATAAGCACTCTTAGTTCCTCTCGTCATTTGTCAAAAAGATGAATAATAAAAATAATGGAAGCAGCAAATGTTCAGCAGTGAACCAAAACATGGTGAGAAGAGATAAAAGAGACGTCAGATGAAAATAAATAATAAAACAAGAACGAAAATACTCTTTCAGCAGGCAGTTAAAAATAAAAAAAAACATTTTGAGATTTACGAAATAAAATGGAGCTAAACTAAAATGCATAAAAGAAAATCCCATTATAAAAATTTGCATTTTTATTAAAGCACTGTTAGGTCATGTGCCAGGGCAAAGGGGTCAGCTGTCCTACCCCGCGACATGTTAAGCCGACACTAGTAGCAGGAGAGCGCCTTCGAAGCGAGTGCTCGAGCATGCTAATGGCAGCTTTATTTAGCACTTTGTATTTTGTCCTATTTAAAATATAAAAAGTTATAGAGTTAAAGTAAAAATCAAGCTGGGGTGCATGAAAGGAGCCTCCCCGAGTGTCTTATTGAGCCTCTCCCCGTAGGTCCGGCGCACACTGGGCAAACTGTCAGTCGTTAACGCAGATTGGCTGATCCTTTCGCCACGGAATTCTGACTCGCTAAGAAGAAGTAAGAACAGTAAGCAGTTTTATACTTGAACTTTAACTAATCATGTTCTGTAAAAGGACTAATGAAAAACCTGAGGATCTTTTAAATTCTTTTATTGTTTAAATATTTTGAGATATTTTTAATTATTTACAAAACCTCAACGAGGCCCCTTAGACAGCTTTGTTTAGCACTTTATCTTTTGTTATATTTTACAGCATTTGCATTATATCAATAAAAATATAAAAAGCTACAGCGTGAAAATAAAATACTTCAGGAACTTGAAACGTGTAAGCAAAACAACTGTAAGTAGTACACCAGTAACACCCCAAGGTGTCAACGAAATGCTTATATTTATGGTCTCAGTCCAAATGTGCACATGTCGATTCTTCCCAGTGTTATTTATGTAGTTAGGTACGTAATAACATTTGAATAAAATTTATTTAGTTTGTATATTTATATATTTATAGGAACTTCTTTTCTTCGTTCCTCGCCTTTTCCCTATTTGGGGTCAACTCTGTATGTCAACTCTCTCCATAAGTTTCTGTCCTTCGCCATCTCTGTACTAGCCCCCCGTTCCCCCATATCCGATCTCACGCATTCTTCCCACGTCTTTCTCGGCCTTTCCCTTCCTTATACATTAATAGGAACATTTTATGTAATCTCTGTATACATTCTCCGTGTACATAAATTGTTAATAAATAAATAGAATAAGGAAGGGATTACTTTTGGTCTTACCTTAAACTATGTAAGTATTCAGTTTAAAATAAAACAAAACAAAGTCAAAGCAGAGCTTGAGTTTTCGTATTGAGTTTGTACAGAGTAGACATGTGGTTGCAACTCAAGCACTGCTCGAGATGTCACGCGTGCTCCAAGACGATCGCGGTACGCCCCGTTTATTGTCGAAGCAATGTAAAGGATCCTGTACAGTCAATTGCGAGTTTCTATTTATTTATTTATATCTCGGATTTCGAAATTGGGTGATTTTTTCGTGTGTTCTGTTTTTTAAAAATAAGTTCGTCATATGAATCGTGATCTCACAACTTTTTATGGTGAAGGAAACTGTGTTATAAACATAAAAATAGTAAGATTAGTATTTCATAACAAGTATTATTGTCAAAAGATAAACGGAAGGAATATATCAAATCGTTGTTAATCCAAATATCAAATCCAAGATCTTTACACATCAATAAATCTTTACGAGGCAGGTAAGAATAATTCCGGAGCTCATTTAACCAAAAATTAACACATCCTTTCTAAATAAATTAGCAGACAATCCTTAAATCCATAGCTTTATTTGCAAAACAAGCCAGTTAACACTATCGCTCGAGCCAGGCGGCTGAGGGCTCTCTTTGGCTCTACAGCCGTCTAGAGCCGTCCGGAGCCAATTATGCCGTGCGACGTGCTCCAGATTTGAGGTTAGGAATGTTATGATTTGACCTGACTCGACCTAAGACTTGGGATTGTCTTAGCTATTGCTAGTCTGAAATTGTAGGGTTGATTTTAGTTCGTTGGCGAATAGACTGGAATTTAATGCACCGAAATCCGCTTAAATATTTTATTCAGTACCTATTCGTAAGTTGTTGTCTTAATTAAATTGTGATAGGGCTTTATGGTTGATAATAATAATAAATAAAGTGGATATTGAGGCCAAGACTTTTAATTTTCAAACACTTCAAGAGTGATGTCTTTAATAATAACGTTTACGAATGCATACTATGGCGACCACGTAAGTACTACCACTATATAGAGGAAAGCTAATAAATCCCATACAGTTGGCTACTTATAAAAAAAAAAACAGTTTTTTACAATACAGTCTGTTGAAGCGACAGTAAACTTAGCTGTACGTAACCATTTGACGTCAACAATTGTGCAACATAACAAATTGACGATTATTTAGAGATATTATAATTTCCTATTAAAATAAAGATTGAATTTGAATTGAAAAAACATAAAAATAACAAACTGCCTAACTACTTATTTTAATTCAAGTTTACTTCATACAAAGTTTAAATCAGTGTTTGCTTTATTTATTCATGTCCGATTCTGAATATCTAACGGATTGTCAGGTATTTGGAATTCCTCTCTGTTTACGAGAGACTGTGTACCGAGTACAATTAACAAACCACTCGAGTGTCCGTATCGCTGTATTGGCAGCATTGTTTGGACCTAATTGAGGCATCCTATGAGACGTACTCTAGTTTCGGAATCCCTACTATTTGAAAAGCATGGTTAATCATTTTGGTTGGTGTGAATTCTTCAGTGATAGCTGTGAAAAAACTTCACAGAAGACATAAAAGAAAACAGTATGTGAAATTATTAAATAGTACTTATTGATATGCATTTTAACAACCTTATCATCATTGTAAAGATAAAATATATTACACTTCAATAAACTTCTTACTTTTTTTAAATATGCTACTTACAACTTCCTTATATACTATTTGGACAAACTTATACAATCTTATCATTAGTGAATGTGATTTTTTTTTGTTGAAACACGTTATTTTGTAAAATATGTCGATATTTCAGAAGTGCGCTCTTGAAAGCGACATCAACGCGCTTGTGACTTACATATTTTTGATGCACTGCTTGCTATGGTCTGTTGTTATTCATTCATATTATATCGATTCAATAATTCGACTGACTCCGTGGTCTAGTGGTCAAGGCGTTCGCCTTGTGACCCGGAGGTCATGGGTTCGATTCCCACTGGGAAACATACTTTGTGCAAAGTTGTTTCCAGTCTGGATAGGATATTGCAGGCTTGAATCACTTGATTATCCGAAAAGAAAGATGATTCCGTGTTTCGGAAGGCACGTAAAACTGTGGGTCCCGCACGCCACCTAGCGTTTGATCATCAAACTATCCAAGGATTGGTTCCTGGTTTGCCTTTTGGGTTGTGGAGGTCAGACGGCAGTCGCTCTGTGTAAAAACCAGTAACCTCGTCAAATCTCCTTGGTTAGGTAGCGGACCCCGGGCTTTGAAGCGTTACTGCTGAGGATGCAACCGGGAATACGCTCGGATGATGATGATTATATCGATTCAATAACAAGCGAGCATTGTTGTTGTACGTATTAATGCAAGTACTCATAGTTCTCTCAATCGCAGGTGAAACTTACAGTCACATACGAAAGTAACTCTGGCCTTGCGTCATAGAAAGTTCCTTTGTTGCAACAAAGAACTGCACTCAACAAATTAACACTTTCTTTTGTTTTCTTAAGTAAATTTCTAGTACTAGTAGTTTTACTAAAAAGTAGGGGCACAAATGCTTTCATACTCATATGCCTGTGTCCAAATGTTCGCCACTACAGGTCACATTTCTCAACCGATTCTCGTGAAATTTTGTAAAGAAATTCTTGAAATGGAAATGAGGGTTTTTAGTTTTATCAGCCAGCTATAGAAGTTTTAAGGGGTACGGTGGTGAATATTTATTCAGCAGTATGGGAGGAAGCATGCATCAGCTTGTGGTGGCGTTTACACGCGGGCTGGGTGGGCGCCGGCCGGCAATAGTTCACATGAACTAACTGGTGGCGGAATCGCACAAAGTAATTCAAATCATATAGTACCTATGTAACATTTATTCACTTTTAAACTACCCAAAAACGGGAATGCTATGCGTACATAGGGCGCACTATAAGTTTCCGGAACTGGCCACTTACATAAACAATATTTAAAAATTTATTGCAACATTTGAAAATAGAACTCTTTGGCTGTAGAATGCAATTTGTTTCATCTGACTGTCTTTTGTTTTTACCTTGTGGCGCCATTTAAAAAATTGTGTGTCTGCATCAACATGGATTTAACTCGGGAAAATTTTCGTACTATGATTTTCTACGATTTTAAGTGTAATTTGACAGCTCAACAGAGCATCGCTCGGCTTGAAACAGCTTTTGGCAATGAAGCACCATGCAAGACAACTGTTTATAGCTGGTTTGCAGAATTCAAGCGTGGTCGTATCAATCTCAGTGACGAATCTCGCGATGGTCGGCCGTCCACCGCTGTGACCAACAAAAACATCGATGCTGTGCGCCGTATGATTGAAACAGACAGGCATGTGACCTACCATGAAATTCGCGCATCCTTAGAAATAGGCATGAGTCAAATACAATTAATCCTACACAAACATTTGGGTGTGAGAAAGCTGTGCTCGCGGTGGATCCCATACAACTTGACCGAGGCTCAAAAAACGGACCGCGTCACTTGGAACAGTGCCATGCTTACCAGATTCAACGAAGGTGCGTCAAATTTGGTGTGGGACATAGTAACAGGTGACGAAACATGGATTTATTGCTACGATCCCAAAACAAAGCAGCAATCGAGCGTATGGGTCTTTCAAGATGAGCCGAAACCAACCAAAGTGGCGCGCGTGAAAAGTGCATCTAAGCGGATGATTGCTTCTTTTTTTAATAAAACTGGACACGTGGCTACTGTTGCTTTAGAGAATCGTCGTACAGTGAATAGTGACTGGTACACGACCATTTGTTTGCCGAAAGTTATTGACGAACTCCGTAAAAATAACCGTAAACGCCGTATCATCCTACACCACGACAATGCTAGTTCTCACACGGCCAGACAGACAAACGACTTTTTGAAGGCGAAAAATGTAGAACTCATGAGTCATCCTGCATACAGTCCCGACCTGGCACCTTGTGACTTTTTTCTGTTCCCAAAAATTAAGAACCAATTACGCGGTCAACGATTTTCATCACCAGAAGAGGCTGTCGAGGAGTATGAAAAACACGTTTCAGAGGTCACCACAGACGAGTGGCACAGAAGTTTTCAAAACTGGTTTCATCGAATGAAAAAGTGCATAGACGCCAAGGGAGATTATTTTGAAAAACAATAAATTAATTTTGTACCTTTAATAGTATTTTTTCATATTCATTCCGGAAACTTATAGTGCGCTCCACGTACAGCTTACAAAGCCACAGTTTTAAGATGAGGCCCACCTAAATATCAGCCCGATAAATCTATTCCGACGACCTCCGTCGCGTAG
This sequence comes from Acrobasis suavella, assembly GCA_943193695.1. Lineage (NCBI taxonomy): Eukaryota > Metazoa > Arthropoda > Insecta > Lepidoptera > Pyralidae > Acrobasis > Acrobasis suavella. The sequence goes on from OW971943.1 coordinate 5,333,664, forward strand.
TAGTCACCATGCTAGTCCGCCACCCAGAGGTCCCGGGTTCCCTTTTTTAAATTGTTCTGGGTCTTGGATGTTTATCTATATATGTATTTGTTATAAAATATAGTATCGTTGAGTTAGTATCCCATAACACAAGTCTTGAACTTACTTTGGGGCTAGCTCAATCAGTGTTATTTGTCCCTATATATTTATTTATTATTTATAGAGTTATAACTGAATTACAAAACAAAGTAAACACAGTTGAATCTTCCAATAATATCTCTGACTTAGGACAGTCCAAACATTGCTCTCGTTACAGACACAGAGAGGTCAATCATTTTCTAATCGATATCGGTCTCGAGCGCTCAATCATTCGATATAATTCTCTCAACAGATACGATTGTCAGTAAGTCGTGACTCGTCGATTTCTATACGAAAGTTATTACTAGATATTTGAATACGTGGCTATTGCGCAACTTGTCAATTATAGCTAGGGGTGCCGCTCGACAGTAATGGTGCTGATTTATGCGAGTGCATTGCAAAGAAGCTAACTAGGTGTTGAATTCTAAACACGTTTCTTGCTAAGTAATAAAATCTGACAAAGACACAAACAGATTAGGCACTCAGTATTTACCTGTTATCTTTATCTTTACCTTTACAGTATTTCTATTGAATCTTGTTCATTATGGCGAACATAATTTGTTAAAGAGATACTCTCATATTCATAAAAATTAATAACCGCTTGCTAAATCTATTTTAGTCAAAACATATTTTGTCCCTTTTCCTCTTTTCAATATTCGACATTGAAAGAACGAGACAAAACATGTTTTAACTAAAATAAGTTTAGCAAATGTTTGTATTTTTTATGAATAAGGGGGTAAGGATATGGATTTCCTCTAACGTCTTGGAAGGGAAATAATGATTTTTAAGGCGTTTTTGATATGAATGTTCGATTAAAGATCGCATTAAAACGAGTATTTAAATGGGACCTATATGAAAGCTTGATAGAAAGAAGAAAGGTATTCGTAAGGAAAAGCATGTGTTAGGGGACCAAAGATAATGTTGACGTCATTTTTATCATGCTATGTACAGAAGCAATAAAATCAATCTTAATAAGTACGGACCCAAAAACGCTGTCGTGATTTTGATTTTGAATACTGTTTTGATAAGCTTTAAATCTGCCCGCGGCACAAGATTATCGGTAGTGTTTTTTTTTTCTCTTTTATGATACAATATTACTTTATTTTTCACCTTTATATTCATGTATTGTAGTGGAAAAAGGCCGATTAGACTAGTTGAGTAGTTTAGAACAACGAAACCGCCGCCCCTCCCAACATTCGTCCTGATGGTGATCGTCTAAATCGATCGAAACTAGTCGGCTTTTTCCTCACGTCAGTTATATTGTCTTATTTAGGGTTTGAGAAGTGTCGATCTCGATATCTTACGTAGTGAAATGATCCAAAATTTCTGGGGACTCGGAAATCCAAACTTCTTCTCATATTCACATCTTTAATTGCTACTGGTATTCTGTCAGCCCTGCTTATGAATCGGCAACATACAAATACATACACGGTATTAGTCACGGTAAGGAGCAATAAACTTTTGATTGTGACTCACTCGGCTACGGCAAGAATTTCTCTCAGGATAGACCTAGACAATGAACTGGCTGAAGTGAACAAATTGCATTATACTTATACTACTGCCGTGCCTGCATATGTACTATACAATGCAGAATATTCAGTTTCGTTACATAGGAATGTAGATTATACCCATATTGACCATATCTTCAGATCTTCGTTTTAACACAATCTCATCATCACCCTCACGTATTCCCGGTTGCATCCTCAGCGGTAACGCTTCCGAGGCCGGGGTCCGCTACCTAACCTCAATGATTTGACGAGGTTACTTACTACGTTTTTACACAATCTTATATTTACTGATTACTATGTCTTTATATTTCGTTTTTTACCGATTTTTTATTCCCATCATCTCATGATTACTTATGACTGATTCTACAGATACTCATGTAAATTAGTATTAGCCAACCAATTCGTACGTGACATAATGAGGGCTAACAAATTTGTACGTGTCATACTGAGGGCCAACAAATTTGTACGTGAGGGCCAACAAATTTATACGTGACACACGGAGGGCCAACAAAGTACGTGACATACTGAGGGCCAACAAATTCGTACTTTACATACTGAGGGCCAACCAAATTTAAAAGTCACATGCCGAGAGCGTTGGAAGAAGAAAAAACATAAATCACTGCTCGAGGTGTTTTTACAGTATTACGTGTCACCTGGCTGTAGGTACTTTTTGGCTAGAGAAGGACGTTAAATAAGTTTTATATATCACTTATCAATAGAATGCTCACTTAAACAAAAATTGGGTTTACATGAAATTTTCTGCTTCATAGTTTGAAGGGTAGAACAACCCTTCAAACTATGTATTTTATGAACTAGTTCATAGTTTAAAGTGAGAACGTGAAGCTTTTCTTCGCATATTAGCGGAAAACGGATAATTGCTATGGCACTCCGTTTCCTTTAAATAATTTATTTAAAATGGGCGCAGAACTGGACCTCGAAATTCATGTAGGTCATTTCTCGGGATTAAAAACTTGATTTATTTTATTTATGTAGGTTCTTTATTTATTTTTTCTATAGTACTTGTCAAATATGTTAAAGTGGTAGAGAAAAAAAGGATGTTAGTGATAATTTTATTATCATCATCATCGTCCAGTCCTGAACAAAGGGCTCTCCCAAGGATATGCGATCATGAATTTATAAACACAGGTGAAAACCATTAGTTTATTTGAGATTCTATTATTGCTTCTAAGCGAATTTATGATTATTTTGTGCGATTCTTTTAGTCGTTTTCTCAATCGTTGCACCATTATAACAGGACCGGAAACCTGCATGGGGTCAGTGAACTAAGCATTTTAATGTGTTAGATACGGGATATTACGGTACATCTGGATTTTGGCTTTAGGCGCCTTTAGTGATAGACACTTTAAAAGTTAGTAAGGAAACTTTTGGAAAAAACATACTAATATAGCATCTGTAAGTAAAATTAAAAGTATTCAAGAACTTTTCGTTAACTATAGTTTGCTCCGAACTCACATGCGAACCCAATATCTCGGAAACCTTTAATAGATTTGGCTCATGTTAAAACTTATATTATAATTCTATTGGCTGCTTTTACAAGCCTTCTAAATTTCATGAAGGTTCGATCAAAGCTACTCTACTTATCTTCGAACAAATAAACGTACATACATACAAACGCCGGATTGTTCAAGTAGACTCAGAGAACGTGGCTCGTTTCGCTCGCTCGTTCAGATACCTACTAGCAAATTACCATTAAATGGTACTATCTAATTAAACCATCTTTATTTCAGACGTATGAGTATTACATACTACAAATCTTAATGCTAAGGCTTTCTTTGCTGATGGAACATTGCGAATGTCTGTTTTCTGCGCTGATGTTAAAATAATGAACCATAATAAAACATCACCAACATACAAGTATCCACCATACTATCTCACATCCACAATGCATCGCGAAACTCGTCTCATCTAAAAGCCTTTCCTAGAATTACAGTCAACCTTCAAACCTTACCCGGCCACGTACAAAAGCCTTCCGGCCAACCGGTTTGCAAAAAGACAATGGGTGCATCACAATTCTGCATCTTGATAGCAAGGCCAGCGGGGCAGCATACTCGGGCTCAAGGACAAACTAAATATATGGGCCATTGTGAGGAAAAGTTGGTGACATCTCAAGATTGGTGCGTTTTTGTGGAGCATAAGGCTGTTCGTACATTGCATACTTTATTTCATATGAACAGGGCCTAATGGAGGTATTTGGTACTCGTCTCTAAAGTACTCATTCACCTCATACTCGATCATTCAATGGATGGATGTACTTCTTCCATCAACATCTACTTATTGTACGGAAGATCACTTTTAGTATTAATTCTACATTAAAATGACTAAAAAGAAACATTGACTTAAAATTTTATGAAAAATTGAAACAAAATTTAATTTTTAAGAACCTAGTGTGCTATCAGTTTATTATATATCTATCATGTTTGATACCAATAAATTTAATTTAAATTACATGCTTATCTTTACGCACTGCTAATAATTTTATACTTATTTGTTTTTACGAGGCTGTAAGCAAGGTAAAGAAGCATTAGCAACTTTTGTACTATTTTGGTCAATAAAGATTTCACAAAATGAAACAGATACTTAAATAAATTGCTAATGTTAGGGATTTCACTTTCTTTCTTGCACAATTCAAATTCCGTCGCAAAATCAGTAGAATGCCATTCTAGCAGTCAATTGACTTAAATTGTTTTTGATAAAAATGTCTTAAATTCCTATTTTTATCTGAGATCTTTTTCTGTCGGTTTGTTTCAACCGTTTTTTTATCATCGAATTCGGACTTTTTAAGTTCGCGACGATTTTTATTTTGCCTCGACTATATTTACTAGAAGAGGGAAATGCTATTTTGAAGAGGGAAGATGAATGGACATCTAATAAGACATGACAATCTCTTAAGAATAATTGTAGAAGGAGAGATAGAAGGGAGACGAGGAAGGGACAGACCAAGGATGAAGCTTTTTCAATAAGTTAAAGAAAAGTTAGGAGTTAGGTCCTCACTCCGTACCAGGACGTTAAAAGGATGGCAGAGAGAAGAGAGGAAGTGAGGCATCTCTACTTAACTCCGCCAACAAGAGCAAGCTCTTAAATCACAAGGAGATACAATTTTATCTGTATCTAGTCTATAGTCGTAATTGCTGCAAAAACAATTTTGGTCTTGACTTTTATTTTTCATGTATTTATATTTCCAACCATCTTTTTATATCTCTAGTGAATAATATCGAAAAGACATTTAAAACGCTTTTTCTCTAGCGCTAGAACCGCGATTAAAATAATTTCCAAGCCGACGTTAGCCTACAAAACGGGGTCAACCAAACAATATACATGTATCAAGCTATTTTGATATCTCGATTGTTATTTAGATTGTGCCTTAATTGGATAAGGTCAATGACTTCTGACCAAGTTTGGCTTCAAAGCTTTGGACTATGAATTCATATTGTTTGGAAAATATGTGGGTGTTAGTTATATTGGTATTTTTATTACAATTATTGAAGTGATAGGTTGGTTACTACTGTAGCTTTAATACGTACGTGTGGTAGTCTTGTAATACTAATCTGTGTGTTGTTTCATGATGCGTTCCTTTCTTGTGATTAAATGAGTAAGGTAACTACTAAATAAATGTATTCAGAAACTAGGCTTTTGCTGGCACTAACATAATTATTGGCATTCACAAACAACTATCATTTATTATCATTTCAAAACTTTGCTGAGGTTAAACGTCAAAAGAAACCGCATAATATAGCTGATTTTAAAACAACGTGACGCTTATATCTTTTACCTTGATATGTATGAAAATTAAATCTAATCCTTAAGGCGGCCCTTCCCGGCTGCTCTGTCGTCAACGCGAGCATAGTTTGAAAAGCTTGTTATTTCATCCAAGGCAATGCTAGAAAAAGAGGCAAAGCAAAAAGGGAGATATAGCGCCTGAGGGCTCGGTTTACATTCTATTGAATGAAATTATTATTCTCTTTATTTATTTTAAATATTCTTAGATTAGATTTTTTTATACAATATCTATAAAAAGAAAAATATAAAAAAATCTACAAAATATACACACTTTATAAAAAAACCTAATCTAGCTGCCCACTGGCAGCGGGGCTTTAAGGCCCAAGCTACCGGTGGTTAGGGCCGCAGAGAGAGAAACCTCCTGACAATGCGTGCCGTGTCCAGGAGTACTGCCTTCTGTATTATTATTATTAACTATCCATTGAACGAATATTCACTTTTCATTGGGTGCGGAAATTTCATAAAACTGGTTCCAGGTGATACGTGTTTTTCAGTAAGCCTTACAAATGTGTAATTTTTTTTTATTTAAAATTTTCATTATATTTGCAAGGTTTCTATCAAAATATTTTTTTTACCTATACAAATAATGAGTACTTTATTAACGGTTGAAGTTCAATTAAATTGGTGCGAAAAAGCAGATTTTGAATAGCAGAATATACTAAATTTGTTTCTCCAAATTTAATTTTTTATTTCGCTAGAAACCAATAGATCTTTAAATTCCTTTAATTTTGAATGATGTGGTTAATAAGATTATATTCATAATATTACCGTAGATCGTAATATATTTTATTTCGTAATGTAGTATATCGGAATATATATATATATATATATATATATATATATATATATATATATATATATATATATATTTAATTCAATTCCACATTCAAGGACCATAAGACAAATTTAATCAATTTGAAGCTTGGAGTTTCAGTAGATACATCTAAAGTAATCAAATAGCCACGTAAGCCGTGAAATCAATTTAAAATTAATTAGTTACCCAAATTACTTTGATAAAAATCGTGAGCGGTGTTGTTCTGAAGATTTGATTAAATTCACGTACTTGTTATTTACGTAATATTGAATGAATGAACGTATGATGGCAAATGAACTTTTACCTGAGTCAGTAGTTCGGTCAGAGTGAGTGAGTTGTCGTGTCCACAGTGGACCTCACTCCCCGTTCGAGAGCCGACCACGCCGGGTGTGCGTACTGATTCTTAAAAAAGTGAAACGCAATGGCGGACGGTATTGACTTAAATCCATTTTCATCTCCGAAAGCTGGTATTTGTGTTTGCATTGGTTTCCTTTATTTCATTATAAAAATACATTTCAAATACAATAAAAATTAATAAAAAATATACAAAATTTACAAATAAAATAGAGATTCCAACGCGACGCCGCGAGGCAGGGTGCCCAGTAAGCTAGCAGCATTGCCTCTCTGCACTGCGATAGAAATTCTTTGGGCGAAATAACTGCCAGCCCTTGGATCACCCGTAACCTCCCGGAGGCGCGCTGAAATCTCAGTCACCAGGGTTCTTGCTTCTGGGCCCCACGGATCCATTGTCTCAACCGCGAAGGGCACAAAAATATAGTTCGCCTCGAGGTGCTCATATTTCCTTCGCTTAACGGTTTCAGCAGCAACTGCAGCCGCCCCCGCCCGTGCGGAGGTAGATGATAAATGGGAAGGAGCCAGTGTATCCACACAAGTGGCGTCCCATACCAAGCATTTTCCCAGCTTCCACGGTATCAAAGATTTGTGTTTTGTTTTATATATTTCTCGAAATAATCGTTAGGAGATTGTTTTCAGCAAGGCAAATGCAGAGTGATTGTTGGAATCTTTTGTCATCTCGTTATATTATGACGTCATTATCATCACCATCAGCTTTCAAAAACCCACTGCTGGGCATAAGCCTCCCTTTGTCTGCGCCATCCCGTTCTGCCGACGGCCGCTGCTATCTAGTTTCTTTATATCTCATGATGTGACTTAATATTATTTGCGATTTGCTTACAACTAAAGCCAGAAGCATGAAAACTAAAATCAACATTTTAGTATATGCCTTTTTCCTATGAGAGATTTGAAGGCCTTTTTGTGAAGGTATATAATCATCGTTATGACTATCTCCCCTGTTAAGTATAGGCCTCTCTTAGTCCGTCGAAATTGTGGTGATCTTCCCTTCAACAGTCTACGACCGTAATACGGTCGCGCGCCATTGTTTTACTATTGTTCTTTATTGACGTATATTGTATTCGGGATAAACATACAATAATCGCTTAACTGTCTGTTAAGCGATTATTGTATGTTTATCCCGAATGAACTCAACATTGTGTACACCGACGTCTAATACTAAACACCATTTTTCTACTTTCTTTTCTAAGCATCTGTCTTAGACAAGAAAGTCAAAAGAAATGAAAGTATGTAATTAAAAATTCGTCTTAAACAAGTTCATAAGAAAACCATGCCACCTTGTACATGTATTAACTTAAAATTTAGGAAGTTAATCACTCATAAATCTACAATGCTGTATCATAAAAGGGTTTATGTTAATAATGGAACGATTTAAAACAATGCGAATATTTGCGAGCTGGGAATTTACGATGGCCAAATATGGATTTCTTCACGTTAATTATTATCAGCACAATGCGAACATTGTATTGGAAATGTGGGAAGGGTATATGAACTACGAGTATAGTATATGGTATGATAAAACGTTAAATTGATTCTGTGAAAAGGAAGTTCTTTTTAGTTTGATCTATAAAGTCATTTTCACACGTTTACGCATCATGTTTTATTGTAGGATTTCGCAAGCTAACACGTTGAGGTTCAAGTATGACAAATAATTGCTGCATCATACTCATATTATATCTTACATCATTGAGTCAAGGTAACAAACTACCAGGAAAATTTTAGTCTAGAGGTTTACCTGAACGTGCGTTTAGGTCAGACTTACGAAACACAACCGCATAGCTTGCGTTAATATATTATTTGTGTCCATCACAAGATTTGAAAATTACTTGAAAAGAAGAAAAAAAAAACGTTAAAATTAAGCAATTCGATTATCTGGGCATCTGGATGGATGTATAAATAAAAGCAAGCACGCAAAAGAAATGAACAACAGTTTTCCTATGATATACAAATAAAAGCACTTGCTTTTCACAATGCATACGTAACTTTTATGGGACGTACTTCACTTCAAGATAGTGTGTTAACTCATCACTTCACTATGCTTTGTTGTTATTTGAGCTTTAAGCCCTTGGGACCACCCAGCCCGATTTTGCGCCTATTATCGCGTAAGTAGCGGGTTGAGTAGCCGACAGATTATCTCGAGGAATGTCGATGATGTCACTCATCCCAAAAGCTCACAAAAAATGCCTAAATGGATTTTTTTTCTGAACCGCCTTTGTCTTTTAGAGATAGTAACATGATAATAAGACCATTTAATCAAGTTTAATTAATATTTTAAAATCTAATATTGAAGAAAGAGGTTATGCTGCCAGCGTTATGGGTACTCTGCCTCGCGGTGATGCGTTGGAATCTCTTTTTTATTTCCAATTTTTATTATATTTTAATTTGTAAAAAAAAATATGGAAGAAATATCAAAAAATTGAAGTTTTATTATGTTACTATTTACAATATAGTGTTTATTTGTGAATTGTTCAAAATTTACAATTTCCAGGGTTCGATCTGCGAGCGAGAGAATGCGCAGAATGCTATAGCATGTTATCGCACGACCCGGTGCAATAGCGTTCCGTCGCTCTCTCTCGCTCCGATAAATGACGGTTCTGAGCGACAGAAAAGGATAGCAGTATAGAAAAAAGCTGTTCCGTGCTGACAAATGAAATTCTAACGGATTTCATTTGTCTGCAGTTCTGGCAATAATTTAAAATGGTTAATATATATAGTAGTTACGCAACTGTAAGCCTCAAAAATAGAGTCTAGAATTCTCATACAATTAGTATGAGAAATTGGGACTTCACTTCTGAGGCGTATCGTACAGTTGCGGATTTATTAGCTGTTCTTTACAGAAATCGCCTTGCAGTTTAAATCGTTAATATCTTCTATCGTACAACCCATTCCTGTACATAATATTATCATGTCATAGCTATGTTAGTACTTATATTAATAAGCCATTGTCTGGACGTGACATAGCACAAAATAGGTACAAATTAGAACCTGATGTAATTACTAATAATGACAATTGCTATAACCATCTCATTGTAATAACATATCTATTTGATAAGGGTGAAGACAGTGTCATAGAAGTATTGTTCTTATTAGTCCGTCTTTTAGATTATCCAAATAATGGACCCATATATTTCAGTTTATCAAAAAAGTTAAAATTCAGTTAATGTTCCAGAGTTTGTGACGTCACCTATGTAAAAATCGTTCTAAGCCGTGGCGTCATGCGAAATTTAAATACGCCGTATCTTCCCCATTTTTTGTTTCAAAGAGAAAAGAGAAAAATCATCAATGAATTTAAGAACTATATTCTTGTAAAAGAAAAAATACGTATATAATAATTTTTAATAATTTGATGGGCTAGAAATGTTCTTCCAGTCATCATGCCTGTTGTCATAAAGGTCAAATTTAGGACTATTTTGTGAAAGCGAAAGCGGTGGTCGCCCACATATTCGAATAAATTATGCAGACCTTTTAGATATAGGGACGTTAAGAAAATACAGCGTTTATGTATTTTTTCAAGACACATTTTCATTGCCGTGTGTTTTCCGGCAGAGTAGAATAGGATCAACCCAAGTCTTTTCGTGGATGTCGTAGAAGGTGACTACAACTCCAGCTGACTAGGATATACAAGCTAAAGAAAGCTTAAAAACATTAAGGACATACCTTAATTGTCAAGGTCCAGTGTTGTCGCCATTTGAAATAAATCGTTTGATAGGAATCGGAGACATCATTTAAAATTTTGTCTTGACCAGGCACTAGATAACCCTTCAAACTATTTTATGAACTACTGTTTATAGTTTAAAGTGAGAACGTGAGGCTTTTCTACGCATGTACGCCAAAAGTGGCGGTTTTTCGCAATTGTGCGTATAAATTTAATTTAGTTAGTTTAGCGTTAGAATTTATTTCAAATGCGGGCAGCACTAGACCCCGGTAAATTCAGGTATCCCCTTAATGAGTCTGGCCAGCGCGGAGAGTATAGGTCAAATCCCCTTGCTGCTCTGGCTAATATGGAAGCGGCTAAGGCTCTCGTAGTCCCTACAAAGAGGGTTGTGTTGTGTAGTGGAGACTGGGGACTGAAAATGACATCATTATTATTATCAGGCCTGTTTAAGGCGGCCCTTCCCGGCCGCTCTGTTTTCAACGCGAGCATAGTTTGAAAAGCTTGGTGTTTTATCCAGGGCAATGCTAGAAAAAGAGGCAAACCAAAAAAAGAGAGATAGCGCCTAAGGACATGGTTTGCATTCTATAAAATGAAATTGGTATTAATAATAACTATCCATTGAACAAATATTAACTATTCATAGGGTGCGGAAATTTCATAAAACTTGTTCCAGGTGATACGTGTTTATTAGTAAGCCTTACAAGTATGCGAAATAAAGTTTTGTATTCAAAAATTTTATTACATTTGCGAGGTTTCTATCGAAATATTTTTTTTACTTTTACAATTTATGAGTACTTTATGAACGGTCCAAGTTTAGCTAAAATTTGTGCAAAAAAGCAGATTTTTGGAGGCTTATACTGACTTTGTTTTTTAAATTTCAATTTTATATTTCGATAGAAACCTAAAAATAGCACCCAAGATACCTGTAACTTCAAAAGTTTTTAAGAAAGATTAGATACAACGCAATAATCACGTACGAGCGTATGTATAAAAAGTAAGACGGGAAGGCCGCTCTTAAGGCCTGATAATAATAATGATGTCATTTTCAGTCTTTTCACAGACAAAATAGTTTCTTCATTTCATTGTTTGTTTGTCAAACAATGAAATGAAGAAACTATTACACACACGAAAAGTGTGTGTAAGTGGTTTGTTGTTGTTGTGTTTGACTGCCTCCATGGTCCAGTGGTCAAGCCTGTCGCCTTGTGACCCGGAGGTCGTGGGTTCGTATCCCACTGGGAAGCACACTTTGTGAAAAGTTTTTTCCAGTCTGGTTAGGATATTGCTGGCTTGAATTACCTGAATATCCGAAATTAAATGATTCCGTGTTTCGGAAGGCACGTATAACCTGTGGGTCCTGAACGCCATCTAGCGTTTGATCAAACTATCCAAGGATTGGTTCTGGTTTACCCTTTGGGTTGCAGAGGTCTGACGGCAGTCACTCTGTGTAAAAACCAGTAGCGGTTTTTGAAGCGGAACTCGGGCTCTGAAGCGTTACTGCTGCGGATGCAACCGGGAAAATACGCACGGATGATGATGATTTCAGTCCTTTCACAGTGAAAATAGTTTAATCATTTCTTTGTTTGTTTGTTTTTCGTGTGTGTAAGTCCACTGGTGACAGATTTTTCAGGCTGCCTAAAAGCATCTGATATAACTTGACGACTGCCGTAGAAGGATGACAGCCTGGATCAACGGCTTATAACGCTTCCTAAGCAAGGCTGCTTGAGAATTTTTATGCCTTAAGTTGTCACCAATCCAAGTGCGGACCACGTCGCTTAACTTGCAAAAGCGCTAGTAATGAAATGATATCGGTTCTCGTAGTAATGAAATCGTTTCTGTAGTTTATCGTTAAAGTTGGTATTTAGTTTTGAAAAATATATCAATAGGTACAGTACGTTTAGTGCCTGATGTTTATAAGAATATTTTTTTTATTAAATTATTTAGAGGTGTACGTTATCCGACACTTGGTGAGTAGCAAAGAGTTCAGCATATTATTATTTGAAGTAAATATCATTATAAGTTTTATTAAGTTTGAGTACTAAAGTTTTAACCTCCGACATACTTACCTCTTAATGCAAGTAACATAATCAACATTTAAGGTTTTATAGCTATCTTTACAGTTAAGTCTCTTAAAATAATTTTATTCGACATTTTATTCTTAATACCTTTCACATTTTAACCGTTACTTAACCTTAAAAGGATTTCTTTACTCTGATTGCACCTTGTACATATTTAAAGATTCGAAACAGCTAATTTTATTTGTATGCAAAATGTCAATTAAAAACACAAACAATTAGCTTTTGCATACGTATACTCTGGGTTTTTAATACCACTTTTATATTAAAGCCCAATGTACTTACTTACTTCGCTGGGTCAGCGACCGTGGATCTTGGCCTCCGACATTAAAGTGCGCCATTCTTCCCTATTCTGTGCCAAATCTGACCAGTCGGGCACTTCCAGCTCTTTTAGGACTTTGGCGACTTCATCCTTCCATCGATATCTTGTTCGCCCCATCGGACGGCGCCCGGACGGTTGACCATGATAAACTTTCTTTGCAAAGCCCAATGTAGTAATTACTTATTTCTTTACCGTTATTTAAGTACCTATTTTTCTCTCCAATCACTGTTCTAATATAAATATTTGGCAAAGTGCGTGTCGGAACACGCGCAGTGTAGGGTTCCGTAGTTACGAATGCCAACTTTGAGTTCATGCCACTGAAAACGTCTAAAAACTAATTTTCTATTTAATTTGTATGAAATTTTCCTTTTCCGAGTAGTTTTTATAAGTTGATCGCCTATAACTTTTTAATTTGTAAGCCCTACCTAGCTCTGATAGATTTCCTTTAAAGTTCGTTATATATACTATAACCGTAATTTTTTTCACGTGTCCAAGTATAACCGTTTAGCAGATAAAGGGGGGGGGGGACAAATATTTTTAAACGGATCCTTAAATCGAAAAACGGTGTTCACAAGCTCATAATATTTTTGAAAGACATAGGTAACGATAACCCACATGATTGGTTAGTCGAGAAAAATTTTTATTTCCCCATTTTTCTTCATTCTATCTAACATATTATAATATAAACCAAAAATCAACCATAATGCGTCCGTGGTAAAGTTCAGTTAACTCTTACTTAATAAAATATGGCTGTTAGTTAAGTTTGACATGTTGCCAACTACGCTGCAAGTCTCATAAATTACCGAAACGTACTGGAAACGAAGCATACCATTCTCTAACTTAAGGGCCCATCTCAAATCGCCATTAACTTCATTCATTAGTCCGTTTACCCGGACTTTCACTAAAAACTTGGTCCAAACCTTGTCCAAACTAAAATTGGACGTCCCTTTCTAAAACAAACGAAATTCTCAGTATAGTTGGAAAGCCTTAACTACGTCACATACGTCGTCTGATTGCAAAACTTCGATTGAATTTGGGTGTTGTAACGTCTAGTATTTTCTTTATCCTACGAGTATAATAATAGTTTGGGTCGATGGTTTGGGCTAGTATCATGTAAGAGTGAATAAGGTTTGGAAGAAGTATTGACAAGTTTTTTAATTTTATTTGTAAGGTTCAATCAATTCCATTTAAGATAACTACTGACTCACTACAAACAACAAAAAGAGCTTAGAAGGTGGTATCGGAAAAATCAAAAACTTTTTTTTTACAAATTTGTGAAGCGTGTTTGTTAATTCTTTTAATTCTTAATTTAGGAATACCAACTTATTGACTTTGAATCGACACTAAATTAGTTCAAACCAAGTTCCTCATTATCATCAACAGAACTTTCATCTGCCGAATTGATGAGCGTCACTGATGAGTATTGTTCCTCCATAATTTCATAATTGATGACTTAAACTCCTTGGACAGCTTTAAACTTGTGACAGAGGTGTAAAATTACTAACACCAAACGAGTACAAAAGGTTTAAATTAAGAAACTTCATTATCTTCCTTATAATATCAGCTACAGGAAGTCCACTGCTGGACAAAGGCCTCTCCCAAGGATTTCTAAAACGGCCATTCGGAAGCAAAAGTAACTTGAGTAATAAACAAATGACTTTTTATTTACCCACCTTATTTGAAATTAAAATACCCTATTTCCTATTGAAATTAATTCAACCTAGCAATGACAACATGAAAACAAAAGCGACCCCTGCTGCGTCAACATTTGTATTATAATTAAAGGACCCCAGGGAACCGTGTCGTCACAATCTCTCAATTCGCGAGATTCGGCTGTTTTTCTCGGAATGAACGGTGCAGTAATCCTATCTGGATTCTTCAGTCCAAGCCTCAGGGGACTATGAGGTAAGGTTGAGCGTATGAAGGAAATTTCTGGGATTTTTGTAAAAGACTTTCTTCTTTGTTGGTCTGGTCGAAAAGAAATTGAATGTTCCAGCTGTTCATCTTCTCGCGCAGATTGTAGAAGCTGATCAAGCGGAATGGGCGAGAATCTGAATCATAGCAATAGGCGATAAGGCCAGCAAATTATGATTGATTGTGCAATGTGACTCCCTTTTCCTGTCAAGCTAAACGAGCCTTTGGGTCTTACTGCCCTAGGCTCAGTGTGCCTCGTAAGGTATAAGTCTCACCCTCACAATTCGCGAGATTCGGCGGTTTTTCTCGGAATGTAGCTGTGAACATTCGTTAGTAAGTTCCTCTTCTTAATAATGCTAGTCTGGGAAAAAAGAAAACAACGTAGAATCACCTCTTGTCTTTTCGCGTAGATTGTACGAGTACCTATAAGCTGATCGAGGAAATATGCAAGCATCTAAATCATACCAAAAGGCGATGCGGATAGCAACCCACCACTAGTTGATTCCCTTTTTGCACTTTCACATCCACGTCCTTGGAGCTTGTGATACTACGCTGCCTTAAGCCGCAAGATCCAAATTGTTATGTCTGCCACATTAGAGATAAAGGCTTGATAGTGTATAATTCACTTAAACTAAAAAATAAAAATAGAAATCGTAGTTTCTAAAAAAGAACAAGTATCGTGGTTACCCTACTCAAAAGGGTGTCGAATCAGGACGTCTCTCTCATTTCTTCGACTCCCTGATAACATTATAGTTATTTACCTCAGATGAAACGCGATAGAACTACACTGATAGGTTTAACTGCCTATGAAATAGAGTAGTAATGCTTTGCAATAAAATATCACGAGTTTCAATGTGACATTTGATTCCTTTTTTTGTCGAAGTAGCTTATTATGTGGCACATCGCCAGAAAAATTCACAGATAAGTGGGCATTACGTAGTTTTACTGATGAAGCCTCAAAGTCATAACTGCTACAGAAACTTTTCAATAATTTCATGGAATTCCATTAGGTAGTGGATAGCCGAAAATTAATATTCCAAGCCTTATAAATAAAAGTAGCATATTTATAATTTTAACCCCTCAACAACCGCAATTTTGCAACCCATTGTTATCTATTGTTCTCTCGGTCGGATCCGACCGTCTGGAAGCTGACGGGTTAAGTAATGAATCTAAAAGTGCTTTTTTAATTGGGTATTTTCCTGGGTCAAAAATAAATTATTTTGTACTGCTAAGGAAATGAAACGTCGCAAAATAATCTCACGGGTCTTTGAACAAAGCCATTTTAACGTTATTTTAGATTTATTACAACAGAAAAAGTGATAATACGAGCGCTATTTGACTCCAAGAAACTATGACGTCATCTGCCTGTATTACATACAAATCTCATAGAAAATGTTTGCTTTAATGTTAAGAAAAAGTATCTAATTTGATTTGTTGGAAAATAGCGAATTGTTTAGTTTAAATCCGGAATAAAATTGTATAAATTGTATGTGAAATAGAAAGGATTAAAAAAATATATTGATTGCAAATTCAATGCAAAATCCGACTCGCACTTGGCCGGTTTTTTATTTATGTTTGCCGATTGTTCGAAGACGTTTGGACCGATTCGGAAAATTAGGTTTTTGTTTGAAACGGTATGTTGGTACTTTTCAGGTGGTCCCATAAAATTGTATCAAACTCGGTTGTGTAGTTAGGGAAAAAGTAATTTTTTGACTTTTAAAAATTATTATTTTCCTAAAGGGTAAACCTTTAGGAAAAGAATAATTTTGGGAGAGAATGTTTTAATTAACCACGTAAATAGCTTAATGTTCGTGGTCCAGGCATCTTCAAATAATCGGTGAACATACATAAATAAAAAAAAATCGCTACGATTGATAACCCCCTCCTTTTTGGGAGTCGGTTAAAAACAGATAAGAAAGTCTTTGCTTCACGGCGCAGGATAAATGTGTTATAATTTTAACTTACACTGTAGAGGTAATGGTAATACCAGTTTTCTCTATAAATACCAGAAAAACCACACGTCGTAATTTAGCCTGCCACCACGCCGGCGGCGAGGTTCAGAAAAACAAGCGCTTAAAGAAAAGGCAATACCCAGTTTAAAAAATTAAATTTAAGACCAGTGGAGAAATTGTAGAGCTGTTGAGTGTTGAGACACTTACCAATAAGGTTTATAATTGTAGGTTTTGACAAAAGGGCTTTGTTAAGTATTGGTTATTTATATAGGGTTTTTAGGCATTCAGTATACAGTACTAAAGTATCTAAATTAAGTAATAAAATAAGAAATTATTTCACTATTTCATGTAGTAGTACTTAGTTATGAATGATACAGTTTTTATTTGTAGATATTTGTTTATATTTACCATCATTATGACTTGTAGTCAGATTAAAGTGAGTTATTACATAAATTATTATACTATAACCTACATTACCACTGACTGACTGACTGACTGACTGACATAGTTCTTTGGTTTGTTCCCGGGTGACAGGTGTCATAAAAGATATACCATCGTATAGAGGGTGCTCCAGTGAGTACCAGAAAAAGCGGACATTTTAAGATCTGCGGAAACCTCATGTGGAAGGTGTACGGCCTGCAAAAACGGCTGGGGTTAGGGGCGTGATTTTTTTCCAAAATGTAGGGGGTTGTGAGCAATTTGACGACTGTCATTTGATGGCCGCCGTACATGGACAATTCCCCTCCATACAAATTTCATACAAAAGTCAACCCTAAGTAACTAGACGCAACCCCCCCCTGCGAGGTCGCCTCCTTCCCCCAACCCTCCAACCCCCCAAGTAAGTTTCGCGAGGCCGCAGGCCGAGTGATGCGAGCCCGAAGGGCGAGCTGCGTGGCGAGGCCGTAGGCCGAGCCAGTCCCACCAAGCGCTGCGCTGTTTTTCTTTTTAATTTTTGGAAATCCAAGATGGTCGCCGAAAGTCAACTGCTTCCGATTTGGCTGAAAATCGATATCTATATTTTTTTTGCGCCGAAAAATCCAAATTTTATATTTTTTTTGGAATCCAAGATGGCGTCTGGATTTTAGAAAATACAAATTATTTCGTTCATAACGTCTCAATGGAACTTCGTAGGGGTCTGAAATTTTTAGTGCTGGGGTAAAACATCCCGCGAAACTCGAAACTCCAATCAGATTTTGGATCGCAGTTGGCCGCCCACACATTTTTTCATGTTTTATCAACTGACTGCAGCTTAACCCATTTCCAAACTGAAATCATATCTTAGCCTACCTCAACAGCTGCACGAAAAACCGCGGGCTGCTTGCAGCCCTCGCAACGCCCAAAAAGCTAGTTATAATATATAAACCTACAATAACACTTACTGACTGACTCACTGATTGACATAATTGTTTGGTTTGTTCCCGAGTGGTTGGGGTTTTGGTTGATGTATGGTCGTGTAGAGAATGCTCCAGTGAGTACCAGAAAAAAAGGCCGCCCACACATTTTTCAGGTTTCTTCAACAGACTACAGTTTTAACCCTATTTCTCAACTGGACAAGTTATTTAGTCTACCTCAACAGCTGCGCGAAAAACCGCAGGTTGGTTGCAGCCCGCGCAACGCCCGAAAAGCTAGTTTTATTTAAACCTGATGCTGCAAAAATTGTTATTATCAAAATAACAAAAACTGAACTGCTTTTTTATAACCCCCCTTCTAACGCAGTCGGGTAAAAAGGCAGGTATATACGAGACGGATTTGAACTCCTAAAAGTTCGGCTTTGACGTCAAGCAAGGACTCCTTTTAAAGTCGGCTAAAAGTATTTCTGTAGTGCGTTGCAAGATGTACATTGCATCGGCAATCCTTTAATCGCCAGCTCCATATTTATGAAGCGGGCAGAGCCGCATTCTTAGACCAGCTCCGCACCGAGATTACCTTTCTACTTTTTATCCTGTACTTTGTATGACTTCGAATGGTTTGTTTTGAGGTTTTGATGAGTTATAAAAAGCTGTATGTAATAAATGTAATAACAGCTTCTTTTCTTCTCGCGTAGATCATAAAAGTCGATTGAGGGATTTGGCAAATATCTGAGATTCATAAGTATCGATTAATTTAGTAGGCAAGCGGCCAGCTGTAAATTCTTATTAATTTTTCCACCTGCGTGCTCAACATGGCGCGAAATTTGATTTTTGGATCTTAGACTCTCAGCCGACCAGGATAATATGTATGACAATTCATAAAATAAAATCTTACTATTTATATTTATTTTACGATTAATATTCTGCTAATTCAATGTGCCAAGAGTTTTTGGATTGGAAAGGTAAACAACGTCATTAACTAAGTTCAAGGTCTCTTGAGTACATATATCACAGGTTTTAAGCTTATTATATAATGAATACTATTATCAAATGTAGAATTTTATTATTTTAATTATTATCTAATTTAAAATTAATGTCTGTCTGTTCTGTATGTTGAATATGAGTACGTATATTATATGTTATATAGTGTTGAATTTTGAAATTGAAAAAGATAAACAGGAGAAGGAAATTGAGAAATTAAGAAGAATAAAACTTCACAAAATTAAGAAAAATTAGAATAAAACTTCACAAAATATGGAAAATTTAGAATAAAACTTCGCAAAACAATGTCACTTGTTGTTGATCATATACAATTTGAACGTGATTTTATTTTTATTACTGCAGAAAAACTGATGATAAGGGCGAAAAACTATGACGTCACGGTGTGGTATTTCATACATGTCTCACTATGTTAAAAAGTACCAATCTGATTTGACTTGTTAGAAAGTAGCAGATTCTTGGTCCCAAACTGGATTAATATTATACACGTTCAACGTTAGGTCGGGTTGCTGGTAAACAAAATATGAACTGGTTCCCAGTAGTCGAGGTCAACCACACCATGCCAAACGTCGAATAAATAATTAAAATCCAATCAATATCGGTCATGCGATATTCTACTCGATATATCGTTAACCTTGGTACAGGTGATGGTTTTTTGCTGCTCCAAATTGTTGTAGTCATGTTGTAACATTTGTAGCATTTCAGGGTTAACAAGTTTTAGATCAGTAAGGGTTAATCTAGTCAAAACGGGGCTATCTTATCATTACGATTATACGACTTGTACTACGTACTATTGTTACTTATGCATATTGTGATATTATATTGTCTGACTGCCTCCGTGGTCCAGTGGTCAAGGCGTTCGCCTTGTGACCCGGAGGTCATGGGTTCGATTCCCACTGGGAAGCATACTTTGTGAAAAGTTGTTTCCAGTCTGGATAGGATATTGCAGGCTTGAATCACCTGATTATCCGAAAAGAAAGATGATTCCGTGTTTCGGAAGGCACGTAAAACTGTGGGTCCCGAACGCCACCTAGCGTTTGACCATCAAACTATCCAAGGATTGGTTCCTGGTTTGCCCTTTGGGTTGTGGAGGTCACACGGCAGTCGCTCTGTGTAAAAACCAGAAACCTCGTCAAATCTCCTTGGTTAGGTAGCGGACCCCGGGCTCTGAAGCGTTACTGCTGAGGATGCAACCGGGAATACGCTCTGATGATGATGATTGTGATATTATATTGTCTCTGTTGTACTTTTCAACTCCACCATTTTTTAAAAACTCATTTCTGATTCTTGATCGGCTGAAAGAGAACCCTTCTTAGGATAAGCCCGCCCTTGTACTTATTCTATATAATCATTGTTTGCTCCTTAATATTATTTTGTGTACAACTAGCTGCGCCCCGCGGTGTTACCCGCGCCTAAAGTAGCCTATATGTTAATCCAGGGTGTCAGCTTCCTGCATACCAAATTTTATCAAAATTGCGCCGCCAGCCGTTTGCGCGTGAAGAAGTAACAAACATGCACACACACACACACTCACAGACTTTCGCCTTTCTAATATTAGTGTGATAGTGTGATCAAGACTTTACAAACAAACAAACTTTTATTACATTTGATTTAGTTTTACTTATTGATTCCTACCCTCACGGCCTAAATAGCCTAGGGCCGCAAAATCCGAAGGCCCCTTTTAACGTAATAGTGGACGAGAAGATAAAAAGGAATTAAAATAGTGATGGGTTTCTAGCTGCATCGCCTATTAACATGATTCACATTTTCGCTCATTCGTACATGGATAAACATTAAACAACCAAGACCCAGGACAATCTAAAAAAGGTCATTTTCCATCTTGATCTGACCGGGGATCGAACCCGGGACCTCCGGTGTGGCCTGTCATGATGACCTCAAAGCCACAGAGATCGCCAAGTAATTGGGTACTTTCCTGGGTCAAAAATAAATTATTTAGTACTGTTAAGAAAATAAAAAGTTACAAATCAATGTCACTTGTCATTGATCATATATTCATCTTAATGAGAATTTAGATTTAATTATTTTTATTGCAGGAAGACTGATAATAAAAGACTAACAATACCCGGCACGTTAGTTGAACAAAAATGGCAGCCGTTGTTGTACGTTGTTTGTCCGTTTAGAATCACATTTCTATCACATTGCTATCCGAACTTCAGATAGAAATGATTTCGGCTTTGAAGAAAGACCAAAAAGATCTCTTTTAACACTTTTATCTCCAATTAAACATGCGCCGACGGTCGCCATTATTGTTCAACTTACGTACGTGACTCCAAGGAACCATGACGTCATTAGCCAGTATTTCATACAAATCCCATAGAAAATGTTTGTTTTGTCGTTTAGAAAAAGTATTGTTGAGTTTATTTATTTTATTTATTTACCAATTTACGTACACGGAATATTATGCAAAGAATACATCAAATAAAAGTTTACAAAGGCACCACTTATCTCAAAAGAGATTCCAGTAGGCTTGTGAGAGGAGATGTTATGTAAAAGAGGCATACAAGCGTGTTTATACATAAGATAAAAGAAGAAGAAAATAAAAATTACATGAAACATATATAAATAACTAGCTTTTGCCCGCGGCTTCGCTCGCGTAGGGGTGTAATTTATCAAAATCCTTTCTTAGGGAATGCCTACGTCATAGTAGCTTTATGCATGCAAAGCCTCAGCCTGATCGGTTTAAAATTGGCAAAGTTTCATACAAACTTTCATCCCCTATTTTATCCCCTTGGGGGTAGAATTGATCAAAATCCATTCTTAGCGGATGCCTTCGTCATAACATCTACCTGCATGCCAAATTTCAACCCGAATTTTGGCAAGCAGGTAGGTAGATTTCCGTCCAGTGGTTTGGGCTGTGCGCTGATAGATCACTATGTCAGACAGTATGTAACCTTTGAGTTATATATATTTAGATTATTTTAAACTAAAAACCGACTTCACCCCCAAACTTCTTTCTTCTTTTTCGTGTGTGTAAGTGGCCAACACTGGTGTCAGATTGTTCAGGCTGCCTAAAGAAGAAGAAAAGAAGAAGAGAAGAAAGACCCCCAAACTACACAGCCGATTTTGATAAAATTTCCATGGTACTAAAGTACACCCTTTCAAACAAAAAAGATTTTTTTTAAATCGGTCCAGGCGTCTTTGAATTGGTGAATATACATAAAAAAAAAACAAAAGGTCACGACGAACTGATAACCTCCTCCTTTTTTGGAAGTCGGTTAAAAACAACATGAATTGTAGGAAAGTAGCGAATTATTAAGAGCACTTACCTGTGTCCCACACATACGTATCGCAGCGGTCTATCGTCAATCCTAATCTAATTTGACGACCCTGGTATGTGATCAGGCCTCGAACAGTCCGCATAAAGGGCCCTAATTAACCCTAACTGTGCCCTTTGTTTTCAACGGTCCGCCATATTCATCTAAACGTGCAGGCACCTAATGTATTAACATAATAAAAATAGGAGTAGGTAGGTTAGTATGAACCTAAAGGTGTATTTTAATTGAGTCGAAGAAGAGCAGGTTTAAGAGGAAATACTAAAGTAATTTTAAATTAGTATCTAAGTATTTATGTAAACAACTCTTTCCATACCTTTACAAGTACTAGTTTTTTTGACCCCCACCAAAAAAGGGGTGTTAAAAGTTGTTTTACGTGAAAGCAAGTTTCCTTGCGGAGGTTCTAAACTATTTTTTATTAAAATCGGATCAGCCGTTTAAAAGATAATGGGGTTAGCGCTTGCAAGTCGGGGCTTTCTCTAGCTAAAAATAGCGCTACGGATATCAAGTCTTATCGGTAGTCCCGGTACTCATCACTAGATGTCGTTCGTGACAGTCGGCGTTTTTTTAATTTGCATAGCAAATAAACTTGTCATAATGTTTGTTCAAGTAGTTTGGTTTGACTCTTTTACGCAGTTGCTAATCTAAAAATAATAAAATTGGAATTCCCATACAAATTACCCAGGCGGCTGCAGACTTTTGTATGGAAATGTCGACTTTTTTGTTTTTTGCGAGTTATTTTAATTTCAGTATACTATAGTGATGTAGTATTGCCCGTGGTTCCCATGTTTTACGGGTATGTCCCTTCCACGTTTTATATATAATGAAGATCTCGGATTTTGATGTAACTCTACTCGGTAGGAACTTCCTACCGTTTTTGAGCCTAAAAAAATAAATATAATTAGATTATAATAAAAAGTAATATTAAATATATGTAAAAAATGGAAGCTAAGTCGCTGCCGTCACAGGTACTCAAGAGACTGGCGGCATTTCCGCGTTGGATAGCAATACTTAAACGCTGTCTGAACTGCGCGCCGGCCCTTGGGTCCCCGAAACGTCGAGCAGGCGTGCGAAAATTTTCTTAAAAATTTGACAAGATTATATATTTATATATAATTGAAAAAAAAACAACCATATACTTGGAGCCGTTTCCGAGTTTCTCATTATTTGTTATTTACAAGACTCGTAATAAGCAGAAAGAATGGCATAAGATACGTATCAGCATCGATGATATATTTACGTTAGTAATTTAATATCTTTGGTATCAGGCACTTCCCGAAGACACCGCTCAGTTAAACACAATCACTTAACTATATTGATTGTTCTATTGTACGCTTTCCCAATTAAGTATTCCAAAAGCCACGTACAACAATAAACTTCAAAGAGACACCTATATTAATTAAAACTTAAGGCTTGTTAACGTCGATGAGAGAACTTAATTATCTCGGCGCTGTCCCTTGAAGCCTTGGGTATTGTACTCGGGTATAGTTTCAGGGCAAAAAGGTTGTTTCTAAGGCGCTATTTAAAAACTTCAAGGTATTTTGTAATTTAATATAAATTAGATACGAAAAAAATCATATTTTGAGCTGGGCGAAAAGTTAATATTTGTATTAAAGGATACTTACTTTAAGATACTAAATTTTTCCTCTATTATAAATTACTAAGACTCAATGATAAATTAGTATTTACATAAACAAAATGATGAAGGTACAGTACAAATAATAAATAAATATATGGACAAATAATACTAATTGAGCTAGCCCCAAAGTAAGTTCGAGATTTGTATGTTATGGGACTTATGGGATAATAACTCAACGAGACAATATTTTATAACAAATACATATATAGATAAACATCCAAGACCCAGGACAATTTGAAAAATGCCATTTTCCAACTTGCCCTGACCGGGGATCGAACCCGGGACCTCTGGGTGGCGGACTAGCATCGTGACCACTACGCCACGGAGGTCGTCTACAAACGCCACGGAGGTCGAGTACAAAAAACATCTCTAATGTCTTAATATTATATTGTATCTTCTTTGAGAGAGAATCTCGAGTTTCTCACTTCGGTTCTTTTCGAGGCTTACAGATGGGGATACAGATTCAACACGAAGAAGTATTTTTTAATTTATTTTTATTTGTGAAACAAACAGTTACATAAATAACGTATTTTAAGATATACCTATGAAAAATGTACCCTCGAATAGGTTTTGGCAGGAGACTGATCTATTGCAAAAAAGAGAAAGATTTATGGGGTGTGGAATGAGCTTGGGATGGACTGGGATATTGCAATAGAAACAACGCCGTGTGACTCCGTCTTATTATGTTTTTTTTATACTTCCTAAGTGTGTCCCATTGTTGGGCAAAGGCTTGCTTCCACGATTTGTGATACAAGGTGGCTGCTGCCATCCATTCATTTAACATTCAATGTCGTCCCTCCATCTTTATCTCGGCCTTCCTCTATGCCGGCATCCTTCTGGAAATAATAACGTCGCTCTTCTTACCCTTTTCCCGGTCTCATACAACAAAGTGCGGCCCATACTCACTTAAGCTTTGCCGTCTTGACACCTACTCGTATATCGACCATTTTGGTCTTGGAGCGTAGTTTGGTATTATTTAATAAATAATAAATAAATACATAGGGACAAATAACACTGATTGAGCTAGCCCCAAAGTAAGTTCGAGACTTGTGTTATGGGATACTAACTCAACGATACTATATTTTATAACAAATACATATAAAGATAAACATCCAAGACCCAGGACAATTTGAAAAAGGCCATTTTCCAACTTGCCCTGACCAGGGATCGAACCCGGGACCTCTGGGTGGCGGACTAGCATGGTGACCACTACGCCACGGAGGTCGTTATTATACGAGGGGGTATTATTATGATTATTAATTTAATCCAGAGGTTATGAACATAATGAAAGTATATGTTGTCACGTATACTTATACCATGTTCATAATTTCGAATGTCTTGTATTTTGCACCACTTTATATCACGGCATGATTCACCTATTCACTACTGCACGGCTTCCTGATCAAGAAAGTCACACAATCGTGACCATGTCGGTGTTCCACTGTCTAAATGTCGTTAAAGACAAAATAACGACGTGACAACTAATAGCCGTTAAATAGTCGAATCACGACTTGTTATCGATAATGAAAGGTAAAGCATGCTACTCACCGATTGCTTCAGTCGTAAGTTATGATGTCGCTGCTGTTCTTAAAACGAACTTATTGATTGCTTCTGTCGTAAGTTATGATATCCCCGCTGATCTAAAAACGAAGGTAGCGGTCAACGAACTATTCAGTTAAATCTTGTAAAAAATCGTGCATGATGTAGCTAGAGGATTATGTGATCTTAGTGCCGATTGCGACTAGAACGGCAGCACACTTTCACTGTCAAATCATATTTACTACTAATGAAAAAAAACAAACAATAGTCGCCACTTTAGGTAGGTTACTGAACTCTTACTTGAACATGTTTATTTGCCAGGCAAATTAAAACACTCCCGTCTTTCAAGAACGCCATCTAGTGCTGAGTAGCGGAAGTACATATTGCAATTGATATACGTAGAGTCATTCATTAATTTCAAGGTTTATTAAAAAAGTACGACCTTGAAACATTAATCCACAGTACCTTTTAAACAACTGAACCAATTTTCATCAAACAGAGCTAAGAACAATCGCAAGGTACTTGCTTTTACAAAAAAAAATTGCATCGAAATTGGTCTATCCGTTCGAGAGCTACAATCCCACAGACAGACAGATAGACATAAGCGTCAAACTTATTATATATTACACCCCTCTTTTTTTGTCGGGGCCTAATACGAGGACAAGGATACTCGTAGTTCAGACATAAGGACAGCTGCATTAGACAGTTATATTGAACTCCGTAAAGATATGATGTTGTGTGAACAATCAGCCGTTGAATAGCCAGCCTTATTTATACTTTCCTCGGTATATGTCCAACCTCATAAACAATGGCCCATTTGCGTAACACCGGTCACGTTTGGGCTGAAACTAACGGCGAAAGTTTGAAAGTACGTTATGTAAACAATGTAACCATTCAACCGACCTCGTGTGCTGTAGACCTTCCGGAAGAAAAGAAAATATTTTATATTTTCCATGAAGTTTTAAGAGACAATTTTTCAAAACTAAAAATCGATCGACTTTTGTTATGGGATACTAACTCAACGATACTATATTTTATAACAAATACATATATAGATAAACATCCAAGACCCAGGACAATTTGAAAAAGGCCATTTTCCAACTTGCCCTGACCAGGGATCGAACCCGGGACCTCTGGGTGGCGGACTAGCATGGTGACCACTACGCCACGGAGGTCGTTATTATACGAGGGGGTATTATTATGATTATTAATTTAATCCAGAGGTTATGAACATAATGAAAGTATATGTTGTCACGTATACTTATACCATGTTCATAATTTCGAATGTCTTGTATTTTGCACCACTTTATATCACGGCATGATTCACCTATTCACTACTGCACGGCTTCCTGATCAAGAAAGTCACACAATCGTGACCATGTCGGTGTTCCACTGTCTAAATGTCGTTAAAGACAAAATAACGACGTGACAACTAATAGCCGTTAAATAGTCGAATCACGACTTGTTATCGATAATGAAAGGTAAAGCATGCTACTCACCGATTGCTTCAGTCGTAAGTTATGATGTCGCTGCTGTTCTTAAAACGAACTTATTGATTGCTTCTGTCGTAAGTTATGATATCCCCGCTGATCTAAAAACGAAGGTAGCGGTCAACGAACTATTCAGTTAAATCTTGTAAAAAATCGTGCATGATGTAGCTAGAGGATTATGTGATCTTAGTGCCGATTGCGACTAGAACGGCAGCACACTTTCACTGTCAAATCATATTTACTACTAATGAAAAAAAACAAACAATAGTCGCCACTTTAGGTAGGTTACTGAACTCTTACTTGAACATGTTTATTTGCCAGGCAAATTAAAACACTCCCGTCTTTCAAGAACGCCATCTAGTGCTGAGTAGCGGAAGTACATATTGCAATTGATATACGTAGAGTCATTCATTAATTTCAAGGTTTATTAAAAAAGTACGACCTTGAAACATTAATCCACAGTACCTTTTAAACAACTGAACCAATTTTCATCAAACAGAGCTAAGAACAATCGCAAGGTACTTGCTTTTACAAAAAAAAATTGCATCGAAATTGGTCTATCCGTTCGAGAGCTACAATCCCACAGACAGACAGATAGACATAAGCGTCAAACTTATTATATATTACACCCCTCTTTTTTTGTCGGGGCCTAATACGAGGACAAGGATACTCGTAGTTCAGACATAAGGACAGCTGCATTAGACAGTTATATTGAACTCCGTAAAGATATGATGTTGTGTGAACAATCAGCCGTTGAATAGCCAGCCTTATTTATACTTTCCTCGGTATATGTCCAACCTCATAAACAATGGCCCATTTGCGTAACACCGGTCACGTTTGGGCTGAAACTAACGGCGAAAGTTTGAAAGTACGTTATGTAAACAATGTAACCATTCAACCGACCTCGTGTGCTGTAGACCTTCCGGAAGAAAAGAAAATATTTTATATTTTCCATGAAGTTTTAAGAGACAATTTTTCAAAACTAAAAATCGATTTTTACTTCAAACTATACAACCAATTTTGATAAAACTTCTATGGGACCACCTTACAAGTATGTACTTTTAAAAAAGAAAGAGAATAAGATTTTTCTTATTCGGTCGCGTCTTCAAGTAATCGGAGAACATTCATAAAAAAAATAAACATGTATACGTTCGAATTAATAATCTTCTTTTTAAAAGTTGGTTATAAGAAAAAAAATGCTGGCTGTCTTTTTTACAAATATCGTAAAATAACGGGTGAAAATATGACAAAGCATATAACCCTGCGATTGGTAATAAAAAGAAACATGATTCGGTTATTCAAAACAACCATGTATTGTTGAACTTAAGAATCCCTTTACTCTAGACAGAATTAGACTTTCCCATACAAATCATTTTTCCATATTTTGAAACGGCATGTCAGATATTGGCGAATGTAATTTCAAAGAAAGTGCATATATTAAGGCATATAACTAGTTTTCACAATTAAAATATGAACTTAAAAGAGGATGTAGTCTATAATATCATATTTGAACATCAGTATGGAAAACTTCTACACTCTCATATTTTCTTTCAAGTTCATATTTGACTGTCGAAACTAGTTGGATGCCTAGATATATGCAATTTCTTTAAAATTACAAAATACTGCCGGCACCTTACATAGGGGGATTCTTAAGCTAAGTCTTAAAGGATGAAGATGTGATAAGTATGAATTGACAAAACAGAATTTCTACAGATTCATTCCAGTAATTTGTTGTAACTCAGTAAACGTATGTGCTCGTACACTTATTATCTCATTATTCTAACAACAATAACACAAACAATTTAAATGACGATAGTTAATTTTCTCGTTAACGACAGCGAGCATTCATCACGAGCTGTCGAGCTCCATAACTTCAAGCTGAAGTTTATCTTGCAGCTTAAATTTGCAGCTTTATGTTCTATGTATTTATTTGGTTACGAAATTTGGTTCAACTTCTTACGGTTACATCAGTATATACATTTTTAGAGTGGTGAAGTAAAGATTGCTGAAGATCTTAAAAACCGGCAAAGCAATCAGAAGGCAAGGGCAAGAATAACATTGAAATTGATATCCGTAGCGCCATCTATTATTAGCCAGGTTAATTAAAAATCCCCGACTTTCAAGCGTTAACCCCTCATAACTTCTAAACTGCTAAACCGATTTTCATCAAACATAGCTAAAGTGGGTCTTAGCACGGGAACTTGCTTTCACTTACAAAAAACTGCATCCAAATCGGTCCATTCCTTCGAGAGCTATGATGCGAAGGACAGACACACAGACAGACCGACAGACAGACAGACATTAGCGTGAAACTTTTTTGTCTCCCCTCTTTTTTGTCGGGGGTTAAAACTGTTTATTCAATGTAGGATAAATTTATCACATATGAAAGAAGGTAATATTTTTTATTTTTTTTTACCTTAAAATTGTTTTATTTCTTCTTAATACAATTTAAATTAAAACTAAATAAGTACTAAAACAACCCAAAACTAAAAAAATAAATAAATAAGAATATTACAAATTATGTAGTCCTACTAAAATATCACCCCTCGGCAGCGTGGCCAAAAGGCTGGCAGCATTGCCACGTTGTAAGGCAATGCTGATTCTGTGAGCCAGGTAGTTTTTTTAATTATTTGTAGTGCAAAAGCTACAAAATACTAGCGAAACTCCACTAGCCATCCAGGGGAGCGTTAAATTATTTTCAAACCTTCGCAAATAGGAACAGTATGCTGAATATGATTTACTTCTTGCGGTCCACAATCCACAATGGAACTCATCACTCGCAAAGTCTTCATTCAAATTTGTAATTTATTCTCTTGTTTTAGCGTTTAATATCGCTTGTTTTATTTAAACACCGTTAAAATGATATAATTTGCGAGGCCTCACGTAACTCCAATCGGCTTTGCGGTCGTCGGTGACGGCGGTCGCTTGAGAAAGTTCAAAAAGGCGGTTTTAACTTTTTAGCACTGTTTTACATTCATGTTTGCTTTATAAATGTATTGTACTTACCTGTGAAGAGCAGTCATTTTTATTTTATTTATAGACAGAAAAATATTGAGAACAATATTGTTTTGCCAATTTACTAGTTATTATTGGACTTCAAACGTGATATTTGTTTACTTCTGCTCTTCTTCGAGGTCCCTACTTCTGATCAGTTATCATTAAACGGAAAGTTATATAACAAACTGACATGATTTCCTTACTTTTTTAATATTTTACGACAGTGAAAATAAAAAGAAATAAAAAAAGAAATAAAATCTTGTCAGTTTTCGTTTAGTGATAATGGATATGTAAATATAATATATTTCTTCCACCGACAAGAGCTCAGCTTTTAAATATATGAAGAAGATAAACTTCACTTTTTAGCGAGTTTTCTTCGTTTACTTAGCTGTATCTATATCTTTTTTATGCTTAAACAACCCCCATAACGAAATAAATCCAATTTTCTATATTTTTATCAACCATTTCGTTGTATTCCATTACTAAGACATGTCAATACCATGAGATATGAAAAGACGTAAAAAGGCTATTTTGAGCTCTTAACTTTAGGTAATAAAGTTTAATTCGGATTGGCAAAGTGTCGTGGGAAAGATCACAATCGGGATGCGAATTCCAAGTAGGCTATGTACTTCTTTGTCCTTTTGCTGGTGTCAAGTGAGAGGCGGCCGGCTTTACTCGACTGCAACACAATAGTAGTACCTAATGAGTTTTGTTTCCACATTCATCTATGAGCGGACATCGATATTTTCAACTGACTAAATATCATAGAGCAAAATGTATTCTGACATCCAAGTCTGAGAGCTAAGAAAACCATAGAATATTATACTATCTTATTTCTGTACTGTCACTCTTCTTTATCTTAGTGTGGTCACTAGTACTCACTTACAGATGTATAACTCAGAAAAGAAATTCAAAAAAATATCTACCTACTTAATATGGTTAGTGCTATGGTTTAATTTGACTCCTCACCTCTTCGTTTAGATAACTAAACATCCATTGCAAGCCAATTTTGTTCTTACTACTTTGGACATACGATTAATGTAACTGAATTTACCCCTTGGAAATTTGGTCGCCGCGCGCATAGTAATAATGTAGGTATATTTTCGATACCTAAACGGGGAGTGACACAGGCCTGGTGTGGTCCCGGTTTTATCCTCAGCCGTGCTGCTTTGGAGCCCGACGTGCGCTTTCCTGCTTTTTCTTCTTCAAATATAATATTCTTGTCAAGTGTCACCCAGGAAGAAATGGCCGGAACAGTTTAAACGATTTTTATATAGTTTTACAACCGGCCGCCTGCCTGACGTCAACCCTCTTTGGTTCTTTGGACTTCAAGGCAAACTGTTTTGCAAAAAAAGAAAAACACTTGTCAATTTTTTCGTAGTAAGTCGTAATGGATTTTTATTAATAACTATTAAATTAACTATTCCTGTTAAACTGCTGGAACACGCCAGCGGTTATGGTTTACGAGTACGTTGGAAATTCAAGTTGCAAAATTCGACAACTAAGCTATTGCCAAGTGTCAATAACATAACTTTAAACTATGTTTTCAATAAAGTAAAGAGGGTTACCATAAATCTTTGCCAGAGGCCAAAATAAAACTCCAAAACAGTGTGATTTTTATACGATTTTTATTTGTTACGTTAAAATATACCTGAAATGACAAATTTATTTTATTAAAAGTAAAACAAGAATATATTCCATATCGATAAGATAAAATATGTGGAAAAATTCGGCTTATACGAAATTATGAGAAAATTACAAACTGTAATGTAAAAATAAAAACACACAAAGAACATGTGAGATTAATAGGTAAATAAATAATATAAATAGAGATCGAAAATTTACACAGAATGAGCTATCCTCAAAGCAACTTTAAAACTGTTATGACACTTATCTTATGACATATGAATATAGATAAACACCCAAGACCCCGGACAATTTGAAAAAAGACATTTTTTTAATTGGGGATCGAACACAGAACCTCTGAGCGGCGGACTAGCGGTAAACATTACGCCACGGACTTCGATTGAACGATTGCAAATAAACGAGATTTCTAACTAGACAAAACCTGGACACCCTACATAAACTCGATACTACATACTGCGAAGCGTCGGCACCAAATATCACATGTTAACTACATTTTGGTGAACAGAATTGGCCTTCATTATAAACATTTTGGTGTACCGAGTTCGGAGTTCATTATAAATTCCAATTAACACGTATTAATTCAGATGCACCACTGCCTTTATGCGACTAATTTGCAATGCCTCGAAATAACGTACAAAATAAACTTTAGTTCTATTAAAATGTTTATGCAAAATAGTTATTTTGGGTAACATTCTGACCCAAAAATATGTTTTTTTATTCATGTTGAATACTAGTTTTGCTATTTTTGTTGTTTATAAGTATGTTAAAAAAGAGATTGGTTTTAAAAAAGGTTTAAAATGTTTGAAATAAAAATGGTAAAAAAAGAACAATAGGAGGGTCAGAACTATTTTTCTTTTTCTTACCTTGAACTTTCAAGTTGGACTCAAACTTATTCATCTTGAGCTCTTTTATGCTTCATCATAATATAAGGCACGTTAATCCATGTTTGATGGTAGTTATGCCGTATTGGTCCCAAAGTAATCAGATGAATCGAGGCAGTTTGAATAGTTACTCTAGTGTTTTTACTGACACACGAAAAGGTCAAATTAAGTGACATTTTCGTAGAATTTGGCTATTTCCCGACATCAGAGATGGTTATGCAAAAATTAAGCAATGACAAAATCATCGCTTTTAAAACTATTGGAACCGTTTTAATTAATTTTTCGCTTCTTGTAAATCCATGCAGAATAAGCCAGATTTTATGAGCGGATTGCGATTATTCGTAATTGAAATGTCAAAATGTGCCATTAATGTGGCCATTGAATCGGACGAAATTACTGGAATATTCTGGAATATTCTGCTTCATTTCCCTTTGGTTTTTTAGTGCTGCCGCGATGCGGAAAAATTTGTCTTACAGAGTACCTATCTAAACATTCTATCCTCTTCGAAACGTTTGATAACAATGTTATAGTAAATGTATTCATGTCAGGTAATGTTATTAAACATTTCTGAACTAAATTGGTAGGAGCATTCAAAACATAACAATTCCTAAGAGAACATAACAATTTCTAATATTTGTTAGCAATGTGATAGGAAATTTTCGCCAACATTTTATCACTAGTGTAGGAGCACCATTGGTTTATCTCCATTGGTATTAGATATTCAATCAGAATGTAATCAGTATCGTGAATCTGCATATAAATACTGAAAATAAAGCTAAAGTACATTTTGTAACAACTTTTTGATAAACTCCCTTGTGTTTTCCAATATCCATCCCAATTTAAACTGCAATAGGGACTAATTTGTCAATAATTGCCGCTTCATCGGCGCACAATGGAAACAAATCAACGACAATATAAGTCCAATTTTCTACTCCCATTTGTTATAAGTACGCCGAATAATAGAATAATGGTGCTGGCCGGTTAAAAATATGAGGGATTAGCTTATTGATTTTCTGTTTTTTGATTTTAAAATGTAAAGGAAATGTGAGAAAGAAAAAAAAATATTTTTCTGAATTGCCTGTATATTTTATAATATTTGCGTTAAAATACGACATGGAAAAAGTATCTCCGCCGGAGAAAAGTTGACTTTCTCCTTTTTATTTCGGTTTCTTTTAAAGATAAAAATTTGTCCAAAAACCTGGAACTAGTTAGCCCACAAATACATAGATAGCTGATGTACACATAGACGTTATTTTCAAACCTATGGCATTTTAAAGCTCCATACAACATTCTTCAAAACTCGCTTACAATACAATGTTGCGATTAAAACTTCCGCTCGAACCGGAATGTTATCTTTTCTCGACGCTTGTCTTTCTTTAATACTATGATGGCGATAATTGTGTGAAAATGTCTGGTCAAACTTGATTACAGATATATCTATACAATTACGTTTTGTATACAAGATAGACAAATATTATCATCACCGTCATTTCATCCGCATAACGTCCGATTTCCAAAATGATAGATCGAGAGCGGCCTGCATTTAGCGCTTTATACTATACAGGCAGACAAAGCATTTAGAAACTTTGTTTATTAATAAACTTAAACGATTATCCTTCCTAAACAAGGTGTCATCTTGTAAAATTACACTATCTCATATGTTAATGTCATCTTCATATATGTTAAATTATATGTCTTCTGACCACTACAGTGATTTGGGATAGTTTTATAATTTGTGCATGAACCTAAGAAAGGCAGAAAGATTCTTAATGTTTTATTCTTTTAAACCGGCTTCCAAAAAAGAATTGGTTATCAATTCGTCGCGATTTTTATGTATGTTCACCGATTACTCAAAGACGCCGTGACCGATTTGAAAAATTATTTTTGTTTTTGGTGGCTCCAAAGAAATTTTATCAAATACGGTTGTGTAGTTTGAAGGTGATGTCGATTTTTAGTTTTTAGAATGATTTTTTTACTTATAGTTAATGTTTTTTTGCATTGTTACAGAGACGGGGAGTACGGATAAGAGCAATGGTATGAAGGAACCGGGATCACCTGAGGAATTGGTAAGAAACATGTTTATACTTTCCGTAGACTTAAATCTGTGGTCTAAGATGTTATACTTAAGTATAAAAAAATACTTTTCATGACGGTGAGGGTGTGGCAAAATTGTGTCACCAATATTGGATAGAGGTTGTATGAGAACAAAAATTGATTTGAATTAAATTTTGTTCTTTATTGAATTTTTCCGAACTAAAAAATAAAAGAAGAATATAAAAGAAGGAAAACATAAAATACATTTTTCATAACGTAGCTTTTTTTAATCATTTGATTTTGTATTCTATTTCTGGACACTAGAGTTTTAAAATTCAGCAACGTGACATAAGCAATTTACTCGACAGGATAACACGACACCTCACAATCCAATCGGTCGTTCAGCTATTTGTAGAAATTCAGTTCAATTCAGTCACGTTTAAATTGACTAAAATGTTCCGCAACATGTTTTGTCTTGGATCAATGTTTCGCCTTTCTTTCTGATCAGGGACTGATTTCTTATAAAATTATTATTTATTTATAATTAAATAACAATCAGAAAGCTGGAGTTTGGACATGCATGGACGAAATCCGTCCACAGATAAAAAATAATGTTTTTACGGTGCGTAGTTGAAAATTAAATAAATATATAAGGACAATTAAACACTGATTGCCCAGCCCCAAAGTAAGTTCGAGACTTGTAGTATGGGATACTAACTCAACGATACTATATTTTATAACATGTAATATATAGATAAACATACAAGACCCAGGACAATTTGAAAAAGACCATTTTCTAACTTGCCCGAATCCGGGATCTCTGGGTGGCGGACTAGCATGGTAACCACTACGCCACGGAGGTCGTCAAAAGAAAAGGCTGATTAGTTTAAATCGATCTTCGATGTTTATTACTTTGTAGAACAACTGTTAGGAACGGCTTTGTTTTAGCTGTCGCTGCATTGAAAGCACTCAATCATTATACATAATTAAAGTAAGCAATGAATGTATATCACGTTACTTTTTAACCAACTTCCTAAAAAGGAGGAGGTTATCAATTCGTCGCGATCCTTTTTTTAATGTATGTTATGTTCACCGATTATTCAAAGACGCCTGGACCGATTTAAAAAATCCTTTTTTGTTTGAAAGGGTATACTTTCCAGGTGGTACCATGGAAATTTTATCAAAATTGGTTGTGTAGTTTGGGGGTGAAGTCAGTTTTTAGTTTTGAAAAATTATATATATACTTGTACCAGCGGAGCTAAATTTTAATTTTCATGTTTGTATGCCAACTTATAGGTATAGCAGCCTTTATGTTCAATCGGAACGTCTAAAACTCCAATTTTGACACCGGACATTCTACGGTACATCCAAATCCCAGTAGCTCGGTACTTGTAGAGCACCACTATAGCTAAGACCTGAAAGCAACCCTATCCAATTTCAAGCAGATTTATGGATTTTCCGTCCCCTATGATAGTTGCTACTAGCGTTTGTTAACGACTTTGTTCTCCGGTTTTCGACAGTTTGAGAAAAACTATTTCGTCCACACAGGATGTAGCCGACAAAAAAATATTTTGAAATCTTATATTTAAATAATCGACAAACAAATGTAACTTTCATAATTCAATTCCCGTAAACCGGTTAAGAGATTATAATTATTATACAAAGTTGCAATTCTACCAGCCTTTTGGACACGCTACCTTGGGAAAATGACTTTACAATTTTATCAATTTTCAAGGTGGTTTCTGCATCTCTATTGACCTACTAAAACAATCTAGTTTTATTTTGTTGTTAGGTACACATCCATGCTTTTAAAGTTTAAAAATAAACAAACAGACAAGACAGTTTGTAAATTTGTATCTATGGCAAAGATCCCATTGACAGCATTACTTATGGCGAATTGATCTTTCGAAAATTCTTAAAGGTAGAATCAGTAGCTTTGTGGAGATTTCGTTTGAAGAGGGTAGCTCGCAAATTTCGTCACGTCTTTTTCTGTTAAGCAAGATTTAGATTTAATGTTGAAATGGGTCTTTGTCACATTGATTGTGGTTTATTGGAGATTTTGGTTTTTGGTTTTTCCTCCCAGAAAAAAAATTTATATTTATTTAGATATAAATTAAATTGCAACCGTTGTATTTATTACTGACCATTTTAAGTAAAAAGATCATCAATCTACTTTTCAAATTAATCGCTAAAATTCGTTTTTTTAGGAGGTAAGTTAATCCATCTCTAAAAAAAAACACAGTTCAAGTACGACTATGTGGATCAAGGAAACCATGACCATGCATGGGATCCAGATGCAGAATACAGTTTGCAGTTCGTATCAAACTTACAGACAAAGATCTCGCCTATTTTCCATGGGATGGGCAAAAGACCTATAGAATAGTCTTTTCACTCATTTGTACACTGCCATCGAATGCCATATCGAATTCATAAATTTTATTTTTACTTAAAGCAATAAATATTTCGATACAGATATCTACAGAGTGTAATCAGTAATCACAGCAATCGAAAGTCATTTCCGGTGCGGCTCTCCGGCCGATATCATTTCCGTTGCCACGACTCAGATGGTCGGATTACTGATTGATATTATCAGCTTATATTGTTATTGTGATGAAAATGTCTCAATTTAAAATAATATTGAAACCTTTTGCCGTTTCTACAGGCAGAGAATGATATATAACTACATATAATCACAGCAATCGAAAGTCATTTCCGGTGCGGCTCTCCGGCCGATATCATTTCCGTTGCCACGACTCAGATGGTCGGATTACTGATTGATATTATCAGCTTATATTGTTATTGTGATGAAAATGTCTCAATTTAAAATAATATTGAAACCTTTTGCCGTTTCTACAGGCAGAGAATGATATATAACTACATATAATCACAGCAATCGAAAGTCATTTCCGGTGCGGCTCTCCGGCCGATATCATTTCCGTTGCCACGACTCTGATGGTCGGATGACTGATTGATATTACTAGTTTTATTGTGACAAAAATGTCTCAATTTCTGATAATATTAAAACCCTTTGCTTATTTTAAGGCGGCCCTTCCCGGCCGCTCTGTTTTCAACGCGAGCATAGTTTGAAAAGCTTGTTGTTTCATCCAGGGCAATGCTAGAAAAAGAAGCAAATCAAAAAGAGAGAGATAGCGCCCAAGGGCATGGTTTGCATTCTATGAAATGAAATTAGTATTATTATTAA
The DNA here is from genome assembly GCA_943193695.1 of Acrobasis suavella. Taxonomy (NCBI): domain Eukaryota; kingdom Metazoa; phylum Arthropoda; class Insecta; order Lepidoptera; family Pyralidae; genus Acrobasis; species Acrobasis suavella. The sequence goes on from OW971943.1 coordinate 5,371,258, forward strand.
CTAAGCATTGAACGATTATTAACTATTTATAGGGTGCGGAAATTTCATAAAACTTGTTCCAGGTGATACGTGTTTATCAGTAAGCCTTACAAGTATATGAAATAAATGTTTTGTATTCAAAGTTTTCATTATATTTGCGAGGTTTGTATCGAAATATTTTCTTTACTTTTACAATTTATGAGTACTTTATGAACGGTCGAAATTCAGCTAAAATTTGTGCAAAAAAGCAGATTTTTGGAGGCTTATACTGATTTTGTTTTTCTAAATTTTAATTTTTTATTTCGACAGAAACCTAGAAATAGCGCCCAAGATACTTGTGAGTTCAAAAGTTTTCAAGAAAGATCAGATACAACGCCATAATCACGTACGAGCGTTTGTATGAAAAGTAAGACGGGAAGGCCGCTCTTAAATACAGAATTTAGCTAAGAAGATAATACCGACATTGTTTATATTTTAGTTGTTATTATGCTGCATCACTGAATCGAAAGTCAATTCCGATGTGACGGGGTATATTATTTTCGTTGTCGCGTCTCATATGGTCGAATGACTGATTAATTGATATTACTGACTTGTATTGTGACGAAAAAGGTCTCAATTACTCATAAAATTAAACTTTTTGCAGCTTTGAAGTGCAGAAATATAGCTAGCGAGATCCATGTGACTTATATATTTTGATGGTATATTTTTCGTCAGTATTTCAAAAATTCTTCTCTATGATGTAAAATATTAAGGATTGAACATGCAATTTTTAAACAGCTTGTATAACATATTTTTTTTTAAATTTGGTAAAGAAAAATATTTTTTTAATGAACAAAATATCGTAGCTTAACAAAATATGCAAGTAAGCATAAATTTAAATTGCAAAGGCCTCATTTCTTACGGCAGTCATTTATTTCGTGTTTCCTATGTCGTTTCAATGTTGGTATCAAACGTCGATACAGGCTCAACGTCATCCCATCAAATCCAACGTTATATGAGTATGACTGATTGCCGTGCATCTGCCATTAAACATAGATTTAGATGTGATTTGTCCAGCGTGAGAGAGTTAAGAGTTTTTGCTTCTTCTGCGGAAAGAAGATCGCCACGGCTCGTAGTCATGGGTATAAAATAAATAGCGATGAAAGCTAAAACAATAAAAAAAAAACTTTAAAAAATGCTTCGTTGGCTGGAAGAAATTCCTTAACGGGATAAGCCGCCGTTGTATATTTTTAGTTCTAATGCATACGTTTTTTATCTTTTTATTTTTAAATGTGCAATAAAGAGTTAAAACAAACAAACAATTACCTATCGTTTTTCTAATGTCAATTTTTTTTCAAAACTAACAACCGACGTAACCCCCAAACTTCACACCTGATTTTGATAAAATTTATATGGTACCAACTGGAAAGTGTACCCTTTCAAACAAAAAAATAATTTTCCAAATCGGTCTAGGCGTCTTCGAATAATCGATGAACATACATAAAACATCGCGACGAATTGAGAACCTCATTCTTTTTTGGAAGTCGGTTAAAAATAATGAATTAGATTCGAAGTAACTAACCTACTAGTTTTATTCTTTATTCGCTTCTTGTGTGTTAAGACACATAATCACGTTTTTATTCAAAACGGGATAGACACAGCTTAGGGCCGGAAGACTTAAATGCCACTTTTAACGTGCGGTGGTGGGCGGGAAGGGAGCAAAGGGAATCAAAATAGTGACGGGTAGATGAACGCAAAGGATTTTGCCCATTACTTGTATTAGATTTTACGTTTTACGTGGAAAGATAAGCAGCTGGTAGGTATGTATATCCTTAGTTTTCTTTCTTTTCTCCTTAACCATCATGAAAGAAAGTAAATGTCCTTAGTAAATAAAATTAAAAAGAAACCAGAGTTAAATAAATGTATTTATTTATTACATTTTATTATTCCAAAGTAAGAACATACTTTTAAAAAATGGCGGACTTAATGCTAAGTTCGTTTTCTCCCAGTCAACCTTACATAGGATAAACAGAAAAAAAATATTCGGAGTAAAAACCAAATACCTTTCTACTTACTTATACTACCTATATCTTCTTTCAACTATCGACATAATAAATACAAATAATTCATATAACATGTTATAAACATAAAGGTACCTAATTAATGATTGACATGCATGTAGTATGTTTGTATGTAATAAATTTAATATAATGGATGACGTCTACGAAACAAAGTGCCTATCTCCTTAATAGACATTCAAACGACTGTTAATTCAGGAGTTCGAAGCTAAATTAAATAACACTCAATAAAGGTGGAGAGGTAATGAAAGCGATATTAATATTTGCAAGAGCGATCCGGTTATTGCCCTGATAGGTACGTCTTCCTTTCAAGACAATTTTCTTAGAAAAATAAAGTCTAGTTAGATACTTAACAAAATAATTTTATAGTGACTAAAACTGCTCATATATGTAATACTAGCTGGGCGGCCAAGCTTTGTTCGGTTACTATTTTTATGAAAATCATTTTTTTTTGCCTCGTCACTTACCGAGTTTCATCAAAATCGTTGGAACAGTTTCCGAGCTCTTTATTATGTTTATATGTAACGATGTTACAATAAACCTCATCCTTCATGTTCCCGTTTACCTCCTTTTCCGTTTTCAAAAAAAAAAAAATTTCATTGCCAAATTCAATTTTTAAATTTTAGATTCATTCCTCATCATTCTGATTCGATCCACCACCATCTCTTGAGCTGATCGCGTCTATATCAGTATTGTAAATTTATATATATCATTATTGTAAAGTTATAATAAATAAAATAACTCATTGTCATTTCTCTCAAGCTCTCCACTACGTACCTTACCTACCTCTTCATGTAGGAGCTCCAACTGCCCCAGCTACTGAGTGGCTACCTACCTACTAGGATTTTCTACGTATATACAAGATGCTCGTTTAAACAACTACACAATGCATACATGAACACTGTTAGATAAATCGTGCATTTTGTTTGAATTTATAGGTAAAAAAGTTCGTCATCATAGGTATAGAAAACTTTTTTTTCGTTTCGTTTTTCTTGTGTGAAGGTAAGTGACCAACGTTGGTGTCAAAATTTTCAAGCCTTCTTAATGACAGCAATCTTATGATTACAGCTGGAACCAATAGCTTAACGTGTATTACGAAGCACGGAGTGATAAGTATAGAAAAAAAACCATAGACACTCAAAAAACCCCAGAAATGATTGCAAATTTCCGAATTTCTCATTCGTTTATTCAGTTGGGTTAGAGGACCAATTTTATGAAATTAGTTTATCAGGTGAGCTTTTATCTATACTTGATGCATAAGTATTGTAAAATGAAATTTACTGCTTCGGTGGTACAGTGTTTAAGGCATTCACTTTGTGATCCGGAGGTTGTCGGTTCGAATTCCACCGAGAAGCATACTTTGTAAAAAGTAATTTCCAGTATGGTTAGGATACTGCTGGGTTTAATGACCTGATTATCTGAAAAAAGATTTCAGAAGGCACGACCTATCTAAGGATAGGTTATGGTCTACCTTTTAGGTTGCAGAAGTCAGATGGCAGTCGCTCTATTTAAAAACCAGTTGCGTCATCAAATCATCTAGCTTAGGTAGCGGACCCCGGGTTCTGAAGCGTTACCGCTGAGGATGCGATCCGGGAATACGCTCGGATGATGATGACAGTAAAATGAAAATGATTTTAGTATTTTCCTTTTATGGAATTACAAAAACTTACATTAAGCTAGAATATCCTGTAAAGATTAGGCATCCGTTATTTTAAATCAGATAAGAACTCCCTAAGCTTCTTAAAGTGCACTTCATTTTGGGAGAAAATCTCTTCTTTGATATGTTTGACTTAAATTAACAAATTTCTGGATGAATTTTGTACAATATTATATTTTAGGCTGAAAAAATTTTGTTTATCAATTTTGTGCCTTTATATTTTCCCTTTCTCTTTTTAATATTAAATTATTGATTCTCGAATAAATATTCCAGCTTGGCAAAAGTTTAATTTATATTTCATTGAATAGACATACAATTTTTTTTAAAGTAAAACACCTAGTTATTTTAACATTTACATGATTCAGAGATATTTTATTTAGACATTAAAGTTTAAAAACAAAAGATTTAATTCATAAAAAACCATAAATCCTATTGACACTGATTCCTCGAATCTATAGCCCATACCCTGGATATATCGCGTCTTACAACAGATCCAGGTAGCAGCACTAGAAGCATGGAACCGTTGATAAACTCAAATAAAATTTATATCCCGTGACGGAGTGCTGTCATCCTGCTCGTCATTTTTACGTAAAGTGAGATAGTGATAACATATGTGAAGCTGGTTGTTATCGTAGTCAGCCAGCCGGTAACCAGCCGGCTTTTTCGCTACCTACGGTGGTCACCCATAAACAGCGGCTGTCTACGGTTGGCATGGCATTATGTTTTTTATTGAATGCGTTTTGTTTCCTAACCTAAGTGATTAATTTTGTTTACCTACCTACTTACTTTATACGCCTAGCTTTGCATTAACCTACTTATTACGATTTTACATTAATAATAATATAAGTTGCGAATCGGAGTTTCATACCTAGGTACATATAAAATACCAATATGTACGGTATAAATAAGGTAGGTTTAGTTTACATAAAATTGTTATTATCTGTCGTGTTGAAGGACATTGCAAAATAATTCATAATATTGAACATTTTACACTTTACACTATGTCAGAGTAGGTAATTAATTTATTGAAAATACTTATTTGTATGTATGTATATCGGTTCGTGTATTATAACAATTTCGACTCAGGAACTGTAAAAATTGTAAGACCTTTTGGTATTGAGTCGGATAAACAGATTATTACGTATAATATTATTTATTATTCTGTGGTAATGTAAGTAAATATTTTGTTAAAATATAAGTTCTCTCAGTTTAAATTTTAGAGTTTTTGCACCATATTTCCGAAATTTACGTATGTCAGCATCACCTGTAGGTTGACTGGTAGAAAAGGCCTACGGCCTTAAGTCCGCCAATTACAATTTCATGTAATAAAGTTAAATAAATAAATAAATAAAATTAAACAGTCGGTTGTCAGCCACTGTTATTATCGACTGCTTTGGATAACTACCCTATAACAAGGACTGGAGTATCGATGTTTTGTATCGATATATCGATACCAGATACCATATATTGTATAAAATACTGGTATTGGGTATCGATATATTGATAAAAAATATCGGTATTCCTGTCCCTGCCCGATAACAACCGCTGTTTTACAACTATAACAGCGATAGATAGCACTTGTTATACGCTGTCTACATAATAATCTACCAAATTAAATTGTCTCTTCTAATTTTAGAAATTAACAAGACGGCAAAATACTGGAAAATGCAGTTGCAAAACGTCGTTTACCGTAAAGAGGGGTCTATTTATAACTGCGATGCTTGGCCGGCGTCCAATCGCTCGGAATCCGATTCTGTTTAGTCAGTTCATGAATTCGATACGGCGAGTATCGACTTCGGAAATAATCGATTTACAGACGATGAGGAAATGGGTGCTTGTTGACCGATTGAATTACTCGCTGAAAGCTTTTTTTATTCTATGTTAGAAATTCAATGAGATCAACAATTTATAAGCAAATACATACACAGATGGAGCATTTTGGGTCTTGTGGTTTTAAACAGACAGAGCGTAAAGCTAAAAGCAATACCCAAAGGCCACTTTTAGCGTGATGGGTTGCTGTTTGCTGGCCGCATCGTCTATTAACATGATTCGCATTTCTGCCCATTTCCTCTATAGGCTTTTACGATCTGCGCGGGCAAAGAAGAAGCTAGTTTTTTTTAAGTGACAGACATAGGTTGCTTCGGACGGCATTTCCTACTTCACCGGATAAGGTTTGAGGAGCGAGCCAGAGGCCCGGCTTCCTATATTTGTAAACTACTAGCAGCAGCGCAAAGGGCTCCCAAGGAAGAAACCTCGGCTTTGGGCGCGCTAGGGACTATGGCAAATTTTGAGGTGCTGCAACACCCATGTTTTGCTGGAAGAGACGAAGCTACGGTTACCAGAAGGGCCTACTTAAGAGGCAAATCGTTCAGGTGCCGCCGGGCGAAGAAGCTAGTACAATGTTAGTTTTTTTTTATTCTCCTAAACCAGCATTGAAGTCATGATTATAATTTCGAATTGAATAGAGTGTATTTAGTACATTCTAACCTTTTTCTATTCTTCCAGACAAACATGGAAGTCATGATTCTGATTTCGAATTGATTAGATAAATGTATTTCTATATCTGTAATTATTATAAAAGTAAAGTCACCTGTCGCGTATAAGTATTTGTCTGTCTGTAGATATAAACTCAGAAACTACGAGGCCGATTTTAGTGTAGTTTTCACTTACATTTCAAGCATTTATCAGGACAGGTTTACGTGTATGACAAATCCTACTAAACCGGCTAGGCTGCTTCTACCGTACAATTTTTGTTTTTAATACACCATAATTGTGTTTACGTTAAATATTATTTACCATACGAAAATTTTATTAAACGTTGCAAACAGAATGTGTTTTTCGGGAAACATACATAGCATGTTCATGAAAAGATAAGCCTCGTGGAACGGACGTCATGACTCAACCATTCTGTTTGGAAGACTCGTCCATATTGTAGAAACAACTAGCTCAGTCCAAAAATCTTTAAATAATGAACTAACATATTATTTCTATCTACTTCTGATCTTGTAAGTAAATGCGAAATTTACGTGATAAATTTACAATATCAATAAAACAAAAACTTTTATAACTTTTGAATTTTATCTATGCATTTTTCTAGTATCACAATTCACAAATCACTCGCAAATGATCAATAATATCGGTTTCAAGCACATTTTGGGTACCGGAAATGTATCAAATTCAGTTTCTACTTATATGTCGATCACCTTCAATTGTGATTCTACTATTTTTTAATAATAGTACGTATTACGAAGATAATAGAGTAATTAAACCATGTCGATGAATAAAGATCTCGTGGGCTAAACCCGGTGAGGGGCCTGAATGCCTCGGCAGACAGTTTATACACGGATACTTCCTGCATGGTGCATGAAGTCTAACTCGGCGTAGAAGGCAGCTCATGCTGATAAGTACGAGTACGTCATCATTAGAGTAATTAGACGAACAATAAAAAAAATAGAGCAACTGTTCTATTTTAACTTTGTACTTTTTATTAGCTTTCAGATTATAAAGTGATTTTATTTATAGATACATATTTCAGATTGTATTTTAAAGTGACAAAGACTGAAACTCCGACACAAGAAATAAATATTTTCATACTCGAAGGTAAAGCGACATACTGAAATAAACTGGCTGGCAAGCATCGACATAATATATCTAGATCAGCTGTCTTCAATAACGACCATGTCTTTTTTTGGTATTAGACACTTATTGCGCTGCAGCGCTAAGTCCACTTTTAGGGCGTACTTCAAAAGCACAGCGCTAGATTCGCTAATTCAATTTTCAATTCACATTCATTCAATCGATTGACAGACGCTATAGTCTAAAGCATTCATTCAATTTATTTATTATGAGGGCCTAAATTTAACAGTCCGTATTTAATTTTCAGACAGTGAAATCTAGTTAGTTACCGATGGAAAATTATTCCTTTTTATTTCGCCTTGTTCCTATAATTAATAATTAGTGCAATATTAAGATACTGCACTAATTACTCATTATTAATTTCATACATTCAATACTTGGTAAGTGTTAAGACACACCAAGGCATTTTGATTATGTTAACGAATGAAATGAAAGAGGGTTATGTTTTTTGAGAGTATGTATGTATGTATAATTTTTTGGCACTCTCCGCAGCCTGAACGGCTCGATAGATTTTAGCTTGAGAGGTGTCGTTAGATTCGTATTTACTGTGAGAGTGACATTGGGCATATCAAAATAATAAAAAAAGGAAAGAAAAAAAGGCAGTCGAGTTTTTTGTTTTTGTAATAATTACTTGTATTATATCAACTATGGAGTAGACTTGGCGCGTAAATCTTATCAAGCGACTAATGTGAGGTAAACAGTGACAACATGTGATGAATGGAACAAAACTTTGGCGTCTACTCTAGTACGTACGTACGTAATAGCTCCTTGCTGGCAAGAAATCGTGCTTATGCAAAATAAGACATGTCTGCGTAAACCTCATCCGGCTGGATGTTATAATTTCGCAGCGATCCCGCAGTAGGCCTCGCGTCAACATCATAACGGTGTGACCCCGTTCGTGGTGTCGCGAGACACGTTGAGGACCGAGGTTGTGTTGATAGCGATCTTATAGTAAATCTACAAGCACTAAATATCAATGAAATATAAAGAAATGCTCAAAAAAACATAACAGGCAATTTCCCTGTCGATATTTTTTGCAGTATTGAGAAACTGATTGAACGTTATAAAGGCGTGAAACTTATTGCGCTTGAAATCGTAATCTGATTCGACATCGACTGTTTAGGTTGAGGATGGCTAAGGTGCAAAAGATGGGGTTTGATAGAACAGTGATGTGCAAGAAACGGAGATACGAAAAAAAAGAAACAAAGTAAAATAATACAGTAAGTTCAGACATATATTCGAGAGTAATCTTAAAAACCAGCCTCTGTGTAAGTTCTATGAAAAAGATGCGGCTAGAAACTATCAATGTACTTGCGACATTAAAAAAAAAAACTTAGATGACGTACCCTGGGAATTTGAAAACTTTGGGCACTGTTTCCATAAACTCAATAATATTCCTAAAATTCCCGACAATATTTCTAGAAATAGAAATTTAGGGAAAAATTTACGAAAATATTAGGAATATTCCCGTGATTGTAATGAATAATGGTGTGCATGGTTAGCAAAAAAGATATACGACCAGACGACCACTATCCGAAAAGAAAATGTACTTAAATTAGTCTCGGATGTTTCATGGCATATATCGCATCGCATATTTCTACTACATCTATTAGTATTTACATCAATGATTTATAACTAATAAGGTGTGTAGGTGAGATCGCTTTCATCTAAACGCCGGCTCTAATGAAATACGGCGATAAGTAGGCATGCAAATAGAAAAACTGGATGGGGCAGGTTGAAGGAGAACGGAAACTACGTACGACATACGGCGTTATATCGGGTTCGTGTTTAGTAGGGCAGCGATGTAGAACTACTATCTATGCGGATATGAGTAGAGTATGTACTCTCGACTACAGGAAATATGTGGTTCCTTGTTAGAAGCGCGAAGGCTCTAGCACAATTTTCTAGCGGCCTTGCCTTTGGGTCTGTCTCATTTGTAAGGTTTGTACCTAAGTGACACGATTTGAATAATTGAATGACATTAAGTGAAAGATGTACTTTTTACTGTATATTTGTCATAAGTAATCAAGAAGTAAGTATATAAATATGATTTAATTGTACCCCAGTCTCCCTGCAGGCGGTAAAGGTGGAAGACCATTTGATAGAAGTACGGAACTATATTGAAAAGAACTGACGTCACCAGACAAGCAGCGCATAAATAGTGCAGCTGATATCCAGAAGTGATAAAATTTCATATCATCAGGTGTTTTCTCTCATTTTATCTACTGTTCCAATTAAATCTAAAAATAAGAAATCTTCTGAAGCTGACCAAACTTGCCACTTTTATTACTTTTTCTTTTATTTCTGTTTTTGACATTTGAAATAACATGTGTTTTAATTTCATGCGTCTTTCAAACTTAAGACCTTTCAAGACTAAAGCTTTCTGTATATTATGTATGCTAAGAATTACGTTAGAGGTTGTATAGACAATATACAAAGATCCCTAAAAAAGTAATATTGAAAGCATTTCCAACAATATCGACAAACCGAATTGTGTTTCGACAATCTATACCCAAAAGGGGAAAAGTGTTACTACAGGCGTTTGCATACTCTGAATATGGTTCTGGCATTTCGGCGGCGTGAATGGCCGTATTCGGAGCTGTGAGTCACAGGGAATTTCGTAAGGTATCTATGGTAAGCTTAATCCTTGTTTTGTCGCCGTCAGATGTCGAAATAATAAATTACTGCACCCACATGCAATTTGCTGGCGCCAGACTATGATGGCTTTAAGGAGCATAATTCCTTATGATGAAAAACTAATTGTTAGCTTTTATAAGGGCTGTTCTGGGCTTGAAGTGAAATTATGACAAAAAGGTTTTCGCTTATGGATGCTTTATTCTTCTTTGTAAATTATTGGACCGTTGAAAATTGAAAGAGAGGACATAATGGCAAGTAATAGAGTAGATGTATTATTAAGGTATTAGAAAAAGGAACCACTCGTTTCATCTAGTTGTCGTATATGAAAATTGAAAGCCAACTTTCGTCTCTTTGATAAATAAAAGTACAAAGGTTGTTAAAGGAGCCTGATATAGTGCAAGATAACTGTTAAATTTCCTAATGAAGACGCAATTTATCTATCATATGTCAAGACTCAATCACATAAAATATATTTAACTCCGTTCCTAAATATATTTCTTCATAACGAAAGTTCTTTCATCACTATAATTCCATATTACTCTCATTACTACCTCGCCATTCAAGACCATATTAATCTTCATAATAAGTTCTACAACTTTACTTATCACTTCTCAATCAAGGAGATTGTACCAACTAACAAACTCCATATACATGACGCATAAACAAATACAGGGATACTAAAATTCAACAGCCAACAAGGTATTTCAGGCGAAACTGAGCTCTGGTCCCTAAGGATGGAGTTTCAATTTGCTTGAAAAGGTGTGTGTTACCCAAATGGCGAGTGAGAGACACTTGTTAGGCATATTTACATGAAAATTCACCGATCACTGATTGCGTTAACACATCGCTGTGACTGTGCTCGTCGAGTACATTAGGGCTGTTACCTTTTCAGGGTAATTGATGAAGTTAACCCTTATTTATTGATCACACACACAATATATACCATACGCACAACAAAAATATTTAAAAGCTTTTTGAATTAACAATTACTATTAGAATTTAATAATTAACGTACGGATATCAATTGGCAAGTTTCCTTACTCATAAATCATTAATTCAGTAGATGATTGTATTGATTACTCCTTGTTCTTTTAAAAGATCACGGTTGTGAGTATTTACACACAACCTTCGTATATCTAGATTGGTATAAAGCACGAAGCCTAGTGTGATATTTTGAGATATGAAGAGAGTAATGAATACGTATGTACAGTCTCGAGCAAAAGACTATATTATTATGTATGAGTGAATTATGCGGAAGCCAAGTAGGAGCTACTCGTATTTTAATAGACTTTTCTACTCGGCTCCCGACCGTTTTCGACTCGTCTTGTACTTGACAAGACCGTACTGACTGTTAAAATAGTTCTAAATGGAGGTCTATAACCTCTGCCTACCCCTGTGAAAAGCAGGCGTGATCCGATGTACGAATACTTACCTTAAATTGGAAATTATCAAGCCTTAATCCTTTGTGGTTTCCAACTGGGAATCATCGTTTGACTTCTGATTTTGGCAGATCAGCCGTGTTAAATTGCTATTGGCCGATAGCCTGCCTAGATTATTCCGGGCCAATGGTTCTGTGTTTCATCTGGCCTGTTGTATTGTAACGCATGACGCAGTTGGTACGAATTGAAGAATGTGTAATGGTCAAACATTGTTGTAATAAACAGTTAAATACTCGTATCCTGATAAAATATATAACAAAACACAATTCCTGGGTTCATGCCACGCGATAGATATGATTAGCGTTTTTTACCGAATTTTGTCTGTGCATCATCAAAAACCTACAAAAAATTTCTTGTTGGTAGGTAAAATTGTTTTGATTTGAAACCTGGTTGATCTAGTAGTCTATCGGTAAAAATAACATACCTTCTCGTAATGCTACCAGAAAAGATTTAATTTTTTTAAGTTATAAAATGGAAAAATCGGTTAGGTTGCCTCTTGATTTAACTAGTTTACTTTTTTAAACGTTTAAACAATTAGTGATTTATGTATTAATACACTAAGATCTTCCACAAATCCCTGATTAAATTCAATACAACCTAAATAAAACTTTACATCATTGATTTTATTAATTGTTTGATATGAACAATAAACTTATTAAAATTTCAGGTTTAGTTTATTTTCTAAACAATATGCGAATGAGACATTTTGCATCTAAACGAAATAAATTATTGCTTTAATCGAAACTCTTGCCCAGCGCGAAATGATTCATTTTAATTGGCACTAATGAGCGATTTGGTTGATTATTGTTTTGCGTGTTTTCAGCTTCTGAAATTAACTCAATGAATATTATTTTTGGTTTCTTGATTCTAATTCAATTGATGTAATATTTTCACACAGGGTTTGGTGTTGTATTTTCTTTCTTATATCTCGAGTGCTTCGGAAGGCTTCGGTAGATCAACACCATCGTCATCGTTAGATGGTAGTTACTTTTTACGTTACGTAATGCTCTGTCAAAAAGTTTGCAAAAAGCAACTTATGTTTGCCGTTGTCAATTTACTCTTTATGTTGTTATTTTATGCACTTGTGTGTTTCCCAGTACAATAAAGTTATTACAAACAGATAAACAATATTTTCTTGTATTGTTTTTTACTCCCAACGCATAAAGAGGGGTGATATAAGTTGACGTGTCTGTACTGTCTGTGAGTCTGCTTGTGGCATCGTAGTGCCGAAACGAATACGGTTTTTTAATTGAAAGCCTTGTCTGTCGAAATGGTTCTTAGCTATAATAATAAGGCTAAAATTGTTGTGGGAATTTTTTAGGTAGATGTCCGTATCTCACTGTATAACCCAGTTATCCGGTCCACTAACATCCCATCCACATAGCCCTAACCTAGTAAATTCCTCCCTGGCAATAGTTTGGCAGCTACGGAGGACTGTCCATTAGCGCATCTCAATGGTACATTAAAGGATAGACCTCCATAGATGCAGCAATCTCAACTTTTTAAATAATAAGGTACTAAAAGGGCTTTTCATGTTGGCTTAATACTGACATAATACTGAAATAATTGGTTTATTATTATATTATTAATAAGATAATAATAAACCAATTATTTCAGGCAACATTATATTAAAATATTAATGGCCCATATTATCATATGATTAATAAAAATGGGTTCAGCTTTACAAACGCCATTGGTGGTGAACGCTTAAAAGTCAGAGGTATTTTTTAAATAAACTTAAGTATACTTGAAGTGGCTGGCCTGCAAGAGATCTGTACTTCTGGGAAGGCCGCCTTTTAAAATAATTTTATCGTTACCATATTTTTTAACTAGATGCCTAACTAATATTTTATCCAGCAACCCTACTCGACTCGCTGAATTTATAAAATTAAGGGTATTGCAAAACGGTCGTAACAGGAGTTGCTGACGCGCAGTGACTTGCCCTACACATAAACGTGGGTCCTGTATTTATTTATTATCTTTTTCAGCAAGAAACGTCAGTGTAATCTTTTTATTTTTAAAAGAAAATCACTTTATCGTGAATAAAATTCATCAGAATCTTATGAATGAAATTCAGAAATTTTTGGTTAATTTATTATAATTAAATTGCTAAATTGAGGCATTTCTGTATATTTTTGAGGTTTTAATATTAAATAAAGTTCATGACACGATTTTGAAACGTGAAAAAGAATTAAATGTTTCATCTGTTCACTAGTTTAGTATTTAAAAGGATCCAGCCAAAAAATACTATAAATACTAATATATAAAAATAATTGTTGTGAGAGATTTTTAGGTAGATGTCCGTATCTACCTCCATAACCCAGTTATCCGGTCCACTAACATCCCATCCATAAGTCCAAACCAAGTAAATCCCTCTTTGGCAATAGTTCGGCAGCTGTGGAGGACTGTCCGTTTGTGCATCTCAATGGTAAAATAAGGGATAGACCTCCATAGATGCACCCATCTCACTTTTTAGATAAAAAGGTACTAAACGGCCTCTTCATGTTGGCTTCGGCCCCATGAACGCTTCAAAAGACCGGGTCCCCATGGACCCGTGGCTGAAAAGCGTACCAACATAATAATACTTTGACAAATTTTTGGGCCAGGCTCCATAGAGTTGAATGAAACTGTGTTGTGTTTTGATAACCAATAAATAGTACTTAAATGATATATTTGGTCATTATTACTCCAAAAATATAGCTATCTCAGATGTATTATCACTATCTCTTTCAGTTTCATGGTGTTTAAATCAAATCTTAGATATATGAGGCCTATTAAGCAGCCTTAGTATCAAATAGTTTGATACTAAGGCTGCTTAATAGGCCTCATGTATCTAAAAGAAGAGAGAAATAAATAAATGAGAGTAGCAACCCTGTTTCGCATGTAATCGCTTAGCCAGCGCATGCATATGCAAGTGGCCATTTATCCGCGGTGTCTCAGTGTTCATAAACTGTATCAAATGCAATCCACCGCGGCCCGGGGCCCGGGTTTGAGTTCCGGGAGTTTCCAGTTTCTGACTTCTGAGTTATAGAGCTATTTGCTAGAAACTCGCTCACTATTACGCTGAACCCCATGTTTTAATTGTGATCTCAATCCAAATTTTTTGTTTGTAGTATTTTCTTATCCTATGTTAGTAAACAAATAATTGGTACTAAATTGCAGTCTTGTAGTCAGCGCCGATACTTATCCACATCATGTGGTCAACGATGGGGGAGTCGTACTGGTCTGCTATCATCTTTAGGATACAATTATCGCTACCTCGCAGTCTGTTCAACAGTGAAGCTGCTTTCTTGCGTGTATGCCTTTCTGCAAACTTTGCGGATGCGCGACGATGCAGCGCCAAAGGCATACGAAAAGCATTATTATAAAGGACACGCAGGGAGTTGTAGGCTCGTTTTGTAGATCTAAACCAATTAAGTCTGTGTTAGGGCTCAGGGTTATATGAGTACCTACATACTCCAAAAAATATGTTAGCTTGTAAGTATATGTAAATAGAAACCAAATTTTTAAGTAAGTGAGTGAAGAGAGCGAAATTTTTTGTGTCTACTTAGAGAATCGAATGATTAATGGAATGTGTATGTTTAAGGCGCTGGACACACAAAAAAGTCGTAAGACGTGGACGGGGCGCAGTCATATGTCTGCTCCACGTTCGTTTCTTGCAAAATGTACAGAAATGTGCCCCGTCCATGCCCCGTCTGCGTCTTACGTCTTTTCTATTTGTCCAGCGCCTTATGTATGTTCAACGATCATTCGAGCATCCTTTATCTGAACTTGTATCCGAGGAGATTAAAACAATACCATTTTAAGTTCGAACACGATCCAAATATTTTAAAAGATACTGAGATAATATATAAATATAAGAGTACACAGTTCGCGGAAATATTAAAACTTAAATTTTCCTGAAAAGTTTTAGAATCAATAAAAATAAACACTTTTCAGAACTTGGTCACTGAATGGAGCCCAATTGCATTGGAGCCGAATATTTTTGCCGACAGTTCTGATGAATGGCCCATCAATGGCAGATCACTCGCTTCATAAATATGTACACGAGGCCTTTTTATTGGGGTCGTGGGACTTCACACTGACGCTGTAGTGAATCCGTTCTGGAATTGGTTTCAAGTCAAATAAAAATGTTGTTAAAAAAAAAAAAAAACTGACCAATCGAGCGCGAAGCTTCTCCGTATTAGTTAAGACAAAAATGCTTTTAAAATCCTGTGTCTGTCTGGCTGTTGTCGCAACAGGTCGCATTTTATTTCTATAACGTCGTGTCTGTGAGCTCGATAGTTATATGGATTTGATTTGCCGATACAGTTTAAGTTTTTTTACAAATTGTAAAGCCATGAAATTTAAACGAAAACAAAAATTACAACTAATATTAAAAAATAAAATATTAAAAAAACAAAAAACTCGACTGCCTTTTTATTATGTTTTTTATTTGTAATTTATATGTATTTTTTTTTAATTTACCCATTGTCACTCTAACGACACCTCTCAAGCTAAAATCCATCGAGCCGTTCAGGCTGTAGCGCGTTCCAAACAATTATATATACAAACATACTTACACAAATACATACATACTCTCGAAAAACATAACTCTCCTTCTGGCGCAGTCGGGTTAAAAAATATCATGTGCCCGCGTGTTTTTATATTAGTTACTGATTAGCCTGTTAAGTAGTGAATATGCATTAAGGTATGTGTCTAGCTAACTACAAATAACTTGTTATCTACTTATATATAAAATACTTATTCTACCTACGCTTCCAAATTGACTTTATTCTACATGTTTCTCTGTAAGTGAATATCTTTATACTCTTTTGAGAAATAAATTCTGTAAATCAATCATGTGTGCAGTTAAGCTTTTCCGGTACCAACCTGCCAAGGTTGGTACCGGAAAACGTAGTATAGCATCACCTCAAGTCTTTTTTACTAATATTTTATTTGTGACCAATTCACAGAGGGACGACTTCAAAATGCGCTTACACCCGGGAGCAAGTGATTGATGGCAAATCATTGATACGGGACCAAGTTTGATGTTACGATGTTGCTGATGCTACGTATTTAGGGTAATATTTTATGGAAATTTAACTATATTTTGTATCACATACGCAAAGGAGGGTGTTGTAAGTTTAAGTGATTGATGGCAAATCATTGATATCGGAGCAAGTACGATGTTATGATTTTGTAGCGACCTGCTTACAGCGTTTACAGAAAAGTTTAAAAGCTTATAGCAAAGCGTTGCTGATGTCTCGTATTTAGGGTAACACTTTTATGGAAATTTAACTATGTTTGTAACTAAACGAAAAGAGGGGTCTTATAAGTTTAAGTGAATGATAGCAATTCGTTAATATGTTTGCTGTTAAGATTTTTAAGGGACCTGCTTACAGTGTTTAGAGAAAAGTTTAAAGCTTATTTACTTATAACTTGTTACTACATATTACTTGCTCTTAAACCATTGTTTCCATATTTTTACATTTAAAGATGCTCTTCTGCAATTTAAAACGCGTTTTCCAATTTTCTTTTTATGCTCCTCTAGTATAACTTGAAAAAGAGGTACGGAATAGTATTAAAGTTTGATGCTTTGTTTTTTAAACGAGCGTATGAACATCCTTATCTACTTTAATCCGATGTTCGTATGTTTTTTTGACGATAAGTCAATATTTGATTGACTTTGACTGCCAGTATAGGCAACAGTTTTTTTTTATTGTGAATATGCGAATAGCCATCTATTCCCATATTTTATTCATCCAGCCATTTACCACTATAATAAAAAAAAATTAAGATAAATCGGTCAAGGGGTTGCCGAGATATGTTTAAGGGGTCGCATGTTTGTAGTTTGGGGCAAAGCCTAATGTAATGTTCATCCCACTAATTACAGGGCAGTGCAAAACTAGGTAACAGGTATGTGGCGAAAAAAAAAAGACTATATGTCAAAATAATCATCAAAACAATCAACTATATACAAATAATACACACTATAAAGTAAATATACTCATGTACGCCAAGTCAACATGCAATCTCCTTCGATTGCTGAGATTATGTGCATTCATGCAAAATATATTCAAAACATATATGCAGTTGCTAAGCAAAGCCTGGGAAGCGATGCGTGTTGCGTGTTCGGCAATCCAGCCTAATTTCTAACTGCTACCGTCTGAAAGGTAGCTAGTATTCAAATTGGATTATAATAGAAATCTAGGCAAATAATCGCAAAGGGCATTTTTTAGAGGCGGATGACTTTAAATTGGCAACTCTGTTTTCTGTAACAGCCGATTTGACTGTTCTAGGTTAATTTGAGGTTTGTTGGTTCGGCAATTCATCATGGATAGACTCAATCGGAGAGACGGTTGCAAATTGTTCAAATTAATTTTGAAAAACACGGTTTGGTTCGAGAAAATCATCGAGCATTACGTGCATTTTATGGTGTTCGACCGGGGTGCGCTTTCATGCTTGTTCTTTTCCAAAGATGAAATGCATCTCAATAGTTAATCCCTTGGTGTCAAAGACTTTGCGAAGTGGATAAAGAATGTGATACAATCAGTTGTTCTTCATTTATGAGGATGTCATCATCTTTTTAGCCATAGAAAGTTCACTGCTGAACAAATGCCTGAGGAGATATTCATTATTTATGGAATATCATTGGTACTCATGCTGTTGCTAAGCAAACCTTGGGAATCGATGCGTGTTGCGTGTTTTGCAATCCTACCTAATTTCTAACTGCTACCGTCTGGAAGCCAAGCATTCAAATTGGAGATCGCACGCGAAAGCGCCATTACACCCAAGGTTAGGCGAATTCACGAAGTTATGTTTTTTCATTTAAAGTTATTCGGAATATTATTATAATTGTGCAAGTGACTGACGAAGATTTAGGTCTGAAAAATGTTTATCGGTTAGCCGTTGAAATCTTACGATGATGATGATTATGTTCGAAGCAAGTTTAAGCGATTATGATAATAAACTTTATTAGTAAAATAAATGAGCGATTATTCGAAAAACTGATTTATTATATTGAGAATTATTTAACAAACAACTAAGTAGAGTATTAATATTTTTTTCACGTCCTAATCAAGGTTTATACGAGACAAGTATATAGTAATACGAATGGGGTATAAAGTCTTCAGTATCAAAGGGTAACAAAAGTATATATATTTTATGTTGCACGCGTTTAGGTTCAAAATGTCCAAATCCCAAAAGGTCCAAATTCCAGAAAATCCAAATCTTAGAAGGTCCAGATCCCAAAATGTCCATATCGTAAAATGCCCAAATCCCAGAATATCCAAATACACTTTAGAGAAAAATAAGAAGCAATATTAATATTTACAAAAATATAAGTTTTACTAATTAATCCCACTAATGTAATAAAATCGAAAGTTTGTGTGTGTGTTCTGTGTGTATGTATGGTTGATAGTTCTTTACGCCGAGACAGCCGGACGGAATAACATAGACCTTGATAGTTACCAATCAATATTACGATCAATAAGACTAGCAATAAACTGAAACAAAAAAATTGTCGCTCGTCATTGTTTTTTTTCCAAAAATAAATTTATGTAACAAATTTTATCACGAGCAAATTTATACTATAAAAATTGTTGACCGATCTGTACAGCAATGAAGAGATCCACATCATCAGATCAGCTCCCTCACTTTATAAAATAACATTGTCATATACGCCATATACATATGCATATAAAATTTCAACTAAATCGGTTGAAGATATCTGCTTCACTATTAAATGGCAAGATTCCACTGGAACAAACATAGTTACATTCCCATACATACATTGCAAGTTAAATAAAAGCTTGTAAATAAATCTAATCACATATTTATCCATTACATTATATTTTTTCATTTTAATTCATTATAGAAATAGACACTAGTAACATTACTAATACTTACATTAAAAAAACATACACCAGCATATTATGTGGACATTCTGGGATTTGGTCATTATTCAAATATGGACATTTTGGGATCTGAACCTTTTGGGATTTGGACATTCTGGGATTTGGACCTTTCGGGATTTGGACATTCTGGGATATGAACGTTTTGCACCCTCTGGACATTTTGGGATTTGGATATTTTGAACCTCACCGAGCTCAAATTTGTGACATATTCTTTTTAAAACTCAAAATTCAGCTATTTTGAATATTTTGAAGGAGTGCTTTTTATTTAAAAAAAAAAAAACTGTAAAGAGTTGGTGTTAGATTGCAAATTAAGTTTCACGTTTATCTTCAAAACAAAATTTGATTTATGTTCCTATTTTTTTTTTTCAAAGATATGTGAAGTTGAATTTACCATGCCATTTTCAATACAATAATTAAAATGCAAATAGTATGGGGAAAATTCAGTATTGAGCAATCTTCCATATCTCCGTACTGACATTAAATTTACTAATGATTGAAACGCTGTAGCAATGAACAAGACTTTTATTATATCACACGCTTATTTATGAAACGGAAATAATTAACAATTTTTTTAACGTTGAAATACGTCATAAAATTGAGTGCTGTTAGGCATATTCTAATATTGGATTCGTATTTTATATACTGAGTTCAGTAATAAACAGCTTTTGGTTTTATTGCACCAAAAACCTTGTTGCCCTGTGATTTTTAAAAACTAAAAACTGACTTCAACACGATACTATACACACCCGTTTTTGATAAAATTTCTATGGGACTATCTGACAAGTATGATATGCCCTTTCAAAGATTTTTTCAAATTGGTCCAGGAGTCTTCGAACAATCAGCGAACACATGAAAAACAAAAACATACATTCGCATTGTTAACCCCCTTTTTAAAGTCGGTTAAAAAGAAGAATAAGAGTTCGAACGTCGATGAGCGTTTGAATATTTTAAAAAGTATAAAAGATTAAACATGTCAATTTGTTAAGCGTGGACAGGTTTTAGTGAATGTCCGGCATTTCCTGTTTGCTCCCTGTTCACACTATCTCTATTTTAGAAGCAATGGTAAACTTTTTTTTAATATAAAAGACTGCTATTACTGCTAGTACTAAAATGGGATTGGTCAAGGTTTTTTAATTACTAAATAATTTGGAAATTGGTGTCGAATACGTGGTTCCTATTAAACAGTTTTATTATACATCTAATAAATTATCATAAAACTGACATAAGCAGATACATAACACCAAAACTTTATATGCATTTAATACAGTTCTGTTCCTATACCGTCTCATATAGGCTGTATAATAAAAGTAAATTTAATTTAATAATAAAAATCCTTTTTACTTTTTATTATAAAAAAAAAACTTAAGAAGCAGATATGTACAATTTCCTGTAATATAGGTATATTGTGTACAGTAAAATTTATCATCATCATCCGAGCGTATTCCCGGTTGCATCCTCAGCAGTAACGCTTCAGAGCCCGGGGTCCGCTACCTAACCAAAGAGATTTGACGAGGTTACTGGTTTTTACACAGAGCGACTGCCGTCTGACCTCCACAACCCAAAGGGCAAACTAGGAACCAATCCTTAGATAGTTTGATGATCAAACGCTAGGTGGCGTTCGGGACCCACAGTTTTACGTGCCTTCCGAAACACGGAATCATCTTTCTTTTCGGATAATCGGGTGATTCAAGCCTGCAATATCCTATCCAGACTGGAAACAACTTTTAACAAAGTATGCTTCCCAGTGGGAATCGAACCCATGACCTCCGGGTCACAAGGCGAACGCCTTGACCACTGGACTACGGAGGCAGTCAGTAAAATTTATAACAATACAAAATTACTAGCCATTGTATTACCGTTAGGAACAGCAGCTGAAAATAAACCAAATCAATAGTCCCGTCTTCGTCTTCCCTAATGTAATACACGTGTAAGAGCATCTGGTTTAATTTCGCCAGTTTTGCGGGAAACATCGCGTGTATTTTGTCATATATGTATGTACTATACAATATACAAAAACCCTGTCCGATCCTTGTAGGAGCAACTCAGACCGTCAATATGAACAACTTTTCCTATAGAACCAATGCTTGAAACTTGAAGAAAAAAATCGTCATTTTCATAAGAGATTTTTTTTTTCGTAGGAGCAACTCAGACCGAGTTGCTCCGACAAAAATTGGACAGGGTTTTTGTTACATATTGTATATATGTTATTGCTAAGGGAACAATTAAAGGCAGTCTTGGATTCAGTGTTCACAGTCAGTGTTAAACAATGAATAGAGATACTGTAAATAGCGCCCTGTGCCTTCAAACCCAGTAGGACTCCACTCAAAAGTCATTTATTTATTTTTGGATATTTTTATCATTTGATAATTGTCCATTTTTCTATCGATATCATAATAGGTGTTTGGTGACGTCGGATCATTTACTTACAGATAAGTTTACTGCAAGTACAGAAGAAGCGGCAACTAACTGTACTACACCCACTCTATCTCCCACTACAGATATTGCTCTTTCTTTCGTGTGTGTAAGTGGCAAACACTGGTGTCAGATTTTTCAAGCTGCCTAAAGGCATCTGACATAGCTCGACGGCTTTTGTACAATGATGACAGCCCGTGCCAACGGCTTTACGTGCTTTCCGAAGTAAGGGGCTCGAGATTTTTTTATGCCACCCCATCCAAGTGCATACCACACCCTATGTCACTTAACATGCGAAAGCGCTGTTAATGTGGCAGCTCGTTGAAGTGGCAGTGGGCGGGACACATTGCGGGACGAACCGATGGCCGGTGGGGAAAAAGGTTCTCGAATGGCCGTACAACCGTAAAACCGCGTACTGACAAGCAAAGCGTAGGACACCCACCTACAAGGTGGTCAGACGACCTGGCTAAGGTCACTGGAAAGCGCTGGATGAAGGCTGCTCTTGATTTGTCATTTTGGAAATCCTTGGGAGAAGCCTATGTCCAGTAGTAAACGTTGTGCAGCTGAAATAATGATGATACAATTCCATACAATATCTCAGAGTAACGTTAATCAGGACTAGAACCAAGTTCAATATTAATGCCGGACTTGAAACTCAAAGCCCTAGAGTGTCAAAGCAAGCGCGAAGCGCTCTCAGCGCACTCCGGCTACTGAGCGCCACTCGCTTTCATCTCAAGAGGAGCTACCTGGCTTCGACTATTTTTTTCTCATTTCAACATATTTAATACTACTTGTTATTTCATTAACCTTCTATGTTGGTGAATTACTTTTTACGTAGTTAGAAAAGTCTTTTTCATATAGTATATGTGTTTATTATAATAATAACCAGCTAAGTGTGACTCGCACACGAAGTTTTTTTTTTTATGTACGTTCACCGATTATTCGAAGACGCCAAGGACGATTTGGAAAATTCTTTTTTTTGAAAGGGTATGTAGATTAAGTATGTTTTAAGTTTTAAAAAATATTTATTGAACTTTAAATTTAAATATGTCAGGAAATGTCCACTGTTTCATGGGTTGGTTGGTGAAACGTATGCACTGACATGACGACTTCATGATAAGATAACAGACACGGTACGCTTGCAACATCCATAAAAATTATGTTGCACGAACTGTTTCGTGAAAATACGGATCTTGCAATTTTTACATAATTATTAGGTATTTGTAAATATTATGGACAGACATGAGAATTTTCCGAATATAAATAAATTAAAAAAAAACCCGACCTTCATGCGTCTACCCTCATAACGATATCCATCAAACATAGGCATCTAAGAACCATTTCAATAAAGTCACCGTCAAACAACAAAAAAAATCCGCATCAAAATCGGCCCAGTCAAAGTTAAAAAACCTCTCTTTTGCTTCGGGGAAGGTTTATTTTCATTAGTCACCTAAATGCACGATGACACTGTTTGCAAAAAAGACGTTTTAAAAACCTAAACAAATTCAGAACAGTAGCAAAACCGAAATAAAACAGCAAAAAGGCCGTATGACGCCTAACGCCTTTGCAAACAAAAAGAAATGTTTCCCTTGTACAAATATTTGCTCTCCCGCTAACGAAATCCCAGAGGGCAGCACATGTGCGCAATAAGATTATGGCGGATTTAGAGATAAACCATACCCAAATGAATTGAATACTAAATATTGTGAACTGAGCTTAGTACGTATTCTCGTATACTTGTGAATTTATTTATTTATCTTTGTTACAAATGTAATATGCGGACTTAAAACTATATGCTTATTTCTGTTTGCTTAAATTCTATTTTTAAAATAATCTGTTGGTTTTGAATTTTTCTTTTAGGCTTGCTGTGTACTGAGCATTCGTGTAGGTACTTTATTTTCTTGCATTTTTTTCAGAGAAAATTTGAGTCGTATGATTTGATATCCATAAAAAATTAAATACAAATTCTCATAGGCACTCAAAGATGAGAAAAGACTCGACTCTACGAATATTTTAATTTATTATAAACTTGTAACATTTTTATTTCTTTTTATCTGTTTTCTCTTATTTGTTCTAGATTATGGCTCACTATAAATAAACATTACCAATAAAAGTCTTTACTAATGTGAGACGAAAAATCGTAATTTTTACCGAGAAGTTGAAATGAAATGTAAACAAACATATATTTTCCCCAATGCATTTTACTTTTCCCGCGTTTCCGGTACGAGGCCGCGACGAGCCACAGCAGATAATAAAGTTTATTTCGCTCAAACTCAATAGATTTAAGCTGGTTAATGTAATAAGATACCAAGTTATGATATTAGTTCTCTTGGCTGAACTCAAGTAGTTTTAAAGCTACCTGCTCAATTGTATTATGAATTTAAGTACTATTGCTTAAGTAGATATCACAACTGTAACTAGTGGTTTTTCAAATAAAATAAAGAATATTTGTAACTTGTGTTTGTTTGCAAACAACAATATGTCTCATGTTAAGCTCGACAGTTATAAACTGATTAAAGTAATGTCTAGAATTTTAACTACTAGTATAACCGAAAAAAAGTCAAATGTAAGCAAAAATCTATTTCTCCGATGCATAACTACAACTTACTTTACTACTTTTCGGTACAATAACTAACATTATATCTGTTCATTGTTACGAATCTATCTTATCAAAAAAATTAATAAAAACACTAGAATCTAATGTAAACAACCGTTAAGGTTGAACTAGTCGATACTTTCTCTATACAAATTTCGGAAGAGATTTCCTCCACTGTTTGACATTGTACATGCAAAGTTTAACACGATGTCGTTTTGTCTCACTAAATTTTGTCTATACGGATACATAATAATTAAATAAAAAGCCATAAAAAAGTTCTGAGCCATCAAATATTAGTTTTTTTTTGCTTATTTTTACGCAACTTTCAACGTAAATTAATAATAAAAGAACTATAAAATCTTCAAAACAAAGTCCGCGCCAACACGGCTTAATTATCGAAGATTTTAATAAACTTTATTTGTTATTGATTAATGCAGTTTCTGCATAAAACCCCTTTTCAAGCTCGGTTTACTATGAATTAACGTGCATTTCGCCTCACTGCTTTGCCCGAACACAATGTTAGGTGTTAGACAGCGTGCTTTTAGGCCACGCCCACGTGTGAGTTCAAGCCCGCGACTAGTTCAACCTAAATTTCCCCGATGCATACAACTTTTACCGGCCGCGTTTGCGGTACAAGGTCGCAGTGGAGTTACAGCTAATAACATTTATCTATTTGTATAAACATTATCTTTTTACAAGGTTAGCTCAAGTTTAAGGCGGATGATTCAGTTTCAGAATAGTAACAGGAAAATTAGATGTGCAATACTTATTTAAAGAAATTTGTTTGACCTAGATTTGAAACTTCTAGCCTGGGTAAATGAGTGACTAGGACGAGTATAGTTCATAGGCATTTCCGGACGTACATTTTTAACCCCCGACAAAAAAGAGAAGTGTTATAAGTTTAACGCTAATGTCCGCCTGTCTGCTTGTCTGTATGTCCGTCTGAGGCGTCGCAGTTCTCGAATGGATGGACCCATTTCAATGCGGTTTTTTTGACGTGATAGCAAGTCCCTTGCGGTGGTTCTTAGATATGTTTAATGAAAATCGGTTCAGCCGTTTTTAGGTTATTTGGGGGTTAACGCATGCAAGTCGGAGTTTTTTAATTTACCTGGCAAATAGATGGCGCCACGGATATTGATTCCACTTAGCATCGGTTCGAAAATCTAGTTGCGCCACTCTTCACTAGATGGTTTTGTGGGGGTTGTAACATGACTGGCAAAAAACTTGTTAATCTATAGTCATACCTCATTTACCTAAGCGCATTCCCGGTTGCATCTTTAGCTCTGCTGCTGCTTTAAAGCCTGGGGACTTTACGACTTTTTCTTCGCTACAGGTGATATGTATGTCAATGTTGAGCCTCGTATGAGACAAATTTTGTTAATATGTCTTTCTCAGCTCAGCTGTCAATGCTTTAATGCTATAAAGCCTAAAGTATGCTTTGTTCTCCAGTTCGCATGGTCTTGAGCATCGTTGGTTGACGACCTCCGTGGCGTAGTGGTTACCATGCTAGTCCGCCACCCAGGTTCGATTCCCGGTCAGGGCAAGTTGGAAAATGGTCTTTTTCAAACTGCCCTGGGTCTTGGATATTTATCTATATATGTATTTGTTATAAAATATAGTATCGTTGAGTTAGTATCCCATAACACAAGTCTTGAACTTACTTTGGGGCTAACTCAATCAGTGTTATTTGTCCATATATTTTTATTGGTACGCATATTATTCTTGACGACGTCAAGCCAGCATTTTTCTCTACCACGTCTGCCGGTACCTGGCGGAGGCAGCGTGGCTATACATTTGGTTCCCTAAGATTTTGTTGATATCAGGCATAGATTATATTGTAGTTTGCACTGTAATTTTTTTTTTATGTCTAAGCTCTATATCTAATTTCAATATTTTATTGTTTCAGGTAAGCATCCGTTACATCACGATGTCACGATTCATTCGCCTTCATTCAAGGGCATAAATTATCACGAATCTCTTGTCTGAGTGACAAAAGATACTCATGTGGTATGAATCGTGCCCCAGCTCTATCCGTGCTGTAGAATACATACATCATTGTCGTAGTTAATATATAATTTAAGTATAATTAATTCTATATAGCGTTTCTTTGTAAATTTACATAGTTACACTATGATTATGGGATTGCCTGTCTACGGGAAAACTCTGCTATCGCGTAGAATGAATATTGCCAAATTGGTCAATGATTAGTTTGGATTATACAAGTCATCTATTGCTTCTATTAAATTTTATGCCATAGGAAAGAACTTGCTTTAAATGAAAATCATCTGGGAATGACTAAAAAAAGGCATAATGTTGTCATTTTTACTGGATAGCTGCGATCCCGTAGAGATTGTAAAAGTTGCTAAAAAATACGTTTCGGGGTCCAGTGTTACTCCTCTTCCTCTACTCAAAATAAATTTTCTGAAAGGAAACGGAGATATCATTTAAAATGTTGTCTTGACCAAGCCCTATAGATAAATAGTTTGAAGGGTTATCTAGGGCTTGGTCAAGGAAAAAACATTAAATGATATCTCCGTATTCTTTCAAATAATTTATTTCAAATGGGGGCAGCACGGGACCTCGAAAAATTTAAGTATCCCCTTAATATGCTAGTAGCACTCCATCACAAATTATTTATGATTCACTTTTTCCATCATAAAGATAAACGTGACCTTTGAGTCTTACGGTCCTTGGCTCTATCTAACACGTTAGGGATAAAGACATGGTAATATATTTATATAATTAAAAATCATAATAATACTGTTCCCTCAGATACCTATTAAAAAAAAATAGCAAAAATAGTCTGATTTTAAATAAACAAACATTTCCCCAATGCACTAGTTTTCACTGCTCTGCGCTTGAGGCACAAGGCCGCAGTTACAGTAAATGTTGTTTCGCGTAAACTTTATAGTTAGCAAGGTGAACTCAAGGTTCTGTGTGACTCAAAGGAAGGAAAATAGATGCACAAAGTTGTGTGACTGCATATTCGAGGTGAAGGATGGTGTTTGTGGTAAGCAGACAGGTTGAGGTGATTCGATGCTTCTGATACAAAATTATGCCGTTGACCCTTACTTACGAGTAAGAATTACGTGTTCACAGAGTCTCGAGCCTGAGGTTGATATTTGCTATTAGCAAAAAGTCTAATAATTCAATAAAATTTGTTACGTGATATTGTTGTTTTGTTCCAACACTCAAATTTTCTATGAGCTCAATGACTGCCATATAATTATGACTGCTGGGCCAACAACTTTAGGGGATACTTGAATTTTTCGGGGTCTAGTATTGCCCCCATTTGAAATAAATTATTTGAAACGAAACGGAGATATCATTTGAAATATTGTCTTGATTAAGACCCAGATAGCCTTTCAAACTTTTTTATGAAATACTGTTTACAGTCCAAAGTAAGAACGTGAAGCTTTTCTAAGCACATTAGCCAAAAGTGGCCGTTTTTTGCAAATGTGCATAAAAAAGCTTAACGTTCTTATTTTAAACTGTAATAGTAGTTCATAAAATAGTTTGAAGGGTAATCTAGGTCTTGGTCAAGATGACATTTTAATGATATCTCCATTTCCTTTCAAATAAAATTTATTTCAAATGGGGGCAGTACTGGGCCCTGAAAATATCCCGTACCTTTTGGAATACGGAAGAATTTAAATATTTTTATGCTACCTAATTTATGTAGCTCTTTAATGTTTTATTTTCAGAAGTATTTTATATTTTAGTTCCATTTAATTGTTTTAAAAGTAGACATTTTACTAAGTAAATTTTACCTAATGAGCCAAAATATTTAAGTTGATAACCGCCTTCTTTTTCATTCAGTAATTTTTAATTTTTGCTTAGTATAAGATAATTAAAATTAACGTTTTAGATATATTGCCAAGATGTCAATGCTCCTTGGCTCAAATTATTTACCTTGGAAAGAGCATCATATTTACGACGCGGCATAGTGTCTGATGTCTGTGCCAAGACCGCCAAGATTTAAAAACTAATAAAACTGAATGGCTGAGTCACTGTCCTCAGTGAAAACTAGGAAAATATACGCAATATTATTAAATCCACTTCATTTCAAAATTAGAACGGTCAGTTGAGACAAACTGAGCGAGCGCGCGCGTCGCTTCTTCTATCTTGGAATTGAATCAGTGATTTTCTTTTTTGTTTTTTCCACGACTGTCAAATTTTAATCTAAGTGCGTGATTAAAAATTATGTTTATGTGCCAGTAATTTTCGTAAAATTGTGTGATAGTTGTTTCAATTCTAGTTAGAGAGTGAATTTTGTGTTTGTTTATTTTAGATTTGATCAAACGTAAGAGTTTCATGGATTTGTGCAACTGAGTTGTGTTGACGCTCAGATATATTTTCCTTGTTTTCTTTTTGTGCAATGTTATTGCTCGAACAATTAATACTACGAAAGAAAAAAGTGGATGTATCAGTCGTTAACCATAAATGAAATATACTTACAGTGCGACATTTTTGTTCAACTTATTTGTGTCGCATCGTAACTACTATTGCTCACAATAGTAGAAAATCAATTGTCAAATTTTATCAGTCCACGTAAATTGTTTTTAAATTGTTTCTGTGCAATCAACCCGGCTGACTACAATGTTGTTGAACGTTTAATTTTAAAGGCGAGCCCTCTGGTCACGCGTGATTTCAGTAAATTTTCAGTGTTATATATTTTATGCGACGATGGTCCCCACGGCCCCAACGTTTGAACCCCAAACGGCTCAAATAATTAATTATTGCCGAGGCATATTTGCGCCGTTTGAGGTTTTCTTCAGCAGCTGCGGCTGTCCCGGCTTTGGTCCCTGTGACCGCGAGATGAGACGGCGCAAATATAGTATATTTTTTTTTAAATATAATTAAATCTGTTAAGAGACAAGTAAAGCACAAAATGGCGTATGTGAAAAGGTAATAAGAGGGTTAAAAGTTAACTTTACCAATGGGGAAGGGATGAAAATTTTAAAAACGCCTGAATCTTTTTCTAGTGTTAGGAATAACATTCTTATTTATCGTAAATAAATTTGAGCTTTTTCGGTCCAGTCAATTATTATAAAAAATAAAAATCTTTTTAATCACAATTTCGTTTACTATTCATCTTAACGCCGCCATTTCTTAGCTTTTCTCATCTGACGTATAAAAAAAATAATTCATGACTTTTCACAACTTAACTGCCACTGTCATATGATAGTTGACAGCTTAACTGTCATTTAACTGTCACAGTTATAAAAATAGTGTCCCTATTTTACCGCAATGGCAGTTCAGTTGTCAACTGTCATATGACATCATCTTTTTTACACGTTAGACGGGACGGGCAAAAGAAATGACGGGTTAAAGCTGATTGGTGAACTAAATTGCGATAATAATATTTTTATTTTTTATAAGTGTCCTTTGCCCAGCAGTGGGACAGTAGAGGTTAATTAAAAAACAAAAAATTGACTGAACCAAAAAAATCTGATATTTATTTACGATACAGAAGAGTGTTATTCATAACAAAAAAAAAAAAGGTTTAGGCGTTTTTTAAATTTTCATCCTTTCCCCATTGTGTCTCAGTACGTTGGTCTATTAGCTATTGAATGAAATACAATTAACGTACGTTTTATTTTATTCACGATGAGTTTTCTGTATTTTATAATTAATCTTATTTTTGCAAACTTTTTAATTATATCTAATAATTTGTAGTCAAACATTATCAGTAAATTATATCGTTAACATCATTATTTGATAGCAAAGGAAACTTACCATCAACATTACTGCACGTCAAAACTGTTGTCCAAACATGTGCATTGTCTATTGTATGAGTTACTTATAAACATCGTGGCAGTTTTGGGAGCTACAATATTGTAGTTATAACATGATGAAAACAACTTTATTATACATCTGACAATAAGACCATGTATGAAGGTAATGTGAAAGCGATAATGTAGTAGTGTTGCCGAAAAATTGATAATTTCAATCGAAAAATGCCAAACTATCGATAGGCCTATCCCTAGCTGTTTTAGACCAATACTCATTTAAATCTATCGATACTGTCGATAATGTTGCGTTTCATAAACTATCGATAGTATTGATAGTTTGTTAGTTGTCAGAATCGATACTATCGATAGACCATTGATATTATCGATTTTAAATAAAACCGATAGTCTTTCGATAGTCAACCTTAATCAGGTCGCCTAACTTACATATTGTAAACTTTTAAATAACTGGAGCATAGTCAAATCAAATACATATCTTTATTATCTTAATAATCATAATGACGTTCCTATTGCAATATCCCAGCATCAGTCCATCCTAATCTCATTCCATAACCCATAGACCTTTCCTTTTTTCTTGCAATAGATCTTACTCCAGCCAAAACCTATTCAAGGGAACACCTTTCATAGGTATATTCAGGAATGAGTCTTGGCGGGAGCGCCACATAACATCAACTTCTCCAAAGGGCCTCTACGTGTTGGATCTATATCCCCACGCAAGCCTCTCAAAGGACCGGGGTGAAAGACCCGTGAAACTTAAGGAGATAATAATAATAGTGCATTCTTCAAAAAGATTTAAAATAAGAGAAGATCTAACGAACTTCAACTGTTTAGTTAAAAACAACTCAATTGTAAAGTGTATATAGGCGCTACTGAGCGTAAAATGTCAAGATACAAAACTGCGGTCAACGAACTGTTGTAAATACTCCAATGGCTGACTAAGCATTGGCATTTGAAGCTTAAAGTTTCTTCTTCGTGCTTCAAAACATTACAACAAACAAATCCGCCCTAATCGCCGGTCACACACGGCGGTGGCGCGGCTTAAATAAATCCTGTAGACACAACAAGGCGTGCCAAATGTCAAGATACAAAACTATCGGTCAACGACCCCGTGCAAATATATCTAACTAAACTGCTAAGCAAAATATTACTCTAGTTAGACCTAGCACTATCCATTTAACTGAATAGAAACAACACATTTTTATGTGTATCTTTACCCGACTACAGCATCCAAATCGCTTGTCCATCAGAAATGATTTGTCAATCGATTCGTCATTATATCCGGGTGACATAGGCAAAAATGTATATAACGAATGTTACATACAAAAAAGTAAGAGTCAAAACATTGATTTATTTTGTTTTGAATTCGAGTTGGGTATCAAATGAAATGTCTTGATTGGCACATTTCAAACCGTATAATATGCCTCCCATAGTCGGGTATTAGTTTTTTTAAACATAACTCTTGTTACACATGTATTTTTTATTTGCTACGACCTAAACCATATACAAGAAAACGTAGGTGGTTTTTAGGTGACGATTTTAAACTTAGCATCTGTATAATTGTAAGTACCTATTACATACTATGAGAAAACCTATAAAGAAAAAAAACCGTACAGTACAGTTTTTTTCGTAGGTTTAACCTAACCTTTAAAATTTTAAAGAGCCACCTGTAAAATGTCTGATATAAAAAGCTAGTCATTCACATTTTTTAATAAAGATAAATATAAATAATAATTACTTACTAAGATAGTTAATAGATTCAGGTGTTACTTTGCGGAAGTCAAAGTTACATACTACATGATTTGAATTACTTTGTGCAATTCCGCCACCAGTTAGTTCATGCAAACTATTGCCGGCCGGCGCCCACCCACTACTGTTACTACCTACTGTACTGTCCCAGCATACCTGCTGTTGGTGGCAGGTATGCTGGGACTAACAGTAGTGGGTGGGCGCCGGCCGGCAATAGTTTGCATGAACTAACTGGTGGCGGAATTGCACAAAGTAATTCAAATCATGTAATTACTTACTAATAATAATATGCACTCAAAAATTTTATGTTATATATTTAAATAAATCCTGTATTCAGTTTTTACAAATAATTTTGTGGTTAAATTAACAATATACATTAATAAAGTAAGAGTAAATCAGAATCTGAAATAAATAAAATACTATATCCGGCTTAAAGTAAACTAGAACTAAAACAATATCTGAGAATAATGGGTACCCATTATACTTAGAAATTGATTTAGTTTTTTTTTTATAGTCATACACAGTTTTGATCTCGTGAAACCCTCACCATTTCTCTATCGGACTACGAGGCGCGGACAGGGGTTTCACCCCTTTGTCGTTGAAATACCTAAGTCTCGAACTAAACGCTTCGACAATTCCTTTTTGGTTCGAGTAGCTAAGGTGTGGAATGAACTGCCTGCGTCTATATTCCCAGAGAAGTACAGTCCCGGGACATTCAAAAGTAGATTGAATGGGTATCTTTTGGATAGGCATGCTTCATCCTAGTCTTCATCGTTGCTTACCATCAGGTGAGATTGAGGACAAATGGGTAAACCAATATATTGTAAAAAATAAAACAGACTGGATATTTGATAACAATTTGTTGGCAATACTGAAATAAGGATCACAATTATTTCCTTGGTCGAGTTTATATCACTTTTGGGCTTTGGCACAGCGTCGGGCAGACGGTATAAATCATACGCTTGGCACTTGGCCACTTCATCGCATTCCTACTTGCAGTCGAGAGTTACGAGTGTGCTCTTCTGTGGAGTGTTTGGTTATAGGTATAGCTTTCAAGTGTGCTAAAGCATGGATAGGTACATTAGAATAAAGCTTCAAAATTTTTGCTGAGAAAAAGGCAAAGTAAATATTGAAGGCAGCAAAATGATTTATACTCATACTTGTTAACAATTTATTCCCCAGGGTATTTCTGTTGGGATATACCATATCACAATATTTGACGACCTTTGTGGCGTAGTGGTCACCATGCTAGTCCGCCACTCTGAGGTCCCGGGTTCGATCCCCGGTCAGGGCAAGTTGGAAAATGGCCTTTTTCAAACTGTCCTGGGTCTTGAGTGTTTATCTATATATGTATCTGTTATCAATAGAGTATCGTTGAGTTAGTATCCCATAACACAAGTTTCGAACTTACTTTGGGGCTAGCTCAATCAGTGTTATTGGTCCCTATGTATTAATTTTATTTATATATCACCTAATCCCGGTATAGTTTCCTAACTACTAGCACTATTTAAATAATATTTTGACTTATACATAGATTTTGCCATTCTAAGTCGGAGCGACTTTGCTTCCGTCAAAGATGTTTTGTCAGTGAATCGGAACGCCTTATAAAAAAGTTTTTTTTTGGTCATTTGATAAGAGTTGAAGTTGATAATAACTCCGTTAGGATAAAATCAAAAATGAGTACGTTGTCGGCTCCTTAAAAGTGGTTGACACACAAAAAGTTTAGGGAAAATCACTTGAGGTAGTACGGGCATGTAATGCGCCGAGAAGAAGACCAGATGACTCGTAGTAATGGACATACGGGAGAGAAAGAGAGAAAGATGATGCTTTCCTATTACCTGGAGTCGAACCATCGCCAATGATTTGAAGACGTTGGGTATAAGTGCAGAAATGACACAAACCCTACAAAAATGGCGCAAAAGCATTAATAGAGCCAACCCCATATAGAATATGGCAAGGAGAGGAGAAGAGTTAATCCGTCAGGATAAAACCGTTTAGCAAAACTACTTAGGAATACGATACGAAATGTAACAAAAACGGTTCAATGAAGTTCTATCTCCAGTCGATTTTATAAAATGAACTTACGAAAATTTCAAACGAAATGCTCGAAATAGATATAGGTCAATCGCAAGCGAGTCCCAACAGATTGCTTAATTGGACACAAGAGGCTGACCCTTGTCTCCACCACCTGGTGTCAGACGGCGGCCATTTTACCCGGATTTTAAATTGTCACAATAAATGCCGGATTCCGGAAAATTTAAACATTAAAAGGTTTAAATAATTTTGAAGGGAGCTTTTGGTGGTCTTGTAAAATTTTATTTGAGTAAATGAGGAGCTTGCGATGGCACGGGCGTGAGTACGCATTATAATTAATAACTGGCTTAATACGTTGTGCCGAAGTTGCTATACCGATTTTCCGATTTATTCCAATCCAATACCACGAATACCACTGGTATTGAATTTTTATTATAATTATTTACAATTATTTAATATTCAAAGGTACTGTCAGTAAAAATGATTGAATTTTTATCTGAAAAAAAAAATCTGTTAGATCAATATAAACAAATTTAGTTAGCTCACGTTAAGTTCAACTAGGTATCTAATAATAATATTTTTATAAAAAAATTCATTTCTGCAAAAATATCAAAAACGAGCAATTTACTTATAATCTAATAATCGTAAAATTTTACATAAAATCAACTTTTTTATAATAAAATCAGTCATTCATCATAGACTAAGTAATAATGGATGATTAATTTAAACGACTTTTACCAATGCCTTGGAAATTAAGTGAATTCGGAAAGTTTTAGAATTATATTTCAATGACAGAGACATATTAGAAAACAAATTTAATTTTATGACTGAGCTGACTGTACCAAATTAAGTTTTTGGTATTCGTTCGGACATAAAATTAAATAATTTAAAGAGTGGTATGTATTTGTACGGAATAGAATATAATTAAAAATTCAAAGTAATACCAGTGGTATTCGTTGGTGGTATAGGATTGGAAATAATTGATTTTCCGTGGGTAATTTATTATTGATTTTTAACAGCATTACAATGCTCGGATTATTATCCAAGTTATTAAATAAATATTTTCATCACATGTTTTGATTTGGCTAATTTATTTCTTCGCTAAAACGCGACATACCTGCCTAAGTTCGGCAAAGTGTGTTGTTTGTGATACAAATAGCATGCGTAATCAGGCCGAAGTTCGATCGTGCAACTTTGGCAAAGTATATTCAGAATTGTGCAAGCGAAATTGTTTGAAACAAAATGGCATAAAATTATCTTAAGCTTGCTTGCTACGGAAAGATGTTAAGCCGTTCCTTGGTCTTGGCTGTTATTATTACGAGTACATTGTAGTCATCAAGTTACATCAGTCTTTAGACAGTTTGAAAATATTAAATTGTTTACAACTTTAACTTAACAAATGTAAATGTGAAAAATATTGCCTC
This sequence comes from Acrobasis suavella, assembly GCA_943193695.1. Lineage (NCBI taxonomy): Eukaryota > Metazoa > Arthropoda > Insecta > Lepidoptera > Pyralidae > Acrobasis > Acrobasis suavella. Next base: position 5,406,526 of record OW971943.1, read on the forward strand.
TCTTCTTAAAAGTTAAGCAAAAAAGAAAGGTTGTTTAGTAGTCACGAGGAGTGGAAGAGCGAGTTAAAATTCATAAGATGCGCGCAATCAAGGTTTGATTCCAGCTTGCGGGACGACGCTCGTCTGCAAACAAACTAGCTCCCTCTAGCGGACAATTAAAACCAGATTACAAATAAAATTAAAATTTACGTGAGATAAATTCGTTATTTATGAATTTATGTAGACTGGCTGAGCCAGCACAAAAGGTTTTTTTATTTTCAAAACAATAACGTAAACTTTTTTAGTATTTTAAAATTTCCTGGTTACTTATAAAGGATTTTTTTCTAACAACTGAAATGATGTACAATGTGGCTTATGAGAAGCAAGAAAACGAAGAGTAAATTAGGTACATTGAAATATAACTAATTGTAAATACTTCATGAGATGTTAGAAGAACACCTTAAAATGCCCTAAAAAGGATCTTAAAATTATTTAAAGACTCATTTCAGTACATCACATTTCGATATACTAATTCATAATTTTTCTCGCCCCTTCCCTATTTGGGGTCGCCTCTATATGTCAACTGTTTCCACTTCTTTTTGTCATTCACCATATTTGCACTAGCCCCTCGTTCCTTCATATATGTTCTTACACTTTTTTCCACATTCCTTACACTTTCTTTCTTATATTTCGATATACTTATTCTTTGGGAAATTTGTTTCACAGATATCATTGACTGAATTTAACCTATATTCGCAACGAACTACAAATCATAGCATTGTAAAATTATAGTTTCCTCAATTAATAAATACAATTCCATAAACGACATCAACGAATTCACACAATCCATGTTAACCAGATAAGATCGTTATCCGACACCGGTTACGCCCACTTTAAAGCAGTGATTAATTCACAATGGAGTGTGGACAACTAGACAGCGGACTGAAGTGGAGTGCGTACACAGACCTATCTGAAAGTGACGAAGTTCATGACAATTACTTAATCACATATCCTGACAGTGACGATTCGAGTGAAAAAATAACGTATGAGAACCCAGTTTTTGTGCCGCGCGTGATTTTGGAGGAAATCAATGATATGGACGCGATTGAGGAGTATGCTGGGGATTCAGAAGATCCTGTCGTTTATTTGTCTACGACCAGAGCTGCTAGGCTGCAGAGGGCGTTGAGACTGGCTGGTTATAAAAAGGTAAGTTATAACTTGACATCTGATAATTCATTAATTTAATTAACTTCATTCCATTTAACTTTCTGAATTTTTCGAGGTCCATCCAGTGCTGCCCTCATTTGAAAAAAATCATTTGGAAGGAAACGGAGATATCATTTAAATAAAATTTTGTCTCGATCAGACCCTTCAAACTATTTAATGAATTACTTTTTATAGTTTAAAGTGAGAACGTGAAGCTTTTCTATACACGTTAGCGAAATACGGCCACTTTTTGCTAATGTGCGTAGAAAAGCTTCACGTTCTCACTTTAAACTGTAAACAGTAGTTCATAACATAGTTTGAAGGGTTATTTAGGGCCTGAACAAGACAAAATTTTAAATAATATCTCTTTTTCCTTTCAAATGGGGGCAGCACTGCACAATATTTTAAATGGCGGGGTCAGTATAGAACGAACCATACTCGCCGTAATTCTGCGCGCATTTTTGTCATCAATTAGAACATGCTGGCAGAAATGCGCACAGACATTTTATATGTATAAGTGGAAGTGAAAATGAAGTGAGATCAGATCAGCCAATTAAGCATAGGAATAAAATATATCCTTGGTGGTTAGGGTATTTTTGATGTGAAAACTTCTTGAGCGGCGTTGTACACTTTTTTTGTAATGGGTAAAAAACTCGCGTCAGGGCGTCAGGAAACGTTACCTGCCTGATCGAAAATTCGTTAGACGGATGGAGAGTAGACAGCCAGCGCGGCGTAGGAGAGGAAGTATCCCCCTCTCTTTCTACGGCGCGGCGAAAATGGATGCCTGCGCCTGCTGTTTCGTTTAGGCAGCGCAGGGCGCTTGCGCGAATGTTCGTGTGTGTTTATGTTACAGCGTGCCACGCGCATTCATGGATGGTAACAGCTGATGGCTCGACCGTCTGTGTAGTGGCCACATTGCTGTGTATTCGTAAAATTCGTGTATATTAAGTGTTTAAAATATGGAAAAACTATTCCAAAATATCAAAAATGCACAACGTTAATATTCAAGTTTTCACTTCTGCCGGCACTCCCGAAGTGCAACCCGTTTTTTTTTTTTAATCTAGTGATTATGTAAAAACGGTAGCTAATTAAAAATAAAAAAAAATGTATAACAGGTATTTAATAGAATTTATGTTCACGACAGTTTAATTCTGAAACATAAACAAAAAGATCCAAGCGATTAATGAGCTTATTATACTCATAAATCTGACGTGCAGTACATTATCAAATGATGTTATTTTACAACATGAAATGAAAAGCTGAAGCCTTTTCAATACACGTTCCGGCCAGAGGAATTGCTAATGAATGCTGTTAATATTCGTTCTGTCGCTGCAAGCGAATAATGTGACCATATTTTATTAATTAAAGCTTTAAAATAAACTTTTTTTAGGTGACTTAAATGAAATTAATCTAAAAATAAAATAACAGTTCTACTTATAATAGTAAAGATATCAAATTTTCGAACAAAGTTTTGTGTGAGTACATAACATTTTATACAAGCTTATATTGTAACTATCCAAATTATTTATTCTAAGGTGCTCGACACACAGAAAACACGTGGCACCCGTTTTTTCTGAGTGTTCTATTTTGCGACGATTCTATACATTTTGTATGAAAAAGACGCGGAGGAGACATATGTCTGCGCCCCGTCCGTGTCTTACATGTTTTCTGTATGTCCAGTGCTTTACCGATACGGAAATAGCTGGTTGGAAATTTTTCTGTTTGGAAATTACCCGTGCATCTTCAATCCTCGTAAACATCCTGTGTAAATCATTTTCATGCATTTAAACGACACATGAAAGCTGAAATTTTAACAAAAATATATAAATTTTCTAAACTAGTGGTTCTGTGAGAACAGTAGACCTCGCGAGCCCTTACAACCACGAAATAACCGATATATTACCGTTGCCCTGGTTTAGCAAAGTCATTTAAAAGTTTTGAAACCAACCTACCAGTGAAAACACTAAATAAACTTAAAAGACTGAAATAAAAATACGACGACCTCCGTGGCGTACTGGTCACCATGCTAGTCCGCCACCCAGAGGTTCCGGGTTCGATCCATGGTCAGGGCAAGTTGGCTAATGGCCTTTTTCAAATTGTCCTGGGTCTTGGATGTTTATCTGTATACGTATTTCTTATATCATATCGTATCGTTGAGTTAGTATCCTATAACACAAGTCTCGAACTTACTTTGGGGCTAGCTCAATCAGTGTAATTTGTCGTTATTTATTATTATTTATTATTATAGTCACTCTCACTGAACTCTATCAGCGCACATGAGGTTGGTCTAATTCTGAAACATTTCGGCTCTTGCGTTACTCAGTTGAAAACTCATTTGCACAATTACACTGCGGTCAGAATTCATACGTTGGTAATTGCAAGTTAATGGATGTTCTAAAAGCTGCACAGAAACTTCGTGTTCTAATTCATCATTTAAATTTAAGAGCGATGGTCTCGTTGGTGTCATCTTGGTAAGAAACCACTCCTACTTTCTCCTTTATTTGCTTTATAAAGCTATGTCTGGGTTTTCCTCTTTCCCTTCTCCCTTCTATTTTGCCTTCTAATATATTATCGTCTTCATGAATTCGTCATACCGTTCCAAGTGTCCCAACATATCTCCCAACGACGTTATAGACATTATGTACAAAATAGTATTATTTTTAAGTTTAATATTATATTTATGTTAGTCTGTAAGGTATATATATTAATATGGGCCAATAATATACTTGTATGTTTTGTTGCGTAGAGGTCCTTTGGAGAGGTTGATATAATGTGACGCTCCCGCTTCTTATTTCTGAATTACCGATGAAGGATGTAACCTTGATTAGGTTTGGGCTCCTGCCCAAAGAAAGATCTATTGCAAGAAAAAGGGAAAGGTCTATGGGTTATGGAATGAGATTAGGATGGATTGATGCTGGGATATTGCAATAGGAACGTCACCTGCCATTATCATGATTACTGAACATTGTAAGGTATTATTATTATATTTCCTCGCCTATTTCCAATAGCGTTTATTAATTCCCTCTTTTCGCCTGCTCTGTCTAGTACTTTTTTTATTTGTAATCCTTTCCTTCCAGTTAATCGTGTTCCAATGAAAGTTCAGATTTCACAGCTATTTGTTTTCATGGAAAGCCTTCATACTAATTGAACGAAATTTAAATAAATAAGCAAGAAATCTTTGACCAAGAACTTATAGCGTGATATCACTTTTCTAGGACACGAAAATGTACATATAGGCGCGCACCTATTTAGGTACGTGCCTATATTTACATTGATAATAAACAAAACACAAATTATGATATACTTTTGCATAGTAGAACCTTAGATCTATGAGGCTTTTTATAGTAGTAAAAGTGTTTATACTCTTTTTAACATTTGTCGGGGTCCAGTTAAGTAATCGATACTATCTCCAAATTTGTATACTTTAAATAGATTGAAACTAGTCAGCTTTTCCAAACACTATATAGTAAACTCTATAAAATATTCATAATGAAGTTAGTTAATTTTAATATAAGTATTGTATAGATACGGTAAAAGTAAAAAAACTTGGATATTTGACAGAGTTCACATTTAATACTCGGGGTGACAAAGTCAGGGCAGGTCGTTAGTTACATATTAAAAAGACCTTGTTTCGCGACAATTATGACGGCGAATCCCATCCCCATTCACGAGTGAAATATAACAAAAGAAACGGGCACATTCGTAGTCGCGGCGTCCAATTAACATTTGATACACTGAGCTTTGAGGCGCTTCACACAACACATTACAAAAACTACAGAATTGACATTCATATCTGTCTATGTTTAAGATGTCTTTTATGCTAATCTAGGGAAAGGAAAAAAACTTAGAATGTACCAGGTGCTTCTCTTTCCGCGCAGATCGTAAAAGCCGATTGAGGGAATGGGCAAGATTGGAATCATGTTAATGGGCGATACGGCTAACAACTCATTACTATTTTAATTCTTTTTCTATCTTATCACCCACTATCATGCTAAGCGTGGCCTTTGGGTCTTACGGACCTGGGCTTTGTCTAATCTGTAAAGGATAAGACGTAAAAATGTATCTGTATCTACATTAAAGAGCCAGGCTCTTGTCGGTATCATTGTTTCCTGTCATTTTTCAGCAGAGATAATGGAGTGTCGAGGAGATTATACTAGTAAACTTAAATAGTCCTAGTGTGCAGCTTCCCCAAGATATTTTCCTTTACTATAAGCTGGTGGTAGTGGTTGAAAATGACCGTACATAAGAACAAACTCAGAGGTATAATTCGCTCGTATAGTGAGGATAAAATTCATACCCTACAAAATTGCAGTACAGTCCTTAGTGCAAAGAGTGAAAGTGAAGTGATTTACCTTTTTGAGATGCAAATTTGTATTGTGATTTATTAAAGACATACTCGTATTATGTAAAATCAAAATAACTATTGTTTAAATTTTCCCTTTCTATCTTTCTTTATCCTCATTATTTTATATTTGAGGCGCTTCACAGCATTGTCCTAGTTAGCATGTCTGTCGCATTTCTTTCTTTTTTATTTTTGTCTTTTTCAATTGTTCTCTGTTTTGCAAATGGCACGTTTTTAATAATCCTCGTCTGTGTTTTGTCTATTGCAGACTGCCTTGAAAGAGTTAAGTATGAATGGAATAAAGAAATATTATTTAATGTGTCCCTAAAGTAATATTTCATAATTTAATTTAATCAATGTATTTCTTAACGGTGACTCTATTTATCATCATGATATTTATGTGTTTGAATTTTTGTAGATTATATTCAAAGCTATAATTTTTATTCCCTTTCTTTGTCGCTATATAAAGTTACGTATACCTATACAATATGTAACAAAAACCCTGTCCGATCCTTGTAGGAGCAACTCAGACCGTCAATATGAACAAATTTTCCTATGGGACTATTTGACGGTCTAAGTTGCTCCTACAAGGATCGGACAGGGTTTTGGTTGCATATTGTATAATCTGTGTTTATTATTTATATCTTTCGGAAGTTGTAAGCTTTTTAAATTAGTATAATAGGCTTCAAAAAAAGAAATATATTACTTCCCTGCTGATTTGAAAGAAAAGAAGAATTGTACAATGTACATTCTATATGCATAAGTATATCCTAAGCATATAGAATGTAACAAGCATTATGTGATAGAAATTGTACCTATATTGTGCTGGATGTTTATCGATATATGTATTTGTTATAAAATATAGTATCGTTGAGTTAGTATCCCATAACACAAGTCTCGAACTTACTTTGGGGCTAGCTCAATCTGTGTTATTTGTACCTATGTATTTATTATTATATATCTAGGATACGTATAGAAAAATATAAAATGATAAGTGTAGGTCTGCTAGGATCATAGCAAGTGGAAGTTCATAGTCCCATAGCACTCGAAAACTTACTTAGGAGCTAGCTCAATTAGTGTTATTTGTCCATATTTTGCCTACCCCTGTAAGAAATAGGCGTGATAATATGTATGTATGTTAGCTTAATGAAAATTTTATCTCCACTACCATCGGGAAGCCATTTTTTCGTAACAAATTGGGTGCTCGCCAAATCGTAGTTCATGTTTATAAACACGTCTTTTGCTTTTATGCATTTTGCCCCGATGACGTAGTGTGGGATGTTTAAAAATTTTTAGTCTGTGTCTGTATATCTGTGTTTGTCTGTAGCACCGTAACTTCAGAACGAATAAATCCATTTTGTTATTTGTTTGAAAGATGCCATAATCAAGCATGGTTTTAGCTATGTTTGATCGAAATCGGTTGAGCCGTTTACAAAATAGAAGACCACTAGAGAAATTAGGAGATTATTTTTTTATTAGGAGATTATTTTAGATAATTTGATTAACTTAAGAATTCTGTAAATTAGGAGTTTAATTGTATTTCGTAAGCCCATATTCTTAAAAAATATGCCCTCCTAAATCAGTCACCCACTATGTATATGTTATGCAACCAATTAAGAAGGTTTACTTTTGTATTAAATTGACTGGAAAAAACAGTACTCCAAAAGTGCGGTTTATTATGAACTAGCTGCGCCCCGCGGTGTCGTCGCATAAAGTAGCCTATGTGTTAATCCAGAGGCAGTTTCCTGCATACCAAATTTTATCAAAATTGGTCCAGCCGTTTCCGCGAGAAGAAGTAACAAACACACTTACAAACTTTCGCCTTTATAATATTAGTGATACTGCGAGAATTTCCTGTGATTATTTTATGTCACGCATTCAATAGTTTGACGAAACAATTCTGTAAAGCAAACATTATAAAAGCAATTTTGTTCAATTGCTTAAACTTTCACACTCACGTCCTCTAACATATTCTCTATGTCTGTTGTTAGAAATAAAACCTCAAAAACTTTACAAAGCGATGTGTTTATTATAGAGCTGCATTTACCGCGTAGCAAGTAACAATTTCAATGCCCCGCTTCAATTTGAAACTCCTATTTTCAACCTGAATTCTACCTTACTACGATCCCATAAGACTGAAAATCATTCGTGCTAGAATTTGTAGTATGCTTTACCGCAGAGTTTCATTCGTCAAACTCAAACTACCAAAGCCAATTTAGATCTTCATATAACATGAGAAAAATTGATACGAGCTTCCCGTGTCGTGCGAAGAGTGAGAGCTAAACCGCATTAATTTTACCGTTCTAAAACACTTTATTTAAAACAGAATAATGTTCAGTATCGTTTGGCTAAAGTTAAGATTAAAGTGGGGTGTCAGAAGTCGGAACTTAGTCTGTCTTGTGACATCTTGTTATATCTTATTTATCTGGATGACGTGGAAGGTGATTATCCTCTTGAGACTGAAATGAATAGGGGAATAGTGAGTGAAGTTAGTTTAAGTGTGCTCCTTTTTGTACACTTCTGAAAATTTCTCACTAAATTATCTAATTTTTTGGCTCTATGAAAAATAAGACATCTCGAAATGATTGGGATATGACGAATAGTGATAAATTGAATTAAAAAATATTTTTAATTTTATTTTGTAAACTTATAATATAATATATTTTTATGTAGTTCACCTTTGTGAAGGAATAGCAGTCATAGGTTTTTCTAATATATTTTTTAATCATGCACGCTTTTCATTACCTTCTCTGCTACGTCCCTAAGGAGAACTGGTAGACAAATATGCTTAGCAAGTTTACCATTTTGTGTTAAAGATTTTTAGATTATTTTGCAATAAATATTTAAGAATATTTTAGAGAGATCATCTTTTAGTTTTAAACTCGCAACAGCTGTATTATTCTGGAGTTAAGGTAAGAAACAATTGCTTATCTTAACTTAATAATCATACAGCTGTTAGAGTTCTCTAAGGGATTTTCGGAGAAATTACTTTTGGAAGCGATGTTGGCAAAGTGGTTAAGGCAACGGTTGTAGGTCTGTGAGGCACGAGTTCAATCCTCACTAGGCGCGACTTGTAATCATGTCATTTTTAACCCCCGACTAAAAGAGGGGTGTTATGAGTTTGACGCCAATGTCTGTCGTTCTGTCCGTCTGTCTGTCTGTCTGTGGCATCATAGCGCTCGAACAGATGGACCGGTTTTGATGCAGTTGTTTTTATGTGGAAGCAATTTCCCTAGCGGTGGTTTCCCTAATGTTTGGTGAAAATCGGTTAAGCCGTGTAATAGTTATTGTGGATTAACGCTTGAAAGTCAGGGCTTTCTCTAGCAAATAATAGATAGCGCTACGGATATCCATATGACTTTGGTAGTTCCGCTACTCATCACTAGATGGCGTTCTTGAGAAGACCTACACCCTAGTGACTATGTGTGAAAAGGAGAACATAATGGCAAAACAGTCCAAAATATCGTCATTGTGTGCTTCTCTATCCATTTGTATGTAGTACTTTTATTAAAACGTATTGAGTTGTTCTCAAATAATGAGTCAAAAAAAAAACTCTTTTTGTACAAGCTTTTATATTGAGGCCAAAGAACTAATTAAGACAAATTAAATAAGCCTAAACTTTAAAGAATTGCGTCGTTTTATTACTGAGTGCCATCGACTATCATCTGTTCTTGTGATCAGACCCTAGACATCGTCTACCATGAAGTGCTTGTCAAGACAAATCAATCGATTCTATTCGATAAGGTTATGTTGTTTATGAGTGAGTTCTGGCGAATATCTCTTGGCTCCATCATCAGAACAGCTCTTTGATTCCATAATATTATATTGTTATCCGACTAACATAAGTGTGCAAAATTTCAGCTCAATCGGTTAAACTCGTTGAAAATTGAGTTGCTAGATTGACCTAAACAAACATACAAGATACATTGCAAGTTAAATACAAGCTTGTAATATTGACTAAGTAACACACTAGTTTCCAAATTCAATTCAATCTACACAGTATCGGTTCAACAAGATCTGATAGCCTTTATAAATAGCCTCACAGATTCAATGGGTCCGATATCCCTTTCGGGACCGCCGTGTCAGTTACTGGTGTAATTAAATCGAAGTATCATGTTAAGTTTCGGTGTGATTGTTGATTTGTGAACTTTGACATGACATGGTAATTTAAATTATTTGTCAAAAAATTTATTTCAAGGGCTGGTGGCAAATGGGATCCAACTCCTGACTAAAACTACTACTAAAATATTAATTAAAAATTACTACTAAAATATAAACTAAAATATTATTGAATCATAGTCAAAAACACACCTGAACCCGGCAACTTTCAAACAAAAAAGTGTAGAAATCAGTTTATTTGTTTCGATGCTATATTTCAGCAGACATTTATTATTATTATTCACTCTTCAAGTCTTTTGTGTTGGGGGTTATAAACAAAGTTAACTCATGACAACTCCATAATCGTAAATAATACTACTCGTACATGCATGATACGATGTAAAGACTACATGGTTGTTAATGCCTTTTTTAACGGCTATGAAAATTAAATTACAAGCAAACTTAGGTAGGTACATAATGTAAAAAAACTGACTGTATTCTACGCTTTTTAAGGGAGAGACTGTGTATTAAAAAAAAAAAAACAAAAATTTAATAATATATTTTATATGTTGCAATGGCAACACTGCCTCTTCTCTTTTGTAACGCTGTGTGTGCTAATCAGTTTTAATAAAGAAAATTCAAATTCCAAGTTGTTTTGTTGTTTTATTTGGAATTTGAATTTTCTTTATTAATACTGATTAGCACACACAGCGTTACAAAAGAGAAGTGGCAGTGTTACCATTGCAACATATTAAAATATTTTTGTCTTTTTTTTATAAACATTGACAATGCTAAAAATTGTTTTTATAAAAACTTACCCGAGCAAAGCTTGGTCGCCCAGCTAGTTATAATTAACTGACCAATTGTAACTTGAACTTTATTAATAGTCAGCATTAGTGTCAAAAGCAAGCTAAATGTGCTTACTTTGGACACTAACCGTAATGTTATGACACAACAACAACTTTACGACGAACTTTATTCTCCAAATAAATAAAAATATACTGTTTATTGTCCTTAAAAATACATAATAGGTTTAAGCTTACTTCCGAAACAACACAAACACATCTTACATGTAACGAACGTTGACATCGCGCCGGAGACATTTTCTCGGAACACCCTGTATATTGAAATTTATGCCGCTCTTGAGATTAGACGGAATAACTTTGAGCGATGTAAGATATTAAAAAAAGTTGGCATGAATTTGATGATATTATATTCAATATAAACTCCTCACTTGGATGGGCGACCATTAGTGGCACTGTCGTCATGGTATGGTATTCGTTAAGTCATGCCAGATGCCTTTAGACAGTTTTAACAAGTGTGACATAAAAATGAATTGTTGAATTTAAAATACTTTTTTCTTTTTCCGGCACGGAGGAGCTTTAAATAAATAAATAGGGACAGATTACACTGTTTGAGCTAGCGCCAAAGTAAGTTCGATACTTATGTTATAGGATACAACTCAAAGATACTATATTTTATAAAAAATATATATAATATAAATAAACATCCAAGACCTAAGACAATTTGAAGAAGGCCATTTTCGAACTTGCCCTGACCGGGGATCGAACCATGGGCCTCAGGGTGACAGACTAGCTCGCCACGGAGGTCATCATAGCTCGAGAAATGTTTAGGCCATTAAATAATATCTCCGTGCTTTGGAAGGCACGCTAAAAGGGTGCTCACGGCTGTCATAATGCCCAGTCAGATTGAAAGATGTGACGCCAGTGGTGGCCATTTACATAAAAAAAAGAATAGTTGAATTAAAAATGTGTCTTCCTTTTGTAAAACCAACTAAATCGAATCGATCAACCAATGGAACTCGACGAAGGGTTTTTTTTCTATCAATGCAATCGACTTTTCATAATATTTTACCAACAAATAGATTTAAATTACAAATAGGCAGTGAGACATTTACGTCTGGAGATATAACATTAGTCAAACAGATGTGTCTCGTCGTTTGTTCGTATGTAATGTGTTTTATTACTAACCATGAATAAAATTTGCGTTTCATGGGCCGTTGCGTCACATTTGGGGAAAATCTGGCGAAAATTATTACATGAAGATTAAAACTGCAGTAAATGTGTATCTAACTTAAGATATTGATAGCCTGCTCCGTATTTAATAAATAACTAATGCTATTTAATAAATAACTAATGCCACTGACATAGAAGTTAAAAACAATATTGAAAATAAAAAATGGGGCTTAGCTCAGCTGTCTATTCTTAAACTGATAAAACATTAAAAATTTCCGACTGCGTTTAAAGTAAATTCAAATTGAATAAAAGTATGCAACAGTTGTACCTATAAATAGGGTAGAAAAATACGAGTGGCGCAGGTAACATCGAAGACGATGACGTCATCAAGAATTTTTTGACCTACTTACACAACGTTGCAATCAATACCATTTCTACGGCAACTTTTCCAAAAAACTATAAAACAAAAAAAAAACAAAGAAATTTATGAAAATGTTTTACAATGTTTGGTAAATACCAGGTATCTATGGGAATTCATTTTTTATTTGACGTCTTCCTAGTGACTATGTTATGTTGGCAGTATGGTAGATCTAAAGAAAAAAGTTCTCAGTCTATGGCTAGGTGTATCTTTTAGGCGAAATTACGACACATGTGCTGTTATGGGGAGCAGACTATAGACTTAAAAGTCAGATAACAGTACAGGAATAGAAAAATCCGATTAGGGATACTACTAAGTATAAAAATATTTTAACTTCTTCAAAATTTCTCACATTGAGGAAGTTAATATTTCATTTTTCTAATTTTAGGTGAAACATGACGAAATAAATTTTGACAAATAGTCAAGATTTTTATTTTGTACTTACTAAATATTAACTTATTAAATTATTTCAAAAATGGTAAGTAACGACATTATTTTGAATGGAGCATATTAACAAATATATTTTTAAGGTACGTCAACTTAAGCCTACAGTAATTTCCATATAATCCGCGTTATTCAAATTCCTTTACAGATTAGAACTTTTTGGATGTGTTCCTGTGAAATTATTGGGGATTTTAGTATATTTACGTTAAGCCTTCTCGTGACTCGATCAAAGTATTAGCGAAAGGAGTACGGCTTAAGAGTTGCTAATGAGGTAAGGAATTACAAGTCTCTGAACTAGATAGACAAATAATTACAGATTAGGTACTTATTTATAGTTAAATGCTTTTTATAAAGAGATAATACGAAACCGATATTGATAAAATTTCAATGGGAATTGATAATCTCCTCCTTTTTTGGAAGTCGGTTAAAAAGGGATGTTGAAAGGTTTATTTATAACGCGTGTTATGTGATTATGTGGCAACCTTGTTATTGCATAGGAAGATTTGATAGACATTTACCGTCGGGCTGTATGTTTGTTTATCAATACCACTTAAGTATAATTATTCAATATAAAATTGAATTCAATAATTGCAGATTATTAGGAAGAAAAAATTGCAAAAGGTTGCTTTTACAGACAGATAATAAAAGGGGTGGGTATTGGTTCCGTTGCATATTGTGGAAATTGAATTCAGACACAGCAGAAACCGAGGACAAAATCTAAGTTTTAGTAAATAAGGTCATACCTCAAAACAAATATTTCAATGGGATATTATGATAATAGATCTGATATATGTGATATTATGATATAGATATAGATAGTCAAGCGTTCTCTATACATATATAACTTTTCCGACATTAAAATAATATAATACTACGTAAAAAATAACTAGATAAAACATCACATTATTTTGTGGCGTTTCCGTTCACCTAAAGTGCGAAAATAAATATTTTATACCCAGGAAACTACTAAATTAGAAGTATTTACTCGTATAGGAACTAAAAGGAGAAATGTAGCTGTCATGTTAAAATAAAACTGCATATTTGTTTTGACAGCTCTTGTAACCAGCGGACTTCAGCTAATCTAAATCAAGCAATGACGAAAATAGATACAAGCGATGCGACACGCGACGATAACAAATAAATCGCGTCGACTTTATGTCGGCAACAAATAAACTAAGTAATAGATGTGACACTAATATAAATGTGGAACGCGGATGCGTGCGAACATTCATTGTTCAATTTTTGTGTCTCCATCCGTCGTATACTGTGAAACTCCACCAAAGTTGCCGTATACTATAGAAACTCTGGGCCAAATTAGTAACACATTATATTCTCAAACCGGAAAGCGGAAGCTCGATAAGTCCGGAAAGAGATGGAGGGACCGGACGAGCTTGACTCCAACTGCAGGGATTGGGTCTCGAAGGCTCTTGACCGAGAGAGTTGGAGTGCTGGAAGGAAGGCCTTTGCCCTGCAGTGGGATAGTACACGCTGAAAATAGAAATATACTCGTAATATTAACTACACCATATGTAAATTAAGTAATGAAATACAAGAAACAAGTGACGCAAAACGCGACGATAACAAATGAATCGCGCCATGATGTGAAACGATTGAATACCCGTAGATGTGACACTGATATAAAAGGGGAACGCGGATGCGTGTGAGTATTCATTGTTCAACTATTGTGTCTGTACTCGTCGTATTGGGTAAGGCTCCACCAAAGTTAAACTTAGCGGTTCGGTCTTTTAACAACCAATATTTTGTGATGCTTTGTTTATTACGAAGATTTTATTTTTGGCTTCGAAAATAATTAAATTAAAAGCATGGAAAACTTATATGTAATGACAAAATTAAACTACATTTACAATATAAGAAACAAGTGACGCAATTGCGTCGATCACGAGTCGGCAACAAATAAACTAAGTAATAGATGTGACACTAATATAAATGTGGAACGCGGATGCGTGCAAACATTCATTGTTCAATAATGTTGTGTCTGCACCCGTCGTATAGGGTAAGGCTCCACCAAAGTTGAGCTTAGCTGTTCGGTCATTTAACAATCAATATTTTTGGCATTATTTTATGATGCTTTGCTTTTGACGAAGACTTTATTTTTGGCTTTGAAAATAATTGAATCAAGCATGCATAAATGTTTAATAAAATATTTTCATATGAATACATATTCAATAATAATTATTTAAAACTAAAAAATTTACTACAACATAAAACTACACAACCGATTTCATGAAATTACTATGGAACCACCACATTAAATAAAACAAAAAATTTTAAATTGATTTAGTCATCTTCGAGTAATTGGGGAGCATACATAGAAAAGATATAGGTAATACAAATGGATAACCTCCTTTTCTGAACTCTGTTAAAACGAGAGACTCTTAAAAGTTTTCTAACATAATTTTCGATAAACCGATGTGTCTTTGCGCCAAATTTCGTGTCGTTGATGGATGGTTTATAAGAAGTTATTAGACAAGAGTATTTTTGTGTAAGTCGGATGAATGGGAAAATTCTCTCGTAGATTGGTTGGTACTTTTGCGGAATTTGATTTATGATCATAATGTTAACTTTCACTTTTCCTTTAGGTCTTTTTTTCGATTTATAAAAAGACTAGCCGAAAAATAAGAAGGCTAAGATAAATTTATTATGAGATTTTTTTCAAACGCACAAATGTTTCTTACACTTGCTAGCTGCATTTGTGCACTGACGGCGCGTCGTCCTTTACATTTTTCTATGATAGAAAGTATCCTGTTTGTACGAATTTTTGCATTTTAATATTAGAAAAATAAGATACAAATGGAAAAATAAGATAGAAGCTCTGCTCTGCCTTCGTGGTGCAGTGGACCCAGAGGTCGTGGGTTTGAATCTCACTGGCATATCAAGCTAGCATACTTTGTAAGAAGTTGTTTCCAGTCTGGTTAGGATATTGCAGGCCTGAATCACCTGGTTACCAGAGAAGAAAGATGATTCCGTGTTTCGGAAGACATGTATAAACTATGGGTCCCGAACGCCATCTAGCGTTTGCTTATCAAACCTATCCAAGGTCCACTGGTTATGGTCTACCCCTTGGGTTGCGGAGGCCAGACGGCATTCGCTTTCGTGTAAAAACAAGTAATCTCGTCAAACCAAGGTTAGGTTGCGGACCCAGGGCTCTGTAGCTTCACCGCTGAGGATGCAACAGGGAATACGCTCGGATGATGATTTAATAATAAGATAGATGCCTGGTGGGTACTCCACCGACGAAAGCTTTAAACTATTAAACAAGAAAAAGATACAAATACATATCACGTCTTTATCCCTAGCGAGGCAGTCAGAGTCTAGGACGTTAAACATAAAGGCCACGTTCAGCGCACTAGTGGGCGTGAAGATGAAGAAAGGGATTCAAATTGCGATGGGTTGCTAGCTGCGTAGTCGTAGATCGTGCGAGTAGTATACAAGGTGTAAGGAACATACTAGTAATAAATCGAACCAGGGGCTAAATTAGATCACTTTCCATACAAAAGTGTGCAGCCGCTCGGGCAATCTGTATGGAAAAGTCGATTGTTTTTTTGGTTTTTTAGCTGTTATTTCAATTTAATTATACTATGGTGATCTATTTATTTGTAAATATGTAAATTATCCTATCTTAGCTATTTAAATAAAAAATTGTACCAAAACACAAGCAAATTCTTAGAAATCACTTCATTTTCTCTCTGCACATCATTCTGAATCAAAATATGTTTTGGTCTAACTGAATTCTATTCCTGATATTACCCCTATGGAGTTACTTACATTAACATTTCACAAACTAAATCCATCCTTAAATCTAATGGTTAAGGGTTCAAATTTGAAAACCAATTGTGGCATTTGATAAGCAGTTATCTAGGGAAACTATCTTAACTTGATTCGAGTATTGCAGTTTCTAGAACTTGCAGATTTGATAGGGTTAACTTTGTGCAGAAGCGTCTCTTGTACTGTAAACTGGGCAAGTTATGGAAATTAAGTTAGTTCTGTGCTTATCTCTAGAAGTTGTGTTTCGGAATCAAACATTTATTATGTAGGCTCCGCTCCCCGTGGAAATGGGATGAAAACTGTCTTACGAGTATGTCATTCCCCTGGTCTCAAATCAGTGATTGAAGCTTGAAGAGGTAACGAACAGACAGACAGATAGACGACCTCCGTGGTGAGGTGGTCACTATGCTAGTCCACCACCCAGAGGTCCCGGGTTCGATCCCCTTTTTCAAATTGTCCTGGGTCTTGGATGTTTATCTATATATGCATTTGTTATAAAATCTAGTATCGTTGAATTAGTATCCCATAACACAAGTCTTGAACTCACTTTGAGGCTAGCTCAATCAGTGTAATTTGTCCCTATATATTTATTTATTATATAGTTACTTTCGCATTTTTTTTTAGTAAGAATTTTTTAGTAGAAATATTAGTAAGAAAGTAAGAATATACTACCGTAAAATAATGAACTCTCTTAAATTATTAAAATCATGGATGATAACTGTGCGAATTGAGTGATCTTAGGCATTCATTGACGTCATTCATCAGTTGAAATTTTCACAGATGATGTATTTCTGTTGCCACTACAAATAAAAAATACTAAAAACAGAAAAATTAATACTAAAGTGCTCCCATACAACAAACATGATTTTTATTGATAATGGTACGGAACCTCTCATGTGCGAATCCGACTCGCACTTGGCCGGCTATTTTTTATATTTTATAGTTCACCAAACAATTAATTTTAAATATAGACAAAATGGCTGGAGGCTTGAGAAATGTGAGCTGTTTGTGTATGTATTGTAAAAAGGAAGTTTTTATAGCAACTCTTACGTCAAGAGTAGCTATAAAAAAATGGTTTTACAGTTTTAAATTTATTACAATCCGCTATTTTCCAACAAGTCAAATAAGATACTTTTTCGAAACGTCTATACGTACATTTTCTATGGGATTTGTTGAAATACAGGCAGATGACGTCTAGTTTCTTCAAGGGCCTGACACGCTTTAATAGAGTGAGATAGTCTTATTGAGATTTCTAAAAGAAGAAAAATAAAAGAGTGCCGTGTTTTGTCTCTGTCACCGGCCGAACATTTTTTCATGGTTGGGTTATAGGCACACTTCAAATTGCATATACATACTTAAAGTGTGCCTATAACCCGACCATGAAAAAAATATACGTAGTATTATTAATATGTCTATCTCTTATCCCTGGACGCTCGGTGGCAAATCTACACTACTTATATATTCCAAAGCTTTGAGTTTCTTGGAGTCAAATGACGCTCTTATTAGCATTTTTTCTGCAATAATAAATCTAAAATCGCGTTAAAATCGATGTGTTCATAGACAAGTGACATTATTTTGCGACTTTCTATTTTCTTATCAGCATAAAATAATTTATTTTTGATCCAGGAAAATACCCAATTATTGCCATTTTCAACAATACAAAACAAAATATCCTCGTATACTATTGTGTCTTCTCCTGGCTAAGAAGAGGCGTTTTTCTTAAATGGTATAATATAATAGGGATTTAGACGGGAAATTATTATTTTAATTAGTCCGTCGTCAACTAAGTTATCCAAAAATAAAGGACCCATAATTTTTCGTTCAGCAAAGTAGTTAAAATTCACCAAGATAACAGCGCTTCGAAGTTTCGGAGTGGTGGATTTTCGTCATCTTTGATTAAGAATCGTAGCTGATCGTGACGTCACGTGTCAAATTTTAATGTGCTGTATCTTCGTAACTTTTTTCAAATCAGAGAAAATAAAAAATACGTAAACCATTTTATATTAATCTATGCTATAAATAAAAAAAATTGTTTTTTGAATTGAAATTAAATTGCTGATAATAATTATTAAATACGTAATGGGGATGTACCCTATTACGTAAGAAATGTTATCAGCGATTTAATTTCAAACACTTGCCTCAAAAAAGTCCAGCCTCAGCGATCCTCACCCTTGGGGATCCGATCCTCGCGCAGTCGACTGTGAAATAACATCCGACTTACACTACACCTTTTATACCCCCGACAAAAAAGAGAGGTTTATAAGTTTGATGCTAATGTCTGTCTGTCTTTGGCATCGTAGCGCTCAAACGGATGACCGATTTCGATGCGGTTACGTGAACGCAAGTTCCCTTGCAGTGGATCTTAGCTGTTTGAGGAAAATCGAGCCGTTTAAAAATTATTGGGGGTTACAGCTTGAAAGTCAGGGTTTTCCCTAAAAAATTATAGATGTCGCTATAATAGCGTACGTATACGAATCGTATCGGTAGTTCCGCTTTTCATCACTAGATGGTGTTCTTGAAATTTTAACTCAGGGGATTTTTAATTTGATTTTTCAAACAAACTTATTACATTCATATTTCATAGCATTTTTTTTTTAAGAATTTGCCCACCTAATATTATAAATGCAAAATTGGGTTTGTATATTTGTTTATTTGTTACCTCTTCACGTTTCAACTACTGAACCTATTTAGATGGAATTTGGTATGTATAGTTTGAGACCCAAGGACATAAAATAGTTTTTATCTCGAAATTCCCACGGGGAGCGAAGCCCACAGGCACAACTAGTATTTATAGTTTGTTCCAAATGGTGAACTTGCAGCGCAGCAAGTTCGTCATTAGGAACTTTCATAACGTTCACTTCACCATTCATAACGTTCTCCATTCCATAGCCCCATCGTAATATTTTTAGCCACTGGAAGACCACCTGGACAACTTCCCCTAAAGACTTTTAAAATAAAATAAATATATAGAGACAAATAACACTGATTGAGCTAGCTCCAAAGTAATTTTGAGACTTGTGTTATGGAATACTAACTCAAAGATACTATGTTTTTTTAACAAATAACGTTTAAAGATAAACATCCAAGACCCAGAGCAATTTGAAAAAGGCCATTTTCCAACTTGCCCCGACCGGGGATCGAACCCGGGACTTCTGGGTAGCGGACTAGCATGGTTATCACTACGCCACGGAGGTCGTCGTTTTAAAACGACAGATAAGAAGCGGATTGCAGCCAGCGTTTTCCTGCAACCTTGCTTGGGTCGTCCCACAGACAAAGATTATCTTCTGCGTAAAAAGAACCCACTCGCCGAGTGCGACAGATAATACTATAACTGTCAAACTCACAAGAGCAAAAGAGATAGTGATCATTTTGGCACAGAGACAAGATTTCATACAAAACATATAAGCCACTATAATCCTGGCTCAAACATCGTCCAACGAAAATTGGATGTTTCCCACTGTAAACTTTGTAATTCGAAAGTTATTTGACTTGGAAAAATGGTATCCTTATAGACCTAGCATTTTTTTTACTGCGTAAATCGTACGGCTTTACCGATATAGTTCGTGTAGCCGAACTATATCGGTATAGTTACAACCCTTTAAACTCATTCAAAAATAATTCGTTTTTGGTTCGAGTAAGTAAGGTGTGGAATGAACTGCCTGCGTCTATATTCCCAGAGAAGTACAGTCCCGGGACATTCAAAAGTAGATTGAATGGGTATCTTTTGGATAGGCATGCTTCATCCTAGTCTTCATCGTCGCTTACCATCAGGTGAGATTGAGGACAAATGCCTAAACCAATATATTGTAAAAAAAAAAACGCTATATCCATCTTGTACCTTCTAAATCTATGGGCCGTTCAAACCAACAAGTAGGTAGGTGGTGCGTTCGCCGGTACGTCGCAACCTTTCAGGACCTTGGTGGTTGTTGTAAATAACCGTACAAAACTGTTCACTGCGCCGGATCCCAGAAAACCTCTTAGTTATTATTTAGTGGTCATGGTCAACTCGACCCATGTCTTATACGAAGTGGTCCCAATTGCCTATTAACGAATATATTGTCGCAAGTGTTGGAATGATTTACGTCAAATAATTTAGTATTAAATGCAAACAAAACTAAATGTGTTAAGTTCTGCTTACCGAATGTTACAAAAGTTTCAACACGTTTACTTATTAATAAGGAAGCAGTAGATGTGGTAGATAACACAACGTTTCTGGGAATATCGCTTGATTCCGAATTGCAATGGGGTGCCCATATTAAAAAAATTGCGGTTAAACTTAGCTCTGCAGCCTACGCGGTTAGAAGAATTAGGCAGATGACGGACGTTGATACAGCGCGTTTGGTATATTTTAGTTACTTCCATAGTGTTATGTCCTATGGAATATTGCTATGGATGGGGTAATGCTGCAGACATGAATACCATATTTGTTTTACAAAAATGCGCTGTCAGGTCTATATATAAACTAGGTGCTAGAGAGTCTCTAAGGGAACGTTTTAAAGACATAAATATTTTACTCTCCCTTCGCAATTCATCTATGCGAACATTATGTACGTACGTCAGAATAAACATACATATAAGAAAAATTATGATATTCATAGTATTAACACTAGAAATTAAAATAAATTAGCTATCTCAGCTTTTCGGTTAGAAAAAACAATAAAGTCTTTTGTGGGTCTCAGCTTGCGTCTTTATAATAAAATTCCAGATAATGTAGTAGCGTTACCATTATCTAAGCTTAAGACTGCCATTAAAAATCATTTATTAAAAAATGCTTATTATCATATAATGACTATTTATCTGATCAAAATTCTTGGAAATAGTTGACTGCAAATTTTAATTGTACTAGGGACCAATACTGAACTGGATTTCTTTCGGCGTAATCTTCCCAGCAGTGGTCGTTCCGAAACGCTAGAAGTTTTTAGCTTTTGCACTAAAATAATATTTAAAAAAAATGCCCTTAAATAAGAGATAAATTTATCCTACATTGAATAAAAAAAATTGACTTTGACTTTGACTATAAAAAGGGACAAATGGTCCCTGGGACCAGTTTCATGTGGGACAAATTGTCACCTACAACTTGTTCCCTAACTCGTACATGTTTATAAACTCACCAGGTACAAT
The DNA here is from genome assembly GCA_943193695.1 of Acrobasis suavella. Taxonomy (NCBI): domain Eukaryota; kingdom Metazoa; phylum Arthropoda; class Insecta; order Lepidoptera; family Pyralidae; genus Acrobasis; species Acrobasis suavella. Next base: position 5,427,896 of record OW971943.1, read on the forward strand.
TCAGGTCTAGTGAGAAACGGACTCGTGCCTAACAAATAGTTAACCAGTTAACCTTTTGGCCACTATCGCCTCTCAATTTCCTTAATTTGAAAAGAACTGTTTCCTCAAGAAAACAAAAACAATCATGAAACACTTACAAGTCTTACAACAAGTACAATACCATCAATCTTCCCGGCATCCAATTATCTGACGTCACTGGAAGACTAATTAATTTTTACTCATTGTCAACTCGTTTACTTCCCAATGACACTGTTAAATACGGTCATAATTTTAACTCGTTTTTACGTCGGATTGTCTTTTAATTGTTAATTATTTTTGTTCCAGGTAAGCGAAAGATGGAGTTTTTAAGTGAAAAAATTGTTTGATCTTTTCTAGGTAAGCAGTTTTAATGTTGGCAAATTATTTTTTGACGTATCATTAATAGGCACTTTGTAATCAGTATTTGACTTACCTATCTTATGTAAAGCGGTTTTCATTTTCTAGACAATTTTAATAGGTACTTATTTTGATACATATCTATGTTAACCTTTCAATTTATAATGTATTCATCCAGAGTTTTTTATAATTTTTCATACGAGTCTCAGAACATAAAACTATTCCTTTAGTTAGGAGTATAAGAAAGACTTCAGTTTTAATTTCTAAACATATTCCGGGACACTTACAGCTGTGGATTTTGTGTCACGTCTGAGTGTTACGGAATGTGTTAAAATGTAGAGTTTTTAATTTCAGCAAATGAAATTTTCTACATCTTCATTTAACTTGAATCAACACACTAAATCAGTTATCCAAACTACACTCGCATACTAATGCCCGTAACACTCAGTGTCAAGTGGCATTCTGCCTCAACTAAATTCTGACTAACTTACTGAAACTGCACTAAGTCTGAGTGGGCTGCTCGCTACGGTGACTTGGCGGTGCTTAATGAAGGCAGCAATATTCAGTTTGAGAGTAATATTATATTAATCCTTCAGCACATAAATCGCAGACACAATTGAATTCAATTGTTCTTTTGACCCGATCGGGCCAATCGGTGCTTGAACAGTTAAAATATCATTTTATACGAGTACTATATTTCAATATTCATTTCTGTTCTTTTTAGTTTAATTTTTCTTAGTTTTTAGTTTTTATTGTTTTAATGGTATATATTTTTAAATACGAGTATCATACAGGTTTATTCGAAAATTAATTGTTATATAGTCATTAATTTTGGCTATGCTTCCTAAACTCAAATTATTACAATATATTCTAGTTTCTCACTTTTTTCAAATTTAAATAAATCTCGGTTGAAATAAAAAAAAATACATATTGATATCTAAATATATATATATATATATATAACTCAAAGGTGATTTACTGACTGACATAGTGATCTATCAACGCACAGCCCAAACCACTGGACGGATCGGGCAGAAATTTGGCAAGCGGGTAGATGTTATGACGTAGGCATCCCCTAAGAAAGGATTTTGATAAATTACACCCCTACGCGAGCGAAGCCACGGGCAAAAGCTAGTTTTTTCATAAAATTTTTAACCATCGTCGACCATGTTAGAATCAGTGATGCTGAACTACTTTATTCCTTAGTCAAGCTCATGGGATATGTTATAACCGGCCAACTGCGAGTCGGACTTGCGCACGAAGGGTTCCGTATCATTATCTATGAAGAATCAAGTTTGTTGTAGCCTCATTTAAATATTTATTTTATTCTATTTTTAGTATTTGTTATTATAGCGGCAATAAAAATACATCATCTGTAAAAATTTCAACTGTCTAGCTATCACGGTTCTTAAGATACAGCCTGGTGAAAGACAGACAGACAGACTAATGGACAGACCGACGAATTGACGGACAGCGGAATCTAAGTAATAGGGTCCCGTTTTTACCCTTTGGGTACAGAACCCTAAAAAGTACTCAATCAAGGATTCAATCAAGCCTTTTTCCTAATCTATGTGACGGTAGAGATTTTGGAACCTAAGTTATGTTACGTATGTATAGGTCGTCAGTTTTTTTATTTAAACTTCAAAAAAATATTGCATGTAAATACATGTATATTGTATGTATTATATATATAAATATTGTGTACCTTCACCAGTTTCACATACTCCTAGAACCTCTCAAAGTGATTTATTGACTGTTGCGATAGTTCCAAACAAACATCCCGCCTTGATGCGAGGTTGTTTATATAATCGCAGCTATTTACAAATATATTACCAACATATGGAGCTCAAGAAGTTGCCAAGTTGCGTTCAGCACCGCTTATGTCAATTAAAACTCAGTCACCGTGCTCACATACCAAATGAGCAAGTATGAGTGCCATGAGCGAAGCAGTGCTACTCATATATCTATTAAGCTATTGTATAGCTTTTATCGCAGGCTTTGAGCGCGGCGACCGAATAAAGAAATTCCGTAACGAAAATAAAACCTAACACCCACTCCGCCAAAACGTTTCTCGGCAGTCGGCGACCGGCACAGCCGCGTGGCGTTGAAAGCCGTGCATCGTCTAACGTCGTTTCAGTTCGGCAGACTTCGGCACGATGTTTGTGTGCGTGCGACTAGACGTATGCGTGTAGACTAGCTGCTAACTGCTCATAATAAAAATTCCTGAATAACCTACATGTATTGTAAGATAATAAAAATATTTTATATTAACTCCTCATTTATTAAAAAAAAGGAAAAAAAATGTTTTCTTATCACTATGGTTAAAAAAGTGTAACTTGAATTAATATCAAAGAAAAAACTTGAATTAATATAAAAGAAAAAAAATACTGCATAAATAAATAATTATAATTGCATAAGTTGATAAAAAATGCTATGCAATAGCTTTTACCGCGGCAGTCCCCGAGTGCCACACTTTTTTTTTTTTATTTGTTTGTTCTATTTTATTCTGTGTAAATAGACGTATAAAAACCCATTAACGTCCACATTAACTCATTTTTAATGACCATAGAAAGGGGTTTTTTAGGTTTGACGTGTCTGTCTAGCTGTGGTAGTCGTGGAAACGCCTAAAAGAATAGGCCGATTTTGATGTGTTTTTTGTTTGTTGTTGTGGGACTTGATCAATATGGTTCTTACCTATGTTTGATGGAAATCAGTTCAGCGGTTTAATAGTGATGAGGGTGCAGTGAAAAACTACTTATCCTCCATCTTACTTGTCAAGCCTTTTAAGGGCAAATATTGTGGCAGATTATAATAAACAAACTAAACTATCTTTTTGAACAGCCCATTCCCTATCAATAACATTGTAAGTACTTATTATGATGTATTTTATAGGACGTAAACAAAACTAGACGCGGTTAGATTTGTCTTTTTCATTTAAAATTATCTGAAAAAGCCGATGAGTGATGAAGTAAAGGAAAGACAATAATAAATCAGTGTTGGAGATGCATTGATGGGTGTTTAGTATCCTATTCGATGCCTTGTAAGGAACACTGGCTGGGTTCAGAGGGGAAATCGTAAACACCATACATTGTTTTTAATTGACAGCTACAACTGCCAAGCATGCAATTATTTAACGAAAAGTCTTTGCAAATGACGTGTGTATTTTATTTATCATATCAAATTTTGTGCATAATTATGTATGATTATCATCAGACCTCTTTATCTTGTGCATTGACATTCATTTCTTGTAGAGATTGATATTTTTAATTTATCGACTGTTGAAACATCGATGGTATTTAATTGTACTTGAGTTTTATTCAGAGGTCAGAATTAGGTAGAGTTATTTATGTACTTGCATCGAAATGTTGATATTAATATGGATCTTACCCTGCCAACAATATGAGGTTAATAATAAAAACCTTAGAGACCGATAAGACAAATCAAACAAAGTTAATTAACATACAATTTTTATTAGTATTTACATTTGTATTATTATTAGTTTTTACATATTGGCAACGTCACGCGTACAGTAGTTTAAATTGTGTAAAAGTAAATAACTTGTTTATTTAATAAATCGCGTGATTTTTCTGCTCTTTAAAATTAATCTCGGGATTTAACGCATATCCACTTTATTCTTTTGCTGTATGAAATCAGTGTAGCTACATAAATAACTCTACCTAATTCCGACATCTGGTTATATTATATGTCACAATGAGTCAAAGACAATCACTTCTAACTAATAAAAACGTGATAAAAAAGAATGGGGTAAATAAAAGTCACGGTTAAGAATTTATAAATAATACGTTCGTTTATTTGACGTAGGTATCATAATTTTCTTATAATAATTACAAAAACTATACACAAATCTATATAATCCGTGTAGCTAAAAGATGTTTAAGGGTTTTGGTGAGTATAAGAAGTCGATATCAATAAGTCGATAAATTAAATGTTTCAATCCCTACAAAAATGTGACGACTGTGCGACTAGATAACGGGGTCTAATTATCATAAAGTGAACCTTAGCAACGCTTGTTGATTTGTTTGACGGAAATTGTATTTACATATTTGTAGCTTCTATGGAGGAAAAGATATCACGAAAATATTCTTTAGGGTTCGAAATCCAAATGTAAAAACGGGACCCTATTACTAAGTCTCCGCTGTCCGTCCGTCTGTCTGCCTGTCTATTGGTTACCAGGCTGTATCTCATGAACCGTGAGAGCTAGACAATTGAAATTTTCACAGATGATGTATTTCTTTTGCCGCTATAACATCAAATATTAAAAACAGAATAAAATAAATATTTAAGTGGGGCTGCTATACAAAAAACTTGTTTTTTAGGGTTCCGTTCCGTAGTAAACAAGGAACCCTTATAGTTTCGCCATGTCTGTCTGTCTGTCTTTCTGTCTGTCTGTCTGTCGTCCGTCCGCGGTCTTACTCAGCGACTATAAGTACTAGAAAGCTGTAATTTGCCATGAATATATATATATCAATTAGGCGAAAAAAACAGTAAAATAAAATGTTGAAAAAAAAAAATTTTTGGATAGCTCCCATATTTGTAAAATGAAAAGTCAATTTTTTTTCTCGACTTACCAATCATGTTGGGTATCGTTGAATAGGTCTTTTAAAAATATTGTGAGTTTGAGAACACCGTTTTTTGATTTTGGGATCCGTTTCTGAAATATTTGCTGTTAATGTGAAAAAAATTGTTGGAGTGGAGAAGTGTCCCCCCCTCTATCTGCTAAACGGTTATAAATGGACACGTGAAAAAGTTCACAGCTATATAATTTATAACGAAATTTAAAGGAAAACTATCAGAGCTAAGTAGGGTTTAAAAATTAAAAAGTTATAGGCGATTAACTTATAAAATGTAATCTCAGAAAAGGAAAAAGGAAAATTTCATACAAATGCAATAGAAAATTAGTTTTTAGACGTTTTTAGGCATGAACACAAAGTTGGCGTTCGTAACTACGGAACCCTACTGCGCGTGGCCCGACACGCACTTGGTCAATTATTTATAAATAATGGTATGGAACCCTTCGTGCGCGAGTCCACTCGCACTTAGCTAGTTCTTTTATGAAACAATTTCACAATGATTTTAAAAATTGTAACCCAACTGCACCAAATAGAAAATTGTATTCTGGTGAACATTATGAATTAAATAGGTTTGTTAATTTGAATGACGACCTCCGTGGCGTAGTGGTCACCATGCTCGTCCGCCACTCAGCGGTCCTGGGTTCGATCCCCGGTCAGGGCAAGTTGGAACATGGCCTTTTTCAAATTGTCCTGGGTCTTGGATGTTTATCTATATATGTATTTGTTATAAAATATAGTATCGTTGAGTTAGTATCCCATAACACAAGTCACGAACTTACTTTGGGGCTAGCTCAATCAGTGTTATTTGTCCCCTATATATTTATTTATTTAATTTTGTGATTTTTTATATGATATATCTATAGCTATACTAATATAGTAAATGCATACTTTTTGATGAAAGTTTACACGCTGTCCCGATTCTTAAAGTGGTATAAGTGAGTTAAAAAAAAAAACATTTTGTTTAATTTATCTCTTGGCACTCTGTAGCCAATATTTACTCGCGTGATTGCAATGTCTGCCCCATTTACTTCATCGTTCGCTAAAATTAGCAACTTTAAGTTTTACCATTCAGCAAACTGAATTTCAACCTGTTAGTTTGAGCGCTTTGAGCTAACTTGACTGCACTGTACACGTAATTATTATGTTAAACATAATTTGTCAAATGTATTTATCATGTTTGGTAGAATAAATGGGATTAGAACAAACAAGTGCAAAAGAAAGAATTAAAAAAAAAATTACAACGCCGAATCCGGTTTAAGAAGGATGTTGTTTTTTTGTGGATTACAGCGTGAAAACTATGAATAAAATAGTAAAATTAATTGCAATAAATTTTCAAAACTGAAAACCGACTTCAAAACCAAACTACACAACCAATTGTGGTGAAATGTCCAAAGAGATAGTTGACAGGTCCAGGGTCTTTGAGAAATCGGGGATCAGGCATTAAAAAAAGACATATATACACCCACTTAAATTGATAACCTTCTCCTTTTTTGATGTGGTTTAAAAATAAACTAGACCATTTCCATCGTTCAAGTTTTTTAAGATGGGATATATTATGTAAAATGCAACAATAAAATTCTCTTCACACATTCGCCAACCAATAAAAATCAGCGCACCGCAGTCAATGCATGAACAGAAAATACTTTGAAGGTACGTTTTGCATCCAATTTTCATCCTCAGAAATGCAACGGAAATCGGAATTTCAGTTGGGAAAAATTGGCATTGGATGTTTGTTTGGATGTTTATTTATATATGTATTTATTGTAAAATATACCATCGCTGAGTCAGTATCATATAATAGAAGTTTAAACTTATTTAGAAGAATTAAATAAGTAATACATCTTTGGTAATCATTCATCATCAGCAATATATTACTGGCAAGCGAAGCGTAGGACCCACAAGGTGGTCTGACGACCTGACTAAGGTTGCTAGAACGCGCTTGATGCAGACCGCTCTAAGCTCGGTCATTTTGGAAATACTTGGAAGTGGCCTACGTCCTGCAGTGGACGTTATTCGGATGAAATAATGATGATGATGAATCTATTACTGATAGAAAAGTAATTAGTAGGTATATTTAATAATGTTATAGAGTATTATTTCAATTAAAATGAACCTACAGTCTACCTGTACTCTTATCCACAGTCGACCCGAGATCTTTCGGATGACTTTTAGCTCATTATTAAAAATAATATGTTCGTATTGAAAAACATCGCGAAGAATTGATAACCTCATCGTTTTAGGAAGACGGTTAGAAAGACGCGCACACAAAAATATATTTTCCAACAATAATCCAATGGGGGTTTCCAAAAATACGTAACACCAAGTAGCAACACAGTGGCGTCAGAGGGGTTACTCCAAAAGCGATACGCAAGACGGACGTTACTGCGTATCCACGTTTCAGTGTCAAGAAACATGGAGCACTAACGTATGATGATAAATTCTAATTTGGTTTGACATGGAAATAGGACGTCACTTTCCTACAACTAAAGTTTTTTTTATGGAGTAACCCCTAGGTCCAATCGACTGTTATCATTGGATCGTCAGTCGACAGGTTCTTTTGCTTCGTTATATGTATCTAATAACAGCAGCTTATTTGGCCTGAATTCACAGTCATCTTTTTTCCCATAAATTTGAAAACTCTCATTCATAGCACAAAAGAATACAACTTTAAGTATCTACATATTATATAGTTGACTGCGGCTCAAGAGCAAATTAAAAAATTATCGTTGCTTCTGTACTTTTTAAATTAGCATTTTTTATTTTTTTCATATATTATTATGAGGATTATATTTATGACTGACATTATGTAATACGATTAGATACCACGGCAAATGTAATTAACACGCTCTGTTATAATGATTTATCTTAGACTTTCCCTTTACTTTTACTAATTTTGCACGCAGTATGGTTATAACTGTGTTGCTACCATTGTACTAGTAGAACTGTGAAATTAGCAATTGTATTATGATATAATTAAAAGTCGATAGGAAGGAAATGGGCTCTCTTATTTCCTCGATTGGGTTTTGCAATCTGAAGCATGTCAATAGACGTTGCAATCTTACATTTTGATTCTTTCTTTTCAGCTTCATAGCTTTTGGGTGGGAAGAGCAGCTGGTTCATTCTTTTCTTTCTTTTTTTCCCCAGAGCAGAATATTTCTCTCCTGTAGAATCTCGGCATTAATAAAGTTAAAAAAAGGAACTTTTTTTTCGTACAAGCTATATTGTGATGTATCAAGATAAATGTAGTAAGCCCAAACTCAGTGGGTTTGCGTCGTTTCATTTCGGAGTTCCTATGGCGACAGTTCAGACAAGAAGACAAGTTCCAGCTTCATTATGAGATCAGCTCCAGCTCCAGCATTATAATATTGCATTGTCACGAGATATATATGCGTGAAAAATTTCAGCTCAATCGGAAACTGGGATGTGGGTCAAATTTGACTTGCAAGATTTGATTACAGAAGGAAAAACAGACAAAGGAAGCTTCTAAAAACCGTTGTATCGTATAGAGTAGAATCAGCTACATCAAGTGCCCTCAGCAAGTTTCATAATAACTTGATGTTTATGTAAGCACACGAGGTGCTGAGGTAGCAACAAAGTGCCGCCTCCATTTTTGATGAAGTTGGACTTCCAGTGAGTGTTGCGATAGCGGAGACGGAAGTATGGGGAGTTACAGTGGTTCCCAAAGTGTATCCAGAAGTAAATAATCACTTTTTAATAAAATAAAATAGATAATTACACAATTTGTAAGTGTACGAGTAGCAAATAATTTTGATTACTCGATATTCGATTACTATTAAATTGCGTGAAAAGGTAGCAAGCTCAAAATGTAAGACTGAGTTTTTTTTTGTAATTTCGGCTTTCTAATGTTTCCAGCAAATAAAACATTTTTCCTTCTTCTAACATTCAAGTGAACAACTACGACTACAACTTGAAAATAATGTCCCTAATTTTAGTTCTGGTTTCCGTTTTTATATATATTTATTTTAAATTTAGAGTATTAGGAAATGCTGTGTCAAATGCGATATGTCTAGATATTCCACGGAAGAAATAAAACTGGTGTAAGTGTTTCGTGAAAAAATTTACATTGAAACCGTTGTTGCCAAACACACACAATGAAACCACTAATCACATTTAAACAATTAGTTTAATTGATCGTTTTTATTTATTTCAATAATGGCCTTTAGGCCTCATTAATAAGATTTATTTTGCTATGGTTCAAAAAGTACTTACGATGTTTTGCAATCTGTAGCATAACTTTACGAAAAATTACTGGTACTTTACCATAGATGTATGTATCAAAAGAAACAATTATATACTTAAGTGAGATTTTCATAAGGTCTTAATTTACGTAAAAATATATTTGCGGGATTGAGTGCAGTTGTGTTGTGCTTAGTTATGACACGCGCGCCACGCCCACGTAGTACTTCCACTGGTTTTTTCTCTTCCGTGAGGAATTCTTTTTAGTGCTGCCCGCATAGTCTACGTGTTTAAAAATAATTTGTGGGGCCAACCCATTACAGATTGTGAATGCTCACAAAGTGTTGATTTAGTCCAGAGCAAAAAGGAAATCCTGGAACACGTAACTCCTGTTACAGATTGAGAAGCGTTGGTAGGAAGGCGCCGAGACACGTCCGCATATTTCGCAAATCCGGTAGTGAAGGCACCCGCGTTATTTATAGGGAATTTGGGAGATAGGCGCCTGCCTTAATACGCGACACTTATCTCTTGCCTTTTATCCGTAAATTATTTATTCAGGTAGCTTAAAAGTAAAAGCCTATTCTGCTTGACGTATGGTGGCTACAGTGTTACAAGAGTGATGTAATGAGTTTACTTTGGCGTAAGAATTAGTCATCATTTTAGTAAAATCATGATTAGCAGTTTGAAATTATATTCAATTAAATTTGTAGCAACTAGATTCATATCAATAAATGATTTACCCACCTGGCTAATCAATTAATATATCATAGAGATGCACACATATACTTGTCAGGTCTTTATCCCTAATAGGGTAGACAGAATCCAGGTCAATCAATCATGAAATTAGAATCAGTAAATTGAAACCAATAGTCTTTAAATTATTGCAATAAAGATATGAAAGTATAAACAGCCACGTAGCATTATAACAAGGAAATATTCTTTAAAAAAAACGATGTTCCTTTTAGGATTTACTTTTTACTTCCAATAAATCCATAAGATGTCGCCGAGCGCCGCAATCGTTTGAAACTTGTACCTAAATCAAATACAGTCGTGACTTTAAATAGACCACAAAATGTACGTTGCCTCGAGGACGTTTGAGCAAAAATGCTTGTATGCACTTTTCATTTTCAATGCAATAGTCACTCATTGCGCCATTTTTTCTTTATGGTGGATAGGAATTAAAAAGTATCTGTTAAAAGCGGAATTATAAAACAACAATATGAAAAAAGTCATTAAAATAGCGCTTTCCAATATATATTTTTTTCACGTTTTACTTTTCTGCTCAAGCTTATATTTTTAAAAATTTTCTTCCTCTCCGTATCCCACCCTACGATCAGATAATCTCGATAATACGAACTAATTAAAAATAAACCTAACCATGACTTACAAATGATAACTACCAAAATTTAAACCTATTATATCAGATTGTAGATGTTCTAGACAAAGGAGAGGTGGGTAACCAAGGGCATGTATGAGTAATGAATGAGCGAAAGAGGTCTGTCGGGATCGTAGCAAGCGGAGGTCCAAAGTCTGCCTACCCCTGTGGGTCAGGATCGTAGCAAGCGGAGCTCCAAAGTCTGCCTACCCCTGTGGGTCAGGATCGTAGCAAGCGGAGCTCCAAAGTCTGCCTACCCCTGTGGGTCAGGATCGTAGCAAGCGGAGCTCCAAAGTCTGCCTACCCCTGTGGGTCAGGATCGTAGCAAGCGGAGCTCCAAAGTCTGCCTACCCCTGTGGGATAATACGGACGAGGATAAAAAAAAACTGTGCTCATCAGATAGATTCATTATTTAATTCCAACTTCGCCGTTCCACTATCGAACAACCAGGAATGGGTCAGGGCTCCATCCCTATGTAGTACAAGATCCAACTACTCGTATAAAACGCTTTGCGTCTTCTTTCCTTATACGTACGGCTGGAGACTAGAATGCTCTGCCCTCCCACATATTCCCCGAAAGATACAATTTGGATGTCTTCAAGAAAAGAGTGAATAGGTACTACTTGAGTATGCGTGATCCATCCCAGACCGTTTCGTCGCCTTCCACCAAGTGAGAAGCGGTCAAACGCTACTAAGTTTTAATAAAAAAAAAAGATTATCAAAAGTTATGATACACGTATTTTTTCTTTCCTCTGATTAGCAAATAATGACGAAGATACAGCGCATTTAAATTTCACGATCAGCTACGATATTTAAACAAAGGAGACGTAAATCACCCCCACTCCAAAACTTCGAAGCGCTATATCTTTGTGAAATTTTATTACTTTGCGAAATGAAAAATGGGTCCTTTATTTTTGAACAATCTAGTTGACACTAAATAAAATAATATATCTAAAATATGTATGTTCCATTTATAATAAAATTAATATGCTTAAGATTTCTGAGGTGTAATAGTATTTCCAGAGCTCAGTAATTGCTACAACAATCACCATTCTCCAGAGAACACAGCACAAAGTATCTAAATCCTAGTAAATTAATAATAAGATACGACCACTGTTTATATCGCTATAAACTGCTTTATTGCTGAAGCCGTGAGCTCCTATTACGGGATGCCTTTTACGTTAATTAATTGAATGTAAAATAAAACTAGTTATATCAGGATCACTGTTCATGTGTTTTAATCAGAACATATTCGATGGTTAACTGATGATTTAGGAATTATAATGACAATTAATATAGTGCGTTTTACAAATTATTCAAACTATTCAGCTATCTATCTGGTTTGAACTTAGAAATAATTTAAAGTGTGTCATTGATATTCTTCAAATCAAGCAAGCCTGTTAATATACATGTTAACAGAATAGCATATTTTACCAATTCAACGCCTGTATTGCTATGTAGTTAAACTACCAACATAAACAATAGTATCAATACTTGATTTATCACTTTTTAGGGTTCCGTAGTAAACAAGGAACCCTTATAGTTTCGCCATGTCTGTCTGTCTGTCCGTCCGCGGTTTTACTCAGCGACTATAAGTACTAGAAAGCTGTTTTTTGGTATAGGTATGGATATTAATTATGCGGAAAAGACGGTAAAATAAAATATTGAAAAAAAAAATTTTTTTGGGTTAGCTCCCATACAAGTTAAGTCAAAAGTCAATTTTTCTTTGTCGACTAACCAATCACGTGGGGTATCGTTAAATAGGTCTTTCAAAAATATTATGAGTTTGTGAGCACCGTTTTTTTGATTTAGGGATCCGTTTCTGAAATATTTGGCTTTAAAGTGAAAATTTTTGTTAGAGTCAAATGTCCCCCCCCTCCTCTATCTGCTAAACGGTTATATACGGACACGTGAAAAATTCACAGCTATAGCAAATATAACAAAATTTAAAGGAAAACTATAAAAGCTTAGTAGGGTTTACAAATTAAAAAGTTATAGGCGATCAACTTATAAAATGTACTCGGAAAAGGAAAATTTCATAAAAATTCAATACAAAAATTAGTTTTTAGACGTTTTTAGTGGCATGAACTCAAAGTTGGCATCCATAACTACGGAACCCTACACTGCGCGTGGCCCGACACGCACTTGGCCAATTATTTATTCTTTTTATTTGTAGTAGATTTGATCTGAATAATTTAGTACAAAATTATTTAAATTATCCAGCTATCTATCGGGTAAATAACTAAGAAATGCTTTAAAGTAGGTCATAATAATACTTCAGTTAACCTGTTAGTATTTATATAACTGCATAACATAGCTCTATATTACCTTTTTAATGACTATATTGCTATGAAGTTCAATTACCAACATAAATAATATATACTTTTTTTTATAATAAATAAATCAATAAATATATAGGGAAAAAATACTGATTGAGCTAGCCCCAAAGTAAGTTCGATAATAATTATAGTATTGTTGAGTTAGTATCCCATAACGCATTATGGGATACTAACTTAACAATACTATATTTTAAAACAAATACATTATATCGCTAAACATCCAAGAACCAGGACAATTTGAAAAAGGCCATTTTCCAACTTGTCCTGTCCGGGGATCGAACCCGGAACCTCTGGGTAGCATACTAGCAAGGTGATCACTTCGCCACGGAGGTCATCAAAATCTACACTTTATTTATCACTTTTTCTTTGTAAATACTAGCATACAAATTTTATATCTTATGCTTCTATAATAATATCCTCTTTTTCATTACATCAGCAAGGACAAAGCTACCTTGCTTTTTTATTATTGAAACATATTATATACTTGGTATTTTTTGCTTTTAAAATCACTTATTCAAGATTGAATGAGCAAACTGCGTGAAACGTTTCCTGTATTGAAAAGTGTGGTATTAGTGAGGTAGGTGACAATCCCAGGCTTATAGGGGTAGCATGTCTCGGCTTTGGGTCGCAAGTGGAAATGAAGTGGGTAATAGTGAAGTGGAAATGATTACTGCGTGTTTATTATACACTAGCTGGATTTTCACGAGTATTTGTTGTATTTGTAAACTTTGTCGGAAGAACTACAGTTTAATGAAAACCGTATCAAAACCGACCCAGTGATTTCATAGTTTATCGAATGAAGGCAGACAGATATACGTGCCAGATGATTTAAAAAGCAGCTCGGAAAAAACTGACTCCAGTAGCAATTACACACTTCTTGATAATAGATTATGAGTTCCATCTAACGCAATAATCCGTCTAAGTCTATAATATTCTAATTTTCAAAAGACAAAATCCAATTAAGATGAATACAAACACAGACAGTAATGTTTTCCGATACTGAATTTACTTAATAACGTGCCAAATTCGGGTTGAATTCATCTAACGCCATCTGATGCGGGAACACGAAATCAAACGGCGGAAAGATTAACAAATAATGCCCTTGTATTATTTGCGGTCACTACTGTGATTAAACTTTTTGGCATTTGTTCAATATGCGACCATACTCGTTAAGAATCGAATAAACAAGAAATTATTTAAAAAATATATTTGTTAAAACAAGCTTTTATCTAAAATGCTCCTCAAGACGAATCAAACGAGCCCAAACTCGATGGGGTTGTGTCGTTTCATTACAGAGTTCCTATGGCCACCGTCCAACTCCCATCATCAGATCAGCTCCATGTCATCATAATATTGCAATGTCACGCGATATACGTATGCGTGCAAAATTTCAGCTCAATCTAAAACCGGAAAGTGGGGCAAATTTAACTTGCAAGATTTGATTACAGACAGACAGACAGACCGACAGACAACGGGACAGGTGAAACTAAAAAAAATGTGTACTTTGAAACGTTTCTTAAGTGAAGTATAAATGAATGAATGATTCGTATTTGTCACTGTCGGAAACTAGTGACGGTTTGATCAAAACACCTTCCAAATATTATGTAAATAAAGAATTATATACAGTCAAACCAGCTTCTAATAATAACGAAATTAATTAAGTTTCATAACGTATTGAATTATTTATATGCATTAGCTTGCAAAATAAAACAAAAAGCAAGAAAAAGAAATCAAAACTATTACAACGCACCTCGTCGAGACAACTGGAGAGCTGGCAGATTTTTCGCCCAAAGGATTAGCTTGGTTATCCAGCGGGGGTATGCTGCCAGCATTTTGGCACCGTTGCTTCAAATTTTCTATTTTTAAATTGTAGATATTGTTTACTTTAATTTGTTTTTTCTTGATGTCATTTATATGTTATTCTTAATAAATACAACAGCTTTTTTTAAAATAAAATTGGAACTACCAAACCATCTTAAATGTATGTCTAAGTTTTCGGCAGTAAGTCTGTTCGGTACCTACCCAGCTTTAGTTAGACGTTCCTTGAGTATAATTGAAAAGCAGTTGTCCAGATCTCTCAAGATATATTACTTAGAAGCTTTGCGTGAACTTAGTGAGTTATTTATCTCCGATTACTTCCCCGAAACCGAAATCCATCAGCTTTGTGTGTAAGTGATTGGTTGTTGCACTCGTAACTCGAATATAAATGGAAAATACAAAATCTTTGCTAAAACAAGAATATTGAAAATAATATACACTATGTAACAAAAACCCTGCCCGAACCTTGTAGGAGCAACTCAGGCCGTCAATTTGAACAACTTTTTATATGGGAACAATGCTTTTAACTCGAAAAAAATAACGACATTTTCATACAAAAGTGTTCGGCCGACCCGGCAATTTGTATGAAAATGTCGATTTTTTCCTCGATTTTGAAGCATTTGTCCCATGGCAAAAGTGATTCATATAGACGATCTAAGTTCCTCCTACAAGAATCGGACAGAGTTTTCGTTACACATTGTATACAGGAACAATCTGAAAAATATTCAATTTTCATGGAGTGCTGCTACGGAAACCTACATTTGCAACGTAAAAGATATTAAATCTTTTGGATCGTTTATTTTATGTGAGGCTTTCACCAAACCTATTCCTAAATACAACAATGGAAGGTATACATTAACAGGTTTCAACAGCAGGTGTAACAATGCATTGCATATTACAAAGGAAAGTTGTTTGTAATATTGATGATTGTTGTTACTAGTGATGTACTTCTAGAAATATTAAAAATTTCCCATTGTAACTTTACAGGAATATTCCCAATATTCTTATATTTCCCTAAATTTCCAATTTTAGGAATATTGCTAGGAATGTTTACGGGAATATTCGCAAAGTTTCCGAAATTCCAGGGAACGTCACATCACTAGACTTATTGATTACAATAGGGATTCTGGCAGGTGCCAGATTATATAATTGAGTTATTGGCAGGTGCCAATAACACAATTATATAATCTACATGCAAACGATGCAACTGCATTGTACACGGTCTTGGTTCGCTGCTTATTATCGCTAATTACAACACGACGTGGTGACGGTGACGTACTGCGCTTCTATCTCCAGTGTAATTAATAATGCGGTTTGATATTCGTATAGCAAGGCTTTGGTGTTAGGATAGGAATATCAAAGAAATTAAATATACAACGTGAAAGGGACATACCCATAATAAATCAAACCACGGGCTATACTAGATCACTTTAGTATAATGCAAATAAAACAACAGTCAAAAAACAAAAAAAATGATATACCCATACAAAGTATATGTATTGCTTTTTTGTGCCGCATAATTTTCTCTGTTTATCTCTATGGTTGGCTGGGAGAAAATGCTCTTTGCATTAAGTCCGACATTTGTTCAAAGTATATTTGTACTTTGAAACTATAAAGTTTGATAAAATAAATAAATAAATTGCCCGGGCGGCTGCACACTTTAGAATAGAAATTCCAAAAGTATGTTTTTTTCACTGATATTTTAATTTCATTATACTATAGTGATCTAGTTTAGCTCATGATTTGATTTACTACGGGTATATCCCGTGTACGTTTTACAGACATATCGCTTTTAATTTTTTTTAAGAGCGGCCTTCCCGTCTTACTTTTCATACAAATGCTCGTACGTGATTACGACGTTGTAACTGATATTTCCTGAATTTTTTGAACTAATAGGTATCTTGTGCGTTATTTCTATGTTTCTATCAAAATAAAAAATTAAAATTTGAAGAAACAAATTCAGTATAAGCCTCCAAAAATCTGCTTTTTACTTGAACATTAACCGTTTATAAAGATCCGATAAATTGTAAAGGTAAAAAAAAAAAAAAAATTCGATAGAAACCTTGCAAACGTAAAGAAAATTTTAAATAAAAATTATTTATTTCACACACTTGTAAGGCTTACTGAAAAACACGTATCACCTGGAACAAGTTTTATGAAATTTCCGCACCCAATGAAAAGTGAATATTCGTTCAATGAATAGTTAATAATAATAATTTAATTCAATCGAACGAAAACCGAGCCATCCGGCGCTATCTCTCCCTTTTTGCTTAGCCTCTTTTTCTAGCATTGCCCTGGATGAAATAACAAGCTTTTCAAACTATGCTTGCATTGACGACAGAGCGGCCGGGAAGGGCCGCCTAAGACGAGTATTGGGAGTCTTTTTCGATGGAACCCACTTTTTGATATCTTTTTGAAATACTATGACATATTGCCGTTTGATACTAATTCTGTCCCTATTTTTGTTAAATCCCATATCGTGTACTGGCAAGAAAAGAACAGGAATAAAGTGGGATCCAAAAGCGGGATCCAACCAAAAAGTCTTCGGATTGGTTATGGTGGAAGTTGTATAGTTTACTTAGACTTCTTGTGCCTAATTGAATTGAAATATACCATTTGTGGTTAAAAATACATAAAACGCATGCCAAGGGCCGGACACACTGAAAAGATGTAAGACGTTAACGGGGCATGGACAGGGCACAGACGGGGTGCCGTTACGACTTTTGAAAACATAAAGAAAAGACGAGGTACGTACGTGACAGATACAAACAAATCCGTCTTTTCTATGTGTCCAGCGCCTAAGGACCGCAAAAAGGTATTAAAATTAGGTATATGCTCTAAAATGCAACTGGAAAGGTGAGATCGTAGCAAGCGACCGTTGCCGCTTCTTGCTCTTCAGTCCAGTGATAAGGTACGGTATGTATAAGGCTGAAAAATTCTCCAAAATCAACAAACTTACGGAAGTTTTGAGTAGCTGTTTGTCGCCCGATTAAACGAGAAATGTGTGAGGTTTTATTTATGTAATGGAAATGTGAATGCTCTCTGTTTTGTCAGTTGGCAGGCATTTCTGTCGCAGTGCGATTGTACCCATAACTCTTTGCATGTTATTCAACTTCTGTGTCAGATTTTGAATATTTTAACCCTCCGCAAAAAGCATTTTCCTTGACGTGGGAAACAGTCCATACTAATATTAGTAAAAGTTACTTTGTCTGTTTATCTGTTACCTCTTTATGCTTTAACCAGTAAACCGATTTAGATGAAATTTGATATAGGTATAGTTCGAAACCCGGGAAAGGATAAAGGATAATTTTTATTCCAAAAATCATCCTTTAGGCTAATGAAAAAGGGAGTGGAACCTTGTATGGGGAATCCTTTTTTGCCATACAAAAGTAGACTTTAATAAAAAGTACTAAATTTACGCAGACGAAGTCGCGGGTAAAAGCTAGTTATTTAGTCAACTTTACATAATCTACTCGGATTTAACTATCTATCGGTCATTACCAGCTGAAATGTGAAATAATTCCTGAAGGGTAATATACAATGGCGATATAAAGACTTCTTCAGATAAAAAATGGAAAAGGAACAATAGAAATTTTAATCCCTCATACAAATTGAGCAATTAGGTGATCGACTTTCTGTAAAACGTGAAAAAGATATCGGCTTCTGAAATGAAAAAGGCAAAATTTATGGCGTATTTTGCGTCTTTATATAAGCTTGTACGAGGACTAAGGCCTTAGAATCTAAGCCTTATTCCCATAAAAAATGGTCTAAACTAATTTGCGTCTCATCGTTACCCATTTTAACTGCTAGCAAACAAAGTAAATTAAGGTATTTACGCACGAAACGCAATCTCAAATTACGTTAATACAAATAACACGGTTTGCTCAGTGTCTGTTGCTCGTTTGGTCTCTAATAGTGTAATGTGGAGAGAGAATATTGGCTAACGTGGATACGGAAAGAGTCAACAAGAAATGATGGATCAAATTACAAGATTGAAACTGAGCAATTGCAATTGGGGAGCTCAGTAGCCTCGCGGGAATACGCAATACTAGCGCCTTTGCAAGTTAATCGACACCAGGCGAGGATGGGTTGGGATGGGTGACCACAAATGACATACAAATATCTCAAGCTCCTCTGTGCAGCCGTTAGTCCCGGCTGTCATTATTGTATGGCAGTTATCAAGCTATGTCTTTCGGCAGTTGAAAAGTCGACACGAATAAAAAAAAACAATTGCTAAATACAGTTGTATTTCGTGTTTTAGAGAGTAAAGCGGCAGTGCGGATAAGGAATCGGCCTAAGTCTGGATGGACGGGAAGATTTTGTAAAAAAAATATATCTTTATTTATTCAACTTTATTACCAAAATTGTAAACGGTGGGCTTAAAGCCTCGGACTTTCCTTAACAGTCAACCTCCAGGTGATGCAGAGACAAATAAAAACAAAGTAGGAGCAAAACTAACATGTTAAAACTTACCTATCTACTGAACCGATAAAAATTTTCGAAAATCTTACAAATTATTATATGTTACAATGAATAAAATGACACAAACATTTAATTTTATTACGTAGTTTATCGAAAATTGCAGGACATAGGCGAGAATGTATGCCCGACAGCGAAACAATAAATTAATTTAAATTATAATAAAATAAAAATTATGCACGGTACTAAAAATACTTAATACATATGTTGCCTTCAGATCTTTGAGAGGTCAGCCAACCATTCGCCCTTACTTACGAGTATATCCCTTATTGCCCTTACAGAACCTAGCTTATGTCTACGGCACGTATTTACCAGAATTCCTTTAGTTAATCGGCCTGGGCCCTGTCTACCCCGTCGGGGATTAAGGCGTGATTATATCTGTATAATCAGCAGAAGGAACCCGCTTCCTTCATTAGTTGAGATTGGCTGTGTATTTACGAGGAACGGATATTACACGCTTTGGGTAGCTACAAGCTTACTATCAATATTACACAATCACGTCTATGTCCGTAACGGGGAAGACAGAGGCTGCAAGACATAAAGGTCACTCTTAGAATGATCGTGAGCATAAGGAGGGAAATGGGGAATCAAAATTTATTTAATTAATAATTAAATTGCATTGCACACATCAAAATAGTGATGGCTTGCTATGCTAGCCGCATCGCGTAATGAAAATGGTTCTTTAGCAAGCAGCTAGTACATTCTACATTTTTTTTCAAGATCATCAACCATGTCATAAGCAACAAAGATAAATTATTATTAAATAATTCGTAATACAAATAAGATAAAATAAAATTTCTTTATTGCACCTACAAATTATGACAATAAAAAGTACATTTAAAATGTAACAGGTACCAAGGTACTAATTTTAATTTTAACAATTATATTTTCACAGAATGCTTTTAATATGTTCAATTAAAACAATAAATTCAACTAAAAACTAAATTAAAACTAATAAAAATACAAACTAATGCATAAAACTAAAAAGAGCACAAATAAAAAGAATAAATAAAAAAGAATGTTTTACAGAACTCTAAAAGTTCAAATCCTCTTTACGCATTGAAGTTGTCTGACAAAGTGACAATATATTTAAGCAAATATACCCTTTCGATTCCCGTGACGTCATACCTGGTGTAAATTACCAGCACTCCAAAACCTACGTCAATAGGCTGATATAGCTTGATAAATGCCGGCGCCAGACGAAATGGCGTTTTAATGACATTTTAATAGTGCTGTGTTGGCGCTAATATACCGATAAACATAGGTTAGATACAGCATTTGCAGGACGAACATTTGGTCATATGAGCACGTATTGTCCATACAAACATACTACATAAATATAACACGCCAGTTTCCATAGGGGTAGCCAGAGACTATGGACATTCACTTGCTACGATTCTGACATTTTGGACTGTCCGCCGGTTACGGGTGTATTTTTTTTATGTTATAGGGCGGCAAACGAACAAGCGGGTCACCTGATGGTAAGTGATCACCGCTGCTCATGGACAACGGCAACACCAGGAGTGTAACAGAAGTGTTGCCGGCATTTCAGGAAGATATAGACTCGTTTATTGAAGGTTTCAATGTCGTATCGATCCGGGAACACTGCTACAGGAAGTTGATTCCATATGTTGATACATGTGGTATTTTCAATTTCATAAACTGGTAAAAACTATGTCCAAGTTTGAATTTATCGTGTTATTTTACTAGCAAATATGTATACGAGAGCTCCATAAAAAGGAACAAAATATATATGTACTTCTTATCAGCCAACAAAAGAAATTAAATTGAAATATAACTGTCTTAACGGAGGTACATTAGCGCCCATAATATCTAGAGGACCGGCGACAGACGTAAACCGTATTTTATTATCCCACTTTTGGCCATAAACTGAGGTCGGCTCGCTCCACGGTGAATTTGGTTTGCGTATGATGGGCGAGTGCGAATAGGTCATAGCACGAGTTGTGACGTATTATACAAATGAAATCTCCTCAAAAACAATACTTGTTATATCAGTCTCGTAAAATCGTCTTTTCCACCGTAAAAAGTATTGAGATCACAGTCTAAATGAACAACAGTCAATTAAAAAAATTTAATTACGCAGAAATGCCACGGCACCATAATTCAGTCGTAACTTTTTCGTTTAGTTAGTAATTACAAACTAGGTACAGTAGAGACGGTTAAGGCGCCAAAAATATTAAACTTATCACTTCCAAAATGAAGTTACGGGGTTATCAAAATTTTCTTATGTCATTTAAACTGTCTTACTTGATTGACACCTGCGGCTGGGTTCATATCACCATACGCATAGACTGCTGACATTGAGACATTTTGTGGAATAAGTTGTTTTTTATGGCAATGATGATGAAATATTACACTAGTGATACGGTCACGTCTGGCTGTGTTGTCTCCTCTGGGCTCAGCAGATGAGACATATAATATGAATATAAGAAACAACTAGCTTTTTGTCAACGAAAATAGTTTGCGTGCCATGATCTTACCACCAAGGATGCCAAGTACCATGCAAAGTGAAGAAGAAAAAACCGGGAAGCAGACCCCGGTGTCTGAAGTACCGTAGCGAAGACCCTCAATGGTTTTACTGAACTCGTAGCATTGTCAGTATTGTCACTCGCGCAATGTAAACAAGTTTCTACAGAAAACGACAAGGCTTCTGTTCATCTCAGAAAATATTACCTTGCTTTTTAATAAACAAAAAAAATCTTCATTCGCATGATTTACGATCTTCTATGTCTTAAATCTTCCATGATCCAGTTGAAACTTATATTTACTTTTTAACGTCAGGAAGTACATATTTATTTGTACAACTTTTCTCAGTTAAAGCAATCTACAATATAGGTTTTTTATTCAGTTCCGATAATTTTATCTAGTTCAGTTTATTATTTAAGCATATTTTAAACTGTTTTTATTGTTGGTGTAATACATTACCATGGTGTAATTAAGAAGTTTCATTCCATCCTCCCATTAAAGATGAGGAGATTGAATTTATTTTTTTAATTTTCTTTGTTTTTTCGGGAATATAATTAGTTAACTAGCCTCTTTATTTTTTCGATATGTTTTTTTCTAGATTATCATAATTTCCTTCGTAAATTGAAACGTGATATACGATTTTTAGTACAGTTTATTTTGTGGTTTTCTATTACCTTCTTCATTTCATACACACGCAAGTCTGCACACGATATAAACGTCTCTTATTAATCTGAAAGTTATTTCCTCAGGCACTGAATTAACATTCATTTTCTATTTAATCATTCAGTTCAACAATTTCTTTTTCATTGTTTTTAATGAACATGAATAATAAGGAGAAGTATTATTTTTATTATTTTATGAATGAAGACAGGGTCAGATTCTGGACGTCAATGGCAAATATCGATAATCAAGGGCGGATTCAGGAATTTTTTCTGGGCAACCCCCCCCCCCCAGAAAAAAATCCTGAATCCGCCGAGGGGCCAAAAAATACAATAACTGTTCAAGTTTATTTTTGTGCCCCCCCCCCCCCCTAAATCCGCTACTGTTGATAATTCTAATGATAACGGATCATTAGTCAAAAAACGTACTTTATGTAACGCTCTATGTAAAACTAGTTTTTATTGTAAAATTAAAAAAAATTATCACCAAAACAAATTCGTCGTCTAACTAACTGCTTAGAAATTGTCTACGAAAACACAAGGCGCGCGAGCAAAGTCCTTTTTTATGTCCATGACCGTCGGCGAAGGACAAAGGTCCCTAAGTCCAAACGAGGAAATATAAATTAGGAGGCGTGAAATTCCACGGGCAGACGTCAGCCGCACAAAACCTCTATGATGGTTTTTAAATTCCGAAGCCTGTTATCTTTTTTTAAATTCGTAGTTCCGGATTCTCTATGGCATTCAAAAATGTGGCCAGGCGTGTCTGAATTACCATAATGTGTTTATTATGTCGATTGTTTTGGAGTTATTTGAAGTGAATGATTTGATTAAAAGTTAAAGAAAGTGGCAGTTAAAGGTAGAATAGAGGTGGATTGATGACATCAAATTAACTACTAAAACAGATATCGCTAAAGGTGACTCATGCCTAGCAGTATGATGATGATGAAGGGAAAACTTAGAAATAAAAATTTTATCAGCTTTCCTATGCTCTATTTATTCCTATTTTCAGCATTATCGGCTTAAAATGGAAATAAATTACAATAGGGAATAATTAAAATATAAAATATTTAAGTGCAAAAATAATCTTGTATAATAACCGGCCAAGTGCGAATTGGACTCGCGCACGAAGGGTTCCGTAACATTATCTATAAAAAAATCACGTTTGTTGTTTGGGAGACCCACTTAAATATTTACTTTATTCTGTTTTTAGTACCTTTTGTCATAGCGGTAGCAGAAATACATCATCTGTGAAAATTTCAACTGTCTAGCTGTCACGGTTCATGAGGTGACAGACAGACGGACGAACGGACTGATGGACGCACAGCGGAGGCTTAATAGTATGGTCCCGAAATCCCCTTAATAGTAAAACGAAGTCGATAAGTTAGGTTAAGTTTGGGAATATTTTAACTATTTATATAAATTTTGTTTGAGCTTAAGTTCTCTTATAACTTTAACAAATTTATAGAGAGAGATGAAGAAAAAGCAGTAAAATCAATAAGAAAGTTCAACCGATAACAGTTTAAAGTACATGTCAACATTTACATGTACAAATGACAAAAACGCCCCAAAACTTCGGACTACGGCCTCGAAATTCCAAAAATTAATGTTAACTATCCCTTATCGTACCTTATGCTAAACAGACGGACCACTTAAGGACCTTCGATAATGCACTCAGTGGGGTTTAAAAGGACCCAGTGTCAGGGGCAGACAGAAATCTAATACGGCCGGGTCTAGGGAAATTACTGGCTGTGATTGAACGAATTTGAGGAGGTTGGGTCATTGTAGTGCCCATTACAACTAGTAGTATTTATTCAAATACTGATGTAGGTTTACGTCTTTCTTCTTTTAGGCAGGCCTGTGTCACTCCCCGTTTAGGTATCGAAAATATACCTACATTTATTACTATGCGCGCGGCGATCACTGCGCAATGGGAAATTCAGTTATGCTCGTAAATTGTTTGGTCAGAGTAATAAGAATGAAATTGGCTTGCAATGGATTTCTAGGTATCTAAA
Organism: Acrobasis suavella; assembly: GCA_943193695.1. NCBI lineage: Eukaryota > Metazoa > Arthropoda > Insecta > Lepidoptera > Pyralidae > Acrobasis > Acrobasis suavella. Next base: position 5,452,228 of record OW971943.1, read on the forward strand.
CAACAAGCAACAAAATGTCTTCCATATCTCCAAAGTTCATCATACCTATCTTCACCAAATTAATACACGGGACGAAAAAGAACGTAAAAGCTTCAAAAATAAAAAACAAAAACTGATGACAATTTTGGCTAGGATATTTCGTAACATTATACATAAAAATACATACAGGATTTTTTTCTCAGTACAACAAAATATTTTGTCCCTGATACCAATTGCATTAGGTACCTGGTACATAATTGAATCCTGACGCGAGTTTAACATTTTTTACCCATTACAAAAAAGTGTACAAAACGCTAAAGAAGTTTTCACTTCAAAAATATCGTCCGATGTCTCATTAGCCCGGAGTAGGCTGATCAATTTATATATATAGTACAAAGGATCGTAATCTTTGATTGCTTGTTTTGTTTTTCGTGTGTGTAAGTGACCAACACTGGTGTCAGATTTATGAGTCTCTGGGATGTGTCCCAGAGATTCATAAGTTCAAATGTTACAAAGTAAACATTTAAATTGATATAAGTAGCATTTTTAATTGAACAGAAGTATAACTTTGTGACATTTCTATTTATATTCAAACCACCTTTATATACCAAACATAATACGTAAAGCTTGAGAAATGATTGCGCAATTTACTCCTAATTCCCATTTCCCCTTTCTTAATTAAAATTTATTGTCTTTCATTTCGCCAGAACACACAACAATGTAAGCTTGTTACGTTTGAATTATAATTTTTAGTAGTAGTTCTGTAGTTTTTATGAAATAATCACTTTTTTACTTTGAATTTACTACGCTAAACGTTGGTGTTAACAAAGTTTCCCGATTTACTATCAGTAAAAGCAACATTTTACATCTCTGTTGTCAGATATTAAAACTTACTACTTCTTACAGCAATTTAAATATTTATTTCCTTACCTTCCTACTTTCTTTGTATTGAATTGATAAAAGGTTTTAAAAGGAAGGACATCAAACCATAATCAAACCATCACGTTTCGTCTTTGACTTAACAGTAACAAACTTCTCATATTTTTGGCAGATACGATTTCAAATCGTAACATTCTCAAAAAATATAATTTGCAAAGTATACAACCACTAAAAAAACAAGAAAAAATATCGAATACGATAGTAGAACCAGTTTAGGTAAACATTTTTTTTGTCGCATCTCCAAAATGGCACAAAAACTTGGGTCATAGGCGGCCACTAATGTGAGCGGCAAAAACGCGTTAGAGCCGGAGGTGTTACGTCCGAATATGTAGGGATAGTTAGTAGTAGTGTTGCTGAACAATTGATAGTTTTAATCGAAAGATGCCAATAGGCAATATCGATAGTATTGCTTTTCATATACTATCGATACTATACAATACAAAAAACTTTATTGCACCAAAAGACATCAACAATTTCGGAATACTTTTATAATAATGACAATATATAACGATATACAAGAGGCGGCCTTATTGCCGAAGCTATCTCTTACAGGCAATCCAAAAGATAATGAATGCGAAATACATAATAAGATTATATACTTACTATCAATAGTATCGATAGTTTATGTTTTATGAAAAGCTACTACTATCGATACTATAGATAGTTTGTTCGCCGTCGGGATCGATACTATCGGTTTGCTTAAAAAAAGTCTATCGATAGGCTATATCGATAGGGGACTATCGAGTTTCAACACTAATGGTTTGTTCGCTTTTTTGCAATTCTATTCTACATCTTGAGCGACAGTTTGGTGAACTTTATGGATCGCTAAAGGTCATACTGAATATTTTCTGTAGTTTTTGAAAGACAAATGCGAAATGGATATTGCTTTTTAATTTTTTTACATGGTTTTAGTATATTGGGGACATTTGGACTTACGTTTACTTTTATTTTTTGTTAATATTGACCGCATGGACATCGCTTAAGAGAGCTTTGGAGAAAAAGGGAATAAATGTAAGTAAATCGAAAGTAATAGTGTTCGAGAGGGATGAATATATACTCATAACAGATTGCAATATTGTGGAGGAGGGTGTACAGTGGAGCAAGTGGAAAAGTTTGTTTATTTGGGATGTAAGTTTACAAGAGATGGAAAGCACGAGAGTGATATAGAAAGAAGAGTGAATGCGGGAAATCAAGTGAATGGGGCACTGCACTCCTTTATCATGAAAGTGTCAAACATAGTACGTTTGGCTGTTCATAATGGAGTGCTGATACCGACGCTGGTGTATAGAAGTGAGAGTTGTGTATGGTAGAAAAGGCACGAAAGTAGAATAAATGCAGTTGAAATGAGAGCGCTGAGGAGTATGTGTGGTGTATTTTTTTGAAAGATCGGATGAGAAATGATGTCATAAGGGTGTGGATCGGATGAGAAAAGCTGTGTGGACTGAAAGAAGATAGTAACAAAAATTAAAAATGGAATGTTGAGATGGTTCGGACATGTAGAAAGGATGGATGATAGGAGATTTACTAAAAGGGTCTACAAAGCGAATGTGAGTGGAAGAGTGGGTCAGGGTCGTCCTCGACGCACGTACTGCGATCAGATTGCAGACGTTCTTAAAAAAGGAGAGGTCAGAAGCGTAACCGGCGCACATGCATGAAGAGAGTGATGAAGCGAAAGAGGTCTGTCAGAATCGTAGCAAGTGGAGGTAGTCTCTGCCTACCCCTGTGGGAAACAGGCGTGATAAGATGTATGTTGGTATGTATTGAGTATAAAAGAAGAAATGTGATTGGACTTATTAATAAGACATGACAATTTTCTCAGAATAATCGTAGAAGTAAAGATAGAAGGGAGAAAAAAATAGGAGTTCGGTCCTACTTGGTCTTTTAAAGGATGACTGCGAAAAGAAAGGAATAGAGGCATCTCCTCTTAACGATAATTAATAAACTTTTTTTTTTCTATTTTCTTAACTTCACTGACAAGAGCAAGTTCTTAAACTACAAGAAGAATAATTTATCACGTAACTTGTTGCTGTATTAAAGAAAATAAAAGCAAAATAATAATAGACTTTTCAATGATCATAAATTCTTTTATAGTTTTATGTGAGCAGTACGAATTTTTAGAGATTCGACATTCCGGCTCACAAAAGAATGACATGCCTGACCGAACGTTCGCTCCAAAACTAATCAGGCAGTGTCATGTATACGGATAAAACCCATGGATAAAACTGAAGGCAGGCCGGCTGACTAAATAACGTATATATTTTTTCTAGAAATTTTCAAAACGGTGAAACAGGTTTCAAAATTGCTTGGCATGTTCGTTTTAAAATTTAAAATGTACAGCAACACTATGAGATAAGAGGTACGTTTTGTAAAGGAATAAAATATTTTATATAACCTTCTCTTCCAACATCGTAAAAGCCGCTAGGCAAGAATCTGAATAATGTTATTTGGCGATATGACCAGCAACTCATTACTATATTATTCTTTTTTTCACCTTCTCGCCCACCACACGCTAAAAGTGGTCTTTGGATTTTGCAGCTCTAGGCTTTTCCTGCTTAGAGCCGCATAACCCAAATGCTAGTCCTCCTTAGGGATAAAGACGTTAGAGATAGTTTGATTGTAGTGATAGAGTTATGTCATTTATAATTTTCTTCATTTCTTTTTAAATTATTGTTATTATTTTATAGTCAGTGCAATTAAACTTATGTAAGTTTTTTAATTGTAAGGTTTTTTTAGTTTCATTAAGGTTTTACTTTAGATTTTAGTGCAATTTAGACGTTTTATCTTGTTAGCGATGCATTCAGGCAAAATTCTGAAACATGTATATGAAAGTAGGTAAAATAAACTTTGTTTCTTTAAATGAAACGGCAGCTTTGATTTCATTACTTACTTAGGGACAGAAAACTATTAATATGTTTTGAAAGTAGACATTGAATTTGATTTGGGTCAGCAACTCGATACGAACTTCGAAGTTTTCAATACTAATTAGGGACGGATCATACCCTAGTTTTCTGCGACTTCAAACAGAATGAGAACACACTTTTAAATTACATCATCCATTATTGAATTCAGGAATGCAACGTTTGTGTCGCACCTATTACATGATCATTATCATATCCGCCATAGAAAATCCACTATGCTGCTGCAAATATACGGACAAATCACATAGATTGAGCTAGCCCCAAAGTAAGTTCGAGACTTGTGTTATGGTATACTAACTCGATGATAGGTACTATGTTTTATAACAAATACATATATAGATAATCAATTAATCACCCAAGACCCATGTCAGTCTGAAAAGATCATTTTCTATCTTGACTTGACCTTGGATCGTATTCGGGATCTCCGATGTGGCAGCTTGGCATGATGACCACTAGGTCACAGAGGTCGTCACGATACAAAGGCGACCATTTATAATTGCATGCATTGGCGACGCCTATGTACAAGGCATCTTAAACTCTACAAGTGGCTAAAAATATATTGCAATATTTTCCCAGCATTCGCGGGTAATATTACTGAAATGTTCACACGCGTGACTGACGGGACGTGACAGCGGGATAAGCGTGACGCAACGTTGTCTAATGACCTGCAAACACAACTACGCTCGATTTGCGAGGTCTGGCTGAAACATTGCGTATCTGACCTATCGAAAACCTATGGAAAAAAAGATGTGCAGTTTGAAGACCCCGTCAGGAACGAAGTCTATCACGCCTTTTGTTCTAAAAACGTTACGAGTTCTGAAATAAAACGTATGCTATGTTTTCATGCAAGTAATAAGCTATCTACGAGTACGTGCTAAATTTTAGTTCAACCCGTTCAGCTGACATCAGACATTAAGACATCTTTATATCCATACAAACTTTCTCATTTATAATATAGGAGATAATAGGAATCTACATTTCAACTCAAGTAAAACTCAAAATCTTTCCTGTCCAATGTTGAAAAATGAGACTTTAATTACGTATTTGAAATTCAGACAAAAATATTTGCACAGATCTTTGCGCGGCTCAGCTTAACCTCGCCATTGCATAAAATTGTTCGCAATCCTGTATTTACCGTGGCATAACGTTAATTCTTTATAAGGGGTCGAATCGACCCCCGTCAGAGGTTAATTGAAAGCTGTCCCGGAGGATGCTCGAATTCTCCTCAAATCTTCATGGTTGTTTATTCATAGAAGATGGTATTGTTTATTTATTTCATTGTTCTTTGAGATTTGTCGGTTATTTAAGAATTGGGTATTTTCTTGGGTTAAAAATAAATTATTTTGTATTTTTAAGAAAATAAAACTTCGCAAAATAATTTCGCTTGTTATTAGACATATCCATTTTAACGTGATTTTTGATTTATTATTGCAGTAAAACTGAGAATAAGAGCGCTATTTGACTTCAAGAAACGATGACGTTGTTTGCCTGTATTTCACACAAGTCCCATAAAAAATGTTTGTTTTGACGTTTAGAAAAAAGTATCTGATTTGACTAATTGATAGCAGATTCTACAATTATATCTGGGATATTTGGGACACACTTTATACATATAAGTATGTACATTGCAAGAGTAACAGCTTTTGAGGTGCCTAGCTTAGTCTACGGGAAGGTCTTTGGTAGTATTGCAAGAAAATCGTTAGTGTTACAATTGATAGTTTTATTCGAAAAATGCCAAACTGTCATAGTATTGATAGTTGTTTTAGAGCAAAACTATTGATAACCAACAATACTATTGATAGTATCGATCCTGATGACGAACAAACTACCGATAGTAGTAGTATTGCTATAGATAGTATTTATATTTTGAATAGTTATACCATCGATGCAATTTATAATATAAATCGATAGTTCGTTCGTCGCCAGGATCGATGTTATCGATAGTATCGGTTTTATTCAAAATACCGTTCGTTAGTCAATCAGTATGCTATCGATGGTGTACTATCGAGCGGCAACCAACACTAGTCTTCGGCCGTAGTTTACTTCAAAGTATACAGGACCACGGTCAATTTCGCTTCCCCAGAAAGTCTTGGACGCTTGTGGAAGCGCAGTGCCGCTGGCAGCCACAAGAATTTGTTTTTTGTCAAGCAATTCTATGTGTTGCTTTCTAATCTCTGTCATTTGAAAGCAGGTTGTATAAAAACGACTTCCCATCATCATCATCCACAGTGGAGGAAACCATCAACAGTGGAAAAGTTTTCAAATCCTCTAGTCTAAAGTATCAACGAGATGCTTTGTCTAAGCACAGAATAGGTACTCGTCTAAGTTTTTCAATTTGAAATAGTTCCGGAAATAGTTCAGTTTCTAACACACGGGCGAACCTCTTAATACATCATTAAACTTGCTGGCGTCGCGCCAGGAGCAAGGTGGAGTGAATAACTCCCGAACTATAAGCTTATGCGGTTATTACGAATTCCTGTCCGTTTTATTATGCTATTCAAGAACGGTACCGGGTTTACATTAGGGAGCTCTGGTCTGTGTAGAGAAAATTGTGTTATAATGTTCATTGGGATGAAAAATTGTCTAACCAAGAAACTTACCTAAACCCCATACTACAATTTTGATGAAATGTCTATGGAACCATCTGACAAGTATGCCCTTTGAAACAAAAAAAAAAGAATTTTCCAAATCGGTACAAGGTCTAGGCGTATAAATAAAAAATAGATGAACTGATAATCTCCTCCTTTTTTGTAGTTGATTAAGGGGATGCCTGAATTTTCCGTGGTCCAGTGCTGCCCCCATTTGAAATAAATCATTTGATAGGAAACGGAGATATCATTTAAAATTTTGTCTTGACCAGGCACTAGATAACCCTTCAAACTATTTTTACTGTGTACAGTTTAAAGTGAGAACGTGAATACTTTTCTACGCACATACGCCAAAAGTGGCCGTTTTTCGCAATTGTGCGTAGTACTGTAAATTGTAAACAGTAGTTCATAAAATAGTTTGAAGGTTATCTAGTGCCTGATCAAGACTAAATTTTAAATGATGTCTCCTTTTTTTTGTCTCCTTTTTCCTAACAAAATTATTTATTTCAAATGGAGGCAGCACTGGACCGCGGTAAATTCAGGTATCCCGTTAAAAAGTTAATGAACTTTCCTAAAATCATGTCTTAAATTCATACTATCCATACTTTTATATTGTCTATATTATAAATGTGAAAGTGACCTTGTATATTTATTTCATTTCATTTATTTTATTTATTGTTTCCATGTTACATAATATAAATAGAAGGTAATAATAAATAGAAGCACTACAAGGAACCCTGGTAGGGCACTACAATAATAATAATCAATATTTAATAACTAAATCGACTCGTTAAGAAGAATAACTAAATCGTAAATAAAATGATTAAACAAGAATAATTACAAAATATGTCCAAACAAAATAGAGAGAGAAAAAAAATTACAAAAACTTAAAATTAATAAAAGAAATTAAAAATATTACACTAAGTGAAAATTTATACAATCAACATAATAATATCCATGTACCAAATTTTTATTAAAAAACTATTCCTAAAACTCTTCTAAACTATAAAAACATTTTTCAAGAAGGTACTCCTTAAGTATCCTTATAAAAATTTTAATTTTAATTTTTAGCTTTTATTGTCGCAGGTATTTTACTATATATTTTTGCAGACATAACTATTTAGGCAGACGTAGTCGCGGGTAAAAGCTAGAAAACAATAAATATAAAATAAATGGAGGATGGGGCATATATGTATGTATTCTACAAATAAATAAAGAAATCCTAAATTATTTTAAGGGGACTACGGCCATATACTCGTAACTGTGGTTATACATCCAACTGCTACTGCCAAAGGTTTTTCAAATTTCCTGAATAACCTGTCTAAGATCACGGACTGAACGTGCCCTTAAAATATTATTATAACTTTTTGAAACACTTATATACCTTATAAGACACTCTCACGTATTTGTTTCATATGTTTTGGCTGCCTCTGTGGCTTAGTGGACATCATGCTACGCTGTCACACCGGAGGTCCCGGGTTCGATCCCCGGTCAGCTCAAGATTGAAAATGATCTTTCTCAGATTGAACTGGGTCTTTGGTGTTTATCTATTTATGTATTTGCTATAAAATATAGTATCGTTGAGTTGGTATCCCATAACAAATCTTTAACTTACTTTGGGCACAGAATAAGTGCTCTCACGTACTTTGGGGCTAGCTCAATCTGTATGATTTGTCCGTATATTTTTATTTAAGTATTCGCGCGGTTGGTAAATGGCGCGAGGACTCCTCTCATTATTTACCAACTGCGCGAATACTCCTCTCAGGAAATTTTTTTATGTAACGTAACAATTATTAACTATTTAATTCCAACTTAAAATTATTATACAGCAAATATTTATCACCAACAGTTGGTCCAAAAAGTACAAAAGTGTGTTCGTAAAATGCTTCGTCAAAAAAATTAGTTAAATGCATCTACGGCATGTTTCTTTTTTATTTTATTTCTTATTTTTTTCTTGACTAATAAAATTTTATTTTGTTTCAGGTAAATAACAATCCTATCGAGGTTATTTGTGGTAATATGCTTACTTGTATAATACATGTATTTATATCGTCTGCTCTGGCTATAGAGTACGAAAACGATTTGACTAGAGAGTACGAAGAGATTTTATTAAAAAAGTTAGATAAAGAATTTTCACCGAAATATGTTTTCAAACTATTCTCAGTTGCCACAGACCAATAATTCTCTTTGAATAGAAGTGAATTTTTTTAATTTCTCTTTTATCTGTAATTCCTTATTGAATTGTAATTCCTCTTTGAAAATGTATGTACATTATTCTATTTCTTACGTGTAGTTACAGTATATATTTCTTAATATATAATAACTACTCACATGCCAATCTTACCGTGCTCTAAAAGATGAGAAAAAAAACACACTTTATACATCATCATCATCATCATATCAGCCACAGGAAGTCGAGTGCTGGACATAGTCCCCCCCAAAGATTTCCAAAACGACCGATCGGAAGCGGCCTGCATCCAGCGCCTCCCTGCAACATTGCTTAGGTCATTTGACCATCTAGCAGGTGGTCACATGATACACACACACTTTATACAATTAATAAAAAATTCTATATATGTATGAAAAACGTCCTATAAAATAAATCTCTTCTTTTCCGCGGCAATATAAAACTGATCCTTAAATTTCTTCACATTCCTAGCATTATTTAGGCACTACTAAAAAGCTTACAAACTTCATAATAACATACTTTATGCACCGATAAAGGCCTTATCTCGAGCACCCTTTTCTCAATAGCATTCTTGGCTACACGAAAGATACAAAGTGTAAATCCTCCACACAAATTTTGCCTCTACTGCCCTAGGTTTAAAGCTTAAATTTCCTTAATTTAGCAATATAAAGGTCTGATTTATGATCAAGGCAGCTCTCTTGTGCTCTATTCAAAGCAGCAACAAAGTGGGACACCTTTAGACGCTTTTAGTTCGTCAAATGTATTCATTTCCTTACCTGTCTGGCTCGAGCACTTCATGTTGCGGCTTTTACTTTTAAGTTTTCATTCAGTGCAAGTTCAAGGTTAGTCGAAACTAAAGTTCATCAATTCACTTGTAGATACAAGTGAATTTGCAGTCAGCTGGTTTTATGCTAAAACATATATCTATCTATCTATATATGCATATAAAAATGAATCTTATTTCCCGTAGTCACGCCATAACTTGAGAACGACTTTACCGATTACACGAGTCATTAAAAAAAATACTTTTTGTTTTTTTATATTTAAGGAAAAAAAAATTAAAAGTTGCGCAGGAAATTTTTAAGACAGGAAAAAGTCAATCAGATTTGTTAGTTTAAGATAATATGAGAAAGTAATATTCATTTATAGACAAGGCCAAACACCTCAAAACCAAAACCAAGATTTAGAAAGATGTGGATCTAAAATGAACGAGTTTATTTGCAGGCAAATTAAAAAACCCCATTCGACACCATCTAGTGATAAGTCGCAGTACTAAATATTCTAATCCGTAGCGCCATCTATTATTTCCCAAGTAAATTACGAACCTCAGCTTTCAATTTTTAGAACTTAATGACTCTTAAAGGACTAAACCAATTTTCATCAATCGTGCGTGGCTAAGAAACACCGCAAGGGAAGTTGCTTTAATGTAAAAAAAAACGCATTGAAATCACACAGACAGATAGACAGAAAAACAGACGTTAGCGTCAAACTTATAACACCCCTTTTGTGTCGGAGGTTAAAAACAGAATCAGAACAGCCCAGAGATTATAAAGTCAAAAGTCAAAAATCATTTATTTATATTTGGATATTTGTATCACTTGATAATTGTATTTTTTTGTCTCTTTCGTTTTCTTAATAGGTAGTTGTTGACGTCAGATCATTTACTTACAACTAAGTTTACTGCCGCCAAGTTATATATATAGCGATAGAGTTCATATGATCTGCACGAGAGGAGAAACAGTCAGATCTTTTACGTTGCTGAGAGCAAAATCAAAGACCAGCTTTTGCAGTCACAATATATTAGAGTATAAAATATATTAGTATTAAGGCAATTCATGCACCTTTTACTAAAGATTTTTTTTTTACAAAGGAAGTTTAACGTTTAAGCATAACAATTATCCATGCAAAGGCGAGAGGTTCAGCTAGCTTTAAATTTTTATAAAATTAAACGATCACGTTACCAGTTAATGCGCAGTTTTAAAACAATTAAAACTATTTGTTTACAACTTCACCAGCTTACCACTTTTCCGCATATTGAGTTATGAATTCAGAAAATGCACCAATCTGCACTGTCAGAGCATGGGCTTATTTTAAATCCAATGTAGAACAAATATAAAGTTCGGAAGGTAAGATAATCTCTTTTGGACCGTTTTGTACGGAATTTCCTCTCGGAATATCGCGTGGAAATTGAATAACCGGTCGGTAGTCGCTTTGTGAAGATGTGGGTGAGTCGATAGAAGGTTAGAAACAATCATTGATTTATTATGTTTTGTTTATTATATATTCGAAAGTAACTCTGTGTATCTGTATATTACCTCTTCACGCTTCAATCACTGAACTAGTTGGTATGAATATAGGTTAAGACCCAAACCAACCATTACTGGAATGAAAAGAGAAGTGGAACTTTGAATGGGAAATTCTATTTTGCCATTCAAAAGCAGACGTTATTACAAAGTACTTAATTTACGCAGATGAAGTCGCGGGTAAGAGCTAGTATGCATTAATTTTTGAGGACTATTTTGCAAAAACTGACACTGGGTAAATCAAAATAAAATAAAAACAAAATGGCGGATTTTTGGTGCCAAATTTAAATGTTTGGCACGCTCTGCAGCCTGAACGGCTCCATGGATTTTTACTTGAGTGGTATCGTTAGACTCGAGAAATCGGAGCTTGCTTTGTTTTAAAAATGGATACTTATCTACTATTTAAAATATTTTAATTTGCCGTATACTTATTTGACTATTAAAATTTTCAAAGATGTAAAATATGCATCGGAAAATGTCAGCTTTTTTCGAAGACAGCGCAATATTGAAACTAGCAAAAGTGCTTATACAGAGTATCTTAAGTTCGATCAATCGAACTTTTGTCAATTTAGATTCATTGTTATTCGTCCCCTGGGTGTAAAACCAGACGTAAAGCGTTCACAGCTGATGCACCGCCGTTCCATTTCACGTAAGAAACACACTTAAAATATTGCAGTCAATAAACATCCAGAAACGGTGAATGGCAGAACGAGATTGGCGCTCGGAGACGTTCCAATATACGTTTCTACAAACATTTGCTTTTCGTTTGATTCGGGAAACGTAGTGATATTTACACTGAGTGCAGGGTTGAAAATTTAAAATGGTTTTATTGTAAACTTCCTTGTTATATTGTTAATTTGTTCGAAAGAATATTTGGTTCTTCATTATACCTACTTCAGGAAATGTTCAGTCATTTCCTGATGTAGCCTTAAAGTATAATTAATTCTCAAGACTATGACTACCTATTATTAAAAACATTTTAGAATAAGTCTCCACTTAGTTTATTTTGTGTTTATTAAATGCGATCAAATATGATGAAATGAAAATGCAGATGATGATGATGTTATCAAAATTAATTACCTTTATATAAATATTGTTTTTAATTTAACTGTAGGTGTATTTAGTATGTCAAAATATGTATATCTGAAAAATACGGCCCATTTCTATTTGATCTCATAAAAGCGTTCGTTAGCCAAATAAATGCGGATCGTTGAACCAAAAAATATTTTGTAGGAAAATGGTTTTTTTTTTGTTTTAGTATAAAATAACTTATTGTTGTAATATTGTTATTATAAGTATGTATTTTTCATAATTATAACTATTATTATTTATTGTATTTTATTTTTATGTTGCTATGCATTTTTAGAATGTTAGAAAATGTTTGTAAACATTTTCACAGCAGTGTAATCACCATAACTTTTATGCAATTTATTCATTTACGTTAGCTACATAAATTGATTTGCGTAATTTTTTTTATAAAAGTGTTAACATTTAAATTAGTCTTATTTCAAGGCGCCACGGGGTCAGTAGGTATTTTTCTGCTGTAAAGGAAAGGAACGTATTGCGAGAGAAAGAGACGAAAGAGAGAAATGTGTGGCAAAACTGGTATGAGTGAAAGAGTCTGTAAGAAAGTTTGACAGTTGTGTGTGAACGAGATAGTTTAATGTATATTATGTATGTGTCAAAGGGAGAAAAATAAATAGACTTCAAACGATCATCGTTGTTTCACTTACACTGCTATGATTTGTTACAGGAAATGCCTTTATAAAAAATTATAAAAATAGTATTCTATTTCAAATATTGCTTTTAAAATAGGCTAATAGAAGCCGACGCTAAAAAGGTTTCCCGTACTTTCTTTCAAAGTGGATTTCTCTAAGAGATTTCTTTTGACTTTCCTCCAGGTTGTAAACAGCACCGCTTTTCAAAGCAAATGAAAAATAGTTGTCCTCTCCCCACAGTTTCAATTGAGAAGATTAATTACGTCCCCTTTCAACTAAAAGGAGATAATCTGAGATCCCTTTAACTGATGTTGAATACAAGCGTAGAGGAACTAATTGATAGTTAATTTTAATTAGATGTCGGTTATTATGTTGTACCTACCTAAATCGTCTGATAAATCGTTTGACATGAAAATAGATTAATCATATCCGGAACCCGTCTTACAGCTTCAGCATTGATTGTAATACTATTGTAAATAGCTGTAGAGATTTTATTTTATTTACACGAACTTGGCACATGTACTTTAAAAAGACACATGCAACGTAACATAATATATATTTTCTTCAATAATAAAAACCGACTTCTTTCCCAAACTACAACTAAAACCGATTTTGATAAAACTTCTACGGAACCACCTGACAAGTATACCCTCTCAAACAAAAAAAAGGTTTTTTATTAAAATAATTGGCCAAGTGCATGTCGGGCCACGCGCAGTATAAGATTCCATAGTTATGAATGCCAACTTTTAATTCATCCCACTAAAACGCCTAAAAACTAATTTTCTATTGAATTTGTATGAAATTTTCCTTTTCCGAGTACGTTTTATAAGTTGATCGCCTATAACTTTTTAATTAGTAAACCCTACTTAGCTCTGATAGTTTTTCTTTAAGTTTCGTTATATAAACTATAGCCGTGAATTTTTTCACGTGTTCACATATAACCTTTTAGCAGATACAGGGGGGGGGGACACTTGACTCTAACAAAAATTTTCACTTTAACATCAAATATTTCAGAAACCCTTAATCGAAAAACGCTGTTCACAAGCTCATAATATTTTTGAAAGACCTATTCAACGATACCTAACATGATTGGTAAGTCGAAAAAAAAATTGACTTTTCACTTTACTTGTATGAGAGCTAGCTTAAAATAATTTTTTTATTCAATATATTATTTACCACTTTTTTGCCTAATTATTATACATACCCATGCTAAATTACAGCTTTCTAGTACTTATAGTCACTGAGTAAAACCGCGGACGGACAGACAGACAGACATGGCAAAACTATAAGGTTTCCTTGTTTACTACGGAACCCTAAAACAGATCGCGACGAATTGGTAACCTCCTCCTTTTTCGGAAGTCAGTTAAAAAGGACTAAATGTTTCACAAAGTTGCTATTTTTGCGTGTTTTATTTTATGGTTTAATGAACTAGTGTGTTTTATTGTTTACAAAAATCTTTTAGATATCATTTTCAAAACTAATTCGTTTTATGTACTTAGATACATTGTTCTCACATATACTTAAACAAAATTTCTGTTCATACTTAATGCTTGACAGGGAGAGAACGTTTTTAGCTTTAAGTCCGCCAATAGTGAACTATGTGTATTGTGGCGTATGGAAAAGTTTTTAATAAATAAATAAATTGCACACATTAGATATACGTTTGTATATCTAATGTAATGTTTGTATATCCCCTCTCCTACATCTTCCTTTCCTGAGAGGCCGGCAACGCTTCTGTTACACCCCTGTTGTTGCAGTTGTCCATGGGCAGCGGTGATCACTTACCATCAGGTGACCCGCTTGTTCGTTTGCCACCGTATGACATAAAAAAAAAATTAAATAAATACTAAAATACATCAACGAAACACATTCACGACCGATCCACAGGTGCCGTCTAAGTACTCGTATTGAACAAAAAGCCAAGTTTTTGGTTGAGTACCGTCGACCGTTACTTCGCTTAAGTGGCGATGAGCTCACGAGTATTAGGAAGCAAGTAATTGCAGGCAACGAACTTAAATACTATGGAAGAGATTTCAAACATTATCATCGCGCAGGAATTGTTTTTTGTCTGTTATAACTATATTGTACCAAAGAACAAAATAAAGTACAAAAAATTCGAAAGAGTCATACAATGGCGGACTTGTCCCATATAGGGATCTGTTCCAGTCAACCTGCGATTAATTGAGAGGATATTTACTCAACTAAAAGGTATAAGTCAGTACGTACTAAATATTTTGAAAGATTAAACATACATAACTACATCACATTCACACACACATATGTATAGTTTAAATTAGAAATTATATGAATACTTATTATTATTTAAGAATCTATAATTAATCAACGAACTGTTTCATTTTCTTTAAACTTATCTTCTATTGAATGATGGAATTCTGTTAAATGAATGGCCCTATGAATTTTACTATCAGCCAATAGCCTATGACGCAGCATTATATAGCAGCCACTGATTGGTGCAGCCATTGGCGTGAAGTAACATCAGTAACGGTATTGGTGAAAAAAGAATTGCAGTTTGTACCTTCTGCCCACTTGAATGTGCTTTTAATGGGGTCATTTTTGAGCTTGATTCAAGTTTCTATAGTATTTCAGTTCGCTGATTGCAAGCCCTCTTAGTGGGAGTTTGGGGCGACCATCCAACCTGACGGACGGCAAAAAGGTTTTGAAAGCATTTAAGATAAACTACGCATAGACAACGTTATACACGCTGAATTTTTTTGGTTTTGGAAAAAGAAATGTCGTATTGTAAATAAATTCCTCTATCTATATACTTAATCCAAATTTGTGTATGACATAAGATACAAAAGTTGCGAAAATGATTTCGATCGAGACCACGTAGTTACGCCCGTCCAAAACTACCGCGTGACCCCGATCAACTCGAAATCTAGCCGGCGCCGGTACTACTAATTGATCTCACGATTTTACTTTAGAGTTTTAGTTTTTTTGTTTCTGAATTTTTATTTTGACTAGCATTTTTTTAGCTTGCAACATTTGATTTCAGATGCACAAACAACGGGACAGGTAAAACTAAATAAAGCTTACCTACGAGTATTAATAAAAGCAGAGAGCGTTTAGCAATAATGACCTAAAACATTTGTTTCAGGTAATACATAAAGTTCCTACATATTATTGTAAGGGCGTGTTCGGACAACACGCGCAAGCCAAGGCGCTTTGAAATTTTTGAAATTTGTTTCATATAATTGAATCCTATCAGCCTATCCACATCAATACCACTCAAATTGTATTTACCGAAGTCCATACGCACACGCTTCGCCTACGCCACGCACTCTTCTTGTCTCCGCGATGCGCCCGCCCGGAGCTCGCCAGTCGCCCCGACTGGACTTCGGTAAATGCAATTTGAGTTGTATTGATGTGTGATAGGATAGGACTCAAATTATATGCAACCAATTTCAAAGCACGCTAGGCATGCGCTTGGCGTGTGCTTGTCGTCTCAACGCGCCCAAAAGCAAATCGCTAATAAATAATAATAAAAAGCAATAATATATATATAAAAGCGAAGATCACTCACTCACTCACTCATCAAGAAATCTCGAAAACTACTTAGCCAATGAGATGAAATTTGGCAGGAAGGTAGATTTTGATTAGGAGACGTCCACTAAGAAAGGATTTTTGGAAATTCCATCTCTAAGGGGGTGAAAGAGGGGCTGCCAGTTTGTATGAAACTTCGTCATTTTTAAAGTGAGACACATGAAATTTTTAATTTATTTTAGTTGCTAGTAGAAAATAATAATGTATTTATTAGATTTTGAAAATTAAATTCCTATAGGGGTTAAAAAGGTACCCCTATAAGGCAAGTTTGTATGGATCGTCATTTTTAAAGCGAGACACGTGACATTTTTGAATAAGCGGTTTTAACGGAAACAAATTAAAAATCCTATCAGAAACATATTCAATTTCTACCCGGATGAAGTTGCGGGTTGAAGCAAATATTTAATTAAAAGGAATTTAAACAACATTCTTTACAGTCTCAATAAATTTCATTGAACTAAAATAGTAAGCCTGCAAATGTAAACAGACGTAACTAATTAGACGCGAAGGATTCCTGAAATGAATTTAGCTCGCGTGTTTTATAAGGTGAATTTAATTAAAACACAAAATCGGGGTCAACTCAGCCCACGAACTTAGTTGACTCAATACTTTCTTTACTTATTTGAAGTTTTATTTTCAAATTTTCAAATTAAACTCTTGTCACACACTAATCTTCTTCATCTTTTCTCACCTTTTCCCTATTTGAGGTTGGCCAAGGGTTGGATCTCACTTGTCAGCACGGAGCAGCACTTATCAATGCTGCTATCCTTTTCGGTCGCTCAGAACCATCATGTGCAAGAGCGAGAGAGAGCGACGGAATGCCAGAGGGTGCTGTAGCACCAGCTGTGCTAATCCCTCATAATTTTCTGTCCTTTGCCATCTCTGTGACAACAACAATCCCCCGTTCCCTCATATCCGATCTCACGCATTTTTCTTACGTCTTTCTTAGCCTTTCTTCTTTTGACGACCTCCGTGGCGTAGTGGTCACCATGCTAGTCCGCCAACCAGAGGTCTCGGGTTCGATCCCCGGTAAAGACAAGTTGGAAATGGCCTTTTTCACATTGTCCTGGGTTTTGGATGTTTATCTATATATGCACTAGTTATAAAATATAGTATCGTTGAGTTAGTATCCCTTAAACCAAGTCTCGAACTGACTTTGGGGCTAGCTCAATCAGTGTTTTTTTGTCCATATATTTTTATTTTTTCCCCTGCCTCTAAACCCGTCTACTTTCAAGTCGACGTTTTAATTTAAGTTAGTCCTGTGATCATAATTTATTCATCGTCATCATCATCAGCCTTCTGTATCCCACTGTTGGGAATAGTCCTCTTTCGGTGCATACCAACAGCAAAGTAACAATATAATATTTATTATTATATTAATTTTTCTTTGTTAATTCATAGAATATTTTATAATTAGGTAGGTAACTGTAATTAATAAAAAAATTCAACGTTATTTTTATTGAGTATTGTTTTATTTTATTATTTTTAGCTAACACTGGTGTCAAATTTTTTAGGTTTGCTCAATACCTGAATATGCAACTAGAAAAATTTGTGATAATATCTGTTGTCACTAGATGATACTAATAGGAGTATCATCATATTCATCTTTGGATATATCGCTTGATAATTGTAAATTTTTCTTTGGATTTCATAACAGTTGTTGACGTTAGATCGTTTACTTACAGCAAAGTTTACTGCTGCTTCCTAAGCGCAAGTGCAGAAGAAGCGGCAACAAGCACTGCAGCATTTTATCTAAAAACGTCAACTTACAATAGGCATGACGAATGGAAAAATATTGTAAGCATATCGGTTAGATTTTTAAAAAATATTGTACACATATTTTTTCTTTTCTCTGAGAAACAAAACATGACAAAGATACAGCGCATTGAAATTTCGCATGACGTCACGGTTACGTACAATTTTTACATAGAGGTGACGTCGCAAGCCCCCACTCCGGAACTTTGATGCTAGTATCTTTGTGGATTTTTACTTTTTTGGCAAACTGAAAAATATGGGATCATTATTTTTGGATAATTTAAAAGACGGACTAATAACAATTAAACTTTTCTAACCCTGTCGTGACCCCTGTTATACTGATATAGACATGTGGATTGAGAATAAAAACCTCAATCCGCAAGTTTCACGAACATTTTAAACTAAATAAAAACCCAAAGGCGCATTCATAAACTACAACCCGACTCTGCACTTCATAAAATGAAATATGGAAAATAAAATTATACCGAATTATCAAAGCTAACGCGATTTTAAACGCCATTCTACTCCAAGGCGTCTCGAAACTCCGCATGCCTTCAATTTTTTCTCTTTTAATGTGTGCATTTTTGTTGGGGTGGGGTGAGGGTGCGAACTGGCTGCGTCAGTTCTCAGTTGATTCAGACTTCAGTAGCCTTCCGACGTCGCAGGGGGTAGGTCGCGCCGCCCCTTCGGAAACACGAAGTGAAGTTCTGTGTACGTCAGTGTTTGCTGGAAACCTTTGGTTTTAGTTTTTAATGCTAGTGTATGGAAATACAGGTTTGATGCGCGGTTTATCGGGTCTCTTTTGAATAGGACTTTTTGTATTTTTTTTATTCTTTTTTTTTCTTTACGATTGTTTGTTGTGGCATCTGTTGGGTTTCACATTAACTTTTTTTAGTGTGTCTGCTAAACAACATAACATGTTGTTATTATGAGTAGGTTATAGGTCACGGTTTTTCAAATACTTACACATTGACACGCGACTGAAAAAGCTGGTACAAGGTGACACCAAGGTTTTAATTCAGATGCTTTTATTACGCTTAACATTGAACAATGTTAAGCGGGAACGGTATTTTATATTAGGTATAAAAAAACTTTTTTGCGATATCTGCGTTATCTGCGTTATTTATTCATATATTATAGAATATGTTTTTAAACTTGGTGCTTTTTTATTTTTTAAATTTTAGAACAGTATACAAATAATACAAAATATAACAATAAAACTAAAAATTGTACTAAAAATCTAAATTGCTCTTTTTTACAATTTTTTTAACAATACCTTTATGTTTTATCATTTTTAAATATTTCATGTTTTGAAATGTAAATCCATTATCACCTGCCCTGAAGGGCAAACCACATGTATTGGTTTACTGAAGAGTACCGACATGTGGGTTTGTGGGTGTCTTAATGAAACCCCTATTCATGTATAATTAACAGCATGATATGCTGTCCGACCATGTTTTATTTAAATTAAGCTTTATCTTTAGCACATGAACAATCTATACTTGATAATAAAATTACAAGAAAATATCGTAATTGGGTAAATACTGGGTCTAAAATAAATTACTCGGTACAGTTCATAAAATAAAACATCACAAAATAGTGTCATTTTTCATTATATGTACTTATCATTATTATAAACACTTTTCTTATAGATTTATTCATGCAGAATAACTGATATTAAGAGTGACATTTGACTCCTAGAAGGATGACATCACGCTTTTGTATTCCATTTAAATTAAATAGAAAACGTTTGTTTTGATGTTTAGAAAAAAGTGTCTGGTTTGACTTGTTGTCATCTAGCGGATTATAATGTATAACAACGGAACTTAGCACGATATTTATAACTTTATTTGTTAGTCTAACGTTTCAAAAAAAGCATTTTTCGAGATAGCAGCTAGACTTAACTGTATACATTATAAAGCACACATAATATTGTTTTTAAGTGCGTAAAAGTCTAACCCTCTTCAATTTATAAAAGTTAACTACCATTTGCTAATCCTATTTTAGTTAAAACATGTTTTGTCCCTTTCCCTCTTTTCATTATTTAACATAGAAAGAACAAGACAAAACATATTTAAACTAAAATAGGTTTAGCAGACGTTTGTATTTTTTTATGTAAGATAATAACCAAGAAATAAAATTAAAAATTTTAACTAACTTCAGCACAATCAATCCATTCGTTTAGGAGCTACGATGCCACAGACAGGCAGACATATAGACACAGAGACACGTCAAACTTAAAACGCCACTCTTTTTGCTACGGGGGACAAATATATCCCGTCTTATTATAAAACCCAGACTAACTTTGTTACTAGGTTTAAACCATTATCCGACCAAATTAAGTTGACATCTAGTAGTATCACACTATCTCACCTGTCAATGTAAACTTCATTTTGGGCGGATAATGGTTTAAACCTAGTAACAAAGTTAGTCTGGGTTTTATATTAAGACGGATAATGTTTAATACATTCAAGTCAAGATAAAAAGTGAAGTAGACAAATCTGAAAGAGCGTTGTTATGTTTGGCCCTCAAGTGTAAACAGATGGGGACCACTTGACTGCTTTTATGACTTTTTAATGCACCACAAAAAGGTTTATGTGCAGTGGTCGGATAATCGGATGCATATTTACCTAAAGTTAATTTTTGGCTAGGAAATTATGGAAGCGGCTTCTTAAGACATATTTTTTAAATTCAAATTCCGGGATTCAAAAAACTTCTCACTAATCGATCAAGTGCATTCCACATTAGCCAACACCTGAACGTAAGTAAATATACACCTTACCCGATTTGATTCTATAATCAAAACACAAAATTTTGTCGATTCTGGAATCCTGGGATTTTTCAGATACAAAAGTGCACTCCATAACTGCCAACATCTCAACTTTAGGTAAATATGCATCCGATTATCCGACCATTGTTTATGTGTCATTGCGAGACTTTTGAAAGGAAGAAAGAAAGAAAAATATTTTATTCGGTGCAAATTTACATGAGTTACGTTACATAATGATTGAAACTAGTTTTATAGCAAAATTTGTCGTGAAAGCTTATTATTCAATTCATTATATTTTTGGTGTAATTGTGAATCAATTAATTTTGTACGTTATTTTGATGTGGTCTTCTACAAAGTCTATCTGCTCAGGTTACTATTCATTACTGTTAATGGTTATTTATGCAACTGTTGTATAATACCTAATTATGACAGTTGCATACAAGACTTTTTCTACACCCATGATATGAATCCTCTATAAAAGGTTCTGAAACCATAGGGTGTTTTACCGTGTTGTAAGAATTCTACGTAAACTCATAGTAAGTATTGCTGTGTATCTAATAAAAACTATGTAAACGTAATAATATAATTATTTATTGTTATAATTATTTACATTTTGGATCGTAATTTTTTTTCTCGTCACTTACCCTCCAAAGTCATAATTTCAGCAACTATGACAGGCCAAATCGAAGATTTACAATTTTTAATCTAGAATATCTGGATTATACACTCTTTGAAAAAATCATTGCACGAACATATTTTTATAATATCACGTCTCTGTCCATTGCGGGGCAGACAGAGCCCAAGTTTATGGGCCTAGAGCCACACCCAGCACCGGAAACTATCGCCCAGCGACAGACAGGGGCTTAAATTTAGGGATCAAGTTTGCGTTGCATAATGTATATTAGAACAACATTATAACACTATTTTGCGTTGCATAATGAAATTCAGTACAACATTATAACACTCGTTTGGGTGATATTATGATTATAATGCCATTGGTTCTTTTAATGTTGGCAATTAGCTAACTGTTTCAGAAACTTTTATAAAGGATTCAAAGCATGGGTGTAGATAAAGTAATTTAAAATAATTTTGCTCATTATAAGAGTGTCTTTTAATAGATAAATTAGGTAAGTATTTATAAATACCATAATATTATATATTTATTAGTACTATAAAAGCCATTTAGTATATTTCATCACCAAAAATAGTTTTTACTCGCCACCACCCATATTCCCCAGTTTGCCAAAAAAATGAAAAATCCCAAAGACACGAAGCATCATAGAGGTGACGTCGCAAACCCCCCGGAGTGGGGGTTTGCGACGTCACCTCTATGTAATAATCATACGTAGCCGTTATGTCATGTGAAATTTAAATGCGCTGTATCTTTATCATTTTTTTTCTCAGAGAAAAGAAAAAATACATGTACAACATTTTTTAATAGTGTAACTGATGGGCTAAAAATATTTTTCCATTCGTCACGCACATTGGTTTCTTTTTTTTTTAAGTTGCTTAACAACAAAGTAACATACACGATTACATAACGTATAGGTACCTAATACCTCAATTGGTAGCAAGAGCGCACAATATCTGAAAGCACTTTAGCTAAGGTCAAGTCGCGGATGCTGGTCACATTCCGCGTGTGATGTGAATGTAATGAACCGAATTGTAGACCGTCCCTAAGGGCTATTTATTCAGTGTAAGACTTTCGTAGTCCTTGGAAAGGGATATCTGATTAAACGCGTTTTATAGACAATATCAAGAAATGTAATCTACAAATCTCTACAAGTCACGTAAAAAAGTTAAATATTATTTATGAAATTAAAAAATTTGTGCTCTTTTTCCGATTACCTTAGATTGAAAGGAAAAAATTGAATAGTAAACAGGATGTTTACCCCTTTTTTACTACAAATAAAGATCAAAATATTGTAATTTTGAAATAAATTAAAAAATAAAATAGCTTGAAAACTATCAAATACACCATTAACAAAACGAAAACTGCAGTAGGTGTCTTTTATTCATATTTTTAAAATAAATCTTAATAATTTGTTTTAACCAAGTGCAAATAAAAACACGCAAACTGTCACGAAAATTCACTTAATAAAATCGTTTTGATCATCAACCATAGTAACCTAAAGAAATCAAAGATCTTTGGAGTTGATATTTTTTTTAATTACTAAAAAGATACGACAGACAAAAGCCCTAATTCCTTCCTTGGTCGGCAATTAATCATCGCTTAATCTGTAATTAGAAGATTTTAACGAAACTTCGTAGACACGGCATAATAAAATTTAGGAAGGAATTTAAGACTAATCTTATTATATTTATGAGCTGTTCCAGCGGGAACTGTAACGTTGTTTTAATCTGGTTGTCCGTGCTATAATGCTCTCAAAGTAATTTTTATTATTTCATACACTAGCTCGTATTTTCACCTGTAGCTTTACACACGAAAAATTGTTATCAACAGATTTTTCCAATTCCAGAGTAAACTTTCCTTCGCTTATGAAGTTCGTTTATGAATTTAAAAAAACTTAAGTATAAAGGTATACTTTTTAAACACCACCAATGTTTTTGGACTAAGTTCAGTTCATGATACATAACTACTTTCCATAAACTCGGCTTCCGATACAAATCAGCACTCAGCTGGATTTATATGGGAGGGCAAATTTTTAACAATATATTGTTGGTGTTAAAAAAATGACCCTGTAAATTATTCGTAACTAAACCAACCAACCAAAATTATTAAGACACTTTACTACAAGTAATTTTTACAAGCTTTTATTTAGGTTCACTGTTTCACCTTACTCGTTGTCTGTGTCTGTTTTTATCAAATCTTGTAAGTTAAATTTGACCCACTTCTCGGTTTCCGATTGAGCTGTAATTTTACACGCATACGTATATCGCGTCACTTTATAATATTATGATGACATGGAGCTAATCTGATGATGGAGCTGGAAGGTGTTTATGTCATCTCTGTGATAAAAAAAAATTATCCCACCGAGTTTGGGTTCGATTGATTCATGTTGAGGAGCACTTTAATCTTTTTAGGTCATTTTTATAGATGAAGCTTGTTTTTAAAAATTTCAGCATTAATATATACGTGTTTAAATTGCAGCAAAATATAATTAACTATACCTATTTTGTCTTTCATTCAATCAGAAGCTTGCATAAAAGGTAATATCTATGAAAATTACGTTTTGCGATAGACATTGCCATTACCAGTTAAGGACCATCCATAAATTACGTCACACGAATTTCATGACTTTATGACCCCCCCCCCCCTCCTCCTACTTGTCACAGTGCGTCACAATTTCGAGACCGCCACCCCTTAGTCTGACGTTACATATACCGATTTTTTATTAAATTAAAAAGAAAAAATTGTACGTACTTGCTTCTACCTTTTAATTGAGTAAATATCCTCTCAATCTATCGCAGGTTGACTGGAAGAGATCCCTACATGGGATAAGTCCGCCTTTGTATATTTGCTCTTTCGTATGTTGTCTTTTTAATGTATTTTTTTTTGTACAATAAAGTTATTACAAACAAACAAACAAACAAGAAAAAACAAGTGGGCGAAGCTACTAATTACTGATAAAGCTGAAAATATTTTGAAATTTATATACTTAAAATTAGTTTAAAATTTTGTGTTTTATTGCTGCAATATAGATTTTGTATTGTGACGTCACGAACCTTATGACCTCTTCCATTCCTTGTCATATAATGTTGTATAATACACACTTCAATTACCCCCTCCCTCCCCCTTAATGTGTGACGTATTTTGTGGATGGTCCCTTAGTGTTGTAAAATTGCGAGCCCTGGAGTCTACATTAAGGAAGTCTACTTCAGTCATAAGACGCGACTACTATCATTATGGCCTCCCTAATACTCAAAGTTACCGCTGTTGTTATCTTTGTTGGTGAATATAGTAGATAATAGTAGACTCCAATGGTGAACATTGGAATCCGCTATGTATTATCTCCTACAAAATAAATCATGGAAATAAAAAGTTACTTTGAGGATTCAAAGTCAATAAGAAATTATGCTCATCGGAGATGAATTAGAAATTAGAGTCACCAGACTTTGAACTCAATTGAGTTTGAGTGTCGTAATCGTAAGTATTCAAGACTAATGAGACCTACAATAAGTTGAATTTATAGATTTAGACTCTAAGGCTCGTGATTTTTACAACACTGCCTAGTAGTAGCAGTGTTTCGCTGTAATTGGCGATACGCTATCTTCGCCCTGACGTATCTAGTACTCTTTATTACTCTTTGATTGCAATTTACTACGGCACAGCCGAGACTTCGTTTTGTATTGCTCATGTATCAGGAAGGTAGATAGAATTAGTAGAACCTCGAAGCTGCTTAGTTGTTTTAAAAATCAGAATACCTTTAAAATATTTAACGAGAAAATATCGTTGTATACTTTTAAGAGAACTTTATCAATTAATCTTTTTTGACTAGAATTAATATGCTTTTAAAATACTACATTGGTACAAAAACTGCGTGACTAAATAATGACCGAAAATTGAAAATGTAGCACGAAAATAAACGTGAAACAATAAAAACATCGAGCTTTTGCTTCGCAGTTTTCAGTTAAAATATAATAATAAAAATGTGCAAATTCCTATTTGAATACTCGATACAGTTCAAATGGGAGCAGGAATGCTTTTAAGAGTCGTTGATATCGAGTGTGCAAAATGTTTGTTGCTTGCAACTGCTTGCAACTCGATCCTAACTGGGAAAATGTTGAAAATTAAATACAGCTGAACAGATGCACGGATTTTTTTTTATTAATGAATCAACAAGATATAAAGTAAAAAAATTGAAGTCGCTACCGACATAACTGTAGCTAACACACACACATCTAACTTATTACACCCCTCTTTTTGCATCGTAAGTTAAACAGTATATTCAAACGTGCTAAAGTGTCTTGTAAATATTTTTCACTTGAGGCAAATGAACTTAATTTTAAGAATAATAATTGCGAGTAGCAGAAAATGAATAACCTATGTAATTTCTGCTACATAAAGTTGCTGCATTAAGTAAAGATTTTCTGGGATCTAAAAGTTTTGAAACTATAGAATGTTTCTTTTTAAATTCGTGATATTTTTGAATATGTCAATTTAAAAACTGACACTAATAAAAAGGAAAGACGAGCAAAGGTAAAAAGAAGGGTTTTTTAGGATATGAGCTTACAAAATAAGAGCTTTTCTAATTTTATAAAGTGATTTTCTGAGAGGATTTTAAATCCTTTTCAATCTAATAATTTTCGAGCTTTCATTTTCAAGCGTACATAAATCATACCTTAATTGTTTCAAGGGAGTGTCTATGAGGGCTTTAAATTCTAAATTAAGTCAAGAGTTAGAGCGTGTAAATATAATTTCAAAATTAAATAAAGCATATTCATGATTTGCTTTTTACCGTAGGTGTCCTAGATTGGTTTACATTTTTGACCCTTGCAAAGTAAATGGAACTAGTCAAGCATCAGTCTGATTCAGTGTCAAACTGTTAAAAACGATTTATAATTTACTAGCGATTAACAACAACCACTGCTGAGGAGAAAATACGAAACATATTCTCGATTCCCTATGCATTTCACATCTCCAGTAGCCCAATATTCAGAAAATAGTATTCCTCTGACTGCTTTCAGTGCGAACTATTTATCGGATTTACATAAAGGTCTTCGCCTCATATATTTTCGACTCTAGTCGGCGACACGAATCAACATTGGAAGAAATTCAATTTTATATGTTATACATGTAAATATCGTGCTAAACTGCGAATGGATTCTGTCTCAACGTGAACTGGTTGAAGTTCTTTATTCTTCTGTGGCTTTCAGAACCTTCTTTAAGCCTTTACAAAATTAAAAAATCCTTTCAATAAAGGAAAAATTTGCCCGTAATCATCACGCTAGTCAGGCGAGTTAGTAGTAACAGTAAATGGCATAAACATAGAGGACGCTGCACCTTGTTATCTGTTATACCTATTGTTCCTTCCCTTCTTCTTTAACTGCCTAAAATAGTCCACTGCTAAACTAAAGGCCTCTCGAAATAATTTTTGATTAAACAAACAAGTCTCGAACTTACTTGGGGCTAGCTTAATCTGTGTGATTTGTCCGTATATATTTGTAATGAATTTATTATAAAGAACTTACCATAAATAAAGTTCTATCATAATTTTGCCGTTGTGGAGGAGACGTCGATCCTCTGGGTCACCATGGCTTGGCTTGCCGCCGCAGTGCAGGTCGTTCTCGCGTCATACTGCCCTGAATGACGTCATCCGTCGGGCTCTTGCTAGCGCCGGTGTGCCAGCTGTCTTAGAGGCAGCTGGTATCACACGAGACGATGGCAAAAGGCCCGACGGAATGACTCTCATTCCTTGGAAGAACGGGCGGTCGCTGGTATGGGATGCGACGTGTGTGGACACCGTCGCTCCATCACATTTGCGAGCGAGCGCCCGTCGAGCGGGCGCGGCTGCAGCTGCGGCGGAAGCCATCAAGAGGCGTAAATATTCAGCTTTAGGTGAGCCGTATATATTTGCGCCTTTCGCCGTGGAGACTTTAGGGCCTTGGGGAGTGGCGGCGCGTCAAACTTTCAAAGAAATCTCCACACGTCTGATCGACGTTTCTGGGGACCTAAGAGCTGGTGCGCATTTTGGCCAGAGATTAAGTCTGGCCATACAACGAGGCAATGCTGCCAGTCTTTTGGGCACCCTGCCTTGCGACCGTAGCGATCTGGGGTTTATTTTTTATATAATGTAATGTTTTATTTTTAATTAGTTATATTTTAGTTTATAGGTAGGTTATTTAGTTTAATTATTTTATGTATTGTCCTATTTTTAATTTGTTTTAATGTTCTGAAAATACAAAAATAAACAACTTTGTTTAGATTCTATTTTATGACTAATTCGCTCGAAGACATAAATTATTAACTTGTAAATAACTTTCTCCATGCTTGTGCAGAATGCAGGCATGGAGAACGTTACTTACAAGTTAATAATTTATGTAGAAATATAAGGAAATAAAATGGAAAGAATTGCTCATAATCACTACGCTGTGCCAGGTCTGTGTCACTCCCTGTTTAGGTATCGAAAAATAATATACCTATATTATTACTATGAGCGCGGCGACCACTCCGGAGTGGGAGATTCAGTTATATAAATAGTTTGTCTAGAGTGAGAAGAATGAAATTGCTTTGCAATGGATTTCTAGTATTTAAACTAAAAGTCGCACAGTTCTGACGCGAGCGAGCTCAATTTAACCATATTGCTACTAGCTACTCGCGACACTGTGTAGATATTTCTTTGAATTTATATGCTGAGTAAGACTTCGTGTTCTTCGAATACGTTAGTACTATACTTATTCTATGGCTGTGCAGACGGGTTAGTTATCGCAGTAGAAAATTGTCTAATGTTTTGCACAAAAGACGCTGCAGCCCGTTACCTGTCACCTACACTTACCTTACTTGCCTGTTGAAACACCCGTGGGAGAAGAAATCTTATTCTACTCTGCCACACGGATGATTTACTTATTTCAAAAATCAAACGCCAGTATTGGCTACTAATACCTGCATTAGATGTGAGAGAAAAAGAAAGGAAGGCTTAAAAAGTTTTGAACATCCCACATCATCAAATGCTTATGTATTAGCTTATTCCGTGTTTGGTATGTTATTTTCATTATATTTAATGTTGTGATAAAGATTTTAAAACTTTATGAATATTCATAACCCCGTAATATGTGTTCCCATTTCATATGATAATAAAATTACGACGTCATTCCGCGCAACTTTGGCGTAAAATTATATTACTGGCATAAGGCTTTACCTACGATTTTGATGTGATTTTTCCATTCTTTTGCTTATATACGTCAGTACATATTCTTATCTAGTAAATTGTAGTTTTTTACATCGTATTAAAAGACCAAAAATTGGCAGATAGTTTAAATATTCTAGGCGTAAATTACGAATAATTTCCTGTTGTATGCCAACGTTTCAGGTTTTATTGTCCTTTTTTGGCATCGGGGCTGAAAAGCAAACGTCAAACTTATAAACCTCGAGTTTATTTTCATCGGAAAATACGATGTTGCTGACTTGTCAAAAAAATATCGTTTCAAAAATCGCGAGCCTTTTCCTCAAAACTGGAAAACAAAATTAAGTACAAACAAACACGAAACGGGGAGCCGTCAAACCACAACGCAAATCAGCATGATTTACGCGCTCAAAAACTCGCTGACAGAAAAATTATTCCCCAAATTGGGAAGCGGGGAAAACAACAGGGTATTAGATGCGTCCAACAGGTCGGTCGGGATGGCAACCCTGATCGATAGGGTTCGTGAATGGGTATTAGGAATTTGAAACGGGGATGTGAGATCTTGAATATTGAAATTTTAATACGGGGTATAGGATATACGTAACTCTGCACCAGGAGATCTGGAGCTTTCCCTTTTTTAATTCTCCTCTAAGTGCATTTTGGGTTGCATTTAGAGTTTTATTCTCTAATTGTTTTTGTTGTTTTTTCTGTTCCTGGTGTCAGATTTTTTAAGATTCTTAAAAAGCAGACGTAGCTTGACTCAGCCATACAAAGGTAACAGGCGGAATCAACGACTTAACGTGCCTTCCGAAGTACAAAGGAAATCGAGATTTTTCATGCTACATGTAGCCATTCAAGTGCGGAACACGCTTGCTTATGAAACCTTGCAATGCGCACCTAGTCGCAAAAAGCCACTAAACTTTTCACTTTTATTCTTAAAAATTAAAGAGGAAAGATAAATTCGAGAAAAATAAAACGATTATGACACCCAAAATATTATGAACTCTCGTGTTGCATGCCCGCCACCGGATATGGTTACTTTTGACCTCTGCTCGTAGCATTTTCAGAACTGGCTAAATTGGTGTGATTTTTATTTAAATATTTTTTTTCTATCGTATTATTCGAGTAAGACAAGCTTCGGTAGTTGGATTATATACGTTGGATATCAGTTTCTTAAGTGTGTGACAAACTCGTGCCTACTTTTGGAGGTAGCGGCTTTGGAAGTTTAGTCTCTTAGGAACTCTAGGGTTGTGTTTGCTGGGAACTGATATACTTGTTATCTACAAAATACAATTTAATACCCTTTATTGCACAAAACAAACAAATACAGGACAAAATTATCGCTAATTTATAAATTATAACGGAAAAGTCAGTAAAAATAATTTATTTTTAAGCTCTGACAAAAAAGAGGAAATTTATAAGTTTGTCGCCAATGTCTGTCTGTATGTATATCTGTCTGTGTCATCGTAGCTCTCGAACGGATAGACCGATATCGATGAGGTTTTTTAAACGTGAAAGCAAGTTTCCTTGCGGTTGTTCTTAGCTATGTTTGATGGAAGTCAGTTCAGCAGGTTAGTTTCGACGACCTCCGTGGCATAGTCACCATGCTAGTCCGCCACTCAGGTTCCGGGTTCGATTCCCGGTCAGGGCAAGTGGAAAAATGGCGTTTTTCAAATTGTCCTGGGTCTTGGATGTTTATCTATATATGTATTGGTTATATAATAAAAAAATCCTGAAATAAATGAATTATTTATTATTATTATTATTATTATTATTATTATTATTATAATATAGTATCGTTGAGTGAGTATCCCATAACACAAGCCTCGAACTTACTTTGGGGCTAGCTCAATCAATGTAATTTGTCCCTATATATATATATTTAAAGTTATGGATAGTGAGCGCTTGAAACAAACCCCCGACGGGTTTATTTAATTTGCCTGGCAAAACAAATGGTTTTTGCTAGGCAATGAAGTGGTAACCCTCATTTCCGATAATATGACAATCACCGAGATATCACAGTTCCCAATTCAGTCCGATTGAACTTTCGCCAACTCTTGCTTGTTTACGAATTGTTCTCCTTAACTCATACGTGCCACTTAATTCTCGAACCCTTTGATTAATTCTTTTTGACACTCATATTTTTCTTCGTTTTTAACCCCCGATGCAAAAAGAGTGACGTTATAAGTTTGACGTATCTAAATGTAGTTCCTAAATGAATATACCGATTGCGGTATTTTTTTTTTGTTTGGAAGCTGACTTAATCGTGATTGTTTCTATCTAAAGTTGTGTCGAGGTTATATTTTTTTGTTTTATTAATTAATAGCTACTAGCGACTTTTGTTGAAATATCTGTTCGGTATGGGCTAAATTAAAATACTATTTCTCTGGTGAAGAATGAAATTATATTGTTTTAACTTTTAATTGGAAGTCTTGGAAGTAAATATATCTAACACCTAGCACACAGCATAGAGAAGAGAGATGACATAAGCGGGGGTTGCCAGCACCAAAAAGTATTGCCAGCCATAGTACAAAAATAAAGATTAATTTTTGCAATTAAATTAATATAAATTAACAACTATGCATAGCATTTATTGTTAAAAATGACAAAATTTACAACAGTTACGTCAAATTTAATACATAATATTAAGGAAATCAATCAAAAATACCACCCCGAATGTACCAGATTCAAAGATACCCATTATGCTTGCCGCATTACGTCTTTGAATTGATATGAACAGTCTTTGGATCAGGTACCATTTTTTTATTTCTTGCTATAACAACAGTTGAAAATGATTTTTTTAAAACTGTAAGTACTGTTTTTATAATTATATTATAGGTCCCTTAATAAGTACGAGTAGTTTGCTCCGAACTTTAAATTCGTGCCCCTTTTGCAACTACACTTATGTGGTGCGATTTTTCAAACGCGAAGTCATTAAACGAACAGTTTTTTTATGGGAAAACCATTCGTTTAGGTGAATCCGTTTTTCAAAAAAGGCACTTTGTATCTGAAATATTTGTTTAAAACATGTATCTACGTCAAACAAACGCCTGATTATCAGAATTGACTCAGAAAAACTCGTTCACTTGGCTTCTTGATTCAATGAAAAATCAAATTGACTTATGAAGTTTCTAATCATACTGTAGTTCAATCAATTAGCCGTAAGCCTCCGAAGCCGTGAAGCCATAAACCAAAATTAATAACCAATAGCGAATCAAAGGCCGTATCAAACCGCACTGAAATTCAAAGGTTTAATTTTATCATCAATTAGGGAGGCTTCTTTATTTATTCCCGGGTGTGGCGATTTGGACCTCAGTAGATGGAAAGAGATTTGGTCAATGGTATACATCTTACAACAAAAATAACATGTATTCCGAAGCCAGAGAAAAAAAAAACAGCCATAGACCAAGAATTTTTCTGCATTCTTAACAGTCTTCCAAAAAGGATGAGATTATCAATTATTCGCGATTTTTTTTTAATGTATATTTACTGATTATTCGAAAGCGCCTGGACCGATTTGTTTTTTTTTTTTAATTTGTTGTGCTTGTCAGTTGTTCCCATAGAACTTTTATCAAAATAGGTTGCGTAGTTTGGGGTCACCCCAAAGTCAGTTTTTAGTTTAAAAAAATTATACATTAAGCTATGCGTTATTATTTTCATGCCTCGTTTTCATACGTAATTGTGATCGGTCAAATTGATGTAATTTTCAATCGAATATACTAGTAGAGTAGGTAAACATGGAAACGTACTAGGTATATAGAAACACGTGCCCGCGAAACTCAATCAAATTGAATCGCACACGAGAATAGGGAGGGATCCCTATTAATGAAATTAAATCGGCTTTCTGCGTAAAAACATTTATAGCAAGTGTACTTCGAAAACGATATTTGGACGAGATTTCGCTGAAATTCTATGTTACGTTTAACGATTATCGAGTGTTTGTTGAACGGAACGTTCACTTTCTTATACCAGCTATTTTTATTTATACCCTATTTGGTTTGGTACTTAAATAAAAGTAAATTATCTTGAAATGTCTCTTCATTAAAATATGCACTTTACAAATTAATGTCTTTAGTTAAGTGTATATTTCAATAAAAAGACATGTATATATAAATATATATATATATATATATATATATATATATATATATATGAACGTGTTTACCTGTGTGTAAGTGGCCACCACTGGTGTCAGATTCTTCAAGCTGCCCCAAGCATTTGACATAGCTAAACGACCGACCAACGGTATATGCGTGTCATTTAAGTACCTAAAGAAATGGAATAAATATGGTACTGAGCTAAAATTTCCAAGAATTTTCTTGGAAATCAACTGATCGCACTTGCACCTATCTAAGGTTTTAGCTGAAAATCAGCGCATTGCTTTTTTGAGCAGTACGAGTATCTTCGCTGAGTCTACGCCTTTTTTGTGCTGCTGCAGCATACATACACACATCACATCGCTAAAAACCTGTGTTTAATATACAAATAAGTCATTCTTGTATTTCCTTGTGTGTAAGTGCTTGTGCAGTTTTCACAAATAAACGATTTATCTATCTAAATTTTGCAAAGAAGAAAAGTAATAAGCTAAGACTCATTCCATAAATATAAGTTGAGGTTATCCTTAGTAGATAGAGCTCATAGAACCTTAGACGTAGGCTCATCCTTTATCAAAGGGGAAACAAGCCCTGAATTTTGTGTCATTCCCATCGAAACCTCATATTTTTTTAGAGCAGAAAGTATTTTATACATCGAACTTGGAAAAAAGCAAATTACATGATAAATTGAGTAGTTTTCTGGCTCAAAAGTAAATTATTTAAGAAAATAAAATGTCTTTAGTCTATTATTTCATACGAATCCAAAGAGCAAAAAAATTTTTAGGTACAAACTCATAGAAAATGTTTGGCGTTAGAAAAAGTATCTGATTTGACTGATTGGAACGTAGTGAATCCGCTATTTTCCAATAAGTCAAATCAGAGGCTTTTTTCTAAACGTCAAAACAAACATTCTATTTGGGATTTGTATGAAATACAGGCATATGACGTCATAGTTTGTTGGAGTCAAATAGTGCTTTTATAATCAATTGTTCTGCAATAATAAATCTTGAATTCAAAGACAAGTGACATTATTTTGAGACGTTTTCTCATCAGTATATAATAATTTATTTTTGACCTAGGAAAATACCCATAAGTCATAAGTAATAATTTAATGCACGTTCCATTCCATAAACTGCTAAATGGTTTTCGACATGGCTGTAATGTGTTACAATCATTCATATACATACAATACATACATACATATTATATAATGCCTTGTACATGGGGGTAGGCAGAGACTGCGAATTTCCACTTGCTATGATCCGTGTAAACCTCTTTAGCTTCGTCTATTACTCTTTTCAAAATTTCATACTAAGAACATTACACTCGCACTTGTAGAACTTCTCGTCTCGAGTACCTTCAATAAAACCGTTTGATAGATATGCCGATAAATAATTCATTTCGCACGTTTGGAGGCATCCGATAATCTTCGGACCATTAACTCGCCCGACTCAGTTTTAAACTGCGATAAATCAATTGTCCCCGAATTCAGTTATGTGCAGAAACGTGGTTTCACGCTCCTTTAATTTGGGTATTATTAGGTTGGTAGATAAAATGATTTAATTGGTGACGTTTATAGAAAAACTATTAGTTAAGAGTTCGTGAGAACAATTTTTAACTGACTTCAAAAAGAAGGAGCGATATGTGATGCGATATAAATATAAATAAATAATTAAATAAATAGGGACAAATAACACTGATTGAGCTAGCCCCAAAGTAAGTTCGAGACTTGTGTTATGGGATACTAACTCAACGATACTCTATTTATACATCGATAAACATCCAAGACCCAAGACAATTTGAAAAAGGCCATTTTTCAACTTGCCCTGACCGGGGATCGAACCCGGAACCTCTGGGTGGCAGACTAGCATAAGGACCACTACGGCACGGAAGTCTTCAAAATCTTCGTTAACCGTGGACCGATGATTCTTTTTTATTTGAAAGCCTTTACTACCAAGTTGGTACCAGGTTGGTATTAATTTTGTGAAGATATAATGAAGAACTTTGGAGATATGGAAGAAACTCCTGGAAAAAATGAAGTCGGCTGTTTTTTTTTAGAATTGAATTATTAAGACTTTATATTCGTGCCGTTTTCCTGAGAGTACCCCTGGGTCTTCTGGCCCAATGCCCTGTATACTCAAGGAACCAAGCGATTAGTATATACCTAAGCATGTATTATTCTTGAATTCAGTTACGAATAATTCAATAAATACTCCTTTAATTTAAGTCATGAAACTGAGTTAGTTTAGTTAGTTTAGTCCAGAATATCGATATTCTGGAAATATCGGTATCCGGTCTCTGGTTTAAGGGCTTAATGTTTAAGTATATATTTAAAATTAAGGACACGTTTCACGATTTTTAAGTCCACTAGTTTTAAAGACTTGATTTTATGATTGGTATTTTTTTGTTTGTTCAAGAATTTTCTTCTGGCTCAAAAAATAACATTGCTTTTTTCTTCACTAGCAGAGATGCTAATAATTATTTAGGAACAAGTCTATTTGCCACGCAAATTAAAAGAACCCCGACTTTTAAGCGTTCACCTTCAATAACTTTTGTACAGCGGAACCGATTTTTATGAAACGTAGCTAAGAACCACTGCAAGGAAACTTGCTTTCACTACAAAAAACCACAATGTAATCGGCTCATTTGTTCGCTGTAGCGGTAGAGCTACGATGCACACATGCAAATAGACAGACATTAGTGTTAAGCTTATGTCACCTCACTTTTTTGTCGGGAATTAAACCGAACATTTATTCATGGTCGGGTTATAGGCACACTTTAAATTGCATATACTTAAAGTGTGCCTATAACTCGACCATAAAAAAAATATACGTAGTATCATTAATATGTCTTTCTCTTACCCCTGGACGCTCGGTGGGAAATCTACACCGAGTACTTTCATTATATAAACCCACAGATTTAGAATATACAAGTGTATATTCTATATCTGTGGGTTTATATAATGAAAGATAAAATATTGTTAGAGAGTTTATTTTCAAATAGTTTTTATTTGAAAAAAAAAAAACAAATAGATTATCGTCAATAAGTTTACAAAAAGCAAGTTTTAGCCCCAAAAATAATAAAATTATGGCTCTCTGGGGATATCGGTGCCAGCACCCTGACACATGACTCTCTTCGTGTCAATGTCGCGTCAATCGATAAGCCCCAAGGCGATAGCGTGGGGGCGTAGAATTCGGTGGCATTACAATACAGGGGCGAAGAGGCATTGGGAATATCATTTATACTTTTGTCTGCTTTGAAGTCTTCTTTTTAAATTGGTTTGTATGTTATGTATTCCAAAAATACAAATGTTTTAATATTTAATTTTACTTGAGCATTGTCCCAACATGAAGAAATGTTTGGGTAAAAATATTAGTAAAACTATAAGTCTTAGTGTAGCGACAGTAGATACTTTATATGTCACTATATCTTCTGATTTATTTTCAAAGTATTTTATTTTTAAAGCAATTTTTACATTTTTCCGAGTTATTTTTACGTTGATCTACCATCAATTTTCAATAAGAATAATATAATATTCTTCGCCAACTCAGTTTCATGATTTAAATTAAAGGAGTATTTATTGAATTATTCATAACTGAATTCAGGAATAATACATGCTTAGGTATATACTAATCGCTTGGTTCCTTGAGTATACAGGGCATTGGGCCAGAAGACCCAGGGGTACTCTCAGGAAAACGGCACGAATATAAAGTCTTAATAATTCAATTCTAAAAAAAAACAGCCGACTTCATTTTTTCCAGGAGTTTCTTCCATATCTCCAAAGTTCATCATTATATCTTCACAAAATTAATACCAACCTGGTACCAACTTGGTAGTAAAGGCTTTCAAATAAAAAAGAATCATCGGTCCACGGTTAACGAAGATTTTGAAGAATTCCGTGCCGTAGTGGTCCTTATGCTAGTCTGCCACCCAGAGGTTCCGGGTTCGATCCCCGGTCAGGGCAAGTTGAAAAATGGCCTTTTTCAAATTGTCTTGGGTCTTGGATGTTTATCGATGTATAAATAGAGTATCGTTGAGTTAGTATCCCATAACACAAGTCTCGAACTTACTTTGGGGCTAGCTCAATCAGTGTTATTTGTCCCTATTTATTTAATTATTTATTTATATTTATATCGCATCACATATCGCTCCTTCTTTTTGAAGTCAGTTAAAAATTGTTCTCACGAACTCTTAACTAATAGTTTTTCTATAAACGTCATCAATTAAATCATTTTATCTACCAACCTAATAATACCCAAATTAAAGGAGCGTGAAACCACGTTTCTGCACATAACTGAATTCGGGGACAATTGATTTATCGCAGTTTAAAACTGAGTCGGGCGGGTTAATGTCCGAAGATTATCGGATGCCTCCAAACGTGCGAAATGAATTATTTATCGGCATATCTATCAAACGGTTTTATTGAAGGTACTCGAGACGAGAAGTTCTACAAGTGCGAGTGTAATGTTCTTAGTATGAAATTTTGAAAAGAGTAATAGACGAAGCTAAAGAGGTTTACACGGATCATAGCAAGTGGAAATTCGCAGTCTCTGCCTACCCCCATGTACAAGGCATTATATAATATGTATGTATGTATTGTATGTATATGAATGATTGTAACACATTACAGCCATGTCGAAAACCATTTAGCAGTTTATGGAATGGAACGTGCATTAAATTATTACTTATGACTTATGGGTATTTTCCTAGGTCAAAAATAAATTATTATATACTGATGAGA
This sequence comes from Acrobasis suavella, assembly GCA_943193695.1. NCBI lineage: Eukaryota > Metazoa > Arthropoda > Insecta > Lepidoptera > Pyralidae > Acrobasis > Acrobasis suavella. The sequence goes on from OW971943.1 coordinate 5,489,590, forward strand.
AAACGTCTCAAAATAATGAACCCGGAACCTCTGGGTACCGATATTTCCAGAATATCGATATTTTGAAAATAATATCCTCCCTGTCCCTGCCTGAAACACGCGTAGTCGCAGCTTAAACAAATAAAAGTTAAAACCACGCCGGTGTCGCCACGCGGTCTATCCCGCGTTAACTTTTAAAATCTAATTAATTTATGAATTATTCTAATTATTCACTCCCGAGGGAGGAATTACTGGAATCCTACTTGTTTGTAGGCGATCAAATTTTATTAAACTTTTTAACTTGATGCTTTAGCGTTTTCAGATTAGCGTGGGATTTTCATTCAGTTTCTGGGTATGTTCAAAGCCCTTATTCGAAACAGAAATATATAAATATGTGTATAGGGACCAATCACACATACACACATTAAACTATTGCTTAGCTGTAAGTAAATAATCTGGCGTCAACAACTATTTCATGAAATAAAAAAATATATATTCATTAAATGATACACAATGAATTACTTTGTGCGATTCCGCCACTAGTTCATGCAAACTATTGCCGGCCGGCGCCCACCCACTACTGTTAGTCCCAGCATATCCGCCACTAACAGCCAGTGTGCACCCGCCTCCAACAGCTGATGCATGCTCCCTCCCATGCTGCTGCATCCGCTGCGGCTGCAGCAACATCGGACACCACATACGCGACACGTGTTTCGCCTCTCCACGAGGCATCCTCAGATACCAAACAAGTTGTTGATCTTTCAGCGGTCAAGTAACTAACTGGTGGCGGCATCGTACAAAGTAATTCAAATCATATAGTATGTAACTTTGACTTCACTCCTGAATATATTAACTATCTATTAAATGATACAAATATCCAAAGATAATGGTTTTTGACTATGACTTTGACTTCACGTCTAACGGCCCTAACGGGCCAGACAGAGCATTTTGGGTCTTCTAGCTCTAAGCAGACAGAGGCCAGTGGGCGAAAAGGTCAAAAAAGGAATCAAAATATCATGTTTGGAGAAGCCGGAAAGTACACTCCAAGGCTCTATGGCTAAATATAAGGTTAAGGATAAACATGAACACGCTTTTCCTGCTCATTAGGAGAAAAGTGGAAGTAATATTACAAATATGAAAAACATCCTTCATATGCAAGTACAAATGAAGGATGTTTTTCATATTTGTTATTGAGACTTTGCCGTGACGGCGTAAATAATAATAATACATTTATTCTCAGATTTCTCCATAATATTGAACTTTAAAGCTATATGTTAGAAAGACATGATTTAAAAGGCCCACAATCAGACTTCTGAGGTGTCGATTGATCAGACCACCCCGCTACAGTTTGCAGCAGAATGTGGGAGCTGCCACGCACCCGCCGCCACAGAGATGCGATTCGTTTGCGCATTATAGCGTAGAAGTCGTCAATACGCGCTTCCGCGAACATACCTAAAGCATTGCAGCGTCATGAGAGTCCCATCAGATCTCTAAAAGCGTTATTATATTGGACACGTAGATGGCTGAAAGCCCTCCTAGAATATTTGACCCACAAGCTGGCAGGTGTATAAAGATTGGCATTACTGCCAATCTTACTAGCCCTGAATACTTTAACACTCTTAGTACACCCGGCAAACTACGTATCAACATATTACTACAAACTGCCAGCGACCTACGCTCCCGATCTATGTCCTTGTCGTCATTGAGGACTGCAGTGACCCAATGTTCAAGGTATTTGAACTAGACCACCTTAAGCGGAATGCTTCAAAAAATAAATTAAAATACATCATTTAGATTTTTCCATATTAGTCTTTACCTTAAACATATTTTATCTGATAACCTTTCTTGGTATCGTTATTCGCACTTCTTTTATTTTTGGAATAATGACAAATTACGTCAGAATCAGACCCGCTACTTGACCAATATGACGTCACGTCATAAGGGCCAGTCCACACTCGAACGTAATTAAATCTGTAATCGACCGGAGCGAGCCAATATTTCATCCCCGTCACTCACAAGTGACGTGTGATGTTATCTGTTATATTATTTTGGGGCGACGAACGAAATAGAAAAATATTACAAGAAATATTTTATTTTTACAATACATATGTATTATTTTATTTAGTAAAAAAATGTATTTTCAGGCGCTTAGGTATTAAGTGTCTCTGTTGGGCACAAAACCTATAATTTTAAGTGATACTTAGCACAGGTCTACAGAGCTTCTAGTTTAAAAAAATACTTGCCTAATCAAAAATAAAATGTTTAAAAGGAATATCTCTTACTGACCAATTTTCTTTATAATTTTTGGTCGAACTCGTGTTACAATTAAAAGTTTAAAATTGCAAAGAAAATATTCAACAAGCAACTTCCTCGCTCCGAACAAACAAAACCACCCGAAACAGTCATTTTATACACAAAATATCAGATAATTAAATGGCTCAGCCAAAATAAATCTCATCAACCTTATATTATCATATTTATTAATCAAGTGCCAGGGAGTCTCTAAACAAAAATGGTGGTTTACGTTTGCTCGTGATCCCCCTATTCAATGCGGGTGGTATTAACGTAAACGCGGAGGTTTGGGGTTGGGGTGCCGGGATTAAATTTGAGGCGCTTCGTCTTGGCGTCTTACCTCGCGTTATGAGATGCGTTATGCGCACTGATTTTTTTGGTATATTTCCATTTGATCTATTTATTAGAAATTTAGGTAGAGTTAACAAATATTATTTTATATTATTCTCGTAAGTTCTAGAAATATAATGAAAATCAAATTAGTCAACAAACTGCGGATTAGCAAATTGAAAGATCGGCACGAAGATACTTCGTTGCTTCCACATAACTTTTTGGGCAAAGCAATTTCGCATATGTAAATTAACAAGATAATACGAATAACAAAGGCTACGTTTTAACCATTTCAAAAGCGTTCACACTACTTAGTTGTTCCAATTGGTCGGCAAGGAAAAAGAAGGAAAATCTGCTATTTGTTTTGTAAAAAATAGTCTAAAGACTATAACATGGTATTAGTTAGTTAGATAAACCAAAAAATAATGATACAGAATAATATATTACATAATAATTTTTCAAAACGAACTACCCAAACCGATTTTGATTAAATTTTTGGGACCGTTTGACAAGTATGCTCTTTCGAACAAATTTTTCAAGTCGATTCACGCGCCCTTGAAAAATCGGTGAACATACACAAAAAAAACACAAATGATTTCGACGAAACTCCTCCTTTTTGAAAGTCGGTTAAATATAGATGTCAAATGGCGGCCCTTATGAAAATGCGCTTGTAAATATTTGTTCAGCTGATATTTTTAGAAATATTTATTATTTTTGAAAACATTACTGCCAGAAACCATGATTGCAGAACAAACGGGAACGCGCATTTCTTTGAGGAAATAAGAGTTTGGCTCGTTCACAGCTTTGCCGCATTGTGGTATACATAAGTAATTCTTATGAAATTGGATTTGCGAGTCTTTTGCCCTCCCAATTTGTGCTGTCGCGGCCGATATTAAATGGGTGAACAACCTGCATCTTGTATATTGAGAAGGTACTCAACAGCTCGATTTCAGTCTATTGTCGAAGAGATTGAACTTTGCGGGGAAACTTATTGCGAATTTTTTATACTACAATTACAAATTAAACTTGGTCTCCTCGTAGATAAAACTGAAAAAAGTTAGTCTACTTGAAAAAGTTTGATAAGTTGCGAGTTTATCACTGGTAGAAGATATTATAATAGAAAATCTTGGGGGAGGTATGCATCCTGCATTAGGTTTACTGCAACTGAAAAGCTGTACAAATGTATAGGTTTAGGTTTCCAGGAATCCTATACTTTCTTGTATATATACAATATGTAACAAAAACCCTATAGCAGCAACTCAGACCGTAAATATGAATAACTTTTCCTATGGGACCAATGCTTAAAACTTGAATTAAAAAAAAACGACATTTACCAAAAAATTGCGGGGCCGGCCGAACACTTTTGTATGAAAATGTGGATTTATTTTCGAGTTTCAAGCATTGGCCCCATAGGAAAAGTTGTTCATATTGACGGTCTGAGTTGCTCCTACAAGGATCGGTCAGGGTTTTTGTTACATATAAAGAAGATCTCGGAAGCGGCTAAAACAATTTTGATGAAACTCAGTATTTAGGGAGTGACGAGGCAAAAAAAAAATATATTTTCATAAATAAGTTACCAAGCAAAGCTTGGTCGCCCAGCTAGTATTTATAATGCGACTACCTTAATACCTACAAGTTATGTATTAAGCCCTCGTGCGTATATTTTACTGCTATACTTAGCTAGAAAATCTTTTTATTGTTTTAGGAAAAACAAAAATATACAATACTATTATTAAAACGTTTTAGAATTTTCGTGAAGCCTGTGTATTATTTCAAAGTATGCTTTTTATTTTAGAGGTTTAGTGACTAATATTTAAATATTTACCTGTTACATTTTTAAGTGATATTTTTTTTTTAACACGTTGTAGTCAACTTGTAGCTGGCATATCTTACAACGAATAAAACCAAAATAATATCAAATCTCTCAACGAGATTTTATTCCGGATATTCTTCGAGTAAATCTCAATTAAGGAGTTAACTTTTCGTTCAAGCCGCCCATTCAAAGTTGCGTTTCTAGGTATTGTTTGTGGCATTTTTCTTAATTTTCCGCCATCGTGAGTGGAATAATAAGACCTTTTTATACCGTTTTCCCAGCTTTTTATTTCTCATGAATTTCGCGTAATTATGCGATGCGACGCCTTCATAATATGATCCTTATGAAAGCTGGGGTATTTTTTGCGGCGTTAACTGTTTTATAATTTTGAATATAATTCTTGACATTTAAATTGCATTAAGAGCTCGGTTGTTTTATCTTTTTTTTGTACTCTATCAGCGAAATAAAATTCTGTTTCCTTGTGTCTTTTAAACCCAGTTTTGTACTTAGTTATTTAACTTTGAGCATCAAACCAACATTTAAAGCATAGGACGTTTTTTTATGTAAAATGAGGTTTTGTGCTTCTGTATCTATTTACCAATCGTACTTAGAAAATTATATTATAGAAGCACATATCTTATGATTATAATTCGGAACTAAAGAAGGCTTATGTCTACACCTACCTACCCATAAAAGCAATTTACCTAAATAAAAATAAAATTTTGCATTTGCACTTAAAGGGAATATTTATGTTTGCCCTTGGAAATTTAAGGTTAAAACAAAGACTCGTACTCTAATTCCATTTATTGTCTACAGAAATATTTTGTTTTTTTAATTCCATTTACCTCCAAACCACCTTTACAGAAATGAACAAGCTTAAGCTTTTTTTGTCATGAGCTTTAGGTTGAAATTAGTTTTGCGTAATCGTCGCGCGTACAAATAGATCCAAGTAGACTAAAAAAAGGTTTTTGGCTCATCCGATAGATAATTAAAAAGCTTGACATATCTATTTTTATTTTTTTCTTATTAGCAAATAATGACGAAATTACAGCGCATTTATATTTTGCGTGACGTCACGATCAGTTACGATTTTTAATCAAAGGTGACTTAAATCTCCCCAACTCAGAAACTTTAAAACGCTGTATCTTTGTGAATTTTTACAACTTTACTACACGAAAAAATATTGCTCCTTTATTTTTGGATAATTTAGGTGACGGACAAAATAAAACAATATATAATAGTTTTTACCCAGTCCACATCCCAATTGTGACCTGACCATGATACAGAAAGATTAGGTAAACAAAATACCTATGTGACCTCAGGAGATTTAAATTTTTATTTTTTGACTCATCTTAAACTCAGGGTCTCCACACCTCATATTTCTGTTCAAGATAACTAAATATAGATAGCAAAATGGCTCGCCTCAATTCAGCAAACACAGTACCTCTTGAAAATAAACAAACTCAGAAAACAAGACCAAATGGACGGAAGATGCTTACGAGTATTTCAAAGAAGTGTGTAGATTGAGTTGCCGCGTCACGCGCTGATATTTTGTGATATCGACCGTGGAGTGTATTTACAATCATAATATTTGTTCGGACAAACAGATTTTACGGGTTTTATTCTTGTTTATATTTCTTTCGTCTCAAATCTGATCACTAAGTGTCATCAGAAATATTTTTAGCATGGTATTCACGTCACATTGTTCAGTTTAGGTGCAATGATACTAGAAGTAAAATTAAGAGAGTTCAATTTATTACTAATCCTAATAGAATGTGATTTTTAATAATCCTCTAGATGTGTCTGTCATCAATCATTTGTTCAATTATATAGTTTAAATAACTCCAACGATTTGGATAAGTTTTACAAATTATAATAGGTAAGGTTCTTGACATAACTGCAAATATAACTCAAAAATTCAAAGATTCAAATGTTTATTCAGTAACTAGACCTTTACAGGCACTTTTACATGTCAAAAACGTTAACTGTAACAAATTCAACTATAATATAGAAAGTGTTTAACAGAATATACTTAAACTGTTTTATCTACACCCATGCTATAAATCCTCTATAAAATTTTCTGAAGCAGTTAGCTTATTGCCAACATTAAAACACCCAGTGTAATAGTAACCATTATAGTGTTAACCCAAAACGAGTGTTTTAATGTTGTACTAAATTTCATTATGCAACGCAAACTCAATTCTTTCCTTACTCATCAAACAGCCACATATTATGAATTTCAAAAAAAGAATGTTTCCGCCGTTCACTACCAAAGCTTCGTAATTTAAAAAAGGAAGTTATTAGTTATTAGAATTCACGTCGTATCCCGCCATTTTCGTTCGATATTTACTAATATCGAACAAAAATAATTTGCATTCCAATAATTGTACGATCCAAAATTTAAATTATTATTACAATAAATAATTTCATTATTACCTATACATACATCGTTAGTTTGTATTAGATACTCAGCAACAAACTTACCAGGAATTTATATAGAGTTCTTACAACACAGGAGGATTCATATTATGGGTGAAGATAAAGTTTTGTATGCAACTGTAATAATTAAGTATTAAAACACTCATGTGATACTATTATCACACTCGGCTTCGATTCGTGTGGTAAACTCACGTTCGTGTTTTAATAGCCCTTATTTATACTACAGTTGCATAAATAACTATTAATACTGAATTCAGGCCATGATACTAAACAACTTTCCTCCTGGAACATATTAATATACCGTGGCCTAGTCACCATGCTAACAAGTAGGAAAATAGCCTTTTTAAATGTATTTTATTAAATATAGTAGAAAAAGCTTAAAATAGTTCCGTTTATTAGACATTCTGTTATACGAATTCTTTTACAAACAAGTAATTATGTATTTAAAAATATGTTTTTAAAACTAGCTAATATTAAAGCAATGAACTTAAAAAAAAATTTATAGTGCTCCTCAAGATGAATCAAACGAGTCCAAACTTGATGGGGTTGCTCCGTTTCATTACTATGGAGTTTTTATAGCCATCTTCCAGTTTCATCATCAGATAAACTCCATATCGTCATAATATTGCATTTTCACGCGATACACGTATGCGTGCAATGTTTTAACTAAATCGGATACCGGAATTTTTTTATGAAAGGTCAAATTTAACTTGCAAGATTTGATTAAAGACAGACAGACAAACAAGACAGGTGAAACTAAATAAAAGCTTGTAAAAAATCTCTAACTGTGAACAGAACAAACCAAATGTCGTTTATACTCGTACATCACATAGAATATTCAACCCCCATTGGGAGTCTCGAATGCCAAGGTGAACGTTCGACAGTGAATAAATACCTTCTACTGATTGACACGATCATTCACGTTTACTGAATTATACAAGGGTGTTCAATGGTTTAGATGGACCATGAATCGAGTAACATCGAGGAATTACTAAGTCTTAGCTTTAGTAATCTAGCCCCTTAACAGCCTGTATTGATTCTGTAGCACCCACTCAAATTAAGGTTTTAGAATATTCATTACTTCTATAATGCGATTGTTTTCTCGACGACTTCGAAATTATGGTCAAGCGTAAAACTCTTGTAGAGCAAATGTGTGTGTTTTTGGAGCTCACAATCCTTTGTTAGTTGAATTTTGGCCCTCGGATCTGTCTGCTTCGGGCCGTTGCTCTGTCTGTCCCATTAGATAAAGAGACGATATAGATAGTTTATAGTATAATAGAAACAAGAGTCATAATTAAAAACCGACCAAGTGCGAGTTGAACTTGCGAGGAGAGGATTCCGTACAATGCAAAAGCTTTTAAATTAATATAAAATATTACATTTGAAGTGAGAGTAGGACGTGAGTTATCTAATAATAACGCCATCTAGTGGTGTTTTAGTGAACAATTTCAGTACTTAACGTATTTTATTGAGTTTACCACTTTATTTTCAATTGATAGAATTTTTGATAATGTCCTGTAATCTATAAGCAATGAACTATATTATTTTTTTTTTACTTTTTTTTTTAGTTTCGGAAGTGGTAAATTTTCGGTCTTCTTTCATGAATAAAATCAAAACTTTTTATTTTACAATAATAACAAAAATATATTTGAAATCCTCATAACGAGCCCTTTCATGATATATGACACAGTAAGGCTTGCATTTTTTTTTCGAATTTCCTAGTTTGTCCCTCAAAATTGACCGTTATATAAAAAAAAATTACTTCGCTGTGTTTGGGTCATATGGTTACCCCATCCTACCAAATTTCCAGTAGATTCAGAGAAAATTAGCTATGATAACGGACAGACAGACGCACGAGTGATCTTATAAGGATTCCGTTTTGTTTTTTATTTTATGTGCGGACCCCTAAAAAATGAGTCAGTATAAAATTAGACTACTAGTTCTAATTTTCTTTATCTCCCGTTATATAAAATAAAAGTTAATGTAACTGAAAGCTTTCTAATCGGTTACTTTGAAAAATACTGTTATTACTACTAAAAGCACTAACATTATATCCCGTAAAAAGGAAATTTTATTTAGCATTCGTTGCATGCTCAAGTTAAAATGTGTATAGAGATTCCGTACGAGAATAGGGAACAAGTTTGTGGGTAAATAAGCCTTCGCTACATGTCCCCGAAAGCTTTCCGGGGAAAAAGTTCAAAGCTCTGAATGGAATTCGCTAAATGCTTCCCGATAGTTACTGGAGAATAAATATTTTGGGAACGGATTGACTTTGAATACTTGGAATAGTTTTTTTTTTATGAATAAAATATTTTGGTTCAATAGTTCTTGGGAAACCGTACAACCTTTCGAAATTCAGGTATGTGATTTTGCTAAAACTTGTATGTTTGAATAAAACTAAAATACTTTACACGAAAAGTGGCCTTTGGGGTCTTATGGCTTTGTTGTTACTCCCTAGAAGGGTCACTCAGTAGGTTCTGTCCCCGTTAAGGAGACGTGATGTACCTGTATCTGTAAAAAGACACCTTATACAAAACGAATGCTTCTAGATTTAAATAAGGTGACATAAAAATAGGGGTGACGACAGGGTCAGAAAATTATGATTGTAATCAGTCCGGCTTAAAGATTATCTAAAACTAATGGACCCATATTTTTCAGTAAGTAAATTCTCGATCATTTAATGAAGACATTAAATTTACGATATGGCTACGACATAGATATATCAATTATTGACTACATTACAACAGAATGAATAAAATTTCTTACGTAAAATTACTTTCCGTCTCGTGTACCGTATAATAGGAATGTGAACTGGGAAAAAAATAATAATATAATTTATTATTTCATTTAGTTCTACAACTAGATTATCTTAAACTAATAGACATACATATTTTCACGTCTGTTTCCCAGGCGCAGACTATGGATTTCCACTTGCTACGATCCTTGCAAACCTCTTTTGCTTCGTCAACACTCATTACTCTTTTCATGCATGCTCTCCGGTTAAAGGTACTCCTTACTTCACCTTTCTTCAGAACATCTGCAATTTGCTCGTTAAACGTTCGTAATAGACTCATATTTTTTCGATTAGTAAAGTAGTAAAAATTTACAAAGATACAGCTCATCGAAGTTTCGTAGTGGGGGCTATTTACGTTACCTTCTGGTGAAAATCGTTCATAATTGTAATGTCACGCGAAATTAAAATGCACTGCATCTCCGTCATTATTTACTAATCGGAGAAAAGATAATTTAAAGTAAAGTTTAAAAGACGTTTACCTTACTTTCTAATAATCTACCTTATCCCACTTCACGTGGGGTCAGGACAGCATGTTTCTCTAATCTATCAAATGAGCTACCACATCCGTATTGTGTGTTGGATTATTAAAAATATATATAACAAAAATTACTATTTAATTCACAATAGTACTAATACATCATATTTAGATGACATAAATAGCAGCAAAGTCGATCTAACTGGCATAAAGAAGACACTCTAGCGTCGGAAGCGACGAGGCGACGGAAGCCGGAAGCTCTTGCGAGTCCCTTTGGTTATCAGCATGTGAGTGATGTCTAAGATATAGAACGATAAATGCTTTTATAACTTACTATTCTACTTAATCTCTGGTAATTAACATAATTATTATATACCTATTGCACTAGCAGCGCTTTGGAAGCGGCAGTAAACTTACCACTAGCTGTATGTACGTCAAATGGTTACTTAACGTCAAAAATTGTGCATCAAATCAAAGTGACGATGATTAAGAGATATTATAAATATACAATAATAATAAATATATACTTGAATTTGAACTTATATTATAAAGAGAAAAGATTTGATTGTGAGTTTGTTTGTAATAGAGTGAGAACGTGAAGCCTTTTAGAGCTTTTTTGCAAAAAATTGCCACTTTTGGTAAAAATGCCAAAACACGCTTCAAGTTTTCTCTCTAAACTATAAACAGTAGTTCATCAATAGTTTGAAGGGTTATCTAAGGTTTAATCAAGGCACAATTTTAAATGACATCTCCGTTTCCTTCAAATGATTTATTTTAAATGGGGGCAGTACTGGACCCCGAAAAAATCTGGTAGCCCCTTAAGCAATGCGATATACTTCAATAAAAGACTAAACGAAAGCGATGAGATGAATTAAGCCGAAAACTCTCACTAAAGCCTTTAGTTATCACTATGTTAGTGATTTTGCGTTCAACTTTAAGAAAACAAAGAGGTGAAAGTTGATCAAAAAAGTAAACTACAAGACTAGGTATACCCATGTGTCTTAAATCGCTCAGTAAATCTAAATGGCATAAAGAATATAATCTCACGAATAAAAACACTAGAGCTCACGAATATTAACCAAGCAATACACAAAGTACTATGGAAACCGTTCAATTTTCATAAGTACCTTTACACGGAAGCGTGACACAAATATTTGAGTGTATTCCGCGTATTTCCCTAATTTTCGCATTGACTTTTTCTGGCTGTCGACTTGTGTAACAATCATCACACGAAATTCGCTTTTTACAACGCATTATACCGAGCAGCACGCCCATTATCTACTCAAGAAAATGTCACACCATTCTCGTTACATTCACTTACTGTCAGCTAAGCTGTTATGTTAAAATATTGCGGGATATTAGGCCTTGGTCGTGGATGCGGCGGGAGCGGACGCGGATGGATCTTGCTTATTTGACGACCTCCATGTCGTAATGGTTAACACGCCAATCCGGAGGTTCTGGGTTCGATCCCCAGCCAGAGCAACTTGGAAATTGGCCTTTTTCAAATTGTCCTGGATCTTGGGTGTTTATGACATGTATTTATCATAAAATATAGTATCGTTGGGTTACTATCCCATAACACAAGCTAAAGTTTACTTTGGGGCTAGCTCAATCTGTGTGATTTGTCCCTATATATTTATTTATTTATTTATTTAAAACCTCCGAAATGAATGGTCTTAATGTCTCTGTTCAAAGAAAAGTTGATGTAGACTTCTTGTTTTCATGTCGAGGTCTGGTTTCTCCTGCGGTCGAAACGGACCTATTGAAAACATAGACCTAGAACTTTTTTTTACTGTGATTGAAAATGTGGTCATTTGTCCTCCTATCCTGTCATCAGTTTAGTATCTTCCTTAGGCGTAAAGTCTAAAAGTGCATAATAGTATCGGAAAATAAGCTAAAAGACTCAACAAACACCAATTTAAGTAAAAAAAATTAAAACCACGACCAAAAATAAATTCTATTTTGTATCAACAGTAGGTATAGTTGATTTTGCCTTGGCGTGTAAGTAATTGATAGTTTCCGTATTTTTATCTAGATACACCTACACTATACATTCACATACAAGACAAATTTTACTAATCTAACATTAAAGCGCTCAAGAAATAAAATTTAACTAAAGAGATTAAATGTATAAAGAGATAACATTAAATTACAGTTATACACCCTAACATAAATGGGTCAAGAATTATCCAATATACAAAATTCTAATTGAGTCTGTAAAGCGTTTTATTTCTATGTTTGTCTCATTATTTAATAATTTCGCTTGTGATTTTCACATTTTCCTTCCACTGCCGTGTACTTCTCTCAACAAAAACTCGGCTTTACGCATGACAATGCTTATCCCATTTGGAAAACAAAGCTCCCTCCCTTACAAGTTTAATATCAGACGGATGCTACGTTTCTTAAGCACATACCTACTTAACATCTTATAATAATGTAAATACGGGAACTTATTTCTTTCCAGGAATGTCCCTGCAAATATTTCCTGTTAGCATTGAGATTTGTTTTGTTGATTCAGAACGGCGATGAGATTCGAATAGCTCTATTTCATAATGATGCTGTTTTGATAGTTAGGAAACTTCAAAGTTGTTTAGATAGCTATTGATTTAAGGGTTCTGTTTACTGGGATGGATAACAGTAGACTAAAGTTTCGTTATAGTTTATTCCTATTGTGTAAGTAATATTTTCTTTCACGAGTTTGTGTTTAATACATTTATGTTTATTTTACATCCAGATACCAACATTAAATTTCTAAATCCAAAGGTTTCCAACTATCAAAATTAAACACCAGTTTAGTAATAAATTGAAATTAATACACCAAATATGTGAGTGATATAGTGATAAGTGATAAATGACCCCACGAAAATGTTAGCTTGTGTTTGCCAGCCGACGGAAACAGCCTTGCTATTTAAAGGAGGACCTCCAGTTGCCATGGGACCACTAGGCTCTAATAAACTACGACAGAATTCAGACACAATGAAAACTATAAAAGTACTAACCAAACCTGTTAGAAGACTCAGTGAAGACACTAGAGACAGTTCATCATTAACTTCTTCACCTTCCTATATCAATCCATCAGGAAGCTTACTAAATTTAAGAAAGATCGAACGAAAAGCAAAGTCAACGAAAATATTAGTTAACCCAGTTTGCTCCGACGTTGCGACAAGTGACGACAGTAATAATTCTAAAACTGTTAATAACAAATGGAACGGTAAGAAAAAGCGACTCAAGTCTGAAAATGGCAGGCATCATAAAAAGGACGACGCTAAATGCGATAGGAATGATCCAATTAGACGCGAAGTCAAAAGAGAAGAAAAATCGATATCTTGTTTCAAAATGAAATGCTCCAATGATAAATCACGTTCAGACGAAGATAGAAAATCTGGTGGCGAGAATTGTAGCAATGAAAATGCTAGCAATCTGAATGTGGATAGACCAGACCTTATAAATCATTCTAAGAGTAAAGAGATACTGGTCGACGAAGGCACGATGACGGATGACTTGAATAACGACCAATTGGGTGCAGGAAAGACTGATATAGCGGTTAAGGATAGAGAGGTAAGTTTAGTTTAAGGGCTCTACCATACCGCTGTGACTTTAACTCTCGATTTTTTTAAATTAAGTTACCAAAACGATCATAACAACGCGAAATCAGTATGAAACTTGCATCTCCTAAAAAAATTGAGGTATTTATACATTATAGTCTTCTCTAAGTATTTTTTAAAAAAGGACATAATTAAGCTATAGGAACTCCAGGGTTTAACTTTGGTTTCTTTATGAACACATGAAAATTCACGATATCTGATAAAAATTAGAAACGTATTGGACAAGAATTTAAAAATGTATTTACTTAAGAATGAAAAAAAATTGCGAGTTTTATCATGACTAGTATATTACAGCTGTGTGGTAAAGCGTTAATATATTGTATGAATTTTACATGTGTTCCCAACAGGACTTAACGCTGGAATTCGGGCACGCCCGGGTAACAATGTCGCAACTCCGAAATGCCGGATTAAATGTATTTTAAGGGAGTTCTCACGTAAGCCCTTTAGTGTTGTAGCGATAATGTTCTACGTTTAGCAATAGTCGTCATGTTCACTTTAGACTGTTCTGGGAATTTTAGCAGGCGTATGCATTTTGAGGTTATATCAAATTTTGTGAAGAAAAAATCATTTCATTGTGAATTCTTAATATTTTTTGTTTTAGTTAATTATGAATGATAAAACTCATTAAAACCACAACTTACCTCATATTCTTAAAAATCTGTCCTTCAATACCTTCATATAGAATTCTACTAATTTAAGGAGTAAAGACATTTTGTATATTATTACATACAGAAAAACAGCGCTACTGGACTCTGTATCATTATACTGTGTTCTATAAAAAGCGAAATGATGGTGCTACCGAATATTTTTCTTCTGATTTATGACGACGTTATATATAGTAAATTAAGTACCTGGCGTTTTTTGTGTTAAGTACCTGTTAACTTTTTGATATTTAAAACCAAAGAAAACGCGCACATATTCTTATCAGGCTTGTTTTCAATTCAACCTGAATCCCAGAAGAAGGTATACCCAATTTTTTGTGGAACTATGCACAAACAAATACATGGTTAAATATAGGATTCTATAAAATACATTTGACCTATTACGATCATAAATTTTTCCCATTTTTTAAAATTTAGATAACCTATATGTAGCTAAAGTAAAAGGTATCAACTGATGAGCCATTATCACGAAAAGTAGGATGGAAAACAAAATATGGCACTCGCGCGAAGCTATAAATCAACCTGATATTTCCATATTTGTAACTTCCATTTGAATTTTGACTTCCAACTTTTTGCTCCAAAAAAGAAGTGGATATTTTAGAAAATTCTTGGGCGGCGAATATTTCGACACAAGCTTTATATAGAACAAACATGGCCGACTGTCGTACACGACACATTTTATATTTGAATTTCAGATGGGCGGAACTTTCCGTTGCTTACATGATTTTTATTATATCACTGTTATAACAATTTATTCATTTGCCATATAGTCTTCTTGAAAGTAAGTTAATAATTTTAATAGATAGTTTAATAGAAATTATTTAATACTGACAGTGCCCGTGGGATTCGCTTCCTATGGTAATTTCAAGTTAAAACTATTTTATGTTCTCTCCCGGGTCTCAACTACACCAAATTTCATCTAAATCGTTTAGTGGTTGAAGCGTGAAGATATATCAGTCAAACAGAATTACTTTCGCATAAATAGTATATATTTAATCTAGCAATAACAGGATTTTAGATATTGTACCTCGGAGCACTATTTACATGATATAAGACCTGGCAAGCCCCAAAGTAAGTTGTAAACTCATTTCATAAAATATGAGATCTTTGAGTTAGTATTCCTTGGGACAAGTTAAACTAAGAATTAGGCTAGACAAAATTTCAAGTCGTAAACTAAATAATAAATGAGGAGAAATCATACATTATTATTAAATCTTCATCATTTAGCGCTGATAGTGATGATAATGAATGAGTGACATTAAGTGCGGACAGAAGGACATGTATTTTGGTTAAGCTTTTGTATTAAGTATATATTTTTTTAACATATACATTTATATTTACACAAATTCGTTTTTGCAAAACACTTTTTAATTTACGTTTTTTATTGTAATTAAAACTGATTGTTCTATCTGTGCCCACATTCGATTGATCGTGGTTTCGTTCATATCTTTATTAGTTATTAATACAATCTAGAAATAATTTAACATTCCACTACAAATAATACAGACTATTATGCATGTACGTACATAATTATAATGTGTGATAAATGTAATTGCTTTAAATAGTTTTCATCCCCGGCGACTTTCGTGGCGTAGTGGTCACCATGCTAGTCCGCCACCCAGAGGTTCCGGGTTCGATCCCCGGCCAGGACAAGTTGGAAAATGGCTTTTGTCAAATTGTCTTGGATGTTAATATATTTGTTATAAAATATAGTATCGTTGAGTTAGTATCCCATAACACAAGACTCGAACTTACTTAGGGGCTAGCTCAATCAGTGTGATTTGTCCGTATATGTTTATTTATCCCGAAATCCTTGAAATAGGTATTAAATGTTGCAATGTACATTCAAGAATTATTATTTACCAAGTATATCTTTATAAGTTGACTTGCAAGCAAGGAGAATCCATAAGCTCGCAGAAAGCTTACTGCTTAGCTCTTAAAAAAGATTTAGTACGTTTTGTTTGCACTAACAAGACAGAGCTATAAGCTTCATTGTAAACGATCTAACTAAACAAACAACCAATTGTTGTCTGAAATAAAACAAATGTTTGTAACGTCTCAGATTGACTTGTAAATATTTAGCTGCTACTTGAAAATGGCTTTGTTTGCTATATGGTGTGTAAATAACTAAGTATTAGCATATTTATACCTATATATATTTAATAATAAGACCACTCTGATACTCCAAAATAAGAAAAGCTCAGTGCCAATAACAATAAAATAGAACAAACAACAAAACTACACAGATAATGAATAAAATAAAAAATAACCCCACAGCCTTTTTATATACCCTGCGTTACTCTCACAGTAAATACGAATCTAACGACACCTCTCAGTCTATAATCCATCGAACTGTTCAGGCTGCAGAGCAAGCCAAACATTTGAATTTTGCGCCAAACCGCCGCCATTTTTTTTTACAATTTTAACAAACTTAGTGTCACTCTCACAGTCGTTATGAATTTAATGAAACCTCTCAAGCTAAAATCCATCAAACCGTTCAGGCTGCAGAGCGTGCCAAACAATTATACATACATACTCTTGAAAAACAATCCTCCTTCTAGCCCAGTCGGGTGAAAAAAGAACAAAAGCTTCGCTTGTATTTTACGACTTGGAATGCAAAGAACGACAACAAAAATTAAAATGTCATTCAACCTCTGAACAATTCCAAAAATACGCTACTGAAAGTGAAATTCGAACTAAGAAAGCCGCGCTGGTCATGATAACTCAATTGTGTATAGAATTGTCTTAAAATAAAGAAAGTGCAGAATCATCACTTTGTTCTATTTTTGACACGTGTAGTATCGCGAGTTATCTTTCAAAATATACAAAGTAGATGTTGTAATAGTAGCTACTACAGAGTTACTGGCCAGTAACTCCGTAGTAGCTACTTTGTAAACTACATTTTATTAAATACATATATCATGCTCGTAGGTATTATTACAATAATAGATTTAAGTTAAGGTGTACTGAAAAAGTCTGGTTCTTTGTATTGTATTTATGGAAAATTTATAAATAGAAGATATGGATGGTAAAAGGACAATCTAAAAACTTAGTTATTTGACCTTTACCTGCAGTTATATCACTGAGAATAACTTTCCGGTTTGTTTTTGGCAGCTACAAGAGGTAATACAAATGAATTTTATTGCACCATAAAAACATACAAAATTACAAAAAAATAAATCAAGAAACAATTTAGGCACATAGGCAGACTTATCTGTTCTTCGTTGCCATAACACGCCAATTTATTTACATAAAGTCAACTTTATATAAGCAAACTAGACACAAAGTTCTGTAAAACGGTTTTAAATATACTGGTAGATTTATTTTTACTGCAAAAAATGTTGGTTCACATTTTGTTTGTTCGTTTTTCGTGTGTAAGCGACCAACACTGGTGTGATTTTTCGGGCTGCCTAAAGGCATCTGAAATTTTTTGACGACTGCCATGCGATGATAACAGCTGAGACTAATGACTTATACGTGCCTTGCGATGCACGGAGGAGCTCGAGAAATTTCACATTAAAAAAGTAAAAAATATTATTTGCTAATAGTTCTACACACTCTTTATTTTGTGAAATGGTTCATTATCTGCTCTGGATGTTCAATCTGTATGCTAATGAGCGTCTGAATGGAGGAACAGTTGTCTCCTTCTCATTATTACTTGATGGACCCCTGATAACGTTACGCTATTCTACACCGCGCAAAGAATCTTCATAAAATAGCTTTATCTAATTTGGGCATTTTGAAACTTTTTTGCAAAAGAATATATTGAAGTGTAAAAATAAAAATAAACTTGGTAATAGATATATGCATTTTCTTATTAAATAATAAATACCTTCTCAAAGCTATTTATGTCTTTGTTTTAGTAATTTAATTTAAGTACAATAAAAAAGTGAAGTTTTGCATCAAATTAAATAAATCCCTTTTTAATTATTTACCTAATGTATAACAGTACAATTACAATTTCCAAAATCACTAATCTCCAAATCTCTCTACTGCTCGAACCACGATGACTAAAGAGAATAATATAATCACTAGGTACGTCCAGTATATTAACATGATAACTTCGCTTTTATTTTATTTTTTCTTTTACGGACAGTACTATAAGTCTGAATAAAATGTGGGACAAGGAGGCCCGTTTCAAAATTTGGTTTTATCAATTCGTAAACTTCTTGCTATTGTCAACCAGTCCCATTTTATTTGTAGAGCCTGAGCCTTCCTCTTTCCCGTTGGCACGAGTCCTTAGTTAGCATAAATATTATTGGACTAGTGTAAATAACACTCTATTTAATAAGGACATCTTTTTTTTTCGACCTTCTCTCTTGGTGTAGGTAATAACGCTGCTTTATTTTTTTGGATTAGATTCCCCTATTTCTTTTCTCTCGATATTGTTATCTACAATAACGCAAGTAGAACACTTACTAATTATAATCTATTTTGTGATGTAAAATATTTGAGCCACGACAACGGGCCATAATCAAAATCATCTCACAATACCGGAACAAATATTTTTTGACCATATTTAAACAGACATTTTTTGTTGTTTCAGGTAAGAGATTGAATCGTAGATACAGATAAGAGGTAACGTTATGAAATTTCAGAGAACATTTATCTCAAAAATGAATTTTAAGTCTTTGCAATCTGGTTTAATAAATGACAATCTCGAGTAATCCCGCAGATCCTTCTTTGTTAACAAAACAAGATTCTATTACATTTTGTTGCTTAAATACAGTTTTAACAAGTTCTTCTTCAAAGAAACATTGTACTAAGGAATCGAAGATTTTCTTTGTTATTTTTTTAGACAAGTAAAAATTTCAATTAGTTCTTGCTCTAAGCTTAATTGTGTTTTTTTTTTAAATACTTATTTAATGCAAAAGCAGAAGAATTGGTAGGAAAAGACCGATATATTGAAGGTCAGGTACAGTACAGGTCATATAAGGAAGGGTGATGTTCGACTTGTTAGTTTAGTGCAAATAAATGAATGTGCACCTGGATAAACATTATCATTAGGTATGAAATAAAATGTTTATGAGCATTTTGATCTCAATTATATTTTCCAGCTATTGTTTTTCATTTATGGACAGCGAATGCTGTTATATAAACTTTTTTGTTCAAAATGTCGTTTGGACAATACCGAGCCCCAAGGGTTAAATGTTTGACCAAACCCCTGATTGTGGACGAACTTTTTGATACGCGAGTTTGACGCCCACCTCGTGGTCGGACGCAAAGTTGGCATTTAAAATACCCTTGACGTGTTTGAACTCGGATTCGACAATTTACATGGGAAATTATTGTTTAGGAGTAAGTGTATTTTTGTAACATTTGCGTATTGTTTTTTATTCGTTACAGAAACATAACCATATTTAGATTTTTAAAGTTTTGCGTTATTGCAAATTAATGATTTTATAGTCCATCCTTGTATTTAAAAATAATAATTTTGTAACAAATCAGATACTTATACGAACTTACCAGTTAAATTTACAAAAGCAAAATAATAAAGCTTTGCAAAAAAAGGAAAACCTACACAGCGATAGTTAATGAAACCTCACACTACATTAGTGAAATTTTTATCTTAGTAAAAATTTACTTAGGAATACAACAAAAGTAATTTTTGAAATAACTTAACTTTGTTCAAAAACGTATGTGTACATAAATTATAGATTGATGTCATTTTATATGTTAGAGTAATACAGATAGAGTATCAAATGTTTTTAAACACCTGTAAGTGTAGGTACTTACAGGTGTTTAATAACATTTGATACTATTATCATTTTCATAAATATTATCAGAAAACATTATGAGATGTCGTCAGTGCGTATCGAATTTCAAGATTTCAAATATTTGCGGCGAGCGAAGACACTCGACTGAAGGAGCGGTTGTAGGTTGTAGCCTCATCAAGGTGTCAGATGTCGCCGGATGTTGTGATGTAACGCGCCGGGTTCTTGCAGTGATAAATACACATAAAAAAAAACGACGGGTTGCACTCCGAGAGTGCCGGCAGAAGTGAAAACTTGAATATTAACGTTGTGCATTTTTATATTTTGGAATAGTAAGGGAATAATTTTGCACGAATTGCTTTAATTATCAGTATAAAAGTACTATCATTTATGTGGTAGAATACAATATTTATTTATTGCGCTATCGTACACAAACATGGCAATTTATATTACATTAATAAAACAATTTATATACACGAATTTTACGAACACACAGCAGTGTGGCCACTACACAGACGGTCGAGCCATCAGCTGTCACTGTCACCATCCATGGATGCGCGTGGCACGCTGTTCATTAACACACACGAATATTCGCGCAAGCGCCCTGCGCCGCCTAAACAAAACAGCAGGCGTAGGCATACATTTTCGCCGCGCCGTAGAAAGAGAGGGGGATACTTCCTCTCCTACACCACGCCGGCTGTCTACTCTCCATCCGTCTTACGAATTTTCGATCAGGGTCACGTGTCCTGACGCCCCGACGCGAGTTTAACATTTTTTACCCATTAAAAAAAGTGTTCAACGCCGCTAAAGAAGTTTTCACTTTAAAAACATTTTTACGCCTGCCCGCGTGGCATCAGGACCAGCGACACCGTTTATTTATTTATTTGACGCACTTAATTGTTCTAAAGGAAATAAAAATACTTTTCACAAATGGCGGAGTTAATTCTAAGGGCAATTTCTCCCAGTCAACCATCATCAAGCGCTATCTATAATCTATTTCTATCTCGCTCTGAGCAATAATAACGAATGGCATGACACTAGAGTACACTACACTGTAGCGCGATATAAACTTTAAGAACAAGTATCTGGATTTATCAACAGTACCTTCATTTGAGGGCAGGACATACATTTTATTTGTATGATAAAAGCTTTTCTCTTTATAATGTAAACATATTGAAAAATAAATTGAATTTCTGTGTATTTAGTGTATAATGTAATTGTGTATGGTGAAAAATTAAATTTTATGATAATCGATGAAAATCATCCATTCTGGGAAGTCTAATTTTGTCAAAAAAAATCACGTACTGTAAGTAGGTACTTAATTAGTAAAATACAAATGTTTATATAGTATTTCTTATTTAAAAAGCTAATATAATAAAAAGAATATGCAGAATTCAGCAAATTTATATCACTAAAAAAATATTATAAAATACTGAAAATTAATACTGGCTATATATATTCATTGTTTACGAGCGTCGCGTATTTTACGGTTCATAAATAAATTCAGTCCATACAGTTTTAGGCAGTTTCAAAGAGCTAGAAAAGTATTATTTAAATGTTTTTTTTTTTTTAACATGCCCCGGCTATTTATATGTGAGAGAAACGCGTAGTCACTTCTTTCAAAAAGAAAATGACTGCGCGCGACAAATTTTTAAGGGTTCTGTAACATTTCTCATTTGCAATTTACAAATACAATGTGGAAAGGGATCGGCTTTTTTATTTTTGAAACAACCTGTGACATGAAATTTAGGAAACGCCAATGCAACTTATTTTACACACATTATATGCAAACGGGTCACACAAAAATATTGTTTAAAAAAAAAGAAATTAAGATGTTTAGGTTATACGTAACGAGCATGCCTTGGTTTTTCCCGAGAAAGTATTTTTTTTAAAGATATTTGAAAACAGACGGTAGTGATTTTTCAATGCGGATGTTAATGGTTTCTTTAGATTTTGCAATGCGCTTGTTTTAGCATCCTTGATTTTCAAGGCTTCCATATTAGCATATTGAAACCTGTAGTGAGTTATTATGTAATCTGCTATGGTAATCAATCAGTGATTACCGTATAAGATCATATGTATCAGATGACATGCCTGTTTGACTTAAATGAATAAAAAGTTCTCGTAAAAGAGTATCTAATATACCTATATTATATGTATATTGTTAACCGGTTTAAACGTTAATTTGTTCATATGATAAGTACTTATAGGTGTATTTGTATTTTCGGATGGTTTTTATAACACACCAATGGTCTCTAAAAACGTGAAAGGAAAGCGGGACGTCGACAAACGAAACGGCTCGTGTTTATAGGTCGCGGCCTCACTTGGTCAGAGAAAAAAATATTTTCGTCTCAAGACTTTTCTTACTATGAGAGTGTTTGTATGACACTTGTGTTTTGGCCTAGAAATGCTGTGTCAGAGTTGAAATGTCTCCGTGACCTTATTTTGTTTTTGATAGTTTTCGTGTTTCAGACTGCTTTTATGGAACTGTATATCATATTAAGAAATAGATATTTAAATAAATTTGGCAGTTATTGCTGACTTTCAGCAGTCTTGAATTTAATAATACTTAACTGGTTGACAAAATCCTCTTCTACCCTTTCATTCAAAATACGACCAAGAAAAATTATAGTTATTATAAAATTAAAATGTAAATGGAAGTCAATACCTTTGAGTCTTTTTTTATTGGAAAAGCTCGGTTTGAATATCGAATAATAAGCTGAAATACAATTACTTAGTTTCATGACCTTATTATAATTGTGAAGTATTGAACAGATAAATAAAAATTACTCATTTATGTAATGGCCCATTTTTTAAAATTCATGTTGTGTCTTAATCTTGAATTTATTAGGTAGTAGGTATTGAAGTTAAAATTAGGTATAGATACGATAATTTATAATTTCCTGCTCCTACTTTTATATCTGCATAAGTTATTATGAGCTAAACAAAACAGCACATAATAAGAAAACAAAACATGAACTACTGCTAAAAGCTTTCTCCGACGTAGTTGTCTTTCTTTATAACGCTTTCCACTCAATATATTCAAGGCCGGATAAGACGGACTAGGCAAATGCCTACAACGTAACGTACAAAGAAAAATAAGTTTCATAGAACATTTTTTTTTCAATTAGTATATTTCCTGAAAAATAATATTATTCCTTTTTTTCGACGCATGTTGTCAGTTGATGAAATAATTCATACATAGTATAACTAAAACAATTAATTATATTGTAAAGAAAAAACAAAAAACCTGACCGTCGCAATAACCCATGTTAGTTTTGTATATTGTGTCCGTATTGTTGCAATCATATAAGACATTGAAGTGGGTAACAGGATATCAAATTTGTAGTCGATCTGATCGACTCGACTTTTGTAATAGAAAAAAATGTATTTTAGAAAGCAAGAAAACGATAAACGAACGACGCCTTAAGAATTGCATTGCCTGATGGGGTTAATCCGGCCATTAATATATTTATTTTAATACACGTGAGAGTCTTTCCTTTATAAATTTTATAAATAACCAATGTTTTAAAAAATAAGTAGCTAAGTAATAAATCGCCTTCAAAAAAATGTCTACGTTCAGCTAATGTAAAAAAAGTTTAGCGCGCCTTCATTTAAATATTCTAACAAAAAATGAAGCCTTTGTCAAAAGCATTTTGTTTTTCAATTAAAAAGTTTCTGGCTCAAGTTCCAAGTTCGGCAAGTGACCGATAGACCTGATGTTCCAGAGGTTTCCTCAAGGTTGCCTCAGAGTTCGTAAATACTTATTTATAAGGAAGTTTTTATGGAAACTCGGCTCGGCCAAGTCACGTTTCAATCATAAAACGTAGAAGCAGTAAAAGTGGGACGGATTTGTTGACTTATTTTGGAATCAACATATTTTAATTTCGGATTTCTGATATCCATTTTAATTTAAAGTTTGTGGTATGTGAAAGTTCAGTTTTTTTTAAAATTAATTAAGTACATTAGGAACTACGACTATCACATTTATTTCACTACAAGATAGACACCCAGTGCCGGTTTTAGCACTTCTAGCGCTCTGGGCGAGATTTCTATGGCACCCCCTACTACCCCTACTACCCCCTTTGAAAAAGGCGAAGGATATAATGAAATAAGTAACCATCTATTTAAAAAAAAAGAACACCTTTTTTTTCGTTTTCATTCGTTACATTAAGGAATTTACGAGCAAGTAGGCCTCAATCAATGAGCAATAGGATATAAAAGACAGTCCACAACCGCGCCCTACCCTAAAACAGCTACTGTAGACACCCGAAAGCCACCCTTTACTTAGTCTTGTTAGAAGAGGCTAACGAATGTATACTAATTCAAGACATGCCCTTACTAAGAGCAAATACCTACATGAGGGGTGGGACTAATATTTACTTTGACGCAGAGCCTAATCTATGGCCTTAGAATACTCGTATTAGTTCACCTGATACCATCGCTAAATAGTACACTATCCCCTTCAGGGGATATATACATACTTACGTGTTCCATGTGTCTAAAAACCTGCACTTGGATAACCTGATGGCTGAAATGACATAGCTATCGAAGTGGACCGATACTGGAGTGACACAATATAATAGTACCATCGACATGAAAAGAAGAAGAAAGGGATACATGAAATTTTCGGGGTGAACGTGAATCTTTTCTGCGCACATTTGCCAAAAGTAGCCGTTTTTCGTTTATATGCGTAGAAAAGCATCACGAACCTACTTTAAACTGTAAGCAGTTGTTCTTGTAATAGTTGAAGGGTTATTTAGGGCTTGATCAAGACAAAATTTTAAATGATATCTCAGTTTCCGTTATTATTTATCCGCAAATAATTTATTTCAATAGGGGCAGAACTGAACCCCGAAAAATTCATACATCCCCTTAATTCACAAGCGCCAAAACTTTTTTTTCAATTGCCTAACCAAAACTTTCAGCAGATCTGGGAGAAAAGATAAAACGCCGGATGTACCAGCTACTTCTTTTCCCACGTAATAATCTCAAAAGGCATCGCGGCAAGCAACTTAATTATTAGGTATTATTATTTATTTTTCCATCTTTAATGGCCTTCGGGTCTCTGCTTAGAACCGCAAGATTTAAAATGCTGCGTTTGCCCCATTAGCGTAAAGTAAATAAATTTTTCAAAGCATGATAATTCTTACACTGGTCTACTCTTAACTTCTAACACAAGAACCTATTATAGAGTAAACTGGAATTATTTACGTAAATTCTATGAGCAAATCATATTAAACTCACAAGTAACACAACATAAACCATACAACCAAGCTCTCAGCTGTTAAATGAAAACCGTCTAACCTTAATTGTTATTCATAACCCTCTTAGTTTTAATCTGCAAACTGTATTGCAGTGCATTGCGGACTGAAACTTGCAGGCGGTTGCTTCTTTGTAATTAATACATCGACTATACTCATTCAGCCTTATTGTTAACCGTAACACTGATGTTTCCTGGGAAAGCACTCTTCTCAAACCGTGTTAGCTATGATTAAATAAAGCTACATAAGTGGGCTGTGTTGCACAACCAATAGAATCGCGTACTTTAGAGATACTTAGTATAGATAAATAATATAGGTACATATCCTGTTTCAGTTTGGTAGAAAAAGACAAAACTTAGCTCCGGTCAGCTTGAAAGTAGCGATGCCTTAAGGTGTTATGGATATTAAATACTTACTACTTTACTGCGTTGGTTTAGCGACCCGAAGAGGGTCTCGGCCCCCATCACTAGAAAACGCCACCGTTCCCTAGCCTGCGCCATGTGCAGATCTCCTTGGAGGGCTTCGACGTGTTTGCAATCTTTGTCTCTCCAGCGGTACCTGAGGTGACCCAACGGCCTTTTCCCGGTTGGTCTCCTCGTGTACGTTATTTAGACAATCCTCCTCCATTCTCTTTCTCATCAATATTAAATACCCAGACAAAATATAAAATACAAAAATTGTCACATAAATCTCTATTTATATGATTATTACCTATGCGTTTTTTTAGCGTTGCAAGTCTATCGATACTATCGTAACCTCTAAAAACAGTAACAATATCGATAGGACTATCGTTAATATTGATAGTATCACTACTAACGATAGTTTTTAATTAAAACAATCGATAGTAAAGGTACTATTTGTATTAAAAATTATCGATAGTATTGTGATGAATATCGATATTATAGTATCGATCGAATTTAGCTATCGATAGTATCGATAGAATCGATAATATCGATAGTATCTCAATTCAATAGTATCGATACTATCGACAGTTTTACCTTTCATCAATATTATTGCAAACTATTGACAATCGATACAATCGATACATCGATACTATCGATACTATCGGTAGTCTTATTGATATTGTGACTGTTTTTCGAGGTCAACTATCGATAGTCGATTGTTATGCCACGCTATTTTTTTTAACTCTTGCGCATACGTATAGGATATTTTTCATAGAACATACTAACTACCAGTATATGCTATCCATTCTAACACAAAATTAATTTAAACCCAGCAATAATGAATAGATTCGAGATAATAGAACCTCCTGACCGCCATCCCAACTGTTCCCGAATATAATTAATCAAACATAAATTAATATTTTTAGTATTAATTGAAAGGGTTTATCCTAAACTAACACCTGCCGCTGCCGCGTCGAAAATAACCGGAGGGACGACCGTGTTTCCAAACTTTGCAAGTTGCTGATTTAAAAGCTACAAGTTAATTTTCAGTAAAATTAGAAATGCATACTCGAATTTTATTTGTCGTGTACTGTACTGTTAGTAGACCCATACAATTTGACCGATCAGCTAATCCGAGTTTGTATGGGAAGCCAAAAATTATTTTTTATATTTCGATATATGTTTCTCAGGGAAAATTGTTCACTATCATGAAATAAATTCACCCTTTAGATCATTTTAGTATATTTTTTAAATGGTATACAACATGGAAGGGACATACCCGTAATAAATCGAACCACGGGCTATACTATATACATCACTGTAGTATAATGAAATTATAATAACAACCAAATAGCTAAAAAAAAATCGAAATTCTCATACAAATTGCCCGGGCGGCTGCAAACTTTTGTAAAGGAAGGCCGAATTATTTTTGTTGTGTTCTTGCTGTTATTTTCATTTCATTATAATTTAGTGATCTAATATAGCACGTGGGTGGTATTACGGGTATGTCCCACGTTGTATAATACATATAGTTTACTTTTTAGCCATTTAAGAGCTTAATTTTGACTTTAATTTTTAATGATCACAGCTCTGAATTTTCAGCACGCTTAACGCCATACAAGCCCATTAAAATTTTAATTAAATCTCTTTACCCGTTCGTTGGTACAACCGACAGGTTGTGGTTATGCCTTTTCAATTATCGGGCAAAATCTTTAGAACAACTATATCATGTATACAACATACGACATCTGTTTAAATTGCTAAACAAGAGCACTTTATAATAAAATTTAATAATGAGTCTCCGGTTTAGGGGTAACTTTTTTTAAATCACAAAGTATGTGTTTTAGAATGCTAACATTTTTAATTATATATAATGTTTGTCATTTGCTTTCGAAGTGAGGTAGGCCGACGCAGGCATTACTTGGCTCGATGGCGTTACGTTGATAAATCCGCAACACAGTACCACTGTGGCCATAGCGACCAGACTACGTCAAACCTTTTTTCCTGCCCATCGTGCCTCACCAGATGCACTAAACGTGACCTTTATGAGGTCTCGGACAACGCTGTAAGAGTGGCATCATTCTGGAGGGAAACAATTTATGTTTGAGCCAACGACACGAAAAGAAGAAGTCATTTCATTTCTTATTTTGTCTTAGAGAAAATCTGCTCATAACTAAAGATAATTTAGAATACTTTTGAGATAAGTAGTGCATTTGTACAACTTTTATGTGATGTATTCTTTGTTTTCATTTTCCGCGTATATAAATTGGTAAATAAATCAGAAGGACGAATAAGAAGTCTTAAAATAGTTTTTTTTCCTTAAGCTGTAGAGGGTTAGCCACTGTGGGGCGTGAGGTTTAGCCCTTCCATGGAAAAGTTAATTTAAAAAATCTTTTTTCCTTCCACGAAACCGTAGTCTCGTAATCAGTTGCGAAAGAGTATTGTATAAATAATCCTTACATCTCCGGCAGAAAATAAGCCCACATTTTATTGCGCACTTACTGAGAAAATATAAAAGGTCAAACAAATAAAGTAATCAGGAGTTATACTTGCCGTCCAGCCTCAGAAACCCGAGTAAATTAGGTTTCTAGACAGCCAAAGCGGCACTAAATATTTTTATCATGCCCCGGGTATATCTTGTTATGTGTCAAATTAGCTTTAATCCTTATGAATGGAGACAGGGAAAATTGTATCTCACACTAGTTGGATTTTTATCATTTGAAGATTATCGAAAACTTGCTTCGATTTCCTCTATGTGATTTTAGAGTTTGGCGGTCAGAATGACTGTTACTGTTAAGGGACTTTCCCCCTTTTTTTTCCCGACGATAAAGCCAAGAGTAAGAGTAATGATTTTAGCAGTCTATTTATGTATGTATGTGGGTATACATGTCTATTCCACCGTAGCATCCGAATCGCTTGTCCGATTTCCACAAATGATGTATGTTATTCGATTCGTCGTTATTGTCCGGGTGACACAGGCCACAATTTATATGCAACGAATGCATATAACGAGTGTTACATCCAAAAAAGTGAGAATCAAAAAGATTTTTTTTCCTGTTTCTATATCGAGTGGGGTATCAAATGAAAAGTCTTTATTAGCATTTTTCAAAAATATATACTTTGTTAACCGTATATGGCTCTCGTAGTTGGGTATTCGTTTTATAAACGTATATCTGGTTACCATATTCTATTCATAAGAGTTGGTGCAGTATACATTTTCTTTCCAAACCATTCCCTTTTTTTTGGAACGAAGTTCCTTACGGCAGGCTTGGAGGAGGTAGGGATTTTGTTGCGCGACCGAACTGAAAAAAATGTGATAGTAAAACCGTAAGGATGACCTCGTTAAATAAAACCGTTAAATGAGACGTGCGCAGGCGCGAATTGAGCACGATTTTTCTTTTGCAAATTGTGTCGATTCTACATTAGCCGAAGGAACTTCGTTCCTACCTGGTGTCCCACGACACCACATTTCTTTTTTTTGTTTTTACGTCACCTTCCTTACACATTCCATCCATCCGGTCTTTGGTCTAACTAATAAACCCTTTCACTAGCACACATACATATCTAATATCTTATTCATGTGCATATCCCAAGTTCCTGATTACTTGGCTAATTAACCCTTTCTATGACATCAAGTTTTACACAATCGTAAAATTCGTTAGTTATGAGTAGAAGTCTCAGTCCTATTTGCGACCCATTTATTCGGGTGGCAAGCACATTTCTCAAAGGACCTCAAACCTTCAGTGTCATTTATATCCAATAATTAATCTAGTGAATCCCCAGTTTTAATTAATCGCCTTTCTAAATAAATTCGGCAACGTCATGTTGCCAACAAATGGATTCAAAGATTAATAGCACCGAACATTTTGTTACAAATATTTGAGTTGTTACTGTTGCTGCGACTTGTTTTGTGTGGGTTCATTATCTGGTTAATTGTTGGTTTTGGTTCGCTTTGTTCCATTTAAACGTGATTTTTAACCCCCGACAAAAAAGAGGGGTGTTATAAGTTCGACGCTAATGTCTGTCCGTCTGTCTGCGGCATTGTAGTGCTCGAACGGTTTTCTATGCGGTTCGTTTCTTTTTTACGTGAAAGCAAGTTCGTTTGCGGTAGTTTTTAGCCATGTTTAATGAAAATTGGTTGAGCCGTTTAAAAGTTATTTATGTTAACGCTTGACAGTCGGGACTTTCTCTAGCAAGTAATAGATGGCGCTACACACGACTTCGGTAGTTCCGCTACCCATCACTATAGATGGTGTTTGTGACAATCGGTTTTTTTTTAATATTTGACTAGCTTTTGCCCGCGGCTTCGCTCGCGTGGTGGTGTAATTTATCAAAATCCTTTCTTAGGGGATGCCTACGTCATAGTAGCTTTATGCATGCAAAGTCTCAGCCCGATCGGTTTAAAAATGACAAAGCTTCATACAAACTTACATCCCCTATTTTATCCCTTTGGGGGTAGAATTGATCAAAATCTTTTCTTAGCGGATGCCTACGTCATAACATCTACCTGCATGCCAAATTTCAGCCCGATCCGTCCAGTGGTTTGGGATGTGCGTTGATAGATCACTATGTCAGTCAGTCAGTCACCTTTGAGTTATATATATTTAGATTAGATTACAGGAAATAAACATGTTAGCACTCAGCAAGTCGGAATGTAGCAAGTTTTCACTGTAGGGAAGCAGGCAGAGGGCTTTTTCCATGTTAATTGTACCCAATACACTATCATGTCTTCATCCCTAATGCCACAGGTATGGTACTTCATAGAAGCGGAGTATCATTTATGTCTACTACTACTACAAACAAAACTATACATTCGTGCACACGGCAATGTGTGTTTTTCCTTTTGCCCACGGTTCTAACCCCGTTTTCGCCTTGTCGAGTGACGACGACACACTCGACAAGACGAAAACGGGGGAGAAGTGCGGAGATGGGGAACGGGGTCGCATATTGCGCGGGACCTTAGTACTTTCCGTTTAGGGCAGAGAGAGCATTTTAGATCTAGCGGATCTAAGCAGACAGAGCCAAGGGCTGCAAGGCTCTGTACCACGCTCTGCTTATGTTGTTTATGTAAGAATTAAGCAGTTGGGGCATGGCAGTGGGCCATGGATTGACGACCTTAAAGATCTTTTACCTATGTTACACTCACTTCATTTTTTTTAATATATGACGCGAAAGAATAATAATAAATGTATACGGACAAACCATACAGATAATTAAAAATTTATGAAATAAAGCAATTTCGCTCATAAACAAGATATGTGCTAGCTTTTTAAGATAATTATGTCATTTATTTATTTATTTTATGCAATAAAATACCCTTTATTATATTGTATAAGTTGTATTGTATTGTATTGTATAAGTTGTTAACTTTACACACCTACTTCAATAAGGTATTAATTTTATATAATTAACCCTTCTAAATTTTAAAGTTACATATCTAACATACGTAGTCGATACTCGCATATGGAAATTGAGTCCAATATGAAAATTTATGAAATGGTGTAAACGGTGCGGCAGTTCATAACGTTTATTGTTGCAAAAATCGTTTGAGCGGCAACCATTTAGCCCTCGTTTTTTTGTCGTTTATTTTTTGCACGCTTCTATTATCCAAGTAACAAAGGGGTAAACAATTTGCTACGGTGAAGTTTAGTTTCAAATTGTGACAGAAAGGTGCGTTTTATACGATAAATGTATGATAAAATATTGATGTAGGTATTTTGAGTTAATTGACCGAGCGAGCGAAGCGTCTCAGTTTCGAGATTGACCAAATCTGATTTTGTCCGGCTGTCCATCAGTTTGTCCGGGGATGTTCTCGTCTATGGTCGTATTTCTCAACTCGTATTTCGAAAATTATAAAGAATTACATTGACGATTCAGTTTTTTGAAAGTTTTCAAAATGGCGGAAAAATGAGGTTTCAAAACTTCATAAATATCACATTTTAGCCATTTCGAAAAATTTTCAAAAATGTCATAGATCTTTTTTTGCCCTTATTATGTCGCAACCTTTTTGCCTAAAAAACTTTTTTATCCGGTAAACTTCAACGAGACGGGGTTGACTTGCGAGGTCTTCAGATCACAGAGCCACTAGTAAATATGTAAGATTACGTATCCCACTGCTGGGCAAAGGTCTCCCTCTATTTTTCCATTCTATCCATTCCTGTGCTAAATCTTTGTATCTCTAATTAAAAATATGTAAGATAAATTAGTTTATTTGTTTTGCGCAGCAACACGCTACTTGTTGGACTGAAGGAGAACCCGTTTAGCGTTCAGTCCGCCGATTGTTTAAAGTGGAACAATAACGTTTCAATAAAATAAAAAAAAACTATAGGAGCACAAAATAGAGTGTAAAAAAAATAGAAAAGCCAAATATTTTAACATGATAACTTTTTTGTTCAGTGCATAAATTGGCGATTTCTGGAAAAAATCTTTCATTTTAAATGCTTCTACAATCTAAGCAAGATTCCAATTACTGAAAAAAGGTTCCAAGTCAAGATGCCTCTTGCGAATCACGAAAAGAGGCCAAATGTTGGCGACGTCATCTTGTAGTAATTGCAACGTAACTATGTTTTTGAAATGTGTCGGCAAATGTATTTTATATTTTATTCCAGACATTAGAAAATATTTCACAACAAGAAACCTAAAATTAATTGTAATAATTTGTTATTTAACAATGAAAAATTAATATCAAAAAATCATCTAAAAGAAATATGATTTGAAATCTTAGTTTAGAGTTTTTCAATAATATTGGAGTTATTAAACTATTGTTAAAATAAGGTAAATTTAAGTAAGTAATTAAGTAACACTTTATTGTACACGAAACATTCCTAAATATAAATACCTGCTAGTAAGCATCAAATAAATAATTACCTATTTGAGCCGTTTGGGTTGAAACGTTGGGGCCGTGGTACCATCGGCGCATAAAATATAACCTAAAGGGTAAAAACGGGAGCCTATTACTAAGTAACTTATCCGCTGTCCGTCCGTCCGTCAGTCTATCTGTCACTGGGCTGTATCTCATGAACCGTGATATCTAGGTAGCTGAAATTTTTACAGATGATGTATTTCTGTTGCCGCTATAATAACAAATACTAACAATAGAATGAAGGGCTCCGATACAACAAAAGTTATTTTTATAGATATGATACGGAACCCTTCGTGCGCGACTCCGACTCGCACTTAGCCAGTTTTTTTTGTTTTTATTTTTTATTATTATTAATAGTTAGGTATTTAATTAGTAAATAATACAAATTATTTTTGTCCTAAGTAAATAAACCTCTTTACTACTTAAATAAATAAACTAGTGCGGATTTCTGAGCCTAAGACCTCGCAAAAAGAAAACATTAATTTAAAACTCAAAAAATTCATGTCGCGTTTATAAATACATTACAAACTTTGTTTCCGCTAGATCCTTTTTATTTTAAGCCTTAAACGGTCCAACCGCAGCTTAATCGCTTATCCAACCTAAAAACTTTCGAACAAAAACTTAAAGCCCTCGCCAACTTTAAAAGTCATTTTAAACCTAAAAGCTTAGGAATAGCCCCAATAAAAGACTGAAACGTCTTTTGTGGTCTGCTGAAAGCCGCTACACTTTTCTGCACTCCGACCCACATTATATACTGACATATAGTATATTTGTTAGCTCCTAAAATGGCGGGTTGAAACGTGAAAAAATAAAACGCGCGAAAGTTCGTAGATGCTACGAAATCTCGTAGCTGTCTGTGTTTAGATATTGTAGCAATCTTGTTGTAGCGATTATAGAAAATTAATATTTTGACACGATATTTTATATTAGCTTCACCTCATATAATTACATATTTTTGTAATAATAATAACAAATATAAATATATAATATATAGGGACAAATAACACTAATTGAGTCACAAAGTAAGTTCGAGACTTAATACGGATACTAACTTAACGATACTATATTTTATAACAATAAATGTATGGATAAACATCCAAGACCCAGGACAATTTCAAAAAGGCTATCTTCCAACTTGCCCTGACCGGGGATCGAACCCGGAACCTGTGGGTGACGGACTAGCATGGTGACCACTACGCTATGGAGGTCGTCAATGTACGTATATATACGTATATGTATGTAATGGAATCATTGAACGCGATTTTCACCCAATAATTTGAAATTTATGCACGCACGCCATCGAGAGCCGACCATATAACAAATTATAGTTTACCATCAAAGCGATTTTTTTAGTATAATTTATTTTTTTCATTTTGGTTTACGTTTATTTATTTAAACTTTAATGCACAAAAAAAGTGTACAAATGGCGGACTTAACGCCATATGGCGTTCTCTGCCAGTCAACCATTGGACCAAGTGGAAAATAATTTCCGTTATGGTATTTCGTACCTGTTATTTTGTAACATCGTGCATTCGTCTAGTTATGTCCTAGTAGAAGTCGTTACTTTGCGCAGGCCAATATATTCTAGTCACTATTCGAGAGCCTGTATGCCCCAAGGCTTTGTATTTCGCGATATTTGGTTGCCTGTTTGCATATTATTCTAGGCGACTTCAAACCTAGAATAATATGCAAACAGGAAACTAAAATACAAATCTTGATCTACTGTATCTGCTTTGCCCTGGTGAAAGCGTATCAGCTAGACGTGATTTTCCAATGATTTTTAGTTTGACATGGCCGTAGCCCGTACCAGCATTATATAAACTGTAATATCCAGCCTATATTGTAAACGCTACAAGTACAAACGTACATAACAAGTTTAATGCTGTTTACTCGTGAAGCAAGCCCCGCCTAGGATGGAGCAAACAGTTCCCTCAATAAATTTCACGGTGACCTTTACAATCACACCTTTGTGTGTATATTCATACTTTGCGTCAAACACAAATATATGCCGTACATAACACACCCTGTTTTTTATGAAAATATATGTTCCCAGGAATCTGTACCCGAAGTGTTAAAACGGGACTCTATACTTTGACTGATACTCTGTCTGTTCGTCCCTTTGCCTGTCTGTGTGTCTGTCTGTCGGTTTTATCGAATAAACTGTGATAGCTAGACTGTTAAAATTTTCACTAATGATGCATTTCTGTTGCCACTTTAGCAAAAAATACTAAAAATATAATAAAATCAATATGTCAGTGGGGCTCCCATATAAAATACGTGATTTTTTATAGATCATGGTACGGTATTCTTCAATCTCGAGTTTGATTCTCGCTTGGCTGTTTTTTTTTTTATACACGTTACAAGAAGTTATTGATAACGATATGACAATAATTAGGAATATGGCTTGGCAACCATATCAAAAGTTAAAGGTGTTATCAACTTGATTAATTTAGATATAAACATATTTGTAACAAAATATAGAATTATAACAATTTTAAGTTTAAAATTTTTGTTTTAAAGATGTGTAATATCTGCGTTTACCAAATGCGGTGGATAGCGGTTGTCGTAGTCAGAGATTTTTTAATGCATGACGTTTGTCTTAATAACTATGGTACATAATATATATTCTTAGATCTGCATTATACAAATTCTCGTTTATCTTTTAAAGCGTTTCAGGTCGAATGCGTTAATTTCTCGCACCCGAGAATTTACGACGCGTCAGTATTCTCATGCGTAACAAATTATTTAGAAACAACGTTTAGAGAAATGAGATGGGCTGTTGTTTTCATTGTTGCGGTTGTTTTGACTTGAAAAGCTATTAAATTCGTCATAAGTACTTAGTTTTTATACTTTTTGTTTGATTTTTGTGCAGTTTTGATTGGATAAATACCAGAGAAGTCTAAAAACAGTATTTTTATAACGTCTTTAAAATATTTTTAATACTTAAATAATATTATAAAACTATTATAAACATATAAATATAGTAATAAATATTTCAAAAAATATTAAAATACCACAAATTCTGAAACAATGTTTCGTATGAAAAATATTTGATTCCAAGTATATCTATTTATTTAAATTACTGAAATGTATGCTAAGATTTCTATTTTTAAATTCGTTGAACCTGTATCTAATTAGTAGTTAAATATAGTATTTAAAAAATATGCGTTACGTAGCTCTTTTCTACTATGGTTTTTGTAATACTACAAAATTTGAAAACAGGCACATATGTACATACACCTGATGGGAAGTGTGGCAGTGGGAAACAGGCGTGATAATATGTAAGTATGTATGTACACGCCAATCTAATTTGTTTTTATGCATCATTATTTTCAGGTTATTCTATCTAAAACGGTAACATTTACATGGCACTTATGCGGGTGTACAGTTCGCGAGGTCTAAGCTGAGCTTTGCATTTGTGTGAGTGATCACCAAATGTAGAGTCTGACAAAAAACTTTTAAAAAGAAATTTTATTATGTTTTAGGTAGGTAAATAAGTAGGAGAGGAGAGGTTTAAAAATAAGATATATAATTTAAAAAAATCCACCTATGAATATGTATGACTGATGAGTATGTGTTCTTATGTAAGTGTGTCTGAGAAGTCAGAGATCAATCTATCTATCTATATATATATAAAAGTGAAAATCACTCACTCATCACGAAATCTCTAAAACTACTTAGCCAATGAAGATGAATTTAGCAGGAAGGTAGATTGTGACTAGGAGACGTCCGCTTAGAAAGTATTTTGGAAATTCCATCCCTAAGGGGGTGAAATAGGGGTTGGCAGTGAATCTTCGTCAGTTTTGAAGCGAGACACATGACATTTTTAAATTAGTGGTTAGTAAAAAATAATAATCCATTTATTTATTTACGTATCTCATGTTTTTCCATTAGAATTTTTCTATTATCTTCTGTCATTTTCCATTTAAATCCTAAAATTGACACTTCTTTACGCAATGACCAAATTGAACCTGAATAATTTATTTCTGTCTTCAACTTTTCATGTATTCGCTTCATAGTTGGCACCTCTTTATCAGTAATGTGAAAGTTGTGAATAGTTCTTCGGATTACCGCTTTATCAAAATCGTCAATGATAATGATATTTTTCCTGCATCTGGTCTTTTTTGGAGATTTAAATTTGCTTCCGTCTTCCAAAAGACGTTTACCTTCCAATAAAACTCTTTTGACAGTGGACAGCGGAATTCTCGTCGATGTCGCTACCAATTGGGTTGATATAGTGACACTTGAAACGTCTTTATCGTTAATGTCTTTAAAATAACTATTTAAATTATATAATATTTCTTTTACTTGGCTATTTAAAGGTTTTCGTATTATTCGTTTACTTGTGTTTGCAGCCATTTCACAAATAAATCGAACACAAGAACAAAATATTAAGATTTAAATATGTCACGCTGCTACCAGTACAAGAGGTGAAGTATGAAAGGTGCGCACCTTTCATATGAGAGGTGCGCAGAGATGCGTCGCGCGAGGGACGAACCGCGCATCAGGCCGATTGCCAAAAAGCAGTATAAACTGGTTTTAACCAAGCAAAGGACGTGCCGTGCTTTAGGCCGACATCACACCTACACTATCTATGTGCACTCACACAAATGCAAAGCTCACCTTAGACCTCGCGAACCGTAATGTCCTTTTTAAAACTTCATTCTCCTACGAAGGAAAGGACAATGCTCTGGCAGACATAGCCAAGTGACAACGCAGCTCAAGTGGCAGACAGCCATTGTCACACGGGTTGTATTCAGAGACAAAAATACAATTTTGTATGTTCTAGCTAGGTATGCGCTGGTTGTTTTTCTTTGTGAATATACAACGTGAAAGGGATATACCCGTAATAAATCGAACCATAGGCTGTATTTGATCATTATCAGAAAACAAAAATAAATTTTGACATTCCCAAACAAATTGCCCGGGCGGGTGCACACTTTAGCATGGAAATGCCGAACTTTTTTTTTAACTTTGACTGTTATTTTAATTACATTATATAGTGATCTAGTATAGCCGTGGTTTGATTTATTACGGGTACACAATGAGCTCGATTTAGCAAATAAGAATATTCCGTAAAAGTCTTGTAAAAATATTCTTCATTGCACAGAGGACTTTTGTATCTATCAATTATGACTTGATACAATTTATCAAAGCTACCATTGTATATGGATAAAAAAGAAGATAATGTCCTTCAATGCTATATACATATACTTCTACGTATTCCTTCAAAGTTTCATTGTGAAAATGTAGTTGCAGGAGGGAGAGGTTGATTTTGTTGTAGGCCTGAGGAGGCACCGTGAAGTAGTGGGTTACAGACCCACACCTACCACTCCCCATCCTCGTGGGTGGGTGGTGTAGGTTATTCATATCTCTTTATACAAAAAGGATATACATATGTAGGTATTTATTATTAAAACAATGAATATAAATGTAACCAAAGTGCTTTCTTTTGCTACATATTAATATTTTTTATCCTGCGACTACAAAAACAGGTAAATTCAATTTACACAGCCTCTAAGTTCATTGCATGTTATTTATGAGGGCCGAAATCCCATTGAACATTCACGCTAAATGTACTCTCGCCATGGAAATTATAGCAAATGTAACGTTAAAGTGGAAGGTTCCTTTGTAGTTTGGGAGAAAATAGGGGCGTTAGGGTTCGGCACGGTAGTGCAACCGAATATGGGCAAAAGGTATACCGGGGCACTTATGCGGAGTTTTAGGAGCCAGGACCGTAACTATATGTATAATAAATAATTAAATTTTCAACAAAAAAAAAAAGCAACCGATTTGATTTTTTTTTCAGGAGTTTCTTTCATATCTCCAAAGTTCTTCATTATAGCTTTTAAATAAAAAAGAATCTTCAAAATCGATTCACAACTGGCGAAGATATCGCGTGACATACATAAAAAAAACATGCCGGTCGAATTGATAACCTCCTCCTTTTTACGAAGTCGGTTAAAAATAACACAAGAGGCTTCCGACAATGTCATCCTTTTTTAATGTCAAACCAAATAAGACTATAATTATCATTTTGTAGCGCTAAGGCGACTTGCACACTGCTCCACATCCCTCTGCGTAGCGTGGGGACAGACTGTATGCAAGTATCTCAATAGGGAATATGCATGAAAAAATATGAGTTATCTAATCAGTTTATCCATAAATATTCAAAAGTAAAGTACTAACAGCGAAAACAGAATAAAAATTGGTTAAAAAATGAACGAGATATAACAATTTTACAAAAATATGTCTATCTTACTAGCAAAAACGCTATTTTCTATTTGCCATAGAATGATATACTCGTAGATAGAATGGTATAGATGATATGAACTTTGACGTCACCAGTCCATATCGGACTTCTCTTTCTAATTGAGACTTTAAAGAATCACATGTTCGTCGCTAATTAAGATATTTTATAAATTATTTCATATTTGGTTACTGTGGTTAATAAGGATTTTAATAAGCAAATAAATACGTGTAAAAAAAAATACGTGCATACACTGACACCGCGTCCCAGCGGGATGCGGAGCAGTGTGCCAATCTTTGAATGTTGCCTGAAATCGTTACGCGGACACGTAACACGTATGTGGTGTTGCTTTTGGTGGAAAGGTCGTGGTGTAACGAGCGATGGGGAGATTTTGAGGAACTTCATCTTAGGTATTTTTGAAACTCAAACTACTAAAATATAGTAAGTAGTTTCAGTAGGCTTTGTACTGCAGTCAACAGCTACAAATCAACCTGACATTGATTTCTGATTTTCTGGCTTAGGTTTTTTATTGTGAATTAAAACTATACTTATTTAAAATGTTCGTTTTTATTTTAACTATTTTTATGGACTTAGTATAGGTAGAAAGCATATTTTACGAAGTGCGAGTAGATAGGGCGCCATACAGATCTCGCCCAGGGGTGCTGCTAGTGCCTACCCAGAACAGGTATAAGGGGTGACTTTACCGCGCACTATTCTCAGTAATAACGCCTAATGGGGACCTTGGCCCATATTTATGACGTGTATTTTTTACATTCAACCACACGAAAGGTGGTCTTTCATGTTAAGAAATTTACTCTTAATATTTAATGTCTTGAGTTTATTTGAAGTTACCGTTTGAGTAGGTACCTATGTCCTTATATTTTGCCAAATGTGGTCAAATGTTGGTACACTGCTTTGTGACACTTATGAGCTCAATTTTGGGGTATTAGTGCGTTGCGTATGCTTGGTACTCATATATTATACAACGTGTAAGGGAAAGTGGGTATCAATCCGAAAGGGAGTAAATATACTAATCAACTTTTACTATATTTATCTATCCTTGCCAAAATGTATGGAGGTGCAGATTTTTTTACGATTTCAGGGATGGTCTCATAGTAAAAGTTGTTCACATTGATTAGTATGTTTACTCCCTTTCTGGTTGATACCCCCTTTCCGTTACACTTTGTATGTAGTTTATAATAAAAAAACATGCTATTATAACAGTCAAAGTTTCAGGTATGTTGGATACCTTATACAACTACAACCCTGAGGTAAACTCCTTGTATGCTGGAATTTCTGACACAATAGTTAAATAATGCGTTTGCGCACAGATCTGCGCAGCCGCGGCTATGCGGTAATATGTTCGTCTAAATACACTAATAAATAAACCGGCCAAGTGCGTGTCGGGCCACGCGCATTGTAGGTTTCCGTAGTTACGAAAGCCGACTTTGAGTTTACGCGACTGAAAACGTCTAAAAACTATTTAATTGAATTTGAATGAAATTTTTCTTTTCCGAGTACATTTTATAAGTTGATCGCCTACAACTTATTCATTTCTTAACCCTACTTGGCTCTGATCTTAGTTTTCCTTTAAATATCGTTAAAAATACTCTTCCGTGATTTTTCACGAGTCCATATACAACCTTTTAGGAGATGAGATTGAGATATATTGATAATAATAATAAATCTTTTATTATCAGACCATTGATCCATACAATTTAAATTAAAATGAAATAATTGATAACATATAAAAATTACATTAAATGAAATAATATAAAATTAAATAAATTACTGTCTTAAAATTAACTTATAAAAAATAAATAAAAAAATAAGTTTCTTAAAATGGCCGAACTCGTTCCCGAGGCACTGGCGCATGTACTTGCATCCAGTGTCTCAAGAACGGGCCGTCCGTCTGCTCCGCGATGACTGACAGGAGACTATTGCGACTGTCCTTCATTCTGCGCGCAGAGGATGCCACTCTCTTGCGCATTGTTGCATAGAAGCAGTCAACTCTTGCTTCAGCGAACATCCCTGACGCGCTACAGAAACGGGGAAGCCGCAACAGCGTCCTGAATGCATTGTTATATTGAACCCGGAGAGCATTATATGTCTTCTTCCTATAGTGAATCCATAGGCTGCTGGTATAAAATGAGGTGCAGTAGGCACGAAACAACGTTATTTTAACCTCTGTTGAGCTCTTAACAAACCTACGGGCGATCATATTCGCTCTAACTGACAATGCTCTCCGTTCACGCCCAATATCCTTATCGTCACTAAGGTCGTCAGTCATAATATGACCTAAATACTTAAATTGCTGTACCCGCTTTAAGGGCAACCCATCCAAACAAACGGGAGGCACGTTTGCCGGACACTTGATCCCAGCCCTAAAAACCATTAGCTCACTTTTCTTTGCGTTGTATTTCAACCCATGGTTACTTACATATTGCTCACATATGGCCATAAGTTCTCTCAGACCACCAATCGAAGCGCTCAGCAATACCATGTCATCTGCAAAACTGATATTATTAAAACAGACGCTCTCAATATGGCTTCCGACATGGCGACTGCTGAGCTCAACGATAAGATCATTAATATACAGGTTAAATAGTGAGAGCTCACCCCACCCTGCCTCACACCACAACTAAGCCCATATGAGTCCGACAACGCACCTGCCCACTTCACGTTGTTGACTTGGTTTCCGTACCAGTATTGTAGGACATGAATAAGTTCAATAGGTACTCTTAACTTCTCAAGCTTTTTCCACAATACTTTATAAGAGACCAAATCAAACGCCCTAGACAAGTCAAGAAAACTGGCGTAGACTGGCGTACCCCGATCCGTGTAGTATTTGACAGCATGCTTCCAACATGCGATAGCACTTTCTGTAGAAAGACCAGTCCGGAAACCAAACTGATTGCCATGTGCTACGAAATACTTATTTAAGTGCGAGTTTATCATGCTGTCATATACCTTTGCGATCACAGTTGGTAATGAGATAGATCGGTAGTTATTTTTATCAGTAAGGTCACCTGTTTTGTTTTTAACTATAGGGACGACGACCGTTCTCATCAACTCCGCCGGCAGGTATGAATGCCCTACGCAAAGGGTGTGCAACATGGCCAGCACTCGTGGTAAGTGCGGACCTGCATTCTGGAGATTCTCAATACTGAGACCATCGTGCCCTGGAGATTTTCCTCGAGACATAGTTTTAATGGCAGTCGCCACGTCCTTGGCGGTGAATCGTATGTCCAGGTCTACACTCTGTGTCTCAGCACTGATCACCTCCAGCGTTGAGTCGATTTTAAGTGGCTTGACAGCAAAGTGATCTTTAAAAAGTTGCGCGATGCCATTCTGATCACTCACCCAATCAACACTCGCAGGCCGACAACTATGCTTATTTGTGTGCCTCCAGAAACTACTAAAATCGTTGTTTGCGTGATGTTCTGCAAGGATATCCATTTCTATTTGTTTCTCATTATTTTGACACCATTATTTACGGCTATTAGCCATTTCATCATACACTAAACCTGATTTGGGCTTTCCATACCACAACCATGTTGTGAACTTC
The DNA here is from genome assembly GCA_943193695.1 of Acrobasis suavella. Taxonomy (NCBI): domain Eukaryota; kingdom Metazoa; phylum Arthropoda; class Insecta; order Lepidoptera; family Pyralidae; genus Acrobasis; species Acrobasis suavella. The sequence continues at coordinate 5,532,041 of OW971943.1, forward strand.
GACCTGGCCTCCCTGTGAGCCGCTGCTACATGCTTATTCCAACCTACTTGGCGCGTATTTTGCCGTCCACGGCCGCTAATTTTATGTGCATTATAAAACCAAATATTTTTGCCGTGGTTATTATACATATCCATGCCAAATTACAACTTTCTAGTACATATAGCCTCTGAGTTAAACAGCGGATGGACAGACAGACAGACATGGTGAAACTATAAGGGTTCATTGTAGGTACTACGGAACCCTGAAAATGAAGAAACATCGTAAAAATATTTTAATTTTTAATGGCAAATAGTTATGCAATATGCTGAATACCTAGTAACTAGTATTACCTTTAGAAAACTCAAAGCTATAAAATGAACGTAAACTAAGCTAGCGTAAGTACCTCGTAAATACATTTCACAGAACGCAAAGCATTCAGTTATTTTCCATAAAACGGAAGTTAACTTTCCCACTTCCTATATTTCTGTGAAAGGGAGTATAATTTATTTAAGAATCCCCTTACCCTAGACTTTTCCATACAAACGTAGTCTAGCTTTTGTTTTGAATTGCCACGTGAGATTTCGGCAGCATTTTGTAATTTTAAAGAAATTGCATACATCTAGGCATATAATTCGTTTTCAACAGTCAAATATGAGAGTGTAGAAGTATTCCATATCGATGGTCAAATATGATATGATATACTATATTCTCTTTTAAGTTCATATTTTGACTTTGAGAACTAGTAATATGCCTTAATATATACAATTTCTTTACAATAACATAATTTCACCAATATCTGACATGCCGTTTCAAAATAAAAACTAGACTATGTTTGTATGGGAAATTCTGTCTAGGATAAGAGGACTCTTAACATTTTTGTACGCTCCGCGCTCGTCTCGAATTCAATACTTAGACCAAGTTTATTATAAATCGAAGTCTGTGTGTCTGTCTATACTCGATACTCAATAAACTTTGAAACTACTGAGCCAGTTTTGATACGCTATTTATAGATATGATGGGTATATGACAGAGGAAGGCCTGGAACGAGATGGTCAGACGATTTTAAAAGTTAGTGAGATCCGAGATAGAGAATTGTGAAAGGAAGGAAGGAGGCTTTTGCCAAGATGTAGGTCACAAAAACTTACCTAAAAAGAAATCATAGACATGCAGAAGATTTTCCCTAGAATGATGTATGACACACACCCGGGGAAAGCCGGGGCGGACCGATACTATAATTAGTAAGTACCTGAAGCCACTGCTCACTTGATCGACGACCCAGTGTACTAAGTCCATATTTGCCAACATAAGTTAGAGCGTCGTTAACACTCATGTCTCCAGTAATAACGTTTCCTCATCAGCAGATATTAATCATCTAGCAGACAGCACCTAAACTGATTTAGTTACGGAACTTAACTAGCTAGGTAGTTTTACAACTATAGTTTGACTTTCAAGAATTTCAAGCACATATAATATAACGTGTAACAATAATTTTTCAAAATCAAAACCGACTTCACCCCCAAACTACACAACCGATTTTGATAAAATTTCCATGGTACTACCTGGAAAGTATACCCTTTCAAACAAAAAAAGATTTTTTTAAATCGGTCCAGGCGTCTTTGAATAATCGGTGAACATACATTAAAAAAAAATAAAGGATCGCGACGAATTGATAACTTCCTCCTTTTTTGGAAGTCGGTTAAAAAGGGAGGGGGAAGGGGTATCAACCCGAAGGGAGTAAACGCACTAATCAATGTGAACAACTTTTAATATGGGACCGTCCTTGAAATCGCAATTTTTTACGTTCATTGATTAGTACGCTTACTTTCTTTCGGGTTCATTTGATACGTTTTCGTTACACGTTGTACAACACAGTTCCATTCATTTTGTCGTTTTCTTTTTGTTTTTTTTTTTATTTGTACTATGTTATGAGCATATGCATATAATGGAGACTTGACTTCTTGACTTCCTTCGAGGACAATATATTAGGTCATACATAGGTATTTTGATCTAGGTACGCCGCAGTAAACAATATTCTAGGTGTATGGGTATCTTCAATCGTCTTTTTTTCAAACCATTAACAAATATTACCAAAAAGTATCAATTTATTGATAAATTTTCACACATTTCAAGGCCCTTCTCAATCCAATTCAATTCGTCACATTCATTCTTATGTCATTGAGTCCAATTCGGGCAGCCCCAGCCAGCTGATCGGCCTATCGATTTCACGTCTCCACCCACGTTCTCGGCCTAGAAAGCGACGTGAATTGCCGCATTGTGGCTACAGATTTCAAGATGCACATAATATAAAGGTCACGGTATTACCCATATAAAGGTATAATACACATTATTGGCATATGGCAAAGGCATTATGAAAAATGTCACTGAAAAGATAGAACGAAGTTTCTTTTCGGATAGTACGGACTTGGCGGATGGGGGCTAGCCGTGAAAATGTAAAATTTTTCCGTCAGTTTTCCGTCGCGAATTAAAGTGAAAGGTAGTTTCACAAGTTTTGACTATCTCGTCGGTAGCTTAGTTGAGAGAGCGTATACCTTAGAATCTAAGGTATACGTTCTCTCAACTAAGCTACCGTGCTAAGTTTGAACCGAGAAAATCGACCAGCTAAGGCTTAGATGGTCGATTTTCTCGGTTCAAACTTAGCACTTAGTACATGTATGCCAATATAAATTTTTAATTTCATGGTTTTTAATAGCATTTTTTGTAATTCATTGTTAATATTAATTTAAAAAAAATAGATTTTTCTGTCACGAATCAATAATTTACTATGAAAGTAACTTCGTTTCAACCGAGTGTTCCACGACACTCAAGTTCTATTTCAATACATACCTACATACCTACATATTTTACGCCTGTTTCCCATGGGGTAGGCAGAGACTATTGGAACTCCACTTGCTACAATCCTTGCATGCCTCTTCTGCTTCGTCATCACTCATTACTCTTTTCATGCATGCTCTTCGTTTTGGGTACTCCTTACATCACCTTTCTTCAGAAAGTTCGACGAGGTTGACCCGGTCCGGTTCTCTCATTCATATTCTCACGACAAATACCAAAATTTTAGTTGTCTGAATTTTTTACTGTGAGACAATAAAAAGGGTTGTTCTTGTACCTACTCCATAAACAATCAATAATGCAGAACTATACAATCTTTCCAAGGTAAGATAACTTGAGATCTTAGGTCTCTAAGTGTAAGTTCGGCTCCATTATCAGATCAAGTACTTAAATAATTTATTTATTTGATCTTTTCTTGAAAACGCAAATGGCAAACCAAAAAGTCGTTTCAAAAACCGTAAACATAAACATATAGGTCAAGCGGTCTCCTCGACCCCTATTCACCGTTTTGTGGTCTGGGCATTGTGGAACCCCACTATTCATACCCGGTTATTTCGCGTTATGACCGAATAAAGATTTGTGGCTCGATAAGTGAACTAGCAATGTGGCTTTTGATATTTGTTAGAATATTCGAGTTTATATTATTGAGTCGTAATGTTATGAGTGTGATATCTTTTTACAAGCTTTTATATTTTATATCTTTGGTACGTATTTGAATCAGTGGTAGTTTTATCAGTAGGCTGGAGCCAAGGGCGGTGGATTTAAGGGCCGGTAAAGAGGCCATGTTATCAAATTCAAACAAAATATAATTATAATGCCAAAGCATTCTTGAAAGGTGAATATTTGCGTCAAAGTATTTGTATCGCCTTGGTCTACGTGGGATGTTAAAATCATAAGTTCCTTAAGGCATTTGACATAGCTTGACGACTGCCATGATAATAGCCGGAACCAACGGCTTATACGTGCCTACCGAAGTACGGATGAGCTCGAGAAATTTTTATGCCACTTGTGGTCACCCATCCAAGTGCGGACCACGGCCGGTAACACTTTACTAGCGAAAGCGCTAGTAATGCGCACTCTCTCCGAGCCACCGAGCTCCTCAGTTTTCTTGTAAGAATGTCATCAACTCACAAGTCTAATTTATGTCTTTTGATCGTACGTGCCTGCGAATACTTCCAGAATTATGCATACAAAGCGTATTAATTACAAAATGTTTAGAATACACAAGAGTTTTTGCGTATTTCGAAGCGCTTCTAATATTAATTGATAAAGTTCGTTCCAGACACGCCGTGAGCGATAAATATTCATTTCACGTAGGTGATGTTAGTATGATTGGGCCATTTAATTATGAGTTCGTTGAAATTGTTTAAAAATTTGATTTCTGTATGAATGTCTAGCAAGACCTTTGAACTATTTAATGAATAACCTTTGAAATTATTACTAATAGTCCATCTAGTTTTAAAACTTAAAAGGTCTTGCTAGACATTCATACAAATCAAATTTTTAATTATTACCATATTTAGTTTTAAACAACTTATTTCAAATGAGGGCGCCACTTTAGCTACCACTTCGTCTTAAATCAATTGATGACTAGTTGAAGCCCACAGCTTTGAGCTCGTGGTAGTGTTGTTTTAAACCGTTAGCTCAGCTGTGCGTTGATCGATCAGTCAGACAGTTAGTTTATTTTTTGTATATATAGATGATGGTGATGGTCTTCCAAGGAAACGGAAGACAGTGTGAAAAATTACAACTACCTGTTTTCCACACGCATAATTCCTTAAATTAATACCTGCAAAAATATAATTTCAACGAACTCATAATTAAAATTGCCCAATCATACTAACATCACCTACGTGAAATGAATATTTATCGCTCACGTGTCTGGTACGAACTTTATCAATTAATATCAGAAGCGCTGCGAAATACGCAAAAACTCTTGTGTATTCTAAATATTTTCTAACTAATACGCTTTGTATGCATAATTCTGGAAGTATTCGCAGGCACGTACGATCAAGAGACATAAATTAGACTTGTGAGTTTATGACAGGAAAAGTTATCCAGTATAGTAAATTTACCGTATTTTCATATACAAGCACATAAGCTACTTGTAAGTTTAAGTAATCACTACTTCAACTTACAAATTACCTACTTCATATGTTCAATACTTAAAATATAGTATTGTTGAGTTAGTATTCCATAACACAAGTCTCGAACTTACTTTGGGGCTAGCTTAATCAGTGTAATTCGTCTCTATATATTTATTTATATATGTGCAAAAAAATTCAAAGCTACATATACGTAAGAGATGACGCGCGTGGCGTTCACTGTCGTCTGAATGCGGTGGTGGGCGAGAAGGTCGAAAAAACAAAATAGCAAGTGGTACATTCTACGTTTTCCCAGACTGGGAAGACATCTTATTGAGATTTAGAACAAATCTAGTTTATTCCATTTGCATGGATCTCGATAAGATGCGTTACATAAACTTCTAAAGCCTAAAACTTAGACCACACCGCCTCCGTAAGGGTAGGCACACATGTTTTATTCATCACATCGGAAGCTCTTTAACGCGCCGAAACACTCTGAATACGTTTAATTACTTTCTTAATTGGATCTTACTTATTTCACTTGCTAAAGTGATAGTGTTTATTTGAGAGATTGAGGGTAATTGATTTGTGTGCTTAATGAATGGTTGATGTTGTGTCGAGGCAAGGACCAGTCCGAATTGCCCGAGTACTGTTTCTGAAGCAGGTCATTTGGAACGCGGTCCAAATCGCCCAAGAACAATTTTGTAATGGGTCGATTTGGACCAAAAGGGAAACAATAAAGTTCCCTAATAGACTGAATTAGGTCAGAGATCATTATGAAGTTTTATTTCACTTCCAATAATGATATCTTTTTTGTAGTAAGACGGTTAGTTTGTACTCAAGTTGTAATTAAACCAAGATTAAATTGTATATTTTTTTAAAATACATATGATTATCTTGTATTATATGATTTAATTTTTCATAAACTACTTTTGTACTCATCTCTACAAATAAGTAATTGGTTGGAATCGGACCTACGAAAAGAGCATTGGGTAGTGGGACGAATTGACCCATAACAAAATTGTTTTTGGGCGATTCGGGTCGCGGTCCGAATGACCCCCTTCTGAAACAGTACTTAGGCGATTTAGACCGCGGTCCGAAACGCCCAACAACCCGACTATTCTATATACGTATCATAATGTTTTTTTTCCTTCTTATCACTACCTATCTGTAGTGGTCATATTGAAACAGTTAAAAAAGACTTCTCAACTTAACAAGTCAATTACAAACATTCATTCTACATTGATAATTTTTGATAGTTTGATAAAGCAATCGTTGTACGTGTATAAGAGGGGTCAAAATGCAAGTGGCGTGGGTAAAAGTACGTCACGTGCAATTTTAACGTCGTTCATCATCTTATACCCTGGTGTTTGACAATAATTTTACTAAACTATATAAATATCACCATTTTTTTATAATAAAATGTTACTTTGTTAAAATATTCCTAAATAAAACACTAAATATTAAATTTCACTACCTACCTACATTTCTAAATAAAGAAAAGCCCATTTATTTAGCCGAAAAGAGAAGCACGTGGCTCTTAATGAAAAGTCTGTACTTACTTAAATGATTCCAAATTGAGTTTCCTTTCATCTCAAAACATAATATCCCAAACATATTCGTATCTAGCTGAAGAATGCATATAATTTTCCTTAGACGCACGGTCTACCTTGATATGGCTTGAAATATCGCCAAGTGGGTGGTCATCTTACCGGTCGCCGGCACAAAGTGACCAGTAAACAGAAAGATCACTGCATATTAGTGCATATAGACACATCATTATCTTATGTGCCTTTTCAGGCCTTAATTTTTCAAAACTAAACACCGACTTCACCCCCAAACTACACAACCGATTTTGATAACATTTCTATAGGACCACCTGGAAAATATGTCCTATCAAACAAAAAAAAATATTTGTGAACATACATAAAAAAATATATTAAAGATCGCGACGAATTGACAACCTCCTCCTTTTTGCAAGTCGGTTAAAAAGACACTACTACAAGCTTAGCGTCGTGGATTGGAATGACAGCGATCAGCAGAATTTAAAATTACTGATAGATATTACTATCACATCCTTATCATATATAACAGGGTAGATAGAGCCACTATAGTAGCTCTATCTACCCTGTTAGGGATAAATATAGCGCAGCAAGTTTGGTTAATATTTTTATATAGTTTGATGTAATTTATAGTGTTCATATCTAGTTTAATTTTTTATTAAAGTTATATTTATGTAGTTTAATCATATTATAGTTTATTTATGTTGTTTTAGTCTATGATAAATAAATATTATTGATAGAGCTTGGGGTCGTAAGATCCAAAGGCCTTGCATAGCGTATAATATAACTACCATCCTTGCTGCCCAGCGTGGTGATTTGTATAAGGGCAGGCCTGTGTGACTCCCCGTTTCCGCAGTCCGACCCCCCCGCATTTGTCGTAACCGAATGTTTCTGCGCCTTCGTAGGCGTAGCTCGTTAACTAGTTACCGCCTGGTGGTACCTGGACGATTTGCATCCTATATAGGCCCTTTTGGTACCGTAGCTTCGGTCCTTCCGGCAAAACATGGGTGTAGCGGCACTCCAAAATTTGCCCTAGTCCCTAGCGCGCCCAAAACCGAGGTTTCCCCCTTGGTAGCCCTTTGCGCTGCTGCTAGTAGTTTATAAATATAGGAAGCCGGGCCTCTGGCTCGCTCCTCAAACCTTGTCCGGTGAAGTAGGAAATGCCGCCCGAGACAACCAATGACGGTCATTTAAAAAAAAAAAACTCCCCTACCATCATTATTATTATGCGCGCAGCAATTACTTTGAAGGGGAAAATTCAGTTACATGAATCGTTTGTCCAGATTAATAAGAATGAAATTGGCTTGCAATGTTTTTTTTAGGTATCTAAACGAAGAAAGAGGTGAGGAGTTCTGACGCGAGCTAAATTAAACCATTAAGTAGATATTTCTATGAATTTCTTTTCTAAGTAAGACTTGTGTACGTGAGTACTAGTACTTATTTGTGTACGTGAGTACTAGTACTGTTTTCATTAGACTGAAGTCTAGTAATAGGCTGGTAAAGATAAAAAGTAAAGTTAAATGGCAATTCTGTACTTTTATATTTTGCAACCCGGCGAACGAAATTCAAACAAATGAAACGCCTTATTTCATCCAGCCCTCGCAGATCCAAGGATTAGGTATACTTACCCTGAAATATTGGAGAACTGTTCGTTTACGAGATAGAACCGGTCAAATTTTCTTTATTAGCTGATTACGTTACGGATACTGATTGAATCTGTTATTTTTTATGTCCATCCATTTATCGTTCCTTCCGCTTCGACCTTTCAATTTGGAACCCTTGAAAGGTCTAGAGAATCACTATCGCTCTTAAAATTGACTGATTAACCGAAATAAAAAAATAAGCTTCTTAGAAATAAAAATATGCGAAATATTAATTTTCAAATTGAAATTGAAAATTAAAACAATACTCGGTTGGAAAAAAGTTAAAAAAATAAATTCGTTACAGAAAAATCTTACTCTTTTTTTCGCCTAGCCTTTGCCGTACCGTCCGAAAAGAAACTTCGTGCCAAATAATTTTTCTCTGCGTTGGATTGCAGATATTTATAAACATTACAAAGAGTGTATACGAAACTTATCAAAGTGTCCGCAAATGCCTAATTGAACTTGACGTATCAAAGTGTCCGCAAATGCCTAATTGAAAAAAAAAAAACATTTGATTCATTAGTTGTTTCACTCGTACTAGCTTGTTCTAACAATTGAACTATACGACTTATATTGCATTTAAGAATAGTTTTTTCTAACAATGATATTGTAGGCATTTTATAATTTTTGTTTCTCGTAGTAATTAGCACATAGGTAATCGAATCATTTTGACGTCTTATCATGTGAACAGCCATGTCCCGGAAGGGTAAAAACAACAAAATATCGTTTACCTTACGTCTTAAACTACTAACAAATTCTATAATAAGATTCACTAATCCGAGCAACTGCTAAAAGGCTCTCATACAATAAAACAAAAGGAATATAAATAAAATCTCACTAAATATTCAGTTCCGAAATGCGCTCAAGGCCTCCGAGGTCGTATCAAGAAAATACTAGTGACGTATAGGCTCCGAGTTATAAACCAACTTTTTCTAGACTCGTAAGAACAGACTCTTTTGGTAGTATAAAAGATGTTTTCCAGTACACAATTTTTTTTAATTTATTGTTCCATTTATTTTCATAACACCTTATATACGAACATGGATAACTTAGTATACATTGACCTCATCTTCAATCACAATACACAACTTGATATAACCAAGTTCATAAACGTAGACTCGGACTCGACTTTTCACAACACTACGCAGCGGAGCCAAGATTTATGTGATCATAGACACTTGTTGATAGCGCCCCGAGTATTGGCAAGATAAATAGCGTTACCATAGCGAGCCATTTTGAGCGTTACCGTAACGAGGCCCGTTTTGATGGTAATGCCGTTGACCTGCAGGGTGGTCCCTTAGTTTTGGTAGTTATCAAAGGTATTGTGTTGTGTTGTATGATAAATGAGGATAGGTTAGGAGATAGGGTTGTACCTAAATAAGGTTAGGGATTCAAGAATGAAGTGCAGTCTTTGCTCTTAGGTGTTACCTTAATGGGCAAAATCATAGCGACGATAATAATTATATTCGTCGTGCCACCTATACTTACTCTATGAACGTGACTCCACAAATATCATCGCTGCGATTTGCTGTGCGATTATGTGACCGAGCGAGCGAAGCGTCTTAGTTTCGAGATTTGCCAAAAATGCTTTTGTCTGGCTGTAAGTTTGTCTGTTGGTCCGGCTGTTCTCGCCTACAGGTCGCATTTTTCTCAACCGATTCTTGTGAAATTTTATCAACAGGTTTAAAAATGATATAGATTTTTTTATTGATTGTTTTTGCGAAATTTTTCAATATGGCGGAAGTATGGGGGTCGAAAATTTAAAAATATTATATTTCAACCATTTCGAAACATTTTCAAATGTCGTAAAACTTTTTATTACCCTTATCAAGACCCAACTCTTTTATTTAAACATGTTTTTATCCGAAAAATTTTAACGGTTCGGTGTAACTCGCAAGGCTTACAAACTCACAGAACCTAGTTTTAGTTTTTAATAATTTATATTTCTAATCAGAATTACTTGGTTAAACATTTAACATGTAATTGCAATAAACTGTCTTGCTTAATGCAAGACAGTTTATTGTAATTACATGTTTTATGTAGTTATTAAAGTATTTTATTTTGAATGCTAGTTTAGATCAAGTATCTTCAAGAAAGATCTTATAAAACCTCCCATAAAGATATGCTTATTTGCCGAAATAGACTAAGATACATTCACTCAGTTACGTCTTTATTTTACAGAGACTTGGCCACAACTGAACTAATCCCAAAATCACATAAATATCAGCTTTACATAAATTTTGGTCGCCGTAGTATTGTAATATTGTATAAAAAATCAGCTTTGAATACAGATTATTTGAAAAATCTGATACTAGTTTCGGCCTAAGTGGCCGAAATGTACACACGAAAAGCAAAGCAACAGATAAACATTTTGTTTTTTTTTCTGAACAGGAAGTTAAATCCACTCAACGAAAAGCATTTCAAAATATTTCCATATGAGCATAATGTAAAACAATATAACATTAATTGCCAGTGATATTCCCAATAATCCCACCCGGAATATAAGCGCGCATCATCAGTGATCCAAAAACCCTGAATTATTTATAAGTACCTCGTCGTACGAGTACTCGGGTCGTGACATACACACATTTTTACAATGGTTGACACAGGAATCCACTCCACTTTATGTCCGCTGAAAGTGTTTGGATATTCTGGTGCGAATTTCAATTATAATGCGCCTATACTATTTTCTTTTCTATGTTTGAGCCTTAATATAGAATGATTTTATGGGACTTTTTTGGAATTTAAAGAAATAGCAAGAAAATCGTTTTGTTAGGCCACTTCCATCAGCTCCTGGCATGAAATAATTACTATTTAATAATGTGACTAGTTGAAAATGTCCTGTATAAATAAATGATTCATAAGATAGTCAATAGATTCAGATGTTAGTTTGCGGATGTCAAAGTTACATACTATATGATCAATCATATAGTATGTAAATGGTTCATATTAAGATAGACACTGCGTTACCGTGTCTAGCTGCTTTCAGGGTGGACCGCGGAGAAGCTTCTTTTAAATATACTCCCATGCAATACTACAATTTATTTATTTATTTAACTTCATTACAAGACATGTAAACTGCGGACTTAAGGCTTAGGGGCCTTTTCTACCAGTCAACCAACAGGTGATGCTGAGAAAGTAATCTTTTGGGGTAAATACAACAGAAGCTTAATATAAAAGGCAAAAAAGGAGTAAACTTATTATTATTAGGTAAGTACATATAGATATCGTATTTATATCGTGGATAAACCGTCACTTAAATATATTTAAATTATTTTTCAAAAATAAACCAGTAACCTACATAAATACTACTTATACAACCGCTGACAGTTTTCGGAGATAATATCCACGCACTGCATTCTTAAAAGCAAGACAAGATTCAGCTTTCCGGATACTGACTGGTAAGGCATTTCAAAGCCGCACAACTTGAATATTTAGTCTGTACAGGATATGGAGGTAACAAAGTGGCCATAATTGATATCACTCCTTACTTTTTTGTTTGCATTTCAAATGACATGCCTGTATGCGTCTATATGACTTAAAAAATCCAGAATACTCGTAAATAAGAAACTATAAGAACGCATTCGTCAAACTAATTTCAGTGTACACAAAAAGCGCCTTTGAAAGCTGAAAATTAATTACTGCTTAAGCAAAACTACTGCATAGAGCTAGAGCGGATTTGAATGCGGCGCTAAATGACCTGCAGGCAGCATGGCCTTAATTAAGGGTAGGTCGTGAAATGTTTATTTAATACGAGATGAGATTTTTGAAATCTTTTTATTATTAATTGATTTATTAATTTAAGTCAGTATCTTGAGCTGAACAATGTTTACATTGTCTGTCATGCTGTGTGTACACGTTTTTCGGGTCTCAGTCTAGAGCAAAGTGTCTGTAAATTCTTAGATTTAATCAAAAGTGATTGTGACCTGTTGTGTATGCCATAATAAACAATAAATAATTGAATCAGAAATGAGGATATTATAAGCATGAATTAAACGGGTTACTCGCGTAAAGAATCAACTTGTCGTGTCGCCTCTAGTCACATTCACCCTGATGAAGACCTCCGGATGAGGTCGAAACATGTCGGCTGTAGAAGTAGCTGATTCTCAACGTGAATAACCCTTTTAATTCATGTCTGTGTCTCACATTCATTTTAATCAGAAATGAGGAGCCAACGATGCTAGCCCACATGTTTATATATAAGCAGGTATTTAATTTATTTATTCTTTATTTTTGTCATGTTATTGGGTTAAAATTCAGATCATCATCATAATTAAAGAGCGGTGCTCTTGTCAGTGGAGTTTCTTCTATTTTATTCTGTTTTCCGCCGACCTCTTGGCATCTTGATAAGACACTGTGTTAGACACAAGCGCCATCTAAATGGCTTGCATTGCATTAAGTAGGTATTAAGTACCCTAGTATTGAATATTGTATCAATACTTGATGCTTGTGGCATCCCTGTAAATAAGTAATTCAAGTAGTCGCCACTAGATGTCATATTGTACTAGTATAAAAGGAAATTTGGACAATGTCCGGTCTCAGTTTCTCCGCGCCTTAACTACTAAGCAGATATAAATAAATAGATCTATACCTTTTTGTATCTATACATTATACACACTGCTGTCACCTTTTCCTTGACTTGCTTCGTATAACTGTGCATTCAGATATGTATAAGAAAATATTATTAAAAAACATTGCAGAAAATTCATTTGAGTTATCAAAATAACCTTAATCAGTACTGACATTAAGACTTTAAGTAGAATGTGTGCCATATACTTATCTAGATTGAGCTGCGATTTTAAGGCTTCTAAAAATAGAACCCTATTTTACCGCCGCGTCGTTAAAGGGCTAAATGAACTTAACACCATGTGTGGGTATAATTAATGAAGTTTGAATTTGCGACCGTCGCTGCAACATGTTTCTGTTGAACTAAACTATTCACAAGTTTGTAATAGTTCTTAGCTTCGGTCCTTTGACCCTGCTTTTGTCTCAGAAGTGTGCATTACTAAATGTCTTACACAACATGTATGCGCTTATGCTGCCTGTATTTTTTTATATTTATTTTTACTACCTCCTTAGGATAGTGGTTATCATGCCATGCTGTCACACCGAAAGTTTCGGGTTCGTCGTCAAGATGGAAAATGACCTTATTCAGTTAACCTGGGACTTGGATGATATTTGATAAAATATAGTATCGTTGAGTTAGTACCCCATAACCATAACACAAGTCTCGAACTTACTTTGGGGCTATCTCAATCTGTATGATTTGTCCGTATATATTTATTTATTTATTTTACGGCTCTGGATACAATACAAGTCCTTTAGAATTATTGTATGGCAAGCTATGTCAGATTAACGACAACTTCATTTGATATCTACCGATATCTATTAGGGCACTTACAGACGACGACAGTGTGTCCGCGACACTTGTTATATAAATATATAGGGACAAATAACACTGATTGAGCTAGCCCCAAAGTAAGTTCGAGACTTGTGTTATGGGATACTAACTCAACGATACTATATTTTATAACAAATACTTATATATAGATAAACATCCAAAACCCAGGACAATTTGAAAAAGGCCATTTTTCCAACTTGCCCTGACCGGGAATCGAACCCGGGACCTCTGGGACTAGCATGGTGACCACTACGCCACGGAGATCGTCGAGGTTGTTATAGATACTGTACTGATTTGCGGGTGATTACCGGGAATGGAGGGGGTGAGTTTCCTTTCGGTACGAGTACTTATATTAATTCTGTGACAGAAGTAAATCGGCAGACTGCCAAATGTACCAATAAAACCAGAGCTACAAAAGTACACAAATCCGCAGATGCATCCGCCAACATTTCTGTTTGATCGCCATTAAAGAATATTTGAGTCAGCAAAACCATATCAGTAAAGCGAAGTAACAACAACAAATTAAGTTTTTAAACAAATTTTGTTGCTCCAGCTACATAATGTTTAGTATTTGGTTTAATAGTTGAACGGTAGAGAATGAAATAAAACAATTTTTAAGCGATTTTTTCTTCACGACATAAAACAGCACTGTGACGACTTCTAACCTTAAAAATCAATAAAAGATAAAATAAAAACTTATATACATTGCCTTTGTTTCTTCTTTTAACCTACTTCAAAAATGGAGGCGGTATCAATTCGACCCGCATGTTTTTTTTGTACGCTATGCGATATCTTAGCCACTTGTGACTGTTTTTTTTTATTTGAAAGCCTAGCACCCAATTGGATATTACAAAGAACTTTGCAGATATGGAAGATACTTCTGAAAGAAAATGAAGTCGGTTGTTTTTCTTTTGTTAAATTTTAATTATTTTTGTTTCGAGTCAAGTGTACGATGCATTCAGCTTACATTTGCTTATGTTATGTTACATCTTACGCGCACCGCGCAACGACCTACTTAGTACCATATTATCACTCATCGCGTGTACTCACATTATTTTCTATCAAATAAAAGTGTGTGGTTTAGAAAAAGACCTTTAACTGAGCAAATCAACTAACTGATGAAGCCAAAAAACGCTAAAGTAACAGACATACCGCTCACTTTGCACCAAATTAACAATAAACTTTTCCCGCCGCCGTTTATACAGGCAAAATGAAAAAGTAAAGTCAGATTTCAATGAAAAACTAATATTACGATTATGAGTCTTGAACTTTTTAAACTAAAAAAGTAAGTTATTACTTTGCAGTTATTTCGCTACGTTCGTACGTAAATTTATCTTATTCTTTTTATGTACTAGTCAAACCGAAAGTATATTATAATTTTTCCGAAAATGATACTTCTAACCAATGGAATGTATAATACGCAAAAATTTCAAGGATTATACTTAAAAGGGCAAATAACATGTAACGTAAACCTTTAATTGAATACATAAGATATCTTTTTTAACTAAAGAAGTCGTACAACCAACATATATTTTTTTATTTGCCTTGGATTTTGGCCAACCTGGAGAGTAAGTTTTCTTTAATTTCAATAGGCAACTGGTTAAGTGGATCTGGTAGGCTCGAAGATAAAAACCACATAAAATGCACACAAAGTCAGGAGTAAAAAAAAAAAAAACCAAGACGCGTTTTATTTTACATTAAAAATGACAACACCGTCTATTGACAGGTTACTGAACTAAAATCACCCAACAACTCTTTTAGAAGTTTAACAACCAGTGTTTTTAACACACATCATAAATAGATTCATGGCGCGCGGCGTCTTGATTTATATTTGCCACAAACTAGGTTAATGACGAAACAATAAGCCGTTTGATAAATTAGGAATGTCTTGAAGGCAAGTTAAAGGCCATCGATATTTTACTAAGTTTGTTAATTTGTCGAAGAACTTTTAATGTACGTGCAATTTGCTTGAATAGCTCTCTTAAAGTCATCTGAGTATTTAAGCAGTTTGTGAAGGCGTTAGAGATAATGGCTTATTTGTTAGTTTCAACTCATTGTTACAGTAAAATTTTCAAAATTTACAATTTCAAAACAGAGATGCCAAATAAAAATTTATGTAACAACTTATCCTCGTATTCATAAATATCAAATTTCGTATAATGTTAAAACCAACAGCAGTAACACGAGTATCTAATCTACTACAGTGGGTAATATGCTACCAATTTAAAAAGTGCAGTTATTTTCATGCAAATGACGGAAAAAAACATTGCGCATTTTACTGAAAAAAACTTACTTAACTGGCACTTTACATTACTTTATTGTAAAAATAGATTTAATACTTCTTATGTCATAAGTATTTTTTTCGTACGTGTGTGTTAAAAATCATGTACCTATACTTAAATGACCAGTTTTAAGAAATCTAAGAATATTTATCAAGAATTCTTTAGAAAATCGATAGTTACTTTTTGTTCCCGTTGATATAAAGTCGTATAAATCTCAACCAGGTTTTGTCACGGCCCGTGAAACCTACGTTCACTCTGGGAATAAAGTACAATGTAATTTATATTTATAGTCGCAGAATTTACTACACTCGTTATATCTTCCTTTGCTTGGAGCTAGAAGCTCTCGTCTCTCGTATAAACATAAAAATGATATTGTCATTATTTTTATACGTCTAGCAAAATGTTACGACAAGTCAGAAAAAAAAAATAACTTGAACAAAGTTGTATTATTGATGATACGGTTTTGTTCAAGCACTTTCTTCTTTTTCTTGTTTGAAGGCAGGGCAAAAGTAGCGCCCTCATTTGAAAGAAATTATGCTATCATGACTGGAGATAATGAACATTTTGCAAATTGTTAGACATTAGATAACCTTCAAATTATTCTATGAAAAAGCTTTGTAAGTATCATAGGTAGTCCGTCTAGCTTAAAAACTTGTTTTTGATAAAAGTGGCCACTTTTGGCGGAAAAAGGTTTTAAAGACGGACTAACTTAATTACAATCAACAATTGTTCATAAAATATTTAAAAGTCTATCTTGTGCCTTAAGACCAAGGACAGAGAGTTATGGAAGAAAAGACAGGAGGCCTTTGCCCAGCAGTGCGACATGAAAGGCTAATAATTAAAAAAAAAATCTTGTGCTTAACAATTTTAAAAATGCGGAATATTTATTTTCATCGCATTTAAGATTATAGTAAATTACTGCAGAGGACAGGAAATGTGGCGTTGCGGGACGAGTAGTTTTCAAGGCCGATCGTTAGCGAGTCCTTACAATAATAACGAGTTCGGCAATGCCATTCCCGCCGAGGCATGTATAGTGCTTTTCTCAATAAATGTGAGGAAATCATTAAAGAAATAACCAGAAATATGCAAATATTTACCGAAAGCAATTAATGTTTACTGCAAAGAGTTTAAAATCAATCACTACATACGTGCTTTGAAAGAAAATAAACTGCTTTCCCGCGTTTTTTAGTGCAAAGGAAACATAACCCATACAGCCCCGTCATATTTTACGCAAAAAAATTAATACCGTAGATTGTTTTTTTTCTATCGCAACGAAAATTAAGCATTATTTCGTTTAATTTTATAGCAACATAATTTTAATAAAATTGTGGTCATTAGAATACAAATAATACTCGAAGAGTGCATTTTTTATAATGCGGTAGAAATTGGCTGTATGACAAGGTATGGAATTAAACTCTTAATGTCATTGCTAAATGTAATTGCACTTTATTCGTCTTTTTGTTTTAAGCAGCGGCCAGGAATGAATTTTCATACCACTTTCCTGGCCTAGTGCAGCAAAGTAATGCACGAGCCAAGAATTACAAGCTTCGTGTCTTCTTTTTTCTACAATAATGCCTACATTTCCGAGCATGTTTGAAAAAAATAATTTATTTCTAAGTAGGGCGCCACGTCTTATGCCCTTCACCTTAATAGCTCATCGCTCTTGCCTTACAGTATGTGCCATACTTCTTAGCCATAAACTCTGTTCTCCAGTTTTTTTT
The DNA here is from genome assembly GCA_943193695.1 of Acrobasis suavella. Lineage (NCBI taxonomy): Eukaryota > Metazoa > Arthropoda > Insecta > Lepidoptera > Pyralidae > Acrobasis > Acrobasis suavella. Next base: position 5,549,560 of record OW971943.1, read on the forward strand.
ATTGAAAGGATAGATAGGACACCTTCTTTGAAGATCTCCCTACCTCTAACCTACGCTGTTCCTTCTCCGAAAGCACTACATTTTTAATAAATCCATAGTAAATCTGCAGGCAACACAAAAGTTGTATAAAATCCTGCATTTCAGAGATACCGGTAGGTCAGTGGGCTTTCAGCATTAGTGGCCGCGATTGTTTGAAATTGTCCCGTAATATTTCCTAGAAAAATTACTGCTAGATGATTCTGTTTTCTTGAGTATTTTGGTAAAACAAAGCGTAATAATATAAAAGGTATAAATAAGAAGGTGCAATTGTAAATATTTTAATTACAATCACACCTTATTTTTATCTTAAAGTATTCTTATCCACTGCTGGGGCTGCATAGGTCTCTCTTCGTCTAGGCGACCAATCTCGTTCAGGTGCTCCTTTCGTCTAGGTGTGACCCGCAACTTGGTACCTACCTATATCGTAAATCCATCTCATTGCAAGATATCCGACGCTTCTTTAACCCGTCTACTTATTTTTTTACCCGTATTTACTATACCGGTACTATGCTAGGTGTCTTGCCCAGTTCATGATCGTCTTCCGATATCCTGTACATTGGTACGATGTTAGCACAGTTAGTATTTTTCAAATTTAGTGTTTAATTTTGTAGTTGCTTCGTACAAACACATTATAACCACCGAAAATAATTAATAATCACATTGTTCCACGACCACTCGACGCGATAATTACGTGGTTACCAGTGAGTCGATTACGTATTTCTATCCGCGAGGAAAATATTGCGTTAGAATAACCCACCACATCCCCAAAAATAGTACCCTCCGTGATATTTTGAAGGCGGAAAACTACGCGTGATTCGCAACAATAACGGATTTGTTCATTTGTGAAATGGATGAGTAATGCCAGTCTGAAAGCTAAATTATGTTGTTTAATGTTTTGACGGTTGGATAACCCCGATTTGCAGCATTCATTCCTATTATGTATTGTAGTTCTAGTAAATATAATTCAAACAGCATGAAAAATCTGACAATATTTTGGCCAGTTACGTACACAAAAAAAATAGGTACCTTATAAACAAGTTAAAGTAGATAGGCTACATTACACAATTTTAAACAAGAATCAAGATATTGACTAAAATTTCTTCATTCTTTTAAAGTATCTTATAAATCAATATTTTTGATCAATGACCATATCTGTGACGTAATGGTCAACATGCTAGTCCGCCAATCTGGAGGTTCTGGGTTCGATCCCCAGCCAGGGCAAGTTGGAAAATGGCCTTTTTCACATTCTTCTGGGTCTTGGGTGTTTTTATATCTATAATATGTTTTCATGATTAATATTATATCGTGGGTTAGTATCCCATAACACAAGCTTAAGCTTACTTAGAAGCTAGGTCAATCTGTGTGATTTGTCCCTATATATTTATTTATTAATGTTTTAAAACGCAAAATTGGATGGAAAATTATCAGTCGATAACACGCAGTTAAAAACAAAAAGTAAACTGTAACTTAATTTGTTTATGATTATGTTATTTACCTCAAAGTCAAAGAAAATAACACAAAGGTAAAGAAAATTGAAATAATAATAAATAGTTGCAACTAAGTAAAATCCCAAAACTCGCCAATATCATTTCGAAGAAAATTAAACACAGGAAACGTATTTTCATAATTAGGTTTTAACTTAATATACTAAAAGCTTTCTTACAGGTAATAATTTATTCACGTTCATTGATCAAAATTCATTATATTCTCATCCATCTGAAATAACATTATCGAACTCAAATATTGTTGAAATGAGGATAAAATTAAGGGCAGTAATGGCGGATGCCTCAAATCCCTGGGATCCATTAGGGAATATCCCCGAAAACGCAGGGGAATTCGAAGAGAATACGGTTGGTTCCCGAAACTGTTGTATTTAACCAAAAAGCTTTTGATAGATATCAACTTATAAAAATATTGTTAATTTATTTTCGATAATTACTACAGTATATATCAGTATTATTATAATCTACAAATATGAGAAAGCAATGGAATTTTCTAGTTCCAACATAACTTCATCATAGAAAAAGAATTCCGGTCATAATTTAAAATTTTATTTTAAACAAGACTTGAAATCTAATGTCGTATTCAAGGATTCGCAAGTCTTGTCACTTACGCAAAGTCAAACTTACGCTCTCATCGACAAGTCCAGTTCGCAAACAATTAAGCCTCAAAAGACTCAAGTTTTATGCAATACCGAACTAATATCCCTGGACTTTGCTCTTAAGCACATGTTTAGCAAATAACTAATTTGCACCGAACTCTAAACTCGCGATGTAACAAGATAGGGACTGATTGATCTTATAAAGGATCTCCTAATTGAAAATTCTTATTCGTACCGTTCCCGGTTCTTAGCTGTGTTGTTTTAGAACCCGGGGTGCGCCATCCGGAGTTGTAATCTCCACAGAGGAGTGCATATTCACGGTCACCTAAGGTCGCAAAACTGAGTCTAGAAAATGTTCATTTCTTCTTATAAGTTTTAATTAAGTTTCACCTGTCCCGTTGTATGTAACAAAATCTTGCAAGCTAAATTAGACCCTCTTCCGAATTTGATTGCGCTATATATTAACGTACTTATGTAAGTTGGCCGGTAATATAACTTGATTTTAAGATGAAGCCAGAGGATGGGCATAGCATCTCTGTAATAATAGTACATTACGATATAAGTGCGTTATAGTGTTTATAACATACGATGCGGAATTTCAGCCCAAGCTTCTGCAAAGGCTTAATAGAGCCGAGTGTGTTTAACCACTATACGCACGTATATCGTACAACGTTTTTCAACACACTTGAGAAGAGAAATATTCAAAATTTGAAAAAAAAAAGATATTTGAAGCATAAAAAAAGCAAATATTGCGATTGTAGAATATACTTTCACTATACACGTACTTTCACTATTTGCGCGAATGACATATTTTATGATCTAAACCTATATAATTAGATCCACTTAACAAGCAAGTGTTGAAAAATAACATAACCCAACTAAGTTTGGGCTCATTTGATTCGGCTTGCGGAGCACTAAACATTTTTGTTGTTCACATTTCTTATATTTATCATTTTCTATTGTCGACAGTTGGGGGAAGGGGTGGAGTTGACCCTGGGTGAGCTGCGCGCCATGGCACTCCGCCAGCAACAGCAGATCGACACGCAGCACCAACTGCTGTGCGCCAAAGAGCAGAGACTGAGGTACTTGAAGCAGCAAGAAGCGAGGCAACACCAGGTAAAGAAACCTTATTCTCAAAAATCTTTTTTATTTATTCATAAATCTTTATTGATCCACAATATACAATTCTTTTGCAATTGGCGGGATCTCTCCCAGTCAACCATAACAATAAACAGAGATCTGTTGCGGCGCAAAATAATTACTAAATAAATCCTAATAAATATACCTACATATAACCAAATTTATTATATGTATATGTTACGACTAGACCCCGAAAGTGTCTACCTAGTCTTACACCTAAGTTTAACCACCTGCAACCGTCTGCACCTAGGTCTACTCGGAATGATAATGGTTTAACCTAGGTTTAGCCGAAGGTAAGCAGGATAAACCTAGATGTAACCATCTGAGATCGGCTGCACCTAGGTCTAGCCGGCTAAACCTAGGTGTAACCGCATTTCGGGGTTTAGCCGTAACATACATACATACATACATACATAAACATATATTTATACTATGGTAAACTATGATGTGGCCTCCGTTTCTGGAAAGTGGTGTACAAGCGCCTGCTATGATAGCTCGACCCTTAGATACATGCGAAAAAAATAAAAGAATAATAATTATCTAATTATATAATATAAATATATCATAATTCTGTCTTCCGTTTTTCTGTTAATTGTTTTTTCTTTTGTTTATGGTGCAATAAAGAGTATTTGTATTGTATTGTATCTAAAAAATAAGTACGTTTATACATACATACTACGTTATCTGATTTTGATAATTCTTACGCATAGATATGTGTTATACATTCGGCCAATATACGAATATTCAATGGAGAATTTATCAAACATCCCATATTTTCTAATCTTATAAGATAAAACTGCGCAATGGTCAAGAAACAAGTTACTTATATTCAAAAACAATGTATGACCATTTTTACTTGACACTATCTTATAAAAACAAATTGAATCGTACTTTATAATTCGAGCTACAGATGCAAATAAAGATATTAGTTATGGATTATATCGCTAACAAGCTGTTAATTGCTTTAAGGCAGCTTTAAAAATCTTACTCTTACTCGCTCAACAAATATATAAATAGGTAAATGTCAAACAAGAAACCTCCTTAGCATTCTTCGCTTTTGACTGCAAACGCGCAGATCACATCGTAAAAAAGACATATGACTTTCTAGGATTCTATTTCTCAGCAGAAAGCTTTAAGTGTTCACTAAAAATAAAACTATCTTTATCCCTGGAAATATAGAGCATATTTCCTTTCTTCGTAAACGTAGTTACTCGTGTCACTTACCATAAAATTATTTATATCTTGCGGTAGTTGGCTGGGCAAGCGCTTTTAGCTTGTGATTTTTCCTTTATCTCTTATTAATATTTAACAAGCGTTATTAGACAGGCCTTAGTTTTAGCACTAATGCATACTTGATAGGATTTCCGTGATGCCTACGCGTATAAAGCTTGTCGAGTGCGGTAGGAGAGCGTTAGGGTGGGAGAGCTACGTAACGCTCTAGGACCGACCATGCTTTAGCGTTTCTTCGCACTTTCTTGCTCTGGCAAATAACGGTTCTGAGACAGAAAAGGATAGCAGCAGTAGAAAGTGCTGTTCCGTGCTGACAAGTGAAATCCAACCCTTAGTCGTAATTATAGTTCATTGAGCTACCAATCACATATTGCAATTTGAGACTGACTTGTTAGACCAACAAATGACTATCATCGGAGCATATTCCCGGTTGCATCCTCAGCGGTCACGCTTCAAAGCCCGGAATGCGTACCCCGGGCGATCTAGGTAGCGACCTAACCTAGGTGGTGATTGGACTCACGATCAACAATGGCTAATTCTTCTTATATTTAAGAACTGGGCTCTTGTCGGTGGAGTGCTTTTCACCATTTAGGTTGACTTTGTCTACTTTCCTAACTTGTGCATTTCCTACCCTGCTGTCACTTTTTTAATTCGTCCACATGTCTCTCTTTTTTCCGCTAAGTTCTTAACCTCCTTTTATGTTTTCACGTTTAATTTTTCATTTATTAGCCACAATTGGGCCTTATTTTTTTATTTTATGTCTAAGTGGCCGACACTGACGCCAGATGATTCAAACTTCTTAATGGCACCTGAGACACATCACTACAATCTCAGGCACAGATGACTAAGGATATAAAACCAAAAACCATTTTGTATGATATATAAAAGGAATTTATATTTGTGTTGAGGGCTTGATGTCCTCATCGCTACCCATTCTTTCGTCTGTATTTTACTGCCAAGAAGACCTGATATTTTGCGCTTTTTACGCGACTGCGCCAGGAGGAGAGTTATGTTTTTCGAGAGTATGTATATATGTATAATTCTTTGGCACGCTCTGCAGCCTGAACAGCTCGATGGATTATAGACTGAGAGGTGACGTTGGATTTGTATTTACAGTAAGAGTAACACAGAGTACACAAAAAGGCTGTCGGTTTTTTTTTTTAAATAACGACTATTTGTTTTCTCGACCAATTTGAAGGATTATCATAACATTAACTTGGGTGTATATTTTCATTTAATTAACCTATGTAAAATTGAAGTTAGTTTTATAAGTAATATTGTGCCAGTAAAGCATTATAGGCTTGACACACACATGAACGGCAGCGGTGGACAGCCAAATTTACTTCCAAACCAAAGTCACCTTTATTTCTATTCCTGAAATGCATAGAATAGCTTGAAAAAAACTCAGCCGCTTTGCGCCGCTGGCAGTTGCGAGTCTTATATTTTCTTCAATATATACTGTGCATTGGGCTAATAGCAATAAAGGTAAAAAATATGGTGATTATTAATTTTGCGCTGTCCGCCGCTGCCGTTTCGATATGAATTAAGCCCCTTACTCTAGACTTTTCCATACAGATGTAGTCTAGCTTTAATTTTGAAACTGCATATATCTAGGCATAATATAACTAGTTTTCGACAGTCAACTATGAACTTGGAAGAAAATGTGAGAGTGTAGAAGTTTTCCATACTGATGGTCAAATATGATATGGCACACTATATTCTCTTTTAAGTTCTTATTTAAACTATGAAAACTAGTTATATACCTTAATATATGCAATTCTTTGAAATAACATAATTTCGTTAATATCTGAAATGCCGTTTCTAGACTACGTTTGTATGGGAAAGTCTGATTCTCTCTAGGGTAAGAGGACTCTTAATGGATGATCATTAAAGTCGTAAAGTCTATTACGTGTTACATTTACTGCAAGATTAACTTGGGGCTTATTCAAAGCTATAAGTCGTTAATGTCCCCGTAACCTTTACAACTGAACAACAGTTATATAGAAACTTGATACTGGAAAAGTAATCACAACTTCGTTACAAGTTTCGTTTTGTTTGCGTATAACAGAAGTTTTATAATGAAGAACATAATAAAATTTTATATCGTATTGTTAAGTAGAACTAAAGGAAAACTTTTGTATAACTTTTTTATTTTATAAACAACCTGATACTCGTGACTTTGTCCGCGTAAATTCAGTTTTATTATTTGATAAATTAAAAAAAGTATTGACAGTCTGAATTTTTATTTGCGGCACATAATATGTTTGTTTCGAATGAAATTTAGCAACCAATACTTTATACCTGGATGAAGACATAAGATACTTTATATACCGGAAAAAATTGAGGTGCCCGAGGGACTAATAAGAATTTGACCGCACGGGCAACGTGGGAAACAATGGTACATTTTGAAATACATGACTAGACTAATACACAACGTATGCCTTTTTTCACAAGTCACAAGAATATTGTATCACTCCAAGAACTACAAACTGCGGTTTCAGCTGCGATTTCAGCAAATCGTTGTATATTAGCTAGAAAAGCTCGTAGACACTGCCACCGAGAAAGGAAAGGCCTTTTGCGGCAAAGAGAAATAACTCGCAGTCTCGTCGTCCATCACTGCGCGGCATCAGCCCACTGTGCGGCAATTTGTTGTGGTCTCGAGCAAATACAAGCTTGTTGTACTAATGAGGTGTCTAAAAACCTTTCAGCAATTAACTCTACGCTAGTAAGTATTGTTTTAGATGGCAATATTATGCAACTAAACTTTGTGTAAAAGGCCGGAATAACTTTACAGTGATAGCCCACTGTGCGGCAATTATTATGGTGTCGAGCAAACACAAACTTTCAACACTAATGAGGTGTCTAAAACTTCTCTGCGTTACATCTACGCTGAGCTATGTTGTTCTAGAAGGCAATATTATGCAATTAAAAGTTGGTTTTAAAGGCTGGAATAACATAATAGTGACAGCTCACTGAGCGGCAATTTGTTGTGGCCTCGAGTAAATATAAGCTTCCAGTAGAAAGGAAGTGTCTAAGAACTTCTCTGCAATTAAATCTAGCTACGTTGTTAGTATTGTTCTAGACGGCAATATTATGCAAGAAAGTTTGTTTAAAAGGCCGGAATACCATAATAGTGTCAGCTCACTGAGCGGAAATTTGTTGTGGCCTCGAGTAAATACAAGCTTCCAGTAGTAAGGAGGCGTCTAAGAACTTCTCTGCAATTAAATCTACGCTACGTTGTTAGTATTATTCTAGACGGCAACATTATGCAAGAAAGTTTGTTTCAAAGGCCGGGATAACATAACAGTGTCAGCTCACTGAGTGGCAATTTGTTGTGGCCTTGAGTAAATACAAACTTCCAGTAGTAAGGAGGTGTCTAAGAACTTCTCTGCAATTAAATATATGCTACGTTGTTAGTATTGTTCTAGACGGCAATATTATGCAAGAAAGTTTGTTTAAAAGGCCGGAATAATATAACAGTGACAGCTCACTGAGCGGACATTTCTTGTGGCCTCAAGTAAATACAAACGTCTAGTGGTAAGGAGATGTCTAAGAACCTTTCTGCAATTAAATCTACGCTACATTTGTATTGTTCTAGACGGCAATATTATGCAAGTAAGTTTGTTTAAAATCCGGAATAACTTAACAGTGACACCTCACTGAGCGGAAATTTGGTGTGGCCTCAAGTAAATACAAGCTTCCAGTAGTAAGGAGGTGTCTAAGAACCTTTCTGCAATTAAATCTTTTTCATTGACGACCTCCGTGGCGTAGTGGTCACCATGCTAGTCCGCCACCCAGAGGTCCCGGGTTCGATCCCCGGTCAGGGCAAGTTGGAAAATGGTCTTTTTTAAATTGTCCTGGGTCTTGGATGTTTATCTATATATGTATTTATTATACAATATAGTATCGTTGAGTTAGTATCCCATAACACAAGTCTCGAACTTACTTTGGGGCTAGCTCAATCAGTGTTATTTGTCACTATATATTTATTTATCTACGCTACGTTAGTATTGTTCTTGATGGCAATATTATGCAAATAAGTTTATTTAAAATCCGGAATTACTTAATAGTGGCAACCCACTGTGCGGCAATTTGTGGTGATCTCAAGTAAATACAAGCTTCCAATACTAATGATTTGTTTAAGAATTTCTTTGCAATTGAATTTACGCTACTTTAGTATTGTTCTAGATGGCACTATTATGCAAATGAAAGTTTGTTTAAAAGTACGGAATAACTTAACAGTGTTAGCCTACTGAGCGGCAATTTGTTAAGGTCTCAAGTAAATACAAGCTTCCAGTACTAATAAGGTTTATAAGAACTTCCCTTCATTAACTCTCCACTACGCTTGTATAGTTCTAGATGGACATATTATTAACTGAAAGGATTTTTAAAAGAAAACCACTTAATATATATAGCATTTTTTAATAGTCCCAAGCAAATACAAACTTCCATTACTAGTGAGGTGTCTATAAGAACTTACATACAACCATACATATTATCACGCCTGTTTCCCACAGGGGTAGATAGCGACTATGAACTTTAACTTGCTACGATGCTGACAGACCTGTTTAAGAACTTATTTTAAAGTTAATTTACGCTACGCTAGTACTTTTTATAGACGTTAATATCATGCAACTGAAAGTTTATTTAAAAAGGCCGGAATAACTTAACAGCTTTGTCGTCCATCTTCGTATGGTAGAAGAGCCCACCACGTAGTTTTTTATTGTGGTCTCGAATAAATACCAGCTTATAATATTAATAAGGTGCCATAAGGACTTCATACCAAAACAAACACGCTAGTATTGTTGTTGACGTAAATAATATATAAATGAAGGAACAACCTACACAGTCTCGTAGTCCATCTTTGCACGGTAGTGACAGCCCACCGCGTAGCAATTTGTTGTGGTCTACGGCAAATACAAGCTGCCAGTATTAATGAGGCGCCTTAGTACTTTAAAGAAATTAACTATGCCATGACACGCTAGTATTGTTGTAGACGTTAATAATAAACAACTGAAGAAACAACCTACACATTTTAGTCGTCTATCTTCGCAAGGTAGTGACAGCCCACCGTGTAGCAATTTGTTGCGGTCTCAAGGAAATACGAGCTAACAATATGAATGAGGAGTCTAAGATCTTCTTAGCATTGAACCTATGCGTAAACACGCAAACATTATTCTAGACGTAAATATTATTCAACTGAAGGGAACTTAAAAAGGACTCGTAGCTAACTACGCATGGTAGTGATAGCCTATCGAGTATCTTTATTAGACGTCAATATTATGGCAACTGGAAGGTTGAAAAGTGTTGAACGGTTTTACGGTTGTTTGAAAATGTTTTAAGAACTTCTAAGCAATTAACTACCGCAACATATGCTGATATTATTACTCTAGACGTGAGTATTATACAACTAAAGGGTTGAAAAGTATTGAAATGTTGTTTAAAAATCCTCTTGACTGAATAACACTACACAATATCATCGTCCGTCTTCGCACGGTAGTGACAGCCTACCACCTTTGATTATATAGTTCGACCCTATTCCCTAGGGACTATATAATCAAAGCCTACCACGTTGCAATTTGTTGTGGCCTCGGGTGAATAAAAGTAACCAGTTATTAATGAGGTGTCTAAAAACTTTTAAGTAATCAACTACGGCAAATCAAGCTAATGTAATTAATCTAGACGTCAATTATAAAACTAAAGAGTTTAAAAACTATGAAGGTTGTTTAGAAATCATCTTGAATGAACAACACTACGCAATCTCATCGTCCATCTTCGCATAGAAGTGAAAACCTACCGCGTAGAAATTTGTTGTGGTTGCAAATACAAGTTGCCAGTATTAATGAGGCGTCTAAAGAGTTTTAAGTATTTGACAACGCCAAAACACGCAATCATTTTTCTTGAACACCTAAAAAAGATTTGCTGCTCATTTTCTATCCAGGAATGTTCTTTTCTTCTTTTTTCATGGAAACGATCAAGTATAGATAGGTGATAAAGAAGTCAACCATTTGCAAAGATGGTATACTTGATAAGAATTTTTTATAGCTACCTTCCACTCTTTACTCCAACACTTTTTTCATTTTCTTTTAAACCTTGCGCCTAATATTTCAAAGGGTGTATTGTTTTCTTTTTAATTTATAACTGGGACGTGTATGAAGGGAGGTGTAACTTGAGCGATAAATTTATAAAAGGGTTCCGTTTCAGCCCTTGCACAAAGAGAAGATTTTTAATGAATCCTTTTGAGCTCCCAAGGGTTTTATAACACGAGTCGTTTAGTTAATTTTTTACTGATTTTTACTAGAAACATAATATTTTTTTTTTAAAACTATGTACAAGTATAACCTCGTATAAAGTTTTTTTTTTTGCGAAGAAATTATAAAGTTATTTTTTAATAAATTTAATAATAAGAGTATGGGTACCTTTATATTATGAGTTTTAAACTAGCCATACATATAATTATATCAATTTAATATTATTACAAAACAAAAAAAAGCCCAGCTCTAGTCGCCAAGAGCGTCTTTAATTATAATTACTCTCTGACTTCAGATTAAGAATTTTAAGCAAAAAAGTAACTTTTAAACTTCGAAGCATCCACCCGTTGGTTTTATCTTCAATTAAGATCAAATTAGTTTTAAAGTGAGTTAATTTGGGTGGATTTACTCGGTTTTTCTTTAAAAGCGATGATTGATCACCCTAATACAAAGGTGAAGGGTAAATGGATCACGTAAAATTGAACTTTTTCATTCTTTCAAGATTACTGTCAGAGTTTCAAAAGTTTTATGCTTTCTGCACGTCGATTTATGTGCTGATGTAAAATGGTTCAGATGTATTAAATTTATTTTTAATAAAAGATCGTGTAGAGTATTTTCTAGGTGCTTTTCAATACAAGAACACGAATAAATTTGACAACTTTATCAATTTGCTCGTTACCATTCTAATAATTTTAATGATACTTCCAATAGTAGGTACTTTTATGACTCTTGATAACATTAGAAAACATGAAAGTTAGCAGGTTTAATTATATAGAATTGCAAACAAGGACATAATATAGCCGAAAATCTGTTTTATAAAAATTAACATTTTCTTTACAATTTTCAAATCACATTACTAAATTGAATGGCACGTTGTTTTATATTCCCTGATAAATTTTACTGTTTTTCCAAATAAAATCAGCATTATAAATTTTTAATTAAACAAAATTATCAACCAAATAAATTTTCCAATTGTTTATGTGTTTAATATAAAGGATTGCTATTCCAGAAAAGCCGCTGGTTTGTCGGGAAGGTGTCTCGGAATTCGTGAATTGCGAATGCTGATAAAGGGAAGTGAAATTAAATTTAGTCCGCATCTTGTATGGTTTATAAGGTGTTATTACTTGGGAGTCCATTTGTTAGTATGTTTCATTCGCTCAAAAGCTGTGCAGTACACCCACAAGCTATTTTGGAAACAATATAAACATATTAAATAAAATTTTAAATCATTTGTCTATTTCGATTAGTGAAACTCGGGAACAACAAACTACATACCTTGCAGGTATATCCTCTTTTAGTACTAGTTATAGAAGTTACCTGTAGTTATAAATTTTTATAACGAATCCGAAGTGCAGGCGGTGTCTTTGATAAATTTGGTAGTACGAACAGCGATAAAGTGAGCAGGTATCTTGGATTTAATAGTTTTTAGATAAAAGAGTCTCGCAAAATATACATAGGCATAGTATTTAATGACGCTGTTTATATTAGAACTCTATTAAAATGAGGATTGTTATCACAAATTTTAGGAAAACACAAGCTGAAAGTGTATTGAAAAAGAGTCTTATATAAATGGTTAAATGTCTAAAAGGGTAAAGTACTTATTCTGGTACACCTATAAAATTTCGAAAACTAAGATGAATATGTATGCAGATGTGTATTGTATATAACGTGGGAGAGACATACCCGTAATAAATCGAACCACGGGCTATGCTAGATTACTGTATTATAATGAAATTAAATTATAGTCAAAAAACAAAAAATAATTCGTCATTCCCATACAAATTGCCCGGGCGGCCGAACCTTAGTATGGAAATGCGCAATTATTTTGCTGTTTTTTACTGTTACTTTAATTTCATTATACTATTGCAATGTAGTATATTTCGTGGTTCGATTTATTGCGGGTATGTCCCTTTCCCGTTGTATGTGTGCAAAAATGATTTGAAAATATTTTTAGCATAGAAACTTGAGACCTTATGAATATTTTGAACTTTCTATACCGCAAGACTTTGAGGCCATGCGCAATTTAAACCTACTGTCACATTTAGCCCTGACCTGACATTTAGCCCTCCCCCATCGCTGTAATATATGGATGGCCCTTTTACACGTGCCTGATATAAACACTTTTCATAGAGAAAAATATTTCAAATAATATACAACTTTTCATCGTGCTACCAGGTTGTAACAAAGCCTTTTTTCACCGGCTGCAAAGAAATACTCCTGGAAAATCAAGAAGGGAATCTCTGCTTTGTGAATCCCACAGAATAAAATGACTCGCTTGAACGATATACAGTGTAACTAGCGATAATATAAGTAGTTGTTTCACGAAATCTCGAAAAAAAATTCACTGTTCTATACATTTTTGTGCGGTAGGTACGAGTATGTATTTGCTATGGAGCAGAGAATTTTTGTTTCGCTATTTCGTTATTTTTGCCTTTGTAAAAGTTGTTCGTATAGATGATGACAGCATGTCCTTAAATTATCGCTAGTTCATGTCTAAACACATTGTATTATTTAATTAACTAGGTACGTTAACTTATATGACATTAAAAAAAATTAAGAATATATTTTAATGTGGGACGTAGGTTAGGAGACGCCAGTCGTTGATGATGTCAGACAAGTTGCAGGGAAGAACTAGAAAGCAATGCCAGGGCCAAAACAAAATGGCGCAGACGGAAGAAGCCCAACAGACAGTTTATTAAAACTGACGATAATGATAAATATAGGACAAGTCTCAACTAATACATTTCAAAAGTAGCTCGAAATGGTTCACACACGGCTGCTACATTGCCAGTTCTTTTCTTTGAACGTGGCTGATCACTCTGCCGCGTGTCTAGATATCTCTAAAAATTTTAATCTACTTTTGTTGCTTTTTTTCGTGTGATGTAAGTGCCCAACACTGGTGTCAGATTTTCTAAGCTGCCTAAAGAGTTTCGTACAGTGATGACAGCCGAGACTAACGGCTTATACGTGCTTTCCTAAGCACGGAGGAGCTCAAGATTTTTTTATACCTTTTGTGGTTACCCATCGAAGTGCGGACCACGCCCGGTGTAGCTTTACTTGCGCTAGTAATGCACACTCCCGCCGGACCACCGAGTTCCTCTAACTCTACTTAATTCAGATGATAACAGCTCATTATTCTTATTTCATAGCAGAAAATCCTTTACAAAAGGTGCAACAGTTAGCCCATTAATATTACTTTTACCGCGTTACCAGCGTGTAACGGAGCGTTTTTCACTTGCTACAAAGAAAATACCTTTTCTGGGAATTTAAGCCAGGAATTTCTAGCTAGGTACGTTGAGATTCGACAGAATGTAAGTATATTAATTATTTTCTGTAGATTTTGTAAATTTTTTGTTGATACTTTCTATTGAGTGGAAAGAAAAGGCATTCAACAAATGTTATTTTTGAAGAAAAAAAAACCTTACATAACAGTTTGAATTTTAACGTCGACTATATTTTTAGCGAGGGCTGTCCATTAGAAACATGACTACAGATTTACAGATGTTTTAAATTAAATCCTTTTGCGACCTGTGATAGAAAACATCAACGATGATGCAATTCATTTATATCACAACTGTGATATAAATGAATTGCATGTCATAAAACTCGTTTGCCGCTTCCCTTTTTGGTTGCGAAACCCGACAGGGTTTGTAGTGTACCTATTGAATTTAAGACAGTGACTTTAAGTAGATTAGAATTGATGTACATTATGAAACGCAAAATATGATTTTAATTGAACACACTGTGTGAGTGGAGAAGGCAAACCTGCTAAAATCGACAATGTATGCGTCTTCTTCTTTCCTCGCCTTTTCCCTATTTGGGGTCGGCTCTGTATGTCAACTCCCTCCATAATTTTCAGTCCTTCGCCATATCTGTACTGACTCCCCGTTCGCTTATATCTTATCTCACGCATTTTTCCCACGCCTTTCTCGGCTTCCTCTTTTCTCTACACCAAGCTTTGCTTTCAAGTTGACCATTTTATATCCACACAATGACACAATAAAGAAAAACAAATAAAGACGAAATTAAAAATAAAATGGAAACGTTTTGTCGACTCTCAATAGTGTTCCAATCCAACAGCAGTAACTAATGTAGCCATAAATTCCACTCTCCAGAGTAACCCCACAATCATAAAGTAGGAATGTTACTATGGTGTTTCGTCTCAAGGGGTTTATGGCTCCGTGATTTCTTTTACGTTTCGGAATCAAACATGGACTTGTTTGGGAAAATAAATATGTTCAATTTGTTTTAGTTAGATGATGGACTGATAAAAACTCTTTGAATAAGATGTAACCTAGTTATCGTGTATTACGACCTCCGTAGCGTAGTGGTTACTATGCTAATTCGCCACTCAGAGAGTCCCGGGTTCGATCCCCGGTCAGGTCAAGTTGGAAAATGGCCTTTTCAAACTGTCCTGAGTCTTGGATGTTTAAATATGTTATCGTTGAGTTAGTATCCCATAACACAAGTCTCAAACTTACTTTGTGCTAGCTCAATCAGTGGTTTTTGTCTCTATATATTATTTTTATTTATTAATTTATTTACTTAGAACTAATACAATAATATATTTTCAACTGGATAGCTAAGGCTAGGGATAGGATTAAATGACGCAGACAAAAAATACCCAGCTGTGGGTTGTTGAGAGCTGACGATGATGATGTTGATATTCTCAAATCTCATTTGTTTTGAATGCGCCATTAGGTTTGCCATCACGTGACGATATTCTTACCTCTTTGTAAGTATACCTTTAACGGCATCAACAGTGACTGCCACATTTCGAAAATATATTAAAAATTGTTTATTTAATACTCGAATTACACCAATACTGTATTTGAATCAGTTATTTTAATTATTCGTATCAATAAGTAACATACTTTGATACGGAAAACAAAATGTTTTTTTATTGCTCTAAAAAAGAAAGTTGTATGTCACTGCTATTAAGTTGCGCCTGTATGAAAGATGTAGCGAGATGTCCCCACCACTGTCACACTCTTCTTGATAGCAATATTTCTAATGCTGATTGCTGCTTTATTTAATAACCAATTTTGTTTGCTCTTTTCAGAAGTTGATTTCTTTTGAGTGCTATTTTCTGTTTTATATAAAAAAATTAACCAAAACTATGAACAGTAAAATAGCCTTTAACGTCGATGTAGTCCAGCTTGATTGGAAGCAGTACGAGTAACATTCTCATTTTATGGCCGGGGTGCTCGAAAAATCAACCTGGACTATTTATAGCGACATTACTTGAGACGGTAAATAACTATTGGGAATCTTTCAGAACCTCTGGTATAGAGCACGATACTATACGATACGATAAATGCGAATGTCCGTATTTTATACTTTGCTTTGTCAGCCTGGTGACTGTACGTTAGTGTTGCCGCTATATAGTCCACTATTGATAGCCTATTGAAATAGACTAATAAAACCGATACTATCGATATTCTATTGATAGTATTGATTCTGACGACGAACAACAATCGATACTTCTATAGCTTTTTGAGAGAAATACTATTGATAACCAACAATACTATCGATATTAATGGCAACACTAATGTACTAATGTACATATGATTGTTTGACGGTAACTCGAGTTTATTTATTCGCAACTTTATGAACTTTGGTAAGAACAAAGAGCAAAAAGATTTTTTTTAGGGTACGCCAATGCTGCGTTTAATTGACTAATGTAGCAGTCATTTATTCAGGTGAAATATCAGAAAGAAAACTATTTTTTAATGAAGAAGAATATCAAGACATATAGCTATGATAACAGAAACTTATTAGTATAATATTATTACTAAAAATGTCTAACCTCTCTTAATCGCTTTAGAACATAATATCAATCCTAACACCGCCGTTCTATCAACAACTTTATTTCGAACAAATAAGGTTCATAAAAACATAAAATTTTCACGTTTTCTCAACGCCCACCATACAAATTTAACGTGAGTCCTACTCATGGAAATTAAATCTTCATAAAGCGGGAGTGGTAATTTTGTTTATTTTACGGTCGGTTTTATTGCGTGCGAAGAGTTTATTTCTTTTAGGGTCGATAAATACCGCGTTACGGTAACGGAGGAAGAACAAAATATTGCATAGTGTGTAACTTTCTTGATAGTAATCGAATGTCTATGAGTCTGTTTAAATGTTGGATGACCTTCGTGGCGTAGTCCGCCAGCCAGAGGTTCCGGCTTCAATCCCCGGTCAGGGCAAGTTGGAAAATGGCCTTTTTCAAATTGTCCTGGGTCTTTGGATGTTTATCTATATATTGAGTTGAGTTAGTATCCCATAAATCAAGTTCTGAACTTAGTTAGGCTAGTTCAATCAGTGTTATTTGTCCGTTTATATTTATTTATTAAAGCGGTGGTGATAAGCAATTTCTTCTATGCTAGTCTGGGAGAAAAGCCCTTTTACCGTGATGGTGTAAATATCATAAATATAAATATATAGGGACAAATCACACTGATTGAGCTAGCCCCAAAGTAAGCTAAACCTAGTGTTATTGGATACTAGCCCAACGATACTATATTTTATGATAAATACATATATTGAAAATCACCCAATACCCAGGACAATAAATGGTGAGTCTGATGATGGAATAACCGGCCAAGTGCGCGTTGGACTTCACTAGATCCATAAATTCGTTTGTTGTATGGGAGTCTCCCTGAAATATTTATTTTTAGTATTTGTTATTAAAGCGGCAACAGAAATTCATCATCTGTGAAAATTTTAAACTGTCTAGCTATCACGGTTCATGAGATATAGCCTGGTGACAGACAGACAGACAGACGGACAGCGGAGTCTTAGTAATCGGGTCCCGTTTTTATCCTTTAGGTACGGAACCCCTTAAAAAGGAGCAGCAGCTACTAGCATTCCTAGCAGCATTGCCTCTAATGATTTACTTTCTTGACCATTCCCTCAGACGGTTTTTACGATCTGTGTGACTTCTAGAAATATAGAATTTACCAGCTGCTATCCTTCGATAGCAGCTGGTAAATTCTATATTTTTTCTTCCTGGCCAATATGGAAGAATAATAAAAAGAAATATTATTTTATTTCTATTTCCAGCGGCAAAGTAACACATATTTTTCGCAGACTCTAGTGGTATAGTTATTTACCGGTTATCCGGCCAGTAACAAATGTCGCCATAAATTGCTGGTTCGGGGGCTGCCAGCCATAAAGGTCTGCAAGTACATTATCATTAGGCGGAGATTTATAGTGATTAAAATAAGAAAAAATACATAGGTATTGAAAAATACACATTATTCATGCATGTCATTAAGGTATAGTTACAATGAGATTTTTAAAAATTACTCAATTTCAATGAAGATTAAAAATTATAGTGTTACAAAACATGTATTAAATCCATATAGTGAATTTAAAATAATTTTTTTTTCTATGTTGTGAAAAAAAATGTTACAACCTTAAATTATGCAAGGTTTACAATATTTTTTTAAATCTTAACACAAAAGTATAAAAATAATAATCAAATGCAAGTTACATTGCATACAAATTATTATCTTCATCCTTACCTAATATAATGCATTTTTGTCACAACAAACAAACATATTCAGTCAGTAACAATGTTCAAAACACTTGTCATAAAACTAGTGTATTAACTCACTTTACCTTTGATAACTCGAAGCATTTTTTATTGGCCTTTATATTTGTGTAAAATTAGTTGCAAAAACACTAACGTAAAGTATTTAGTTTGAAATTGCTCTTGACATTTATGTAAAAATTGGTTTTCGTATTCAAGTTATAAAGATTCGTAAAAGAGAATTAACATTGTGTATTTTCTATATCTACAGGTGGCCGTAGAAGGCGAGCGGCTACGAAGGCTACGAGAACGCGTAGAAGCGCAGGAGTTGAAGCTACGACGACTACGAGCGCTACGCGGCCAACTCGATAGGAATAAGCAGGCGAATATCGCACTAAGTGAGTACAGTATAGAGTTTATTTCGATATAACTGTAGAACTTCCACGAAGGAAAGACTTTCAGTATTCACTTACCGCTACTACTAATGTTACGGAGCTACGAATCTCTTTGAGAATTATTCCTTTCAAGTATTAATTACGTAAACTATTTACTTATTACAATAATAAGTGAGATTTTTAAGAATATTTTCGTCAAAAAAAATGTTTGATGATAAATCCTTTCCTGTTGACCTAAATTGGCAAACAGGCAAACGGTCCATAGCCTATTTGAAGGCAAGTGGTTATTAATAGTCTTCTAGCAACATGTACTTGTACATTATGAAATCAACTTTTCAGGCTTGTTTTGCTTTCCTTAAAAAAGATTTTACCCATTTATTGGCAAAAACATATTGAAAAAATCAATGAAACTTGACAGAAATAATGTAAATGTAGTGATATTTATAAATAGACTTGTGTGAAACAAGTCAACCAGTGTGCTAGAAAATCAATAATAACTCATTAAAAATGTAAGAGAGGACGATCAAAGGGCTCTGGGGAAGTTGTATAGAATTCTTTATCGTTGGACGTCGAAAGATGTTAATGTTTTATACTGATCGACTTGGTAGGCGAGTTGTTTGTTAGTCAATAATATAATAAATGTATACTTATTTTCCTCCTCAAAATCTAGTTGTTTGTCGTGTGTAAGTAAGCTCTAAGTAGGTTGACGGTTGAAGACGGTTGGAACTTGGACCAAGGAATGGCTAAACGTACCTTGTTTACCACGGAAGATCTCGAGAATTTTTGTATGCCTCTTGGGATCAATCATCCAAGTGCGGACCACGCCCGGTGTCGCTGAACTTGCGAAAGCACTATTATAAACATACTCCTACCAGGGCACCGATCATCTCAGGCCAGGCAAATCGAATAATTTCATCACTACACCTCAATTGTAACAGAGTGCCGTTTAGTCTGGCAGAGTAAGACAAACATGCACACATACTCACTTGATAAATCTCAGCCAAAACGTCTGTGTAGGCAATCCAACATCTTCACACACAATTAATAATAATTAGTAAACGTAATCTTTACCATAATACTCTGCCAAGTGTATCTCCTAGTAATAGTCTAATTTTTCACGCATGGCACGCGACTCGCCTTGTAACTCGACCAGTCTGAACAAACGTCTTGGCGTTAGCGACGCAAAGCCACCGTCAGTCTAAATTAGCCAGACCTTGATGTGAATTTAAATAAACTAAAACTGAATACTAAACGACTCTTGTCATTTTCCCTAAAAGAATTATATATTTTTTATCCTTAACTTTTGAAAATAATTTTACTTTCAATAAAAATTCCTTGTATTTAAAATTACATGCCTATTTTAAGTTGCATTTGAAATTAATTGAAGTACAATATATTTTATTTTTAATATTAATTTCTCACAATGCCTTATCATCAGATAAAAAGAGCTCTCGAAATTAAATTTGTCTTCACACATTAGATAAAAAAAAAATATTCTGAATTCACGAACCTTATGACACCTCCCATCCTTTGTCACACATTTTTTTTAATGATAAATTACACAAATCAATCAGTATGTGACGTAATTTATGGATAGCCCCTTACACATCACAATTGCAATGACTTTGTCAGCAACACAATATCAGAACATTCCATAATATCTAGCTTCCAATTAATCCTTGCAATTCGCGTCTGGTCAGCTATTGCCGGACCTGGCAAATATTTGCGATGGCCGCCACAATCGGGAATATCAGCTAAGACGTGGAGCTATCTAATTCCATACAGTTGGTATTGGGGAATATTGGTTTTGGAATTGTATTTCTATTTGCGTATGGTCCAATTACAGGCTCGCCTCAGGGTATCCTGAGGCGAGACTGGTTAGAATTCGGAAGCTGTGTCGATGTATTGACTTTTAATTAGTAATAAGATTTCTTTGTTGATATATCAAAAGAGTTAAAATAGAATCCGTTCACACTTGATGGGTGACACACTTCATGCTTGCACGAATGGCACTTTAAGCCGTTGGTCTTAGCTGTAGAACTATATGGCATTTGTCAAGCTTTGTCAGATGCCTTTAGACATCTTTAAAAATCTGACATCACTGTTGGCCACTTACATACGCGAAAGATGAAATAGATTGATGATTAACATCCTTTATCGGTCAACTGGTAGATTAAAGGTTTTGACAGTGGGCAGACAGACTGGGCTCGCAGTAGATAGTATAAAAGTCCTTCGTTACACATAAGGCGGTGCTCTCCATTCTCTATTAGTTATCTATATTACCTACATCATTAGTCTAGTTATATCAATATAAAGTATACAATACAAATACTCTTTTAGCACCATAAACAAAAGAAATTAAAAAAAGACAGAAAAATAGTACAGAGGTGGACTTATCGCATAGTAATCTCTTCCAGTCAACCTCTGGGTAGAAGGAGCAGTGAATATTTAAAACATAAGCGGGGTTAAAAGATAGGGTGCAGTATATCAGATTTACTGTAAATAGATACAGTACATATAGAACCTGCCACATTATTTATTGCAAAGAAGGCATAGCTCCATTCAGCTACGGTGGAGCCCAGCCCTATTCAAATCACACAAGTGCAACCCTAGAGGGAAACAGAACCAAGAATTGAATATCAACTTTAAGAATTTTAATATAAAGAGTTGTCGGGGAATGACTTTAATTAAGTTTACCCTGCCGACAAAGATGGCTCTCGTAGATTCCCCTGGCAGCTGACACTCCTCAGGTGCGGGTAATATTCCCCTGCCTAGTTACCGGGGACATTTTAAATTTCATTTGCATGTTTCAGGCTAATGGGTCAAAGAAATTGCGACAACTATTCATTATTTTTCTGGCATTAGCGTTTTGTTTCAGCTCCGCAAAGTTATGTGTGTTATACATGGAAAATTCTCGAAGAAATTCTGTACATGTTATTGAAAGCTGCATTAATTTAAATTTTTAAAATATAGAATATGCAGCATATCGGCAAACAAACAAAAAAAAACATAAAACCGTCATCAAAAAAGGAAAAGGTTATCAATTCGTCGGAATTCTTTTTTGTGTGTTTTTTTTTTGTTTGTTTGCCGATTACTCAATTACGCCTGGACCAATTTGTTTTTTGGTTTGAGGTTTCATACTTGAGGTCCCATACAAATTTTATCAAAGTCAGTTGTGTATTTTAGTGCTGAAGTATGCTTTAATTTTGGTAAATTATATATTGAGTAAGTATGTAGTATGGGTTGCATTCTGTGTAAGCATGGCGTGTGGCAGAGTCACATTTCATATTTAATAAGTTTCTAGTGTATGTATCCCAAGTATCACTTAAACTGTTAATGGAACCATATTATGCTAGGGTAAAAACGGGACCCTATTACTAAGACTCCTCTGTCCGACTGTCGGTCACCAGGCTGTATTTCATTAACCGTGATAGATAGACAGTAGATGTATTTCTATTGCTGCTATAGCAAAAAATTAATACACTAAAAGCAGAATAAAATTAAAATTTAAAGGCTGCTTCCATAAACAAAAGTGATTTTTTATAGATTTTGGTACGAAACCCTTCGTGTTCGAATCCAACTCGCACTTGGACCTGCCGTCAAAATATTAAGGACGTTTTAAATTTTTTTTTGTAAGAATTAATTTTATATTCTATCAAGGCCATGTTCTTAAAAAATGTTCAACAATTTGTTTCCCCGACAATAATTATAGTCGCCTCATTAAAGTCGATTGCTTTGTTGTCTCTCCTTAATATTATTTCAATTGGGAATCGCAAACTCTGGGAAAGTAATTAAACAATGTGTTCCGAGCTTTCTGCGATCGTTAAAAAGTTTATATTGCTCTTTAAACAATATCAAATAATTAAAGTAAAAACAGCGTTTGTAAAATGTTTTTATATCTTTAGGTTCTATTTTTTACATAAATAAATAAAAATAAAAGGAATAAAGTTGTTATTTTAGATAAAGCAAGCAAAACTGTTGACTTAAAATCGAATTAAATGCCGCATTGTCATCATGCGAGTGAAAATTGCATGAAAATTGCGCCAGTAGTTTTAAAGTTTATGGGTTCAGACAGATATACGCGCCAATATGTGTTATATGTTTGAAATTATTATAAAAAATTCTAATGAAAATAACATTAGCTTTAGAAAACCCCTAAACTTGTCCACTAACGTGCACAGTCTTTAAACTGCGTCAAAGTTGCCTTAAGGCAGCTTGAAATATATTATGATAAAAACGGCTTCCACTAGTGTCATCTACACATAAGACAAGTTTATTTGAAAAATCACATTAAAAATAGTTAATAGATTCAGGTGTTACTTTGCGGAAGTCAAAGTTACATACTACATGATTTGAATTACTTTGTGCAATTCCGCCACCAGTTAGTTCATGCAAACTATTGCCGGCCGGCGCCCACCCACTACTGTTAGTCCCAGCATACCTGCCACCAACAGCCCGTGTGCACCCGCCACCAACAGCTGATGCATGCTCCCTCCGATACTGCTGCATCCGCTGCGGCTGCAGCAATATCGGACACCGCATACGCGACACGTGTTTCGCCTCTCCACGAGGCATCTTCAGGCACCAAACAAGTTGTTGATCGTTCGGCAGTCAAGCGTCGAATGCATTCGACGCGTACGCCATCTAGTGATGAATAGCAGAATTACAGCGCCATCTTTAATTTTTGAGGGAAAGCCCTGACTTTTGAGCTGTAACCCCTAAGAACTTTTAAGCGGTTGAGTCGATTTTCCCCAACCATAGTTAAGAACCACCGCAAGGGAATTTGTTTTCACGTAAAATAACCGCATCGAAATCAGTCCATCCCTTCAAGCGCTACGATGCCACCGACAGATACATAGACAGACAGACATTAGCGTCAAACTTATAACGCCCCTCTTTTTTGCCGGTGGTTAAAAAACAAAACTTGTCTACTGACAAAACTTGCGGTTCCAACACAAAATCCGTTTCTACGGTGATATCGAACATCTGACATTCCCATTAAAACGATGTCGCATTTCGATGTTCTGCTTCATACGTGACGAAGTACGTATATGTATTTGTGACGACCTTCGTGGCGTAGTGGTCACCATGCTAGTCCGCCCCCCAAAGGTCCCGGGTTCGATCCCCGGTCAAGGCAAGTTGGAAAATGGCCTTTTTCAAATTGTCCTGGGTCTTGGGTGTTTATCTATATATGTATTTGTTATAAAATAAAGTATCGTTGAGGTAGTATCCCATAACACAAGTCTCGAACTTAATTTGGGGCTAGCTCAATCAGTGTTATTATTTTTATATATATTTATTTATATCCATTGTAGTTTTCCTTTGATATAAATTCTATTACTATTCACTACCTACTACGCCTCTTTTTTAAACCCCGACAAAAAAGGAATGTTATTAGTTTGACGGTTATGTATGTCTGTTTGTGTGTCCGTCTGTGGCGTCGTAGCTCTCGTAAGGATGGACCGATTTTGATTTGGTTGTCTTTACGTGAAAGGTGGTTTTTAGCTATGATTGATGATCGGTATAGCCGTTTAAAAGTTATTAAGGATTAACGTCTGAAAGTTGGTATTTTTTTAACCCGGCAAATAATAGATGGCGCTAGGGATATCGATTCCTCTTAACATCGGTTGGAATATGTAGTTCCGCCATTCATGACTAGATGATGTCGATAATGTATTTTTTTTTATTTGCCTGGCAAAGAAATTTGTGATATTTTTTTCTGACTTTTCGCCAACCATCACGCTAAAAGTGACCTATAGGCTATGCAGCTCTGCGCTGTTTCTCCTTAGAGCCTTAAGACCCAAAAGACTCTTGTCAGCCTCATTAGGGATAAAGATGTAATAATGATAAATATAAATGCTTTCAGACATTTTACCTTAAATTAATCTACTCGTTCTAGAATGAAGCTAAAAGCTAATCTACTAGTTCTAGAATGTACTATGACATGTAGATCAGTAGCTAAAAGGAAGTGCCATTTATGCCCTCCGTGCCCCACCAGCTGTACTATTCCTGACCTATACCTATATAGAAAGTAACAATGTTAGATTGTGCTACAAGGGAATAAGGTAATATTTTGAAAGCGAGGGCGCTACTTTGAATCCAGAGCGAAACGAAGAAAAGAATCCTGAGTAAAGCGAGGGATTCATGTATATCGCCCGAGATAAAAATATTACCGTACCCGAGTAGCAGACTCTACTTTTCATCTTTATCTATGAGAAAAACTAGCAAATACAAAAGAAAATATAAAGAGCACCTACAATACTCAATCAGACTTCAACCGACAGTTTAATACTAACCTTTGGTGTCGTTTTCATACAATAAATACACAGAGTTTTTTTTCGAAGACCACCAACTTACGATAAAATGTTCACTCATAACTTTATTTGCTTGGTCCTTCATATCTTTTTATAGGTAAACTTGATACCAATTCACTATCGGCTTAAACTTACGAAAAAGTATTCATATTTACACAAATAAATTACATGTCAATACAAATAACCTAAAACTTCTGTAATTACTTGAATCAAATTGAAAAATTGCGCTTTTTATTATACTTATTTCTTTTTCCGAAGTGAAGAACATAAAAATGAATACCTACATTCATCCATGTTGACGACGACATGTTTTCCAAATTTAAAAAATAACGACGTCTGTGCCAATTATTTTATATTTTAAAACAAAATTCTTTTTTTTTTTGCTTGACTGTCAACATCATTTTTGATTCTACATTGAAAACACTCGTGTTCAGTTTTCAAACTGGTTTTAATCCCTGAGGATTTTCTTTTTCACCTTTTAATCCCGCGAGAATAAGCAGTAACTTTAGCTCCAAATGTTATGGGATGAAAACATCGTTTTTCGAGTAGATGAGATGAAAAGATATTTTTTGTGTTTATTTATGCTTACATGGTATTAAAGGCAGGTTTGTACAAACGACAGCAAATAACGTTTCACGCACTTTTATGCATTGTTAAATTGAATATGGCTAAATTGCAAGGGTATTGAGCTTGATAAGCTATAATTACTGAACATAGGTACTACAATTTCGAGCATCTAACAACTTTGTAGACCGGACAGCTCATTGAAGTGAAGATAGGTATCGACTGTCAGCTGCCTGCAGCAGACTATAGCTGCACCGTTATCGAAACAGCTTGACATTTCCATTACTGCAGCGTTGTCGCAGTATTTTCAGGATTGCTCTTCATTCGTCTAATGAATTTTAGCGACGTGTGATTTGTACTAATATGCGCATGTGAGTTATGATATTGAGAGGACAGGAACGTAAAGGAAATTTTTGAAGGTGAATGTTTTCTTGAAAGTCCTAAAGGTGAACTGGTAGACGAAGCTTAGAATTAAGTTTTACCTTTTGTACTAATGGACTTAAGATTTTAAGTGCAATAAGTTAAACATTTTTTTAAAATAAGGTCTAATAAACATTCAAACTAATAAAAAGATGCATTTTCAGTACGAAACAGGCAGAAAAAGGCATTTTCAAGGTAATTGCATTTCGCGCATAGGTGAAATTGTGGGCGAAAAGTAATAACTTGCATAAAGAATAACCCAATTTCAAATTCAATTTCATGCGAACATAGCAAAAATATACCTACCCATATAAGCACTGCCACGATTGCTTTTTTATCGGAGTCTGATGACCGATTGATATTTGAAATATTTTTCATACGTCAATATTGAATGAAGTGAAGTGAATATCCGCTTTGATTTTGACACCGTTCTGATTGTTGTTCGGTTGAGTGATTCTGCATAGTAACTGATTATGACCTAAAGGTACATTGTTTTAAATTCTTTGGATGAAAATGTACACAAATAAAAACACGCTTTTTTAAAGATTTGTATGACCGATTGATATTTGAAATATTTTCATACGTCAAAATATTGAATGAAGTGATGTAAAGGCTGCTTTGATTTTCGCAATTGAACGCGGACTGTTCGATTGGTGTAATTGTTGTTCGGTTGAGTGATTCTGCATACTCGTAGTAATTGATTATGCCTTTCACCGTTTGTTTTTAATTCTTTGAAAGAAAATGTACAATAATAAAAAAATAAGTTTTTTTTTATCTGTATGTGTTCGAACTGTCAATACTTTAATATTGGTGTGATTGTTGTTCGGTTGAGTGATTCTGCATACTCGTAGTAATTGATTATGCCTCTCAACGTTAGTTTTTAATTCTTTGAAAAAAAAATGTACTATAATAGAAACATAAGTTTTTTTTTAAATCTGTATGTGTACGAACTGTCAATACTTTAACATGTAGATACATGTGCCAAGAATTATGTACATATGACGTATCTACTATGGTACGTATACGTACGTACTACGTAGGTAATACTATTTTTTTTAATGAGATGCTTTAAAAAAGGGTGTGTGAAGATTACCTCAGGGCCGTACTCGCGTGTGAGTTGTTGTGACATCCAGGTGTTGCGGTCTTTAATGGCCTATGGTAACCACCATTATCAGGTAGGCCTTGTTGGTACCTATGTACATAGGTACCATATTATCATATTTTTTTTAAACTAATATGCATAAAGTTTTGCAAAATTTTCAAAACTTTTTTTTGAGTCTAATACAAGTATGTACAAAATTTTCTAGTAACACTTTTCAAAAATATTCTTGAAAATCAGAAAATACATATAATAGCTCCCTTGAATAATGAAACAGAATTATATAGAGTCAATAGGTACTCGGTAAGTGCAATGTCAGAGTTCTAGAAATAGACGGTCTTGATCTAGTATCGTGATCGCGACCTGTTTGACATTACGGCCACGAAATATACTTTGTAGCCTTATACGGCATGTATATAATATTTTTATAGAAAACTAGCTGCGCCCTGCGGTGTTACCCGCGGATAAGTAGCCTACGTATCAATCCAGAGTGTCAGCTTCCTGCATACCAAATTTTATCAAAATTGTTCCAGCCATTTGAGCGTGAAGAAATAACAAACATACTCGTACACACACACATATTCACTCACAAACTTTCGCCTTAATAATATCAGTGTGATTATAAGGGATTAGTAAGTAAAACTTTACTTACTAATCCCTTATACACTGCGTTAATGCAGTAAAACTTTACTTACTAATTTTCCGACGTACCTAGGTACATACTAACTAGTAGATATGAGAAAACGAAAATATTCTCTTTTAGATTACTTACATCTTTGACATATCATACTGGTCATACTGATCTGGGAGAAAAGAAAAAACTTAGAATGTACTAGCTGCTTATATTCCCGCGCACATCGTAGGAGCCGATCGAGTGTATGGGCGAAAATGCAAATCATGTTAATAGGCGATGTGGGTAGCAACCCGTCACTATTTTGATTCCTTCTCCCTCCTTCTCGCCCACATCACGCTTAGAGAGGCCTTAGAGTCTTGCGACCCTAGGCTATCTACCCCATTAGGGACAAAGACGTGATAGTATGTATGTATGTACATCTTTAAGGAAAGTTATTCTATAATGTTGTAAAAACTGCACCAAAAAAATATTGTAAAACAATAAGATACAAAGATTAAAAAATTCAATGATTCAAAAGCCCTATGCCTGCTGCACAAGAAAATACAAACTAAATATAATAATCAATATCGATTCTGGTTGGACACTCAATAAAGGGTCGTGTTGTCGGTTGTTGTGTAGTATGAACCAGTGTGAACATGTATCAGACATTTCACGAGTCATCGCCCGCTAACGGCCCGTGAAATTTTGTTTATGTCGCGGATAAAGTAAATGTCGGATACACTTTAAATATAGTCTATCTTCTTGCCTATAATATGACATCTGTTCACACGCGATATGTAATTGAATATTTAAGGAAGTAATAAAATTGGAAGCGCAGTGGAAGCGATCTGGGCCCTGATAAAATAATGGCAAAGGCAATAAAGTCGATAACTATTTATTTTAAGTAAAAGTATTTTTACAAACATTATGACAGTGCACTATTGAGATGAGAGCGCGGGAACGCGCCTATGGAGCATAGACAAAAGTATTATACATCAATTACATCATAGACATCAAGTGTTGTTATTATCTAAGGTTAGCGTAGGCGTCCATACTTCCATCATATAGCCTAACGCTTGGATTTATCAGCAAAATAGCACTCCATTAATCGGTTTTATAGTACTACCTGGTGCCCGCAAATTCGTTAGCATCAAATTTAAAAATGAATACAACTTTATTTTTCCTGATATCAGATTTCATGAAACAGCCTATGTTGCTCTGAGCTGAGCTCAATCTATTGAAAACTGCGTTAATATCCGTCCAGTAGTTTCGAAGATTAGCGTGAACATATGTACATACAGACAGACATTGTTCAGTTACTTTTTTTGTATTGCCCACACAATTTTTTAATTGGTTTAATAAATTTATTAAATGTACAGACACGCGATTTTCACTGTTTTATTATATGTACCGATATTGATAACGTTACTGATTGAGTAATGCAGTTTGTATACACAAACTTAAATTCTTTAAAAATCTGCACTCTCTAAATTGGTAACATACTCATAATACTAACGCTAGTATATAGTACTCTGTGATAACTCTAATTTACGATCTGTTTTTATTGTTATTAACTAACTTGGTATGAATGAATATACTACGTATATTAAATTTATTTGGTTGGCAAAAAAAAAATACCCAGACATGTCAAGAACCAAGACCATTTAGTGAAGAGTAGCGGAACTACCGATACGACTTGATTTCCGTAGCGTCATCTATTATTTGCTAAACTCTACTTACTAAAGAAAGTCCTGACATTTAAGCGTTAGCCCGCAATAACTTTTAAACGGCTAAGCCGATTTTAATCAGACTTAGCTAAGAATCATCGCAAGAGAACCTACTTTCGCGTAAAAAAAATTGCATCGATGTCGGTCCATCCGTTCACGATGCCACAGACAGTCAGACAAACAGACCGACAGACATTAGCGTCAAATTTACAAAATCGGGCTTTTTAGTCGGTGGTTAAAAATATTAAAGTATCATGATGATACATAACGAGTAATGTCATCCGAATTATGTTCTTAAAATAGAACCTAGATTATTATGGATGACAGTACAACGGAACGTGATGGAGTGGGTTCGGGAAATTATTTTATGAGGATCATCTGGAACGTTACTCCATAAAATCGTATCGTATTTGTCCTATTTCTATGCTAAATGTCCTGGTTCTATAATATCATTAAACGAGTTTGCGACGGTATTGTGTACTCGACGATACCTTGAGACGATAAAACTATTAAGAATTTTATCAAATTTGGTAGGCTAGTAGATGAGACCATTTTTAGGGTTCCGTAGTAAACAAGGAACACTTATAGTTTCGCCATGTCTGTCTGACTGTCTATCTGTCTGTCTGTCCGTCCGCGGTTTTACTCAGCGACTATAAGTACTAGAAAGCTGTGATTTGGCATGGGTTTGTATATTAATCATGCGGAAAAAGAGGTTAAATAAAATATTTAAAAAAAAAATTAGGGTAGCTCCCATACAAGTAAAGTGAAGAGATTTTTTTTTCTTGACTAACTAATCATGTAGGGTATCGTTAAATAGGTTTGTGAACACCGTTTTTCGATCTAAGGATCCATTTCTGAAATATTTGGTTTTTAAAGTGAAATTTTTTGTTAGATTCAAGTGTCCCCTCCTCTATCTGCTAAACGGTTATAACTGTATGGACACGTAAATAAAATTCACAGCTATAGTAAATATAACGTAATTTAAAGGAAAACTATCACAGCTTAATAGGATTTACAAATTAAAAAGTTATAGGCGATCAACTTTTAAAATGTACTCGGAAAAGGAAAATTTCGCGCAATTGGCTCGTTCATTCAATTACTAAATAAAACTTTCGTTTTCGTAATAAAAATGAGAAAAAGAAGAATGGATGGAAAAGACGAATAAGAAAAAAATAATAATAAGAACATCTGGGGGTAGAGATATATATGACATTGTAGATGTTATACTTAATTAGAAATTTTCTAGATTACTAATAATATGTTACTTGTTAGCTTGCCAACCAGTTTTGTCCATGTGAAAGGTTAAGTGAGTCATATCGGTGCCTAGCGTTTTAATTTATAATTTGTAATAATCTACCCCAGTTTAAAAAGTTCGATAAATAAAGATATATTTGTAAGAGAAAAGATATCATCCAAAAATATACTAAAAATATCTAACAACTTAGACAGTAAAATGCCTACAATAATAACGACTTGCGGTAAAAATTACAAACACGTAGTCCAAGGCATATGGTATTGATTTTCCGAGTTAGGTATGCGTCATACTGGGTGGCACCAAAAGACTGGTACGGCCAATACATTCATTATGTACAGCTACGGCCGCATAATAGTGTCACTAAACAAAAACTGGAGCACCGGATTTTACACAGAAATCTTGAAGAAAGTAAAAGTCAGAATAAATTACTCTAAATAGGTAAGAGGAATTTATTCTGACTTTTACTCCTTTATTCAATAATAATAACCTGCCAAGTGCTCACGGACTCACGTATTAAGGGTTCCGTACCATTATCTATAAAAATCATGTTTGTTGTATGAGAGCCCCACTTAAATAAACATTTTATTCTATTTTTAGTGTTTTTTTGTCATTGCGGCATATCAAATACATCATCTGTAAAAATTTTAACTGTCTAGATATCACGGTTCATGAGATACAGCCTGGTGACAGACAGACGGACTGACGAAAAGATGGACAGCGGAGTCTTGGTAATAGGGTCCAGTTTTTACCCTTTGGGTACGGGACCTTAAAAACTATATGACTAATAGGAACAAATAAAAAAGATACAAAAATTGTATGTACCTAAGTGGTATTTGCGATTGTGGAGAACAGAGCAAAAGGATCATCTTCTTCTTTTAGTGTCGCTTGATTCCTGAAAACTAACCTGAAAGTCAGCTCTTTAAATATAGATTTGCCATGGCAAGCCTAAACAGTTGTTCTACTGTTTTGATACCAGTCTGTTGTCGGATGTTCCTCAGTCTGCAGGGATCACACTACACAAATATTTTTACGTGTGTGCACCGTATACCTATAGAAATTTAGTAAGTGTAATTCAGTCAAAAACACCACTCACTTCCATCTTTCGCACCTTCTCTGGATAGAGTAAGTTCTTATAAAAAGTACGAAAAGATAAAAAAATTTCTTCCTAAAAACAAAATCGCACAAAAATCACGTATAAAAGAGCAAATGTTTATTTAAACTTTGACTGAAATCAAGAAAAAAAAAAACAATCTATATGTAAACAAAAACCTTATAAATCACAAGAAGAATGTCTCCGAGCTCCGGTATTGGTACAAGATAAATTGAAAAACAAGGGGACGGAAACCAATGGAGTTTACATCCAATTGTGCACGTTAGCGTTTGCATATATTACAAGTTTGTTGTAGGCCGTTTTCCCATTGGGGCTCAGTAGATTGTTTGGGGCATTGGATGATACATGTACATATGTCGGCAAGTCTTTAAGTCGTTAAGTCAAAGTATATGGTTGTCTGAAAAAGGCAATCAAAATAGAAGGTGTTAAACCATATTTTGCACCGCAACAAAATCCCTATTGATCCCATAAGGTTGACTACTACCGCCAAGTCCCTGGGTTAGAAAATTATTATAGTAATTAGTTCGCCTTTAAGATTATCCAAAAATAATTGATCTCTATGTAAAAATATTACGTAGCCTTGACTTCATGGGAAAATTATAATGCGCTGTATCTTTGTCATTTATTGCTTCTGAGAGAAAATAAAAAATATGTGTACAATATTTTTTAATGATCTTACCGATGGGTTAAAACTATTTTAACATTCGTTATGCCTATTGTGAACATTGTTCATTGATAACCAACAAAGATTTTATAAAATTCACTAAGACGTATTGAAAATATAAAAAAAAAGAACTGAGCTCTTTGAACATTATTATTTTTTATCAACGTGTGAACGTATCTACAAATACTAAACGTTTCACAGGAACTACCAGGCTTACGACCACTTAGTGTTAGTGCCGCAACAGACGGGATGCAAGTTGCGTCGCGTAACAGCTAGAGATGGGCAGTGGATAGTACTCAATCTACCTATTTGAGTATTTACTCACTAGATTAAATAAATAGAGTAAATAGAGCGCTCATATATTGACATCGAATTTATTGTCTGTTTACTTATTTTAACATAAAATTACATCTTTGGCCACCTGCCAGCAAAAA
This sequence comes from Acrobasis suavella, assembly GCA_943193695.1. Lineage (NCBI taxonomy): Eukaryota > Metazoa > Arthropoda > Insecta > Lepidoptera > Pyralidae > Acrobasis > Acrobasis suavella. Next base: position 5,582,454 of record OW971943.1, read on the forward strand.
ATTATAATTAGTCAAAGAAGCCTACTTTCAGTGTATTATTATTGTGGTGTTTTCATATATTTTAGCGTCGCATTTAACGTTTACCGACATTTTAAGCATATTATGGCGTATGCACACACTTTCCGACAAGAATTGCAAGTGTATATAAAATTGTCATGAAAACATTAAAATATAGAATATGAATATAAATATGAGTCGCAACTCATATAAATCAATCTACTCACCAAATGGATAAATAAGGATATTTATCGGGTATTTACTCAATCTACTGAGTAAATATTCAAATGAGTTGATTGAGTATTTATGCAACTCCCATCACTAGCTGTTACGCGGCGCAACTTGCGCCCCGTCTGTTACGGCCCTTAAGTGTAGAATACTAAGCTCCTTGGCCGCTTAGTGAGAAAATCCCTTCCGTTCGAGAACTCGGTTTTATTTCACATACGGATAAATATCCAATTACTTAGTGCTCCGCCCTCGATGAGGATCGTTACAACGATAATAAAATAAACTCGATAGGATTTCAGGATACTGAGAAGTGAGTCTTTTCTACTCCGCTGCGATTATTCGGGAATTGAAACTTGAGATGGTTTCTTTGTTACGGAAACCCTATTTTTCAACAGGCATTAAAATTGGATGAGATTAATAATGCTTCTGTTTTTTTTAATAATGTTTGTTACCTCATAACTAATTCCTTTATAAACTGATTTGTTTAGTTTTTGAACCGAAAAAGCTGGAAAAAAATGTCATCTAAGTAAATTTTACTGCACATGATTTAGCTTTTCCGCGTGACTGCTACTTTTACAACTTTTTTTATCACTTTCTAGATGTTGAAAAGAATCAGGTACTCGTATGACTAACGATTTTGTATTAAACATTTTATCAAAAAAGGAATATTCGGGTAAACGTAGTAAGCTCAAAAAAGCAACCGTTTTAAATTTATTTGGCAGTTTGGTTTTCTAATAAAAAGAGTCTTCGTAATAAGGCAACTGTTTCTAAAGATCTTTCTTGTCAGTATGGTTTCCGAATAAAAGAAACCTTTAAACCTATTACTTAAGGGGTCGTTCGCAGCCATCGCTCAGTGTAATCGCAGTTGAAAGTCCAATTCGTTCGTCCCTACACATCAGTCTCCGTCGGAGTTTTTGTGCTAACGTTAGGATAGTAAATGTTGTAAGGCGTTAGACAAATTTAAATTTAACTTTTTTGACCACCATGAGAACTTTTGGTAAAACTGTGAGAATTCTTTTTCAAAAATATATGTTCAATAAATTTATATCATTTCTTTTATGTCTTTCATTTTCTTTTTCTTTAGGTTTAAGTTTAGTTTTATAAATTTATATCATTTTACGAAATGAAAATCCTTACTTTTATTGTCTCTCTGCTGGGTAAAGATCTCTCCTATTTATCTCTATCCCTTGCCTTCCTTCACTGATCAACTACGTTGAAAAGCATCATCAAACAATTTGAATAAGTGAAATAAAAATTCTTACTAGTTCAATCAACAGAAGTATGCGAAATTAACTAACATCAGTTTGTTAACTGAAAAGGTCTAAATATACAGGTCGACTGGTAAAATTTGTGACATACTCATAAATACGAAGAACTGCTACTGCATAAAACTGATAATGATGCATTTTCCAGGACTTACATTGAATATAATTTACCAAAAACCAGTGCGAATCAGGTACGTAAATCTAGCAAAAAATGTACATTTGCTTATGAATCCGACAACAAGCTAAGCGTTTGTAGTTAAACGTATGAGGAAAGTAGATACTTTTTTCAGCCCCTATTCTTTTCCACATTAACCCAACACATCATTCGACGTTAGAGCCAGGTTTTTGTGGTCAAACATTAGTGGGGTAGTGTTGCTTGATTTTCGATGGCTGGCTAATCGCTTCACTGAACTTACGAGTACATTATTGTCAGTAGAAAAAAGGGGCTTCCCACCGGCTTACTATTTATATGGGTTAATTATACTGGGAAGTAAATATAATGTCTATAATATATAGGACTGATATAATGTCAGAAAGATGATTACATAGAGTGTCTGAGCCGTCAATGATGTGAGAACAAAATAATTTGAACTTTGAATATTTTTGAAGTAATTCCACCGGTGTTGACCGCGTAGGGATTGCGTTTTGTTTTCCTTAGCTTTGCGTTTTGTTATCTTTAACAATCAGAAAATCATTAATTGTAGGTATTCATTAACTTCAAGCATCAAGTTTCATCAACATTAATAGGTTGAAACACCGGTCGGTGAACTACTTTTACCGATCGGTTAAGTTGTTTAAGTACTTGTAGCAGTTGGTTATTTTGGTTGGTTATTTTCGTATTTCGAAAATCATTCTAATATCCGCAACATATGCTTCGCTGAAACATTACCAGATAATATTCGATATCAAAAAGTCGTGAACATAGGCGAAAAGCTTTTTGCAAGCAATTTTCTTTGATTTATTCCATATTGTCACATCAAGCCTCTTTTACACCTAATGCCTCTACAAGCCGCGCCACTTTTTGCCGGAAGCCTTTTGCTTGAATCTTATCTCTTAAATCTTCTTATTTTTGGATATCTTTTACAACAGTAAAGAAAAAGGTGCAAGTATTTTTTATGTAAAAGGGACGATTTTATGACTAAGGTACTCCAACAGTCGATGACTTAAGAACCACTTTAATCCTTTTCGTATGTGTAATGTGAATGAAAATGAAAAAAAAAGAAATGTACTGGATATTTTTTTCTTTTTATTAAACTTTATTACAAAAATGTAACAAGCGGACTTGAGGCGGCCCTTCCCGACCGCTCTGTCGTCAACGCGAGCATAGTTTGATAAGCTTGTTGTTTCATCCAGGGCAATACTAGAAAAAGAAGCAAATCAAGAAGAGAGACTTAGCGCATAAGGGCACGGTTTGCATTCTTTTGAATGAAATTAGTATGATTATTAAATATCCATTGAACGAATATTAACTATTTATAGGCCGCGGAAATTTCATAAAACTTGTCCCAGGTGATACATGTTTATCAGCAAGCCTTACAAGTTTGTGAAATAAATGTTTTGTATTCTAAATTTTAATTACATTTGCGAGGTTTGTATTGAAATATTTTCTTTAACTTTACAATTTATGGGTACTTTATGAACGGTCGAAGTTCAGCTAAAATTTGTGCAATAAAGCACAAATTTGATCTGCTTGTTAAATGACTTTGTTTTTAAACATTTGAATTTTTTATTTCGGTAGAAACCTAGAAATAGCTCACAAGATATCTGAGAGTTCAAAAGTTTTCAACAAAGATCAGATACAACGCCATAATCACATACGAGCGTTTGTATGAAAAGTAAGACGGGAAGGCTGCTCTTAATGCCCAAAAACCTTTCCTACCAGTCAACTTACAGGTGGTGCTGATAAAAGCTAAATTTTTGACGAAAATACTAAAAGGATTTTGTATATAAGGATATTGTCTTTTGATTCCCATTTCAGATACAATTTTATTCTATAGTTATAGCTCGTTATAGACAAATTACTTATGTATTATTTTGAGAATCATGAATTCTCTATTAAGAAAAATTGGTGAGCGGAGGCAGCAAAATTTTCGCAATTTCAATAATTAGTATCTTAATAATGTTTTATAGTTTTTTAGGTTTAAATTATAGCATTTAACTTTTTTGAGATTGTTATGAGAAAATCTTTTTTCCTGCTATCCTAAATAATTAAGTTCGTAACATATCTTAGTTTGGATATCATCGTTTCTAAGGCCCCGGAAGCCAACAGGTCTCAACACAGAAGCCTCCTTTCTGTAATTGGACGGTGTGTTTTCCTCCATCCGAGACACGAGGTCACTTGAACTGTGATGTAGTATTACTATTCAATTTACTATAACAATAGAGCATTAGAGGGTGAGTTTGATTGCGCGTGCTCATGTAATATATATTATTTCATTAAACCAAGGGTTGGGCTCTTTAACATATTAATTGAAAGAAAAATAACAGAAAAAGCCAAATATTTTTTATCATATTGAATAAAAATGAAATATGAAGATATTGGTGGAAGAGAGACTTCAAACTCACTTTACTGTCAAGAGCTAGATCCAATTATAAAATAAAACAAAACATAAGTAACATTCACACTCAACCAAATAAGCTTATTTCATGAAAATATCATTTTAAATATCTCGAAAACGTAAAATACGTACTCCATCAAGCTTACAATGTTGGCAACAACAACCTAGATAAAATCTTTATTGTTTCTGTAATTGAAAGGTCTATGCAGTAAACGCCCCAGCTGGGCCCGCTCAGCGGAAAATGGCATTTCTGCTACTAAATGTGCTGCAATTTTTCAATTGTAACTTCTCACTTTAGAAGGAATGTCCTTATTGCGCTTCATGATATGTTCTTTTTATAATATTTTTATTTTTGCTTTGTAGATTTTTCAATGTAGGTATGGTTTTAAATAACTTTTAATGTTTGAAAAGTTTCGTATTTTTGATGAATGAAAAAAAAACTAAGCTGCGATAAAACTTTGATAATTAAATTTAAAAAAAAATAATCAATTTTGTAACGTTAAGTACGTACTCCGTCAACCTAACAATGTTAGCAACAATAACCCATATAAAATCTTTATAGTTTCTGTAATTGAAAAGTCTATGTAGTTAACGTCCCAGCTGGGCCCGCTTAGCAGAAAATGGCATTTTTGCTACTAAATGTGCTGCAATTTTTTAATTGTAGCTACTCACTTTAGAAGGAAAGTTCGTATTGCGCTTCAAGATAAGTTTTTTTATAATATTTTAATTATTGTTTTGTAGATTTTTTCATTGTACTGTTTTAAATAACTTCCAATATTTGAAAAGTTTCGTATTTTTGATGAACGAAGAAAACTAAATTGCGATAAAGCCATGAAAACAAAAATAAATTAAATATCTAGATACCGTTATGTACGGATCCCGTCAAGCTAACAATGTTGACAACAAGATCTCAGATAAAATCTTTATAGTTTCTGTAATTGAAAAGTCCATGCAGTAAACGTCCCATTTGGGCCCACTCAGCGGAAAATTGCATTTCTGCGACTAAATGTGCTGCAACTTTTCAATTGTAGCTACTTACTTTAGAAAGAATGTCCTTGTTGCGCTTCATGATATGTCTTAATTTTACGACATTTCTATTTCAGGTTCATAAGTTTTTTTAAGTTTTCCTAATAGAGTAGAAGAAATTTAGGAGTTGGGCCTTACCAGGACATTAAAAGGATGGCATAGAGAAGAGAGGAATGGAGGTATCTCCACTTAACTCCACCGACAAGAGGAAAGCTTTAAATTTTTTACTCAACTACTCTTATGGCTTATACCTAATCATTTCCAATATTTGAAAAATTTTGTATTTCGATGAATGATAATTAAGAAAATAAAGCCATGAATAAAAATAAATTAGAATACTCCTGAAGTGTAGAAATAGGTATATGCCCATATCATACTGACGTTGGCGTTTCAAATTAGGTACTTCTATTTTTTTTTACTTTTGTACTTTTAAAATACCCCGAATTTAGCAAATAAAATGAAAAAGAAAACACTGTAAAGTCCTTCAACTTATCTATTAGAGTAAGTTACTATTTAAGATCGAAAAATAGTGACTCACTTAAGTTTAGTGTGTTACAGCACTTTCTATTAATAAATTCACAATCGCACTAACGAAGAGACATGAAAACATCATCCTGAATACGGCTTATTTGCACCACATGATCCAAGATGGAGCCAGGCTGTTATCCTCCCCCGAAAATGAGGTATTCTCCACAGCATAAACCGAGTAATGAAGACGCAAGCTTCTCGCTATATTATAGGACACGACTGACATGTAAAGCAAATTACTGTATTGTGTTATGTGGAAATGTGAAATCACACCCATTTTTTTCGCATTTAGATGTGGGCTGGGTAGATAAAGATGAAAAATGTAAGAAGATCTTTTTTATTCAGAATATACTTGACAACACAGTGACGTAGACACATTTTTTCAAGTAAGTAATTTTTCCCAAGTTTCCCAAAAACTTTGGGAAAAAAGAAAGCTGTTCAGGGTTATAAAGAGACATATGGCCTTTTCTATGTGCTAAACGGTTGTATATTGACACGTAAAAAATTAACGCCAGTATCTAATGATGTTTAAAGGAAAACTATCAGCACTAAGTAGAGTTAACAAATTAAAAATTTATAGGTGACAAACTCATAAAATGTATCCTGCAAAAGGAAAATTATAAAAAAATACCCTAGAAAATTTGTTTTTTAAACGTTTTTAGCCGCGTGTCAAAATCGGCATTCGTAACAAAGGAACCCTTCACTGCACGTGGCCCGACACGCATTTGGCTGGTTTTTTAAACGTATTTAAGACCTTTCCTGATTCCGCGCTTTAATATTTGCAGAATCACAAATACCTAAAAAACACGGCTTTTATAAAACTTGTTTTCATATGTAAATAACTAGTAGATACATACAGCTTTATGTTTGTTTAGGCTAATATAATCACAAGTATATTTATCCACTTTTGAATTGTCATTCGAGAATAAAAAGCTGCTATTCCCGAGCGACAGAAGTTCTTTATCTTTTAGCTCAGAGAAATGTTTTTGTGGCAGCCTTTACGTGAATTAAATCGCAGATTGCAGTAAAAAAACATAGCTTTCCGCAAGGATGAATACATTTAATTTGTTTATTTTAATTAAACACTAGATTTCTAATAAAATGTTAAAACCTTACAAACTATTGAATGTTTTTGTGCATTAATTACTTCTTTAGTAACCTTAGGTTACTAAAGAAGTAATTAATTCAAAAACAGAGAATTCTCAAGAAATACAAAAAGGACAATTAATTATCATGTTAGAAAAAGAAAAAAATGAATATCTTAATTTAAAAACCTAGCGTAGAATATTTAATAAACTAATTATTTTATACATCCACGCAATATCTGCGTGTTGAAAATAAAATATATTAATTACATTTAACAAAGATTAAAGTGATTTTTCATGTTAAAGAAAAATTACTATCATCTTTGCTTTTATTTTGTTCAAAGGTATTATTTTGTGAAATATATCGTGAGAGTATTTCGCTCTCAGACTTAGCCGTCTGAAGAATTAGGTACTTTAGCACGTGTCAAGTCTAGATTCTCTCTCGTTGTCTAGATTAACTTCAGACTTAGTTATAGGGCGTACCCATAAGAATGAGCAAAGCTTCATTAGGTAATGTACTGCTAATATAGCCTCTGAAATGTGTTACTGTTTACCAACTAGTAAAAAAATTCGAACCTACACGTATTGTTTGTTTTTCGTGTGAGAAATTGGTACTGGTACTATCAACACTGATATTGGATTGGTTGCTAACCCGCATGGCGGTTAACATGATTCGCATTTACTTCTATTCCTTCGATCGACTTCTATAATCTTTTTCTTCTAAAATATTCTAAGATTTTTCTTTCCGACCAGCATGGAAGAGACCCTCATTCAATCTATAAAAAAGTTTCTGAGCGTGGTCTTTAAAGTATAATGATATAGTTTATTCATCCAATTGGTTGACGTGCTGTCGGCGCGCTTCAAATGCAGCATCGGCTTTTACAAAGACGCGGGCTTTGTGTCGCGCCAACGGCATAACGCACATCAATAGGCATGACGAAATGAAAAATATTTTTGTCCGTCGGTAAGATTATTAAAAATATTATAAACGTTTGTTTCTTTTCTCTGAGAAACAAAAAATTACAAAGTAACAGCGCAATGAAATTTTGCATGACGTCACGGCAAGGTACGATTTTTACTTAGCGGTGACGTCGCAAGCTCCTACTCCGAAACTTTGATGCTCCGTATCTTTGTGAAGTTTTACTTTTTTGGTAAACCGAAAAATATGTATCAATTATTTATTTTTAGATTATCTAAAAGACGGTCTAATTACAATCGTACTTTTTCGATCCTTACACTCCAATTCAACAAAGTTCCCTGCATAGGCTCCGTACATTTAATGTGTTTCAAAGATGGGATGACCAAAGATGTCAGACAGACTCGCTAAGACTATGAATGAAATGAAAAACGATCGAATCTGACGAGTGCTTTTATAACCCTAAAAATTAAATGCTACTTATTTGAGTTATCACAATGTCAGTATCCTAAATCTAGGTCGCAGCTAAGTGCTGCTTTTGTCAAAATTACTAATTAAGAAATTGTTCGCCTTTGCCTGAACACTACCTACGATTATATATCAATTTATTTATTTCTTTGTCCACAGCGAGTGACCTCGAGTCGATCCGAGCTTTATTCAATGAGAAGGAGAAAGAGCTATCAGTGGCAGTGGCCAAGGTGGAAGAGCTGACGCGGCAGCTCGAGGAGCTGAGGCGAGGCCGCGCGCAGCCCGCTCCACCTTCGGCGCATGAGCTGGACAAACTTAGGAGGGAGTTGATGGTAAGCGATCCTCAATACAAACCAACTCTTTTACTCTTTTAGGAGATACATGCATTTTTCGTGATGCAGTGCCCCCATTTGAAATAAATAATTTGAAAGGTAACGGAGATATCATTTAAAATTAAGTCTTGATTGAGCCCCAGATAACTCTTCAAACTATTTGATGAACTACTGTTTATAATTTAAAGTGAGAACGTGAAGCTTTTCTTCGCGCATTAGCCAAAAGTTGTTTCGTAAATGTGCGAAGAAAAGCTTCTTTTAACTAACTCAAATAATTTATATTCAAGTAAACTCTTAAGTTCCTTTCCTAAGTTATATTATTACAGCTTTTATCAGTTCATTCAGATATAGTATAGGGGTGAGAATTTAAGTTCAGCAGTAGCAGCTCTCCCAATAAAGGGAGGTTTTGCCAATAATCGCACTGGATGTAAACGGGTTGGTGATTGCAGTAGATGGTTTAAAATCCCTTGTGTAGACGCTGCCTGTTTTCTGTGACCTATGCCTCGCTTAGTCTTACGAAGCCCATAGAAGAGGAAAAAAGTAATGACAAATCGTATTCTACTCTACTCAATAAGATCTTAAATACATACTTAGCTATTTAAAGTATTTTGACGAAGCATGTCGCGGATTTACTTTTGTATTTTTGACGAAGCATGTTGTGTAATAAATTGATTTTATAACACTTAATTATCAATAAATTATTCAAAATAACCAGGTAAAAGCAAACATGCACCTTTCTCAATATGTCATTCAATACAGGAGAACAAGTCACTTATTATAGGTACTCTTATTTTCTCGCGGCTTTAAGCGTGCTAATGGAAAAGGTTTTTTCCTTTTTGGTTGAATGGTAGAGAATGCACACCGTCAAATCCCCATATTTTTATCGGTTTCTTTGGGAACTGAGTTACTTGCTCCAGTGACGTACATACTCTGAACTATTCCTCAAAATATGTGTACTTTGTTAGTTCCTTAATTAAAAATTAACATCGGAAACTTTTACCATAATTAGTTTTACGGTAAAGCCTACTTCAAAAGAACCGAAAGGGTCTTGCGGTTGTGGTTTCCTAATTAATTGTTGACCAACTTCCGTCAGGGTTGCTACTAAGCGGAAACTTAAATAAATTGTTGTCATTTTTGTCTTATTTTATGTTTCATATCTTTTTACTTGGTAGTTTTTAAGTTATTCGAGTATAGAACAGACAGATCAGATATACACTGCGAGAACAAGAAATAATTTGTAAAAGTTCGAGCGGCTCGACCCGGATTTGCACGAGCAAAGATGAGCATGTTATTATGCATGTAAACCTTCCATAAAAATGTTCTACGTACTAATTCCTGGTGCCTAGGGCCTATTTAAAAGCCACACTGAGCGTGATGGTGGGCATAAAGATAGAAAAAGGGAATCGAAATAGGGTTGCTAGCCGCATCGTCCATTGACATGATTCAGATTTCCTCCCGTTTTCTTGAACGGCTTTAACGCTTTTCGTAGAAAGAGAAACAGCTGGTACATTCTATGAATGTTTTCTCTTAAACTTAAAGAGAAAGAAAGGCTTGCTGAAAAGAAAATATATGATGGAATAAAGAAAGAATGGACATTAAAAATAAGACGGTGAGGTCAGCGCCCCACCTCGCGCTGACCCGTGAGAAACTGCCCTGCAAAACTTCTTTTTGAAAGAATTGAATACTGTGTCTGACAGGGCTTACCGTCCCTGTCATTGTAATAAATCGGTTTGCATCTATGATAATAATCACAATTGAAGGACTCATGGCCAAGCCTACTACACAAACGAGTTGTGCACAGTACGGCGGTCCGAACAAGACTGCGTCGCTTGTCTTTTCTTTTATTTTTTTAAATTGACAGACATATGTTGCCTCGGACGGCATTTCCTACTTCACTGAACAAGGTTTTCGGAGCGAGCCAGAGGCCCGGCTTCCTATATTTATAAAGTACGTCACTCGTCGCTAGGGCGACTGCTTTCGTACTCGGTGAAACGTATTTTTTTTATTTAAAAATCTAACCGTTATGCGCCTCGAGCCCTGTCCACCCCGCAAGGAACTGAGCTATGATAGTGTATCAGTAGATGTTTATTTTAATACCCAATCGTTAATCAAACGTATCGAACTATCAACGACCAATGCCGCCCGCCAAGTAGGTTGCCAGATCGAGATCCGCAAAGCTATATAGATTTCATTCAACTGTGCGTCATATATTGCTATTGGATAATTGTAGTGATGACAAAATAAATGTTTTGGCTCAATGGCATAATATTATTAATATAGATTTAGAATTAAGATATTGATTCCAATAAGCTTATTATAAATAGACGTCGCCCGGCGCTGTATATGTTTGAACTCGTTAAACTCTGAAAAGGTTTACCTTGTTAGTGAAAGATATTTATTTATTATACACGAGCAGCGTAGAGCTGCTGTGTCGAACTGACACAGTGCTGAAAGTGCCTTAATATCAATAAATCAAGATATCAAAGATATCTAATCATTTTTATGCAAAGTATAGATGGGTATATATATCTATAGTTTTGCGTATAGATATTCCATTCAAGTGTGTCATTACAACGATCTCTAGGTGTAGCGTAACGGTTTAAACGCTAGTCCGCTAAGTACTCTGAAGGTTCTGGGATCGATCCCATATATTATAAAATATAGTAGCTTTGAGTAACCACAGGTCAAAACTTAGATTCTCAACCAGTGTGATATTTACCTCTTTATTCTATCCTTTTCTCTCTTTTTGCATCCTTAACTTTGTTTTTTTTGGGATTCCGGGTCCACGCGTATCTTATGAAATTCAATTGAATCTTACTTCTATGAAGATTTTTTCTCAGAGTGAAAATTATCAAAACAGAAGTTATCAGACTAAATACCTAAAAACAAAGGTTTAGACTTCCAGTCTTAAAAAAAAAGATAACTCATTTATCCAAGCTATGCCATTTAAAGCAGCTTTGAGTTATCGCTTATATTAAGTTAACTTGTAGTTTGCCCTAATTTTGAAGCTAGTAATAGTCTTACTTGAACTTAAAGCGGTAACTTGCTTAATTACTCTTTGGAAACAATACAGCATTAATTATGCAGCATATTTGATATACATATACATACTTGTTTTTCTAGGATTTTTATCGTTTTGATTTAGTCCTTTGATGTAATAAAATAGAATTAGCAAAAAGGAGTACGTATTTAAGACAATATTTGTGTTCAGATACTAAATAGATGTGACTAAGTAGTTATTATTTTGAAAACATAGCCGCACACGTAAGGATTAAAAAAAATTTGATACCGATTACAGAAAAGGGATTTAAACTTTTGAAATTAAATTGGGCTGACCATGCGCTTTGTATGGCAACGAAAGATGAGCTCACGTTGCCACTGTCTGGTATCCGACAGATGACCAATAGAAAAAGAGGCAGACCAAGAACGGTGGTCGGACGAATCAACACAATTTGAAAGGAAAGCAAACAACAGAACTGTTTGGGAGACTCTTGCCCTATCGTGGATATACACAGCTAAAAGAACGATTTTTGACTATCAAACATAATATGACAAGTTTATTTTTTTATTTATCTGAAATCGCAAAAAAAGCCTCAAATTTTAGACCTTTATCTTTTATCTTATAAATGACACCTTCATGAAATTTCTAGCATTAGTCCTTATTTTGCATAAATTCAAACTTTCAAGCTACCAGGATTAACTTAGACTCTCTATGATAAACGTGCGTTAACTTCGACTGTAAAGTTTAATTGTCTCGACGTGACTTTTAGAGTTCGCGAGTCATATCTTATTCACATGTGGTTAACCTCTTCTGGATTTATGTGCGCCTGGTACATTTTGATAGAAGGCTTCTAGGGAATTCTTGTTTGATATATTAAAAAGATGGTCTGACAAGGAGATTTAATTCCTAAATATGATAATAATAATGCACATTTTTATTATTTGAATGTATCAATAAAATAAAAGATATGTTTTATTTTACAATAAACTTTCACTTTACAGTACAAATACGTACTTGTAATTGATAGCCTTAAAAAAAATATGCCTCTAAAATTGAAAATTAATATACTAAAATTAAATAACAGCGATGAATATTTTTATCACATATTTTAAATTTGTAATATTGTTCCGAGCAAAATATAGGTAGATAATAAAGTTTTATAAGAAATAAATATAATTAACTTTGCAAATATTAAAATAACGCACATATTGTGCTAAAATATGATCAAAACACGGCTTTTGTGAGCAACCCGAGCGTTATATTACAGGGAAGATGCGAGTCAAAAAAGCAATATTGTGATTCTGTACCGAGAATCGTTGGGTCGGGTGACTTCGGAAGGAGTTTCATTTTATTCCTGATTGTTTTTGGCTATAGTTTATTTTACAATATTTAATGTTACTAGGGCATTGTTATCTATACTAGATTCGTTGCCGTATGGTGACGGCAAAGTAGAAGATACATATTCTCACCACCTCTTTTCTTGTCCACGGGTGTTGTAAGAGGCAACTAAGAGAGGTATAGAACCTATAGGTAACAGAAAAAGGGTAGCAGCTTTTCTGTGCAAAGGCTTTATCAGTACCATCTACTGTGATCACCAACCCTCCTGCCTAGCGTCACAGAATAATATACTACATATAGATATATATAGAACGGAATCTCCTAAGATCCCGCGCAATATGCGTCCCCGTTCCCCGTCCCCGCACCTCTCCCCCATTCTCGCCTTGTCGAGGGCGTTGAGCCGGGGGCTGCGGGCGAACACACACACATTGCCGTGTGCACGGATATATAGTTTCATTTCTAGTAGTAGTAGTAGGCATAAATCATACTCCGCTTCTATGAAGTGCCATAACCTGTGCCAGCATCTTGATTATCACGTCATTTATAAGGAGACCAATAGTAGTGGACCAATGTCTTATCTATCTTTCGTGTGAGTTGCCTACACTGATGTCAGATTTTTCCACTGCCTTAAGGCATCTGACTTTCCCATACGATGATGTCAAGCCAGACCAACGGCTTAACGTGCCTTTCGAAGCAAGGTGGAGCTCGAGAAATATTAATACCTCTTGTGGTCACCCATTTAAGTACAGACCACGGTCGGTATCACTCTCGCTGGGCCACAGAGCTTCCTAGCTTTTCTGTAAGTGGCCTGGATACAGGCTGTAAATAAGAAAAAAGTTAGAGATGTACCATTGCTGCAATGCAGCAAGTAAGAATTTTAACTCCTCAATGAAATTCAGCAAGCATTATCATCAACCTGTATATTGGAACACGATGTGGACTAAATGCATTCGCGCGCCCTGCCAACATACAATCAGACGCCAATTTGACAACGACGATCGCATACTAACACAGTGGCCTCGTGGTAAACAAAATAGTGAATTTCAGTGTTGTGAAGTGTAGTGGAGTGATTTTAGAAGTGCAAAGGTCTGTAATAGTGTCATCTTTATGCGAATAAGTAAGGCAAACAAGCTTATAGTAAGCGACCATTATAAATTTTAACGTCATTAGAGTTTCGCTTACGAGTATCCCTGACTTTGAGAAGTATTTTCACTCGAAAATATTATTGAAATAAATTAGGGAGACCTTCCTAGGTACTTTTTCATGTCAATTCACATCATATATTTTTTTTTTCATGTGGATTGTATTAATTATTCATTTAAAAAATAATAACAAACTACGCCTTAGAATTGATGGGAAAACCTACATGTTATACTAAATTAAAAAAAAATCAAAATTATTTTACTTCAAATGAATTATTTTTCAAGGAATGTACCAGTTACCTATGGTTCTTTTACAAATTTACTTAACTGATATTATGACGAAAAAATAACAAAAACTTGTTGTTAATTTTCTGAAATAACATGGGTTGAAAATATGATTGTGTTAAATTATTTTCCACTGTTTTATTGAGAACTTATTCAGTTATTAGAAAACTAATCGTTTACAACCAATGTTTAAATTTAAATACAAGATTTATTTAATAAGTCGTTATTTTATGGAATATTTTTTTTACTGTTTATAATACTTAGATGCACTTAAAAAAAAATAGAAAAAGAGAATTTTCGTTACGCCTACGAAAGAGAACACAAAAGTAAGCACATAAATCGCAAAAATAAATTGGTTTTGATATTTAATTCGGCAGGTTTATTGTGGGAACGGCTGAAAACGCAAATAGAAAGTAGGATAAATAAAAAAAGAAACGACATTGTTTACCAAGTTCATTTAAAATGTATGAAGTAAGGAGAACAAATATGACTTTTTTATTTTGTTATGCTGATATTATAACGACAAGATTAGTGCAATAATGAGGTTACTAGTTTTTAGTAAACACTCTTTTATTTATTTAGGATATAGTCTAAGAATACGAAAATATTCCTATGTAATACCATTTATTTAGTAATATCCACTAAATACGAGTAGTTTATTTTACGGTAGAGTAAAGCAGAATTAATGTACCGAAAAGCTTTTTGTACCTACCGAGGCACAGAAAATAAATCATTTTTTTATCAAGATGAATAGGTACTTAATTATTCTACGTATCTTCGAAAATGTAAGAAAATTTCCAGGCAATATGGAGGTCAGGTAATTCATAAAGGCTCTTTTTCACATCGCCTTTCCTGGAAATCGGAAAACTAATTATGAAGCAATTTGTCCTCGTCACCTTTCCATAGACTATAAAACGTTCTCGATAGTTCCAGAGAGCAGTAAAAAGGCACTTTTCAAGATTTATTTTCGCTTAATTAGTCCGGAAGCCATCGCCATTTTTCTTTGGAACATCATAAAACCTTTTTACTTTATATATACCTACGACTAGGTTTTAAGGGTTCCATACCCAAATGGTTAAAGCGGGACCTTATTACTAAGATTCCAATGTCCGTCTGTCTGCCTGTCTGGCTGTTGGTCACCAGGCTGTATCTCATGAACTGTGATTGCTAGACTTTGAAATGTTTATAAATATTACTGTAATAAGAAATATTAAAAACAGAATAAAATACAACATTGCGGGCTCCCATACAACAAACGTGACTATTAATTTTTAATAAACAACGGTACGGAACCCTTCGTGAGCGAGTCCGACTTGTAGTTTGCCGGTATTATTATACGACTTAGCAGTTCCAACTTAAAAAAAAATTTTGTAACCGACTTCAAAAAAGAGGAGGTAATGAATTCGAGGTTTATATGTTTATTATGTATGTTTCTCGATAACTCTAAGACGCCTGGACTAATTTCGAAAATTCTTTCATTGTTTAAAAGGGCATACTTGCCAAGTGGTCCCAAGGAAAGTTTAGCAAAATCGGTTGTCTAATTTGGAGTCGAAGTTGGTTTGACGTTTTGAAAAATTACCTTCTCTTCCGTACGTTATAAAGACACACCTTTATGTAAACAATCTTTGAAAGGATAATAACATGAGCGTATTGGGAGCATTCTTGCAAACGACGTGTCGTTACACGCAGATGGTAACCAATAAGCTACGGCTATGAAACGTGAGCACTAATAGTTTTATTATGGCACTAGAAACTCCGGCCTGTATAGCCTGGAGTTTCTAGTCTAGATACTAGGGCTTGAGGATTTAGTCGTAGAAAGTTTTTATGAAACCAAATTAGATAAGGTAACCATCGATTCTAGTAGGTAATAGCGTCATTTTCCAGGTTTTTTTCTACATAATTAACGCCTCGTATTATTTTTCACTTTAAAAACAAAACAAGACATTTTATCTTTTTCTATAGCACTAATAGTTTTATAATGGCTGTATAGCCTGGAGTTTCTAGTCGATAAAACTATAAGGGCTTGGGGATTTAGTCGTAGAAAGTTTTTGCGAAGCTAAATTAGATAAGGTGACCAACCATTCTAGTAAGTCTGTCATTCGCCAGTTATTTTTTCTACATAATTAACGCGTCGTTTTTATTTTTCACTCAGAAAAAGCGACGCTTTAATTAGGCGGAGAAAAAAACAAGACATTGTATTTTTTTTCGATCGCACTAATGGCTTTATTATGGCACTAGAAACTCCAGGCTGTGTAGCCTGGAGTTTCTAGTCAATACTCGGTAAAACTGGGCTTGAGGATTTAGTCGTAAAAAAATCTTTTATGAAACAAAAATAGATAAGGTAATCAACCATTCTATTAAGTCTGTCATTCTCCAGTTTTTTTCTCTACATAATTTATGCGTTATTTTTATTTATCATTTTTAAAAAGCGACGCGTTGATAATTCGTAGAACAAAACAGGACATTGTATCTTTTTTCGCTATTTAATAATATACCTATACCAAATTACAGCTTTCTAGTACTTATAGTCTCTGAGTAAAACCGCGGACAGACACAGACAAGGCGAAACTATAAGGGTTATTTGTTTACTACGGAACCCTAAAAAGCGACTCGTTAATCAATAATTAGGAGCGAAAAAAAAACTAGTCAAAGTTTTTTATACTTTACCCAATAAATACAATGCAAATATATAAAAGATGGACCCTAATACTAAAGTACATTGTAAAAGACGCGACAGCTCGGGAAAAAAAATGTGCTTTCGTCCGTTCTTACGAACTATATTGGTTAGAATGACATTTATTTATATACGACTGCTGGAGGAATAAATGTAGGTAATGATTTCAGGGTTCGTGTATTAAATTTTTTTTATTTTACCAATTAAAAACTTTTTTGACGTCAAATAATGTTTTAAAACTGCGTTTTTAGAGACCCGAAGTCCCTAGACAAAAATATTATAGTTTTAGTACGTCTGCGTCTGTCCGTCCGTAGCTTAGCTCAGATGGCAGAAACTTTTTAACGAATAAGAAATTACTTGGGAAAAGTATTTGTTAAGTGAAAACTATTCCAACGATACGTGTAGCATCGGTTTTATGATCGGATGGTCAAGTGACGATATCGATTCGCGACTCGAGTCTAGACTTCAAGTGTTGCGATACGAATAGAATCGAAATGGCGTGTCAATGAAAATGGCGGATTGTGTATTGCCATCGCACGTTTATTTGAAAGTAAGTTTTTATTAAAACACTTCATTGGTGATATCTTCTACCAGCAATACCGTCCAGGCTTGGTTTCAAAAACGTAAAATGGTCCGGAGACACCAGTGTTAGTTACAATTAATAAGTTGAATAATTAAATATACTTTTCTACATTAAATGGACAAGCACACAAGTCATGCAGTCTCATAATGACCTGGATATTGAAGAATCTAAATTATCATCTGAAAACACGCAAAGTAGTTTTACCTACAAAAGTTGAAATGCTAGGGCTGAGTTCAGCTGTAGTTCTTTAATCTAGACACGCAGCAGCGTGTCACATCTAAGTTTAAATAAAAGAACTGGCGACGCAGTAGCCGTATATATTGACACGAATCATTTCGAGCTACTTTTGACCACTTCACACCTCGAAATCTATTAACCTAAAACATGAAATTTTGCACATACATTTTAATCCAAAATTTCAAAATGTAGCTCAAACAAATGGTGCCAAGTCAGATGTTAAGATTCTTCTAAATAAATTTCAGGATTCTCTACAGAACTTAGTGGTCGTTTATACCTCAATTCTTTTTTTTTTAGATTTGAACTTGGCTCTCATTTTCACATTTATGTTTTGGTGGGATTTTTTATCTCCTTGAAATTTTCATTTTACCAACATAATATTTTTTCAACAAACATTCTCTCCAGTGATAAATATAGGTCTAGGACTACGATAGTACTTATATTAATTTGGTGCTAGAACAAAAAATGAGTGTGTATCTGTCTCCACCGCAATACAGATGTGTCTACATGAGACTCCCCCGAGTCCTGGATTAATATCGCGTTCCGTTCTTCTAATTTGGTGGAAATTTACGGCGCCAATCTAGCGGGACACCTCTGGGACCCTGGGGTATGAAATGACGAGAGAGCAGAAATGGCACTCAAAAGAATACGCGCTCAAGCTATACTTACTTGTATATTAAAAAGAGAAACATAAATCCCTTCCAAAGGGTTGCTGAATTGGTGTGCATGGCGTCAGCGCGCCACAAAGGCCACGCCTTTGTAAAAGCCGATGCCGCACGCATCGACTTACCAGACAATTAAATAAATATAGTGGTATCACTTTAGTAGAACGATAGTAGGTATCTAATTTCAACCGAATATATCCAATACATCTTTTTTTACAAAAAAGCAAACTACAAAATCAAAGAGCCAAGATACGAGTACAAACCCAAATATCCAAATAAATAGATTTAGAGCTTGCAAATGTTGATAAAATGTAACGTGATCTCACAGAATTTTCAGACGAGGGCCTCAGTCTCGAAATTCTTGAATTGAATTTGGCTCGCTCTGCCTATTGTTACAAAAACATCTTGTTTTGTAACACAGTATTTATTAATTCGGTCTATACAGATGAAGATCCCAACGAATGATAATAAAAAACTATAATGATAATAAGTATAAATACCTAATGACGCCCATGGAAGTTGACTTTCTGTACTGTCCTTATTCTGTTACCTTTGGGAGTCGGTGCTTTGTGAAATTTTGATACCTGCCGTCTCACGAGTGATAAAAATTGGGCTCTGTAAAATTACACAGGTGATATTTCGCATTTATGGTGATGGTAAAATTAATAAGATACTTAGGAATGTGCAATGTAGTCTACACGTTGGAATTTCAATTTATAATCGCATAATTCCACAAAATGGTACTTTAAATTAAATATCATGAACATAGGGCAGGTGTATTTCAGCCAGGGCAGGTCAGGGCAGGTGTATATTGTATATATCTATGTAAGAAAAACCCTGCCCGATCCTTGTAGAAGCAACTCAGACCGTCAATATGAACAACTTTTGCTATGGGACCAATGCTTGAAACTCGAAAAAAATTACATTTTCATACAAATTGCCGTGCCGGCCGCACACATTTGTTTGAAAATATCGATTTTTCTTTTAGGAAAGGGGACTAGCCTGGCACCTGGCACTTGATCTGGTTCAGAAAATCAATTTTAGCTTCAATTGTAATTTCTTCAACCATGCAGTTTTATTGTTATGTTACAGATCTTAATTATGAAAAAAAAAACTCGAGTCATTTTATGCGAATTTTATTACTAATTACGATTTGGGAATACTTTTTCTACAAAATACAAATCTTACCATTTACTTATTGGAAGTAGAACAAATACGAAAATAAAATAAAAAGTAGGAACATAAGATTTTCAAACAAAATATCCAAGAATCTGTGCCTATCCCACAGGGGTAGATAAGAAGATAGGAATTTGTGTACTGGATTCTAGTTCACCAAAGTTTCCAACTTCGCACGAGATACAATACAAGATCCTGCTGTAAGATTTTTTATGTTCATTTTTACTTATTCAAAATTATGTTTTCACTGTCAGAGTAATGGAGCTACAAAATAAAAATTATCTTGCTTTATTATACACATTATACTTTTAGTGTGTACGCAAGATGTATGCCTATATACTAAAAGTATAATATTATATTCATTAAACGAAAAATTCTTTTGATCCCTTTTGAATCAGGTTTGAATATATATTTATTTTTTATGCCTATTTAGTTCTAAAAATAGTTATGCAATGTTGTTAGTTTTGCAAGTAAGTATTAAGTTAACCTACTTAACGAGTGTGAGCGAGCCTCCATAGCCGAGAACTAATAGACAAAATCATATAACTTAGCAGAGAACCAATTGTTTAAATTATAAATCATAACGTAATATTATGATTCGAGACCAGAAAAATCCATCTCATTGCTGGATCTAACAAACAAAAAAGTATTTAAAATGTTAATTTTGTAAAGGAATAAAATTACTGATTTGAACCCATATTCTTAAAAACATTGCAGCTGCATCTTAGATTAAAATATTTCTACAAAGATCGCTTATTTCGTCGTTCCCGACTAACTTGCCTATAGTTCAGACAAGACCTTTCGTCAGTTGCTATGCCATAAAGACATTCAAAGGGTTGGAACTCGAAACTTTGCCGTGAATTAAATTACGTCTAAAATATAATAAACGATGAAAGAGAACGTGATATAGTTGATGTAACTTTGGATATTACCTTGCGTAAAGTTAGTTTCAGCTACGATCTACGAAGCTTAGAGTTGGTTTGTAGAACTGTTAAAAATAAATAAATATATTTATGTGACTTATGCGACCTCAGTGGCGTAGTGGTCACCATGCTAGTCCGCCACCCACAGGTCCGGTCAGGGCAAGTTGAAAAATGGCCTTTTTCAAATTGTCCTGGGTCTTGGGTGTTTATCTATAAATGTATTTGTTACTAAATATAGTATCGTTGAGTTAGTATCCCTGTAACGACGGCCGCTCCTCTTGCTCCGCACCGCACCTCACCGCACTGCACCTTGCGCTGACCATATAAAAGCGGCAGCGAGCTGGACCTCGTCCTCTTTCCGCTATTCGGAAGCCGGGCTGTACACCAAAGCTGAGTACTTCCACTTCCCTGAATCAACGAATCTCGTGTCTTTCGAACCTTCGACTCCTATCTGTGGCATTTTTCTTATTTCAGTACCTAAATTGTTAAAATTCGAAATAAAGAGTTTGGTTTCCTTAATATTGTTTCCTTTAAATAAATTTAACGTCACATCCCATACGAGTAACACAAGTCTCGAACTTACTTTGGGGCTAGCTCAATCAGTGTTATTTGTCCCTATATATTTATTTATTTACTTTTTAATCGACTTCCAAAAAGGAGGACGTTATCAATTCGTCGCGATCTTTTACTACTGTATGTTCCGATTATTCGAAAACGCCTGGGCCCATTTGAATTCTTTTTTTGTTTGAAGTTGTTTACTTGGCGGGTGGTCAAGTAAAATTTTATCAAAATCGATTGTGTTCTTTGGGGGTGAAGTCGGTTTTTAGTTTAAAAAAATGATATCTACAGTTATGATATTTGTTTATAAGTTAAATATAAGTTGACATGTCATTTTGGTTAACGGAAGGCCGCCGGGATAGAGGTAGACCCAGAATCAGGTGGCGAGATGATCTGGACAAGATTTTGTCTGGGTGGGACAAAATTGCAGCGGATAGGGTTGAGTGGAATAATGAGAAGGAGGCCTTCGCCCTCTGTGGACATAACACATATAGGCTAGTTGAAAAAGTCATCTTGGTAACAAGACTGGACCATTATTGAAGAACCTAATTGTATTCCAAACTTGAGTTTCGATATAGTTTAAGCCCTTGAAGTAATCAAAGGACCTGCATCAACCTTTGAGTGCTTAGTTAGGGTTAGAAATAATGAAGTGAAAAAATAAAGATGGGCTCTAAAGGACTAGCAATCTAGCATCCAGAGCCGCAAATAATTTTAAAGATGCATATGACTTATTCTTTTCTATTTGTTTCGTACCATTATAAATCTTTACAGAATACAATTAGGATTGAAAATATTGACACTGTTAGTACAACGTTACGCAGTCTCTTTCAACTTCCCGCGTGAATACAAAGTTCGATGACTGCGTTGTGGTAGATCAAAAGACATCCACGAGGCATACTCCTCCAATTTCCGCAGAGGGAGTGGTTTGAAACAACCCCAATTGATGCGGCGGTTCGTTTGCTATCTTTGTAATATCGTATGATCACTTAACGATGTCGTTAAAACTTTCTTTGATTTTTTTACATTTTCATACGATAAAAACGCCTGCGGTCTTACCTTTGACATTTATTTCATTCAAAGAATTTTTTGTTTCCCTTTTCAAAGTTCCATAAACAAAATGATAAAAAGAAAAGAAGATAAAAAAGAATGTGGTTGTGCATAGGACAAAAATCCCGTACTTATTTGATAATCAATATGTGTACATGGATATCAGTAAAAAAGGTAGGTCTATGTAATTACTGTAATTATTGTAATTACTCATAAAATGTAACAAATACCGGCTAAAATCGAGTCGGACTCGCCCACGTAGCGTTTCGTACCATTATCTACAAAAAATCACATTTGTTTTATGGAAGCCCCACTTAAATATTTTTTTATTCTGTTTTTAGTATTTGTTGTACTAGCGGCAACAGAAATACATCATCTGTGAAAATTTCAACTGTCTAGCTATCACGGTTCATGAGATACGGTCTGGTGACAGACACCCGGACGGACGGACGGCGGAGTCTTAGTGATAGGGGCCCGTTTTTACCCTTTGGGCACGGATCCCTAAAACAGATTGTCTTGTTAATGTCAAATGAGTAGAAAAATATTCATATACAGTATAAATTAAAAACAACACAAATACAAACTAAATAAACAATAATTCACCTAGATCAAACTTCTTTGAACCAAAATGTAGAAATCTCAAAAAAACACCAAGTACTTTATATATTTGAAAGAAGCATCAACTGGAAATCATGTTTAATTATTACAGGTAAATATATAATAAGTATAAATTTCAACAGTTTTTTTTTTCATTTCAAACAAAACCCAAAGAAAAAACAGCACACCGCGGTTAATGTCTACCAGAATCGGTGATATGGAAAAACGCGTTCGTATGGAACAGATTCTCAAGAATGGATTCGCGGTGAGATAAACTCCGATGATATAATGGGCTGACCCCGAGGGCGGATCCAGGTTTCGTTCACGAAGGGAGGGGGAGGAAACTAACCAGAAATTCACATGGAGTGGAGAAGCCTTAAACATTTTCTATTTTCATTCTATTCTAATACGAGTATATATCTATAATTTCTTAAAACCATTATAAATATGTCATGTCCCTCCGCGCTTCAGAAGTTTGGAAGATTTATACAAGGTGGCCAAAAAGTCGTGGATCAAACGAAACAGGGAGATAAAGGAGGTACTCGTAATTTCCAACAAAAAATCTTTCCCCAGCATGGCCATAACTTCATTGCAAATAAGTGCTCTTAAGAAGTAATTTTTTGTAACGCTTTAAAATTTACGGAAAAAAAATCATTGCTCGTTAAGTTTGATACCAAGAGCTGCAATACAATTTTTGTAGTATTGATACATTATCGACTCATAATACAACACCTTTTGTTTTATTGTTTTTAATCAATTTAATTTTTTACTGATTAAATTGTAAAAAAACTCGGTAGTTTCATTGAAAAAACTAAAATAATTCATATCTTTTCGTGCAATGAAGTTATGGCCATGCTGGGGAAAGATTTTTTGTTGGAAATTACCTCCTTTATCTCCCTGTTTCGTTTGATCCACGACTTTTTGGCCACCCTGTATATTATGTATTATTTTATATGTATGTTTATGTTTAAACCTTTAGATAAGTACCTATATGTATTTGTATTTAACTTTAGTCTATTTTATACATGCCTACCAGGTAGTAACCTGTTTTCTTCTCTTTTCCTCTCCTGGGGCTGCTGGAAGAGATTTCTTATGAAATAAGCAGTACCTAGGTACTCAATGTTCTTACTTTGTCTGTTTCAATGTTTGTATTTTGCGTACATGAATTTTGTAAATAAATAAATTAATTTTCTGAAGGCTGAACATTCGTAATCCTTTTAATAATTTTTCAAAATAAAATGATTTCACACCCTAACTACACAACCGATTTTGACAAAATGTCTATGGGACCTGCAAAGTATACCCTTTCAAGCAAACAAAGAAATTTCCTAATCAATCCAGGCGCTTGGAATAATCGGTGAACATACATAAAAATATATAAAAGATCGCGACGAATTGATAACCTCCTACTTTTTGAAAGTCTGTTAAAAAGCATATTTTTATTCATAACTTTATTATGTACTGCTGAGATAACTAACTAGATAAAATTTGATGCCGCAAATAATTCAAGAGAGGATTCGCAGACTCAGGGGGGTGACCCCCATGACCTCTTCCCTGGTTGCGCCCTTGGCTGACTCCGAGTGATATAATGGGCTGGATATTGCCATGAATGCTATATAACGATAAAGTTCTACTGTTGACCCCAGTGGCCCCAAAAGGGTTGTAATAAATGACACCTAATACAGTCGGAAACAAAATTAATGGGACGCAAAGATTTTTATTACTCTGAACTTAGGATTTGGAAGTACTATGAAACTAAAAGATGTAATTTACTAAATTAGAGGAATATTAGTTTTTAAGTCTAACTCAGAGTCTGACTGCTGGGTAAGGCTTCCCCATTCAGCTTTCTTAATCCTACAAATAAACCTGGATGTGGAACATACCTATAAGTTACATACTATTACCCCTTTATTCATAAAAAATTACAAACGATTGCTAAACCTCTTTTGGTTCAAATATGTTTTGTTTCTTTTTTTCAATGTCAAATATTGAAAACAGGGGAAGAGACAAAATATGTTTTAACTAGAGAGATTAAGCAAACGATTTTTATTTTTATAAATTTGAGGGTAGGTCTTTATCCCTAAGGGCAGACAGAGAATTTGGGTCTTGCGGTTCTTAGAAGATCGAGCCTAATAGGGCTGCAAGATGTGGAATGTATTTATTCTTACTTCTTGTAAGTAGTATTTTTTAACTTACTTCCCACGGGTATAATCTCCTACGGATTACCTATGTGACGTCTCAATAAGCGCCATCGCTTATTGAGACGACTTCGAAATCTTGTCTCTTTTTTTTATCATAAGGTTTCCGTCATGTTAAGTGGCATTTTAAGTAGGTCTTGAGGTCCCTTTGCTACCCTGATTATTTTTACATAGAATAAATGATTGTATTTTTATTTATTTATTCCTCATCAATAAATTAAGAACTACGTTCTTGTCGGTGAAGTATTAGTCTCCCTATTTTCGAATAAATGCTTGACCTTCCTGTAGGAATCGACTTTTTCCTTTTCTTTTACTTCATCCATTAACGATGTACAATTTTACTATAAATCATTGTCCATGCCTTACGTTAATAATATCCTTAGAGCTCTGAATAGGTATATTTTAGACACTTGCGCTCCAAAAAGAAAAAAACACATGGCTTGCCTAGCGTAATAAGCCCAAAATGTAGGGTAATTTTGCGAATTTGGCTAATTTTTGTTCCTAAGTGTACTTATTTGGAAAGCCAGCTCGGCGTTATGGTTTTGTGGAATTGAATCATAGTTCGCAGAAAGTGCCTTTTTTGTTATCTTAGCAATTGGTGGGTTTCAACGCTTGGATACTCCAAAACTAGTGTGTTTTCCTTGTAGTTTTAAACTATCGAAAAACATAGTCAGTTATTTTGATAACAAAGTACATATATCAAGATGATAAAATGCTTTTTCAGTCTAAATAATAATGAAACAAAACCAATCTCCAGCTATGTTTGTAGCAGAAGTTTGCTTTTGTTTTAATTGAGTATACTTATATATCTATAGCTATAAACATGGGGTATGTTAGTAGCTATAGTATTCGGCAAATGTTGTTTATGACGAAATGTTCCATCATGGATCAAAATCCATTAAATTAAATTTAGCTAAGGACAAGTACAGAACGGCACCCAAAACTTGTGTATGGTATTTTAGTTTAAGTTACTGTAAAATTTATCTGTAGGCACTAAAGACGATACTTATCTTGCGGGACATTACATGTCTTTTAAAAGTCTTTATTTTAGTTTCAAATCTCAATGAAAGTAGTTATTCTTTAAGCTTCTCATTTGTCTTCATAAACCTTTGTCAAACGATCTTATCAACTCGATTTGATATCTTTAGTACTTTAGTTTGTGGTAACAAAAAACTTTGCAGAGTTCTCGAAGACGTTACTCGATAACCAACCAATTTTACGGAAGAATTACTAGGAAAGTTTCCCCTTAATCCCAACTTCTGATCTGAGGATGATTTGAAGTAAAAGTGATCAGGGTTTTATGTCATAGCTCTTTTTTAATATTATTTGCGGGTTGATGTAACTTTTATGGAATCTGTGTTAAAGGTTAAGTTTTACGAATATTTGATTTAAAATTTGGCCGTTGAATTGTACCAAAAAAATATAGAAACTTTTGACTAAGATTTGTATAAAACTAATCGAGAGATACGTACTAAAGAGTAAACCACAAAAAATAAGAAGTCTATGACGATAGTTCTTCTTAAGTGAGATTCAAAACTAAACGAGAACTGAAATTTTCGTAGCACAAGTTTTATATACTTAGGTATCATTAAAACTTCCAAATACTACCTAGTTACCAGAAACTTCATGGAAAAGTTGAAAACTTTGAAATAATAGACAGTAAAAGAACATTGTAGCCTAAGTTTCGAATGAAATGAAGTTTTACTACCTACACCTTGATGCACTGTAGTTTTAAGCTTAAAACTTTAGCTATTTGCGTTGTCTCTTTCCGCTAACACGGGTGTCAGCTTTCCCAAGCGAATGCATTTTAAATTAGCACGAATTATGTGAGAGTGCATACTATTTCTGTCGTGCCTTTATTATTTACTGCTGTAATCAAAACGTTATTTAATCCCCTCCTCTGAAAAGCTTTTGAATTTGACATAATTATTTTTAGGTTAACATGCGAAAAGGTTTTAAAGATGTTTTCAAATTTTTATTTGCATCGCTTTACGAGGCCTTTTTTATTACTCATTTTGTTTGTTGTATCAATCATAAAATAACCGTAAAAGATTGAAAACAGGGTAATAAAATTGATTATCTACTTAGTAGGTTAATAAAACTTGATAAACTAAAAATAGGAGTCTTTTATCTCTTACCTAATTGAAGTTTTTTTTTTCAATTTATTTTAGTACCGCAACAAGCTGAATGAACAACAAAATGGGCGACTGTCAGCGCAAAGAGCGGCGCTAGGCGCTAGGCAGGAGGAGATGAGAAGCATCGACCGCAGGGTTTCAGAACTACAAGCGAGATTACTTCGGAAGAGAGCCCTCAATAGACAGTTAGCAGCGGCGCATAGACATCCTCAGCAGCAGCAGCAGCAGCAACAAAGGTATTGGATATATTGTTGTATCTGAACTGAATAAAAATTGAACAGTTTAGAATATCGTCAATATAAACGAAATTGAAGAAATGAAACACAAGGCTATAATTAGCATTGTTACTACGGAAACACGACTAACAAACATCTAGCAGAGTCGTAAAGGTATTTTCAACTTAATTGTTGTTGAAGTAAAATATTATGCGACTCGTAGTTGACGCCAACCAAATTGGAAAACTATGATTGCAAGTTTATCAGAAATTTATGTGTGATATTGATGTGATAAAATTAGCAACACTAATACACAAAATTCAATCATCTCATCATAGCTACGTATGTAAAGAAAATCTATCTCTATCTAAATATAAAATTCAAACATATTTGTAGTTCGCAAAGAGAAAATACGCACAGGAAAAATAATGTGCAAAAATCTCGTTATTAATCACACGCTAGTTTAATCACACACAACAAAATAATGAATAGTAAAAGCAAACAATGAGCTTAACCAACAAACCCGTTCATATATCGCCATTGGGTATTGAACTTATCTTTTGTTCCACTTCGTATATTCCTCATTTTATTCACTTTTTTGTTGCATTTCGTAGGTATATCTCTTATTTCATTGACGAAAATATTCCGTACGATATTAAAGTACCTATTAGAATGATAAAAGAAACCCTTTTATAAAATTTAAAATCCCTGCGAATAATTAATATCAGATGTCGAATTAGACTTACATTGTATAGTTTTTTAAAGCCAAGAAAGCATTTTTCGTACGAGTGGGTACTGAAGTTAGTTAAAACATTGGATTGCTTGTGATAAAATTTTGGTGACCAGTGTAATTTATGAAAAAAGAGCCGAATATTTGATTTTATATTTATAATCTATTGGTCACTAACGTTATAAGAATATAGCCAAATCTTATAATGATTATCTTTAGCTCAAAGTTATTTGACAAGTTCGTTCAATCTCATCTGTCTGAAAAAACGTCCATTTATTACAAAGCAATCTAAACTTGCTTGGTCCTTAAGGATTCGTAAATCATGTTGCCAGAATATTCATACGAAAAGTTGTTACAATTTCTGAATATTCTACTCTATGTCTGACATTTCATAAGATATAATTAAAATATTAGTACTTATAACGAAATTCAGTATTGGTCTACACAGATAAAGGTAATAGCGTTTAAAACTAGGCTTTTTTTGTTATTAAACAACTCAAAAAATAAAATTGTAATTTCATGGTATACCTAATTATTTTTTTAAGATCAAGAAGTTGATCAAGTTTAAATTCATTCAGGCAGATTAAATTAGTATGATTTTGAGATGACCTCTCTGTGGAGCAATAACATTGATTCAGTCCTGTAGATAATTATTTTACATAAGCTGAAATTAAGGAGACATTGAAGATATTTCAGCAGCAAGAACCTAGTCCTTAGATGAAGCACGGCATTTCGCGTCATAATGTGAATGATTATAATCTTGTTGATGATATATTAATACCATCAACAAGATAAAAAGCTTCTAAAGCAGCAGTTTTATTTTGGATTCCTAAGGTTTAAAAGAATTTTACAATTCCAGAACTAACAACCCAACGCCGATGCAGCAGCTTTCTAACTACAACGCGAGCCAACCAAAGAGCCAGGCGAGAGGTAACGTCGCAGCGGTGGAGCCTTACAACCATGTGCCTCATGCGCAGAGCGTCAGTCATAACGCTAATTTCCAGGTTATTTAATGTTTCTATTTTTTTCAGTTTTAGGCAATACTTAAGCTCATAGAAATCTGCAAGGCTAATTCATAAAATCGTTGTGGGCTCAAGTCCGTATTGAGAAAGGTTAGGTACAAACGTAGCTATATGTAAACAAAGTATTTGAAATAAGTAGGTACTAAAGTCTTAATTACAACAGATAGAGAGCGTATCAAAAACTTTATTACAGGTTTTCAGGATAAGTCATGTAGGTCTGCCACAATTTGAATGATACTTATTTCTTATAATTTTCATTGCTTATTTTCAGGCAATAAAGCAGAATGTAATACAAAACAACGTGCCATTAAAACAGCTTACGCAGAGCGATAACATACAAGCTCATCTGACGCAACAAGAAGCTCACTACTTGCAGCAAAAGCAAATGATGAATCCTCTGTTCAACGGATACCCACACATACAAGCTGGAGACAACCAGTACCAGAACCAGTATCCAAACAAACACGAGAACAACGCCTTCAGCCACGTTCAACAGGGTATAAGCAATGCTTACGATCAGAAAGGAATGTTCGATCATATGAAATATCCTGAGTACCCGAAACAACCACAATACAGCCCCAATAGTACAAGCAGTTCGAACAGTAACCAAACCGGGAAAGAACTTAAAATAAACGAGCAAGAATTTCTACCAGAATTCGCTGCAAGTAAATCAGACCCTAAGTATCAAACATTGCCATATAACACCAAATTCCCTCAAAGTACAAACGGAAAGTTGAAAGCGGAAGTCAGCGGAAAGAGCAACGAAGATAAGAATTCTAATATAAATGTAAATCATATGACAGTACATTCTACGCCACTAACGGTTGTGAACAAGAGTCTGGCGACGCCTCTAAGTCAAACTGAAACTACATATCCACAGGAACATACATATCAGCTGCAAAAATCTGACTCTTCTAGTAGGTGTAATCAGGAGGGGAAGGAAAACCATGCATATCCACAGAATTCTAGGCTAAGTCAGAGTAATAGTCAGAGCAATGATGGCTCGAAGAACAGTGCGGGGAAAAATCAACAGGGTAACGCAATAAAGGGCAGTTCTCCGAGTTTGGGATCTAATACGACTTCTGCCAGCAGTTCTATAGGTTTTGGGGTAAGTTGAATACATTACCTAATCTTTTATTTTATGTTTTATCATTTACGTAGGACTGTAACTCTCATGCTTGCATCATTATTTGCTATTCATCCTACATTTGTAAATATCATTATTCACTCATTCATTCCAGAAACCTGTATCGAGTGTTGCACCCACAACAGTTCAGGTATCAAGTGGAAAACCATCTCCCATATATCAGACATCATCCACAAAGATCCAACCGGTCCAACCACAGACCGTTCAGACTCAAAGTATCACCGCACCATCAACCAATCATGTAGCTAGTAACGTGGCAACTTCCCAACCCCAGATTGTTAGAAACACGGCGTCTGGACTGTCGTCTAGTGGGAGCACCTTCAGTGGCCAGAATACATCACAAAGCATGCTACTGTCTCCGCCGCAAAGTGCCAGTACGCCGTTGTCTACTCCAGATGTCAGTGGAACGGACAAATCTCCTAAACCAGCCTTACCTCCAAAGCCTACGATCAAGGTATGAACTCCTAACATTTTACGAATTCCTTAGCGCGATTATTTATGAAAAGCAAAAACAATAAATGTTATTTTACATTTCAGACACCACCCAGACAGTCGGCAAACAACGATGTAGGTTTTAACCAAAGCTCGGAGTCCACAGCCATGACGGAATCAGACGAACCAATGCAGAATCAAAGGGAATCCAGCAACGGCAACAACAACAACGAGATGATCATCAAAGCACGTCCACTAACAATTAGAAAACCACCTATGAGCGAGCAGCCGAAACTACGCAATTTGAACCCAACGAAGAACGGAATAAGCGTCAGCATCAATCGCCGTATAGAGATGCCACCAGCGTTTTTGTTCCCCGAAATGGATCGGCTGACCCTCGATTCCGTTCCAAGTGAAATGCAGAACGGCCTAAAAGATAAAACGAAAAAAGACGAAGTAGATAAGGCTCTAAACAATAACATATCGTTGAATAGTGATAAGGATGATGTGGGAGATGTAGCTGAGCAGATCAGTTCGGTCGATTTGAACGGTCAGGATTCTCAGGGCACTGAGAATGTTCTGAGGCGGTCAAAGAAGGGCAACTTGAAGCAAGGGGGGAAAGCGCCGCTGGCTAGGCGGGTTAGTTTTGATCCGCTTGCGCTTCTGCTGGACGCTAGTTTAGAGGGAGAGTTGGAGTTGGTGAAGAAAACGGCGACACAGGTATGTAATTGGGTAAATCTAATAATTTAGCATACTTGCTAGAAATATACCTAAATATAAGATTCTCATCAAACTACTAAAGTTCAGTCAGAAAATTGCTTTAACGTCAAAATTAGGCACATACTGAAAATTACAAACAGAAAATCTTACGGAGAATATTTGTAATACCTATGTATAATATACAACATGTAACGAAAAGGGGCTTTCAACCCGAAAGAGAGTAAACATGCTAATCAATGGGAAAAACTTTTACTATGGGACCATACCTGAAATAGCAAAAAAATGTCTCCATCTCCATACAAAATTTAATACCTACCGTGCCAAAATAAATGTTACTTCAGATTTTTTTTTTTGCAATTTCTGGGATGTTCCCATTGTAAAAGTTGTTCCCATTGTAAAAGTTGTTCACATTGATTAGTACGTTTATTCTCTTTTGGGTTGATACCCTCTTTTCGTTACACGTTTTATACTGACCCATGTTAAAGAATAACACAGTTCTTTTAGTTACCTTAACAAAATAAACGCAATTAACTGGAGTTAACAGACTATAGGAATAATGTACAGAAATTTACAACCAATGTTATTGGTTTCCAGGTGCAGAATGCCAGCGCTGCGAACGACGAAGGAATCACAGCTCTACATAACGCCATCTGTGCCGGCCACTTTGAAATCGTCAAGTATGTATTAAGTAGACTCAAATATAAACCCGGGTAGAAGCAGGGAACATTTTGGAGGTTTTTAAAAAATTGTGTAGATGCCACGACCATGACTTATAGTCTTCATTCTGAACAACTTTTCCATTATATAGCGAACATTTAAAAAATTTTTTGCTTGCCATACAAACTGATCGTTTAACTGGTCAACTTGTACAGGAGCGTAAAAAAATATTTTATCTTTAATTATATTATAATGTTCCTTGGAGAAAGAAATCTCCTAAGGTAGGTACCGCGCAATATGCGTCCCCTTTCTCCGTCCTTGCACCTCTCCCCAGTTCTTGCCTTGTCAAGGCGGCTTGCCTTGTGCAGGCTTCCACAGCCACCTGCTCTTCACCCTCCACACGGCGCGAACGGGAAAGGTACGGAGACGGGGAACGGAGACATATTGCGAGAGACCCTCGGAGATTCCGTTCTATTTGTAATACTGATATTAATTGTGGTCATGGGCTGAATCTACTTTTATACGTGGTACAATAATAAACTTCGCCTGGTATGTTCTTCCCGTGATAGCTGGTGACGTAATAGGAACATGCATACGTCATCAGTTGCGCAGCGGTTCTCAAACTTTTTTAGTGGGGAAAAGATGATAGACAAAAGCAATACAGATATTCTTTAAAAATTTTTATTATTACTTACAAGCTTTTATTTGATTTGCCCCGTTTATCGTTTCGGAATGACCACTGATGGGAAGATAACGTTAAAAGAAACCTAGTTCAGTATTGGTTTCTTTCCTACCCAGCCTGATGGGCTATGTTACAAATTACAATACAGATTTAAATCCCGTCCAATTTGAATGGGTCACAACACAAGTCAAAATCAAAGAGAAAAATCATTTATTTATCTTTGGATATTTGTATCACTTGATACTTGCAAATATTTTCTTTCGGTTTCATAATAGGGCCGTGTCGGCAAGTGAAACGCCAAATATGTCACGTCAAACCTAGTTGACGCGAATGAACTAGCTTAAAAATCACTGTAATTCCTAAATATGTAAACGCAAAAAACAATGAATTGTATTGACCTTTTGTCCACTGTTGGTTTAGCTCATGATGAAGCACAGTTCACCGCACCGCAAAAGTTTGTAAACCACAGTAATTTCTTCATCGAACGAAATAGCGCTATAAGTATGAGCGAGACGACGATAACGATGACAGACCGGGCTGCCAATATGACACTTGTCAATTTGATGTGTTGCCACTGTGTGTAATTGAATTACCCGAGCAAAAAGCATTTTTGGAACTTTATATACCAATTGCGAATTAATAATCCATAATACCAATTTTTTAATTATTAAAAAGTTGAATCACACGAGATACTAATTAGCTAAGTTAGTTAAAAATTTATTTAATGCTCGTGCACTAATCGACAAAGTCCTTAAATTTACTAAAAGAACAATCAGTGGCAACACTTATCGTGACGTAACATGTTTTTTACTCGGGAAAAAGATACCCTGTTTTATTATACCATGCTTTTATAATAGTTTCATACTTAAGTATATTTTGTTAAGCCCCTCAGCCCAAGGATCAATAACCTATCCAGATCTGTGTTAAATCTGTAGACCCATGTATATGAAGTGGGAATCCCGAATGCATTTTTTTCTGGTGAGAACTACTTAGCTGGTACCTAGTTTTTTTTGTGCAAGGTTTCCAGACGTTTTGGCAATTCTTAGGAAAACAATGTCTGTGTAGATGACTTCAAGTGATTTGAGATGATGATTATAACATAACGTTTCAGATTCCTTGTGGAGCTGGGCTGCGACGTAAACGCGCAGGACTCTGACGGGTGGACACCCCTGCACTGCGCCGCCTCTTGCAATAATCTGCCGATGGTGCGCTTCCTCGTCGATAACGGTAAGCGAAGTTAACCTTTTGTCAGAAACATAATTTTTTTGGGATAGCGCCATCTATGCTTGCAATTCAGAATCAAAACTAGTATTTGGTGCTTGTCAGAAAATAACGAAACGTAGAATGAAGCAACTGACATATTTGGGTAGTATGACAATGTTGCAGGTGCCTTCAATCGAAAATATAACCATTTTAAGAAAGCTATTTGAATAAGAAAAAGCTGCGGGTTATCAGGATTTTTTTATATAATTTTAAACATTTCACTGGAAGTGTGATGTCAATCGATGTGAACAATATTTCTTTGCTGACTTTAAAAAAAAACAACAACGACGTCTATTAACTGTCAATGAAAATAAGTGAGATATCGATCTAGGAAACCTATTTTTTTTAACACGGGAGGGAGCCAACGAAACAGTCATCATTTAATGTAAAAAAAACTGAGAGATTTTCTAAGTTTTCTGCGTGAAAGAAAATTATTTTTTTCTAACGCGGTGGTTTCAAATTCATAGGGTATAATATAATGTTATTTCGTGACTTACTGCTCTGCCGCGAAGTCAGTCTTAGTGCGGGTCTTGCGAACAGTGTCGCTAAATGAACCTTTGTGTTTTGCTGACTCCCGCATTCAAAAATAGGTATCCCGTAAACTGAAGATGACAGTGACAGAACAGTAGTGACAGACTGACAGATCCGCTAACTACTGGCCTAAATGGCTAAATGGCCAACATTACTCAAAAACATCTTCATCGTGACGTCACAATCTCAAATAAGCTTGACCTTGCTAAATAAAGGTCATTGGGATTTTCGCATATATCTAAATAAGTACGACCTTATTTTGATTTCTGATTAAAGAAAGCTTCTCCTTAAGGCTATTTCTCGCCATGGTATGCAAATCAGATTTTTTTAAACATTAATTGACAACGAATTCAATGTTTCCATCGTTAAAATGGGCGAAAATCTCATGAAATCATGTAAATAATCTATGCGGTAGCAACCCATTACTATTAGGCTCCATAGATTTTTAAGTAAAGCGCCATTTATGACCCAAAACTTTCTATTTCCAGGAGCTTGTATATTCGCAACGACGCTGTCTGACCACGAGACGGCGGCCGAGAAGTGCGAAGAGGACGAGGAAGGCTTCGACGGCTGCTCAGAGTACCTCTACAGTGAGTACCTACCTGCGATCCTCCCTCCCCCGAAGCATGGCACCGGTGAATAGGCCTATATAATTAACTTCAAATTAATTAATTCCATTCTATATAACATACAGAATGGAATCTCCTAGGGTCCCGCCACAGAATAAGTACTAGTACTCACGTACAGAAGTCTTACTCAGAAAATAAATTCAAAGAAACATCTACTTAGGTAATGTGGTCAGCGCTATGGTTTTATTTAGCTTGGTTCAGAACTCCTCAACTCTTCGTTTAGATACATAGAAATCCATTGCAAGCCAATTTCGTTCTTATTACTCTGGACAAACGATTCATGTAACTGAGTTTTCCCCTTCGAAGTGGTCGCCGCGCGCATAGTAATAATGTAGGTATATTTTCAATACCTAACCAGGGAGTGACACAGGCCTGGACCCGCGCAATAGGCGTCCCCGTTCCCTGTCCCCGCACCTCTACCCTGTTTTTGCCATGTGGAGGGTGTTGAGCAGGAGGCTGCCGGCGCCTGCAACCGCCTCGACAAAGCGAGAATGGGGAAGAGGTGCGGGCCTCTACGACTGTTGGTCCAGTGTTTGTCCTATATTCAATGAAATCTCAAAACAATATTTCACATTTTCTTTCAGGTGTACAAGAGAAACTGGGCATCATGAACAACGGTTTAGTCTACGCCGTGTTCTCGTACACGGCGAGTCGGAGCGACGAGCTGACGTTCAGTACTGGAGCGAGGCTGCATGTGCTGAGGAAGGGAGATGACAGCGAGCGGGAGTGGTGGTGGTGCCGGGATGATGCGGGCCATGAAGGTTATGTGCCGAGGAACTTGCTTGGGGTGAGATTCAACCTTGTGTTTAAAGGCTTAAGGTCCAATTTAGACTGCAGATAATATGGACAAAGCGACGAGCTGACGTTCAGTAAGTACTAGAGCGAGGCTGCATGTGCTGAGGAAGTGAGATGACAGCGAGCGGGAGTGGTGGTGGTGCCGGGATGATGCGGGCCATGAAAGTAACGTGCCGAGGAACTTGCTTGGGGTGAGATTCAACCTTGTGTTTAAAGGCTTAAGGTCAAATTTAGACTGCAGATATTATGGAGAATGAGCTGAGGAAGGAAATGGTTAAGGAAAGTTTGTAACACAACTCTGCTATTAAAGTACTGTTTAACAGAAATGAAGATTTGATGAACTAACATTCAGTAAATGTAGAGACTGCACGAGCTGGTGAATAACGGGGAGCTAGGTAGATGCAGAGCTAGACTTAAATTTGGAGAAGAGTAATGATGCTAAGTCAGAATAATATTATTTTATTTAGCTCATCAGTTGGTTATTGGATTATAGAAATATAAATATAATAATATTCAAACATCTCCAAGTACGTCGGTTGCCTGGAAGAGATTGCAGTTGCGATAAGGTCGCCTTTTGACATCTGTTTTATGTTATCCATTTTTATGTAACATTATGTTTTGGTGCAATAAAGATTTTAACTAACTAACTAATATTAGGTATCCAAATCTAATGAACACGTATTTTTAAGAGGCTTTTCACATTTGGTTGGCTGTCTCGCCCGCACAATCAACCATTTTTAAAGATTAATAAAAAATGTGACTCATTTGTAAAAAAGTTTTTCACTAAATTTCAATATAATTATATGTTAGATATTGTAGACATGTTTTTTTTTTATTATGTGTGTGGGTATCGAGAAAGTCGTCAAAAATTTAAAATTTCGATGACTTAATTTTCGATGTAGTCAATGTCTACACAATATACAAACATGTCTAAAATATCCACAATATAATTATATTGAAAGTTAGTGAAACACTTTTTTACAAATGAGTCACATTTTTTAATAATCTTTAAAAATGTTTGATTGTGCGAGCAAGACAACCAACCAAATGTGAAAAGCCTCTTAAGCAAAATTCACAAAGATACAGAGCATCTCAGTTGTAAATTGACGTTGCCGAACTTTAGAATCAGATGATGCAGTGACGTCATGCGAAATATTTATTTCATTTCTTTCTTTTTCAGTTATATCCGAGGGTAACCACACAGCAGGAATGAAGAATCAATGAAGCTTACATATATGACCTGATTATCTTGTAAATACTGTTAGCTCTTTTTATTTTTTATGTATTTATATCACTGTAATCTAAAGGATATAGATATTGTATACAATTTTATCAGATCGAATATTTTGTAAATATTTAAATAAGTGCAAAACGAATGAGATTATATTGTACATTTTATAAATACGTGAGTCATAATTAATATTGGTCATAAAGTTTGTATATTGTTCTTAGTATGTCTGGAATATTGTGAGATATTACTCATAAATCGACAATACAAATAAATCATGAACTATTTGACGCTTTTTATTTAAACTGCTGAATTGGTATCGTTATTGAAGAACATTTTACCAAAAAGTACAAGGTGATTTACAAAGTAAATTTTGAACCAAGTTCAGTCCATTTTCTTTCTTTCGTATGAATATGTGAAAGTGGCCAACACTGGTGTCAGATTTTTCCAAGCTGTATAAGGGGCATTTGACATCTTCCATTCGTATGTGAATATATGAAAGTGGCCAACACTGGTGTCAATTTTTTTCCAAGCTGTCTAAAGGCATCTGACATCTTCCTTTCGTATGTAAATTTCCAACACTGGTGTCAGATTTTTCCAAGCTGTCTAAAGGCATCTGACATCTTTCTTTCATATGTACCTAAACATATGAAAGTGGTGTCAAAATCACAACACTGGTGGCAAATTTTTCCAAACTGCCTAAAGGTATCTGATGATGCTGATATTGAGAGAGAGCACAAGGTTCTAGCGGTAAGGGGGAAATTGGTAGCACGTCGTTTTAACCGTTGTACCACTCCGGTTAAAATAAACATTTTTAAAGCCTCTTGCCAAAGCTTTAATTTGCACAAGCAGTATATGGACGCAATATAAGCCCCGGACCATTGGAGACCTGCGCGTTTAGTATAATAACATCTTTAGGATGCTTTTGAGGTTGTCAAGTAGATGCAGTGCCTCAGGCATGTTTGCGGAGGCCCGTACAGACGGGTTTCATGCGATAGTTCGGAAGAAGGCCGCCTCGCACTACGGCAACAACCGCTGCGATTTACTCCCGCAAAAATCTGGGTTGTATTACCACAGCGGAGATGCGCGCATTGCGGTTGGTCAACCACTTCTTCGCTACAGCTTCGCTTTTTTTGACTACTTTTATTATTTCTTTTTTTTTTAAAGTACCTCAGTTGTGCGACGAACCGTTGCCCGGCAGACCTTTGACCGACATAACATTTGATCGGTACTACTATTGCTCGACATCAATATTGTTCGGCCAATGTTTGACCGACATAACATTTGATCGGCACTTCTATTGCTCGATATCAATTTTCTTCGACCGACGTTTGACTGACATAGCTTTTGATCGGCACTACTATTGCTCGACATCAATTTTCTTAGACCGATGTTTGACTGACATAGCTTTTGATCAACACTACTATTGCTCGACATCAATATTGTTCGACCAATGTTTGACCGACATAACATTTGATCGGCACTTCTATTGCTCGATATCAATTTTCTTCGACCGACGTTTGACTGACATAGCTTTTGATCGGCACTACTATTGCTCGACATCAATTTTCTTAGACCGATGTTTGACTGACATAGCTTTTGATCAACACTACTATTGCTCGACATCAATTTGGCCTGACGAATATTTAAGCATCAGTTACTTAACCGACATCAAGGTTTTGCCCAAAAAGATTAACAAAAACTTATTCTGGTTGGTGAATTAACTGCAATAGTTGATTTGTCTTTAAAGAAATACCTACATTTCAATATTATTTAGCCGTGTAGTGACGGCAGAAAAGTAAACGATAAGAAAACAAAAAAGATAAGAGAATAAAATAAAATGAGTTGCAATAAAGCCGTCTTTTGAAATCTGTTTTATGTATCTATTATTTTGTATCATCACAATCAAATAAACTGTCATAAATGACAATAAAATCTAGATTTTTTTTTCTTCTTTAAATATCTAAACTAGGAGATACTTAAAAAGTAGGACTCATAAGTTTTAGACGGGGCGACCGAACTTTGCTCGGCAACTTTTTATGAAATACCATTTATGTAATTTATATGTAGGTACTTAGTCAAAAAAATACTCTACCTAATATACTTTTATCTGTTATTTAGACGCCAACTCATGTCAAAGTCAAGTCAAATATATCTTTATTATCATAGGATATTTACCATATCTCTTAATAATCATCACTTTGTTTTGTTGCACAACTGTTGACTTCAAAAAGTTACTTAGAGCTAAGTTTACTGCTGCCTCCAAAGCGCTAGGGCAGAAGAAGCAGTAAAAAATTGCAGATATATTATATATAATAAAATATTAAAACTTTTTATTTCCAAATTGTTGTAGTAAATCTTTAATAATAAATATCTTTTTATCGAGTGATATTATTATTTAATCTTCATTTTATTTCATAGTAAGTATGTTGGTCACCCTACAGAATCCATTTGGCCAAGTATGGACAGCCAAATCGTCAAACGTTATCTTTGAAACGATATGGCTGCTATTAGGCAGACAAATTAAAATATGCTACCACATCTCGATCTGGTCAGGTACATTGAATTTTTTTCCAAAACAAATATTCGGGGCGATGGAGATAAAGTAATAGGGTAAGAAAAGAAAAATGTTTGTCTGTTTGTCTGTTTGTACACGCTAATCTCCGGAAATACTGAACGAATTCCAATGAAACTTTTTTTTTTATACAGCTGTGAAGCCTGGGCAACATATAGGCTATAATTGATTTTGGAAAATGGAACACATGATGCAGAACTATAATGGTCCAGCTAAACTATAAGAAATATTAAAATGCCGCCTTTGCAAAAGTTGTTAAGTCTGATGAGAACTTTTTGTTGAGTTATAATACAATTGGCCAAGCGCGAGTCAGACGCGTGCGAAGGGTTCCGTACCATAATCTATGAAAAACCACGTTTGTAGTAAATACTTATTTTATTCTGTATTTAGTATGTTTTTGTTTAGCGTCAAAAAAAAAACATCATCTATAAAAATTTCAACTGTCTAGCTATAATGGTTCATGAGATACAGCCTGGTAACAGACAGACAGACAGACAAACAAACAGATGGACGGTCTTAGTAATAGGGTCCCGTTTCTACCCATTTGGGTACGGAACCCTAAAAATCGAAGATTTAGAACACCTGATGCAGAACCAAGTTAAATTTATTTGCATAAATATTAAGCAGCAAAGCATACCTGCATGTTATTTGCATTACTAGCAATACATAATGCCGAACTTCCGATGCTTTTGCCTGAATCGGAACTTCGGACCCGTACCCGTACACGTACCCGTACCCGCATCCGCTCCCGTTCGCCGCAGACGCGCCAAAGACGCAGAGTAAATTCTCATATCGGCACATCACTACTGTCCGGCGTTTCCACCGAACTTCAGCTTATAACAACACTCTATGTCGTCCCCACCGAATTTTAGACACTGAACTTTAGCCGCTAAACTTCGGCATAGTCTGCTGCGACACTTAAAGTCAATGCTTTGAAGCGAAATATAACTGAAGCTGAGATTCTTACTGTGAGTGGTGCCAGTGAAACTGTATTTATTCCGCGTATGCCACTCATCCCTAACAATTTTCCTTTTGAAAATACACAGTTCCATGTGTTTACTTGCTGTGCTACGACAATAAGTCACAGTGTCAGACGCTTAAAGCTGCTGATGTCGATCTAAGGACTGGTTTTTCGCATGGCTAACTTTATGTGGCTTTTCCCAGGGTTAGTAACACTT
This sequence comes from Acrobasis suavella, assembly GCA_943193695.1. Taxonomy (NCBI): domain Eukaryota; kingdom Metazoa; phylum Arthropoda; class Insecta; order Lepidoptera; family Pyralidae; genus Acrobasis; species Acrobasis suavella. The sequence continues at coordinate 5,623,220 of OW971943.1, forward strand.
CAGGTCTTTTCATATTGGCTCCCGAAGGAAAGACTCCCAACATAATTTATAAAGAATTAAAATAATATTGACTCTTAACTTCTAACACTGCTACAAGTACTTTCTTATCTCTCTCTTTCTCTTTCTCTCTCTCTCTCATTAGTTTTTATTTATATTAATACGCCGCAGTTACAAAGTCCACGCGAACGATGTCGCGGGCATCAGCTAGTTACTGAAACATTTGAATCTTTGAGGTCTTCAATAAATAAAAGGCCATACCTTTTAATAATAAAAGTGTATTATCTAAATTCACATGTCTCCCTCGTCCGAGTCCTCGATATCGGCCAACGCTTGCTTTGCCAAGTTCTCTGCCTCCGACGCGACTTCTTTAGGCACCAGTTGGTGACGACCTTTAGTAGCTGCCGACACCCAAGACATCTCTAGCTCGAACTGCTTGTCTTTCAGCTCGTCGTGGACTAAGTAGATACTGGAATTGAGAAAGATGGACGTAAGTATAGGCCTGTGTCACTCCCCGTTTAGGTATCGAAAATATACCTACATTCATAGATTTATGAAGTAAAAAGATGACACTAGCTTCTTACAAAATGTGATCAGAAATGTATTGTTTATGTGTGAGTTGGAATAGGGTTGTACTGTACTACACGATACGTACGTCATGATATCGATAAAAATTATTGTTACATACATTTTAATCCTTTATCCCTTGCGCTTATTCTCTCAAAAGTCACGTTCAGTGTAATGAATGAGGTTACCGAAATCTGGGACCGCAATCAACTCAAACCGCGGTCCCAGTTGCCGGATTCAAAAATTGTAATATGTTTCTTCCGGCGGCTGGGAATTTCTTCCACTCATAAATTAAAAAAAAATACGTCCTAGTTGCCGGTAACCTCTAATGAATGATGAACGCGTAGGTAGAAATTTTTAATAATATGAATGGAAATCAATAGGCTTTTACGATCTGCGTAGAAAGAGAACCAGCTTGTTTAAGTATATACTTATTCGAATAGAGTGACATCCTGGGTCTGGTATCAAAAAAAGGTATTTGGTATTATTAAGAGAATAGTAAAGAGAAAGAGCTATCACGGTTCATGAAATACAGCCTGGTGACAGACAAACAGACAGACGGACAACAGAGTCTTATTAATAGAGCCCCGTTTTACCCTTTGGGTAGGGAACCCTAAAAATTACTCGGCCGTCCATGACAATAATATAAAATATAGTTCGCAGTTTTATATTCCATTTACAATAGGATCACTCCCACCTCTTTCTGTGGATGACGCAAGAGCAGACAAAGCTTAATATCTTATACAAAATTTTTATATCCAAAGAATTGACCTCGGACGTAGAGTGCTTGTGAAATGTTTCGCAAGAATACATTTCCAAACGCCACTCTTAGCGTGCCGGTAGGCGTGGAGGTCCAAGTTTACTTTAGTAAAGTAATCAAAATAGTGACAGTTTCTAGCCGCATCGTCTAGTATTATGATTTGCGCCCATTCCCTCAATCGGCTTTTACAATCTGCTCGGAAAGCTATAATAATAACTTTCTCCTGAGATAAATTATTTCAGTATTGTTAAATATAATGAAAAATTAAAACATGATTACTTATCTGTTTGATTATTTTGAAAATCTACTGATCGTAATTTTAACTTAAAGAGATTGTAATCATTCGACCAAAAACTAATGACTTTTAATCGATATGTATTTTCATAACATAACGTGACATCAATAATTTATCAAGCCCTAGTGTAAATATCTTTGATTAAAATAAAAATATTTTAATCAATGGTAAACATACACTTTTATATTTTATGCAAAATAGTCCTAAATTATGTCTTTAGGCACACTAAATTGTGATTGCTCTAAAAGAAAACATAAAATACATAATCTGAACAAGTTTTTTGTAGAAGTTCCAAAGAAAAAGAATTATGAAGGGGCAATGTGTGAGTCTAACTTAATTTACTCGTAAAACGTGTTTTTCTTAGGAGTATTGTTTTTTGTCGCATAACAATATGTACTCCAGCACGATACCTTCTTTCTATTGGTAAGAAAACTTATGAATTAGCACAGTTTACAGTAAGAAAAATCCAATTTTCGTGTGACACAAATAAGCCAGGTCTATAGGTGTTTACTACTCATTCAAAAGTTGGCTCACGTCAATGTGATCGCTATCTCTATTGCTCTTGTGAGGGCGACAATTAACGTATTGTTTGTCGCATTCTGCTAGTTCGGTCTTCTTACGCAGTAAAAATAAATTCTTGGTCTATGGCTACATTATTACTATGCGCGTGGCGACTACTCCGGAGTGGTGTTTTCAGTTTATACTAATAATATAAATGAAATTGGCTTGCTTCTGTCTGTCGGACAGATGGACAACGGAGTCTTAGTAAAAGGGCTCTTAGTATTTTGGAACCCTAAAATTATACTAATACAGACTGGTTGCAAGTCTATTCAAAAGGAAAGCCTAGTAGGCTAGGTTTACAATATTGACTTCACTCTTTTCGTATGCGTCGGTACTCAACACTTTAGTCAAATATTCAAGCTGCCTAGGAGTATAGTGATAATAACCAGTACAAATGTGCATTCCAAAGCACAAAAATGTTTGCGACAATGCCATTAGCAATCATACTTACTCGTATTAAGGTTCAGTTTCCCTCCAGCTATACTTTACGTGTTAATGCAGCGACAAATGATGTGCCAATGGAAAATAATAATTAAGCTCCAGATTGACCATAGTTTGAAAAATCTTTCTACAACGCCATCTATTTAAACTCAGTTAAACAACAATGTAAACCTTGGCAGGGCTCAAAAGCTGGGACACTGGATGATTCAAGAAATACAATACAGATGACGTTATACACATACCCCTGTATTCATAAAAAATTACAAACGTTTGCTAAACCTACTTTAGTTAAAATATGTTTTGTCTCGTTCTTGCAATGGCAAATATTGAAAAGAGGGAAAGAGACAAAACATGTTTTAACTAAAAGAGGTTTAGCAAATGGTTATTATTTTTTATGAATATGAGGGTTAGATTGTAAGGCAAAAGGTAAACAAGACAAAAAACACGTTTTTTAGGTGGTAGCATCGTTCTATAACCAAAAGACCTAGGTTGGAATCCTAGGCTGACTTAAAAGATCTAGAATTGGTGAAGCCAGATAATGAAAGTCTCAGGCCACAGCCAAGGCTTGAAATTCCGGTAAGGAACCGGTACCATTACCTTTGTGCCCTACCGGTGCCAGACATAGTACCTGTACTTACCGGTACCATTTTTCTGTCAGTATCGCATTACTTTACCAATATTGGTACAAATCACGTCAGAGTGAGAAAGCTGATACCAGCAGTTACAAGTATAAGCAGATAGCAGCAGGTACCTAAATTAGGTACCTGTACTTTTGAGGAGTATTGGTACCCATCTAAAACAGGCACCCAGGTTCCAAATGAAAAGAACCTCTAAATACCAGTACAGAACCTGTACTTTTGGCACCGGTTCCAAGCCTTGGCCAAGTGGTGCCATTTTTATACTTAGTAAACGAACAGTTTTTTGTATGGGAAAAACTATTTGTTTAATGACTCTATGTTTCAAAAATAGCACTACAGGACTGAGAGGGGTGTAGTCACTAAAGAGTGGCTTATGCTCGGCAGTGAGTGAAGATTTTGGGATGACAATGATGTATACTCACATTCGGGCAGCTTCCTTCACCAGATCTTTGACAGTCAAGTCAGCCAGTTTGAGCTTCTCAATTTCAGTTTTAGCAGCCTGCTTAGCTTTGCCCACAGCACAGCCGAAGTAAGACTGAAAAATTACGAAGTATTCTTGAATTTATAATTCATAATTGATTAAAACCATAATTTATTCTAGACTCTGAATGCATTGTAAATATAAGGACTTCAAGAGTGACTTCCTGGTCAGAGGAAAATGTTTTTTGGTTGTGTGTTAGGCTCAATCTATAGCGCATTTTACTACCAAAGACAGGATGCTTGAGGTGTTAATAAAGAAAGGAATGCCATATTTCATTAGGGCTAAGACAAGGCAAAAGTGGTGCCATCATTTGAAAAAAAATGTTTATTCGTGAACGTGTTGATACTTAACATTTTGCAAATTGGGTACTTTGCTGGATCAAAAATAAATTATTTGGTTTTTAAGAAAATAAAAATTCACAAAATAATGTCACTTTTCACAATCATATTCATTTTTAATATGATTTTAGATTATTGCAGAAAACCTGATAGAGGGCAATTTGACTCCAAGAAACTATAACGTCAGTAGTCTTTATTTCATACAAATCCCATAGAACATGTTTGTTTTGACGTTTAGAAAAAAGTATCTGATTTGAGTTGTCGGAAAGTAGCGAATTGTGCATAAGACAGACCTTTAAATTATTTTATGAACAATTGTGATTTAATGACCTATTTTCGCTAAAAGTGGCGCCTTTTGGCAAAAACGCATAATTTTAAAGCTAGACAGACTACCAATGATACTTTCAAAAGTTATTCATTCATAAAATAATTTAAAGGTCTTAACAATTTTCAAAATGTATATGTAACATTTTGAAAATTGTTAGCCACATTTACAGTTAAACAATTTATTTCAACTGAGGGCACCACTTCTGCCTTCTCTTCACCATTGAAAAGAAAAAAATACTTACAAATGAAACACCACTGGGATCAAGCATGTACATCTGAGGTCCTTCATAATCAGTCCAGGTTCCTGTGACAACGGAGCAGCCGTAAGGACGGACAGCACTGTACAGTGTGTATGCGTGCATGTACATGGACACACGCTCATTCAAATACTTCAGAGGCACTGGGACTCCATATTGCGATCTGTAGTTGGATGCTTCGGAGCGAGCAGTTTCAACAATTTGTCTGGCATCGGAAATAAGACCTGCTACAGCCTGAAAATATATTTAGGTTGACATTACATAAGTTAATGGCAAATAACAAGACTTAGTTTTGAAAACTAAAACAGGATGGACTATAGGTATAGACTCTAGCTAAAAAGTATGTTTATCCAGTGAATGCAAGCACAGCAGCGAGAACATATATAGGTGAGAATATTATTAATATATAAAACAAATATTTTTCTATACTTTGAGTAATAAGGTGGGCCCCTAAGGAGTATTAGCCAACCCCTTAAACTAATGGTTTTTTGGAATTTTTCCTTTCGTAAGGTAATGTAAAGTAATTTTGCAAGATCGACTGCCTCGTCGATGGCTTATTTGTGAGAGCACATGCCTGAGATGGTTGATGTTCCAGGTTTAAGCCCAGCACATGCCAATATTTGTAAGTTAAATGTTCAATTTATTTAATTTTTATTTAGATTTTTCTGTCTATACTATAAAAGTAACTTCGTGCCAAACGAGTGTTCCACAACACTCTTCTTTTTTTTCGCTTGTATCCAATATCTTATTAAGGTGGCACAGGGTAGACAAACTCTGTGTCTGTATGAAATGCACACTACTGGTCCGGCCCTGGTGACACATCGTTGTAAGTAACTACTAAATTCCCCTCCAGGACATAGCTGTTCACATGACTGAAAGTCGAATGGTTCGATAAGCTGATTAAAAAAACGTTATAGAAGACTCACCATGCCCACATGCTCATCAACATGAAAGATCCTTTTGTTAGCACCAGGCTCGTACAACTTTGATGTAACCAATTTTTCCACAGCAAACACAACGCCATCCTTTCCTCGGAGTCCAATCACTGTGCCAGAGTTCTCTACGGCTTTAGCCGCATATTCTACTTGAAAAACACGACCGTCTGGCGAAAATTGAGATGCCGAAAGGTCATACTGAAAGAATAAATTGATGATATTCAACATGATTATGCATTTATTTTGATCATGAAAATGCTAAAATACGAGCACGGTTCACAAAAAATCAACAAATTCAAAAAAATACATACAGTATATTGTTTTAACAGGTCTAAATAAACGTAAAAATCCAGAGAAACAATGAAAGAAACATAACCTAATAAAATTGTTACTTACACCAGTTCCGATTGAACTCATGATCTGTGCTACTTATAATACTTTAAATATACTGTTAATGTAAATACAATTGATTATATTCACTCATTTATCGGTGTAAATATTGTAATAATTTTATTTTCGTTTCCCGTGTTCGGCGGCAATGACAAGCAAACTTAAAATTGGTATGTTTTCTTTGACTTGACAGTTTACGAACGGAATGAAATTTACGTTCCGTTTTATATACCAGATGATAAAATATGGTTTTAAAACTGAGGTAAAATGTCAAAAAAATATATTTTATTATTTTAATATTTTTTTTTGCATTATAAAATATGATTTATGACTTTTTGTTGTAAATAATGATGAGTACATAAAGTCAACAAAATATTATTATAAATTATAATCGTAGGACCGTGTCTAAATGGAGCGTGTTACTTGTGTCGTCTTTCTAGGATGAAGAGAACCAATCATAATTGAGAATTAAAAGTATAGAAACCAGACTCATTGAAAATTACCGAATCATCACCGTTTTGTGTCATATACTGTCAATCTAGTTTCAACCAATTACATTAGTAAAAAGAGTGGGTTATGTTTGTTAACCAACAAAGGTACGAACTTAATTTTTTAAATATTTAAATGTAATTGTTGGACTACTTATAACAAATATTGTTATTCAAGATGATTGAAAAATTATGCAGTAATAGAATATTACAAAGGTACCTAGTAGAAGGTTGGTAGGTATGTTACTAGGTACCTACTTCCATTAGCACCTTAGTTAAATAGGTATTTACCATTAAAGATCTTTTTTTTAGAGTATGGGTAAGTTCCTATAGCCAAGGGATTAAAATATACTTAGGTAGGTACTTACGCAATTTTTACATCACTATCAGTTTCCTACTATGTATTACTTATGCACAGGTACCTGTAGTATCTAATGTGTTCATACTAGGTAGGTACCCAACCTAAACTTAGTAGGTGTTTAAAGTAGGAAAGTACAATGCGACACATATCAGTTGAACAAAAATGGCGGTTATCGGTGCAGGTACAAATAATGCGCCGACGACCGCCATTTTGGTTGAATTTACGTGTCGGGAATGTGTACAAAAATGCTTTGAAGTCCGCCATTTTTGTTCATCTTATTTGTGTCGCATTGTAGTAGACTAGTAGTTCATTAGGTACCTAGTTCTGTGGATATATTTCAATTGTAAGTGTATACTAGGCGCTTATGGGAAGATACTTACCTACACATTTTTTCGTTCACTAGAACTTCAGACAGACTAACAGCATTAGGCGTCTTTAGGTGCAAAGGCCGAGACGTGACTTGATTGAAACGAAGCCATTTTCATTATTTTGAAAGCTTCTGAAGTTCCAATGCTTATACAATGCTTATACAGGTAGGTAGCAGCTAAGAACATTGTGGATTAAGATCTTATTATTGGCTCTGTAAGCTGTAGTGTATACATACCTCGCGATTACCCCGACCGTGAGTACTAGTAGGTACTTATTCTGTGCCCCGACCCGTTGAAGTAACTCGGATTAAAAAGTTGAGCAGATGAAAAAGTTGCATCTTAATACGTAACAAAAAAGATTTACGACATTTTTGAAATGTTTAGGTAAGTATGATAGTTTTAAAGTTTATTGGCCATGTTTCTGCGATTTTGAAAATTTTCATAAAAAAAGATATTTAATTTTAGAACCTTCTCACAATATTTCATGAGAATCAGCTGAGAAATGCAATCTGTAGGCAAAAACAGCCGGACAGACGCAGATCCGACTTTAATTAATAATTTTACATAAGTATTAACCGATTAATACTTATGTAGTGTAAGTATAGTTAAGTTCCATTTGGTTTTGGCATAGGTACCTAATCTAGGGCCACCTGCATCTCTATCTGTGATGTCATAGGAGGTAATTAAAGCACTAAGAACAAATATCATAAATGTCTTTAAACAGCCTAGCTTTATAGACAGTGGCATTGAAGAAAGCCTTCATTAATAAATCATTTCCTGGCCAGGCTTAGTGTGGTTCCGCTTAAACCGTTAGGTATACCTACACATTATAATTAATCAGTAATATCTCAGCTTCACCCTAAAGTATGTGGCTTCACCCATCACTTATCTAATTGCAGCATTGTGTTAAAGTACTTAATATGCTGTGTTTTGCGTAGACATAACATATTAAGTACTTCAACACAATGCTTAATAAGATTCTAGATTGTCGCTAATATGTCGGTTCCTTTATTGTTTATGTAACTGTTATAAGTGGAGAGTTATAAATGACTTCATGTTTTTTTAATTGGAATGCTATACTGTTGTTGTAGTCGATAAGCTTCCAAGTAAATTAAAAAAGAAAAAAAAAAACTTGCGCACCAAATAAAACAAAAACTGACTTTCAAATATTAACCCCACATAACTTTTGAACCGCGAACCAAGTTCCATCAATCATTAGCTAAAAACCACCACAAGGAAACTTGCTTTCACGTAAAAAAACTCGCATGGAAATCGGTCCATCCGTTCGAGAGCTACGATGCGACAGACAGACATATGGACAGACAGACAAATATTGGAGTCAAACTTATAACACCCCTCTGTCGGGGTTTAAAAAGAGAAAACCACGGACAAATCGTTTGGTAGTTAGCGTAGGTATCACCGACGTAATTTCTTTCACTTTTATTCTCAAAACATTTTTGTCGAGCACATTACAATTTTTTTACAAAAAAGAAGTTAAGTTACAGACACAAAGATAAACATAGAAAAAGAAATAATCGAAATATTTCCTAAAAAGTATTTTGTATTTTTACGGATTGATAAATAGAAGATTACAGTAGAAAAATGTTAGAATAATTTGCTTTATTCATTTCTAAAAGGGCCCCAAATTCCAGTGTGCCTAAGTCCAAAAGGGGCAAGGGCTCCAAATTCTTGTGCTTGTGCTCAAGGACCCCAGCATAGTGTAAGATGGCGTTGATAACAAGTATAAATACTTTCGCAGTGATAGTCGATATTAATAACAATTGCAGCATGTAACTTACCAGTTACCAAAGAAAGTTAGTAAGTGCTTACCAAAATACTTTATGTTAAATACCTACTGGACCTAAATATCGGGTCCCGAACGCCACCTAGCGTTTGATCATCAAACTATCCAAGGATTGGTTCCTGGTTTGCCCTTTGGGTTGTGGAGGTCAGACGGCAGTCGCTCTGTGTAAAAACCAGTAACCTCGTCAAATCTCCTTGGTTAGGTAGCGGACCCCGGGCTCTGAAGCGTTACTGCTGAGGATGCAACCGGGAATACGTGAGGATGATGATGACCTACTGGACCTAAATACAATAACTACTTTAATTACAATATCTACATTACAACCTATTTCACTTAAGACTTACCCTTTTCTCTAAATACTTACCAACAGTGTGTTTGTACCAACCTCTAATTGCCACTATCCACTGCACCCTCGAAGGCACTCGAAAGGGTTCTCAAGAGCCCGAATAAAAGAAAATGAGATTCTGAGCTATAGACATAGTTTACATTGGTCGTAGTCGTTAGCCTATCAGTCAATAAGTACTATAGTGCGTTTGTTTAAGTATTTAAAAGAATGTAAACAATCTTGACGTGTCTTTTTATTGAAATACATACTTTATAATTTAATACCTTCGCAAATTACAAATTATTTATTTTATAGATTATAAATTACTTAATTTATTTGTTACTTAAAGGTATCGTAATTCGATAACATACTAACTTGCTTACTTATTGGCGGTTAAAACTCCAGTAACATTTGGTCCATCATCGTCACCTTCAAATTCATCATGCATGACTTTTGAGAATCCACTTTGCCGAGTGAATTTAAGATGTCGATTTTAAACATTGCCTGTTTCGCAACAATCGTTCAAAATTGGATCATTACAGAACCACAGTGTTCCAGCAAGATTTCCAGCATAAGTCTTCGTAAAACAAACTTCATAAGGGGTAGGGGCCAAGATTTCAGTCCTAGAAGAATATATGTTATACATGTATACATATTGTACCTATATACATAATGATTTAAGTAAGCATTAAATACTTTCCAATATTTCCATAGAAAGTGGCGCCCCTATTTTTTTCATAGACATAATATTGTAAGCACATAGATATCCAAATTCCAAGTAAGTAGATACTTACTTATTTACTCGCCAAACGCATTCGGATAGTATGAACTAGGCTTATCGTATCGACCCAGTTCGCGTGCATTTTATGGTCCAAACCTGGGAATATGAATGAGGGATAAAAAGGTATTTGTACGGCGTGTTTGTTCGATTTTAGTTGAAATGGTTGGTGGGATGGAAATATATTGCAGTTACGCACGTTTTTTGAGAAGTGGGATTTGCTATGATTGCTCGTGTTGGTTCATTCTCACTAGTACCACTAAACTTTTTGGAAAATACTGATGTTTATGCACCGTTGCGTTGTACACCATTCTACACTAACGACAAAAACAAAACAAAATACACTTAAAATATTAAAAGTAATAATTTACAAGAGAAACAGCCTTGTTCATTGTATGTAGGTATATATGGTTGTTTGGATGATGGATTATTTATCCTTTTCACTGTTCAATTATTTCTAGAAATAAGTTTGTATGAAATCCTCTGGTCGTTAAAATGTAGGCATGCTATTTTTCTTCCAAGATGTGCGAAGGTTACTCAAGGATGCTGAATGTAAAACATTTTAGCAAAAATAGGCGATTTCTTTAGATATTTACCAAGACAATGATCTTTAACCGAAGGGTGAAATTGAGCTTCTGTAGCTTTATACTGGGTCAAACAACGAGGGAAGCACTTCATTGGGACATTCTATAGCACAGTGCACATATTGACACAATATTTGTACTTTTAAATATACTTTTTATTAAAATTTTCTCCACATAAGATTTGTAAAGTAGGTACTTTACTCGAGCAGAAAATCAAGCAATCTTCATTCATGTTTTGTCGTCTCAAGATCGGCAAGGTGCATTTTAAGTAAGGATTGAAGAAAACACGTCATTATAACAAGATATTCTTTGACGAATCACTCAAATGGCATTTAGGGTGAGGCCAAGTAATTTAAAAAGAAAAACATTTCAATTTAAACGGGCTGTATTTTTTTTGGTTTAAAAAAGATGGATCGTTTTGTGGTTAAGAAGGGCTTGTTATGTAAATACCCGTGCTCTTTTTAACAAATTTAAAGAAAACAGTTGAGAATTGTGTTTCATTGAGTACCTTCCTAACGTAGTAGGTAACTATAGTGCGTTTATTTAGGTGTTTAAAAGAATGTTTTTTTTTTTCTTTTTATTGGCGATTAAACTTCGTTGAAGCTTATTTTGCCAGTGTCTAGTTAACCAATGGCGCGGGCGCCAATTTCTTTATTCCTAACCCTAACCTAACTATACAATCAAAGGTTGGTGTAGGTCCTTTGATTGCTTCAAGGGAGCTTCTGGCAACAAATCTATACGAGTCCACTGGTTTTCATAGCCGAATGAGTGGTGGACGGCGTCTAAAGACGCCCACCACAGTCCGCAAATAAATATCACTACAGCCGCACTATGAGTGTCCCTTTAATCATTTTACATATTGTCCATGAGCATGAGCATTTATAACACTAAACTACACCGATTTTATATTATAAAGTCCACTAGAATCAACTTGAAAAATAATTGAAATCAAACTCCAACTGAACCCCTTGACTTCCCGCCAAAAACTGTCGAAGAAGCTAAAAGAATGTTAACAATCTTGACATGTCTTTTTTTTTTAAATATATACTTTAAGGTGCTCCCACACAGCAGTTATATAACGTTATAAAACATTGGGTGACACGATAACATTCTATAGCAATGTGTAACATTTTGTTACAACATACTTTATAACATATTTACAATGTTATACGTTATAAACGCTCCAGCACTGGTTGAACTCGTTGGGTTACATAATTCTGTTGTATAAAGTTTTATAACATCACTAACAATTTATAACTTTTGTTATAATTTGTTATAAAATATTAAATGTTATGCAACATTTTCTAACATTATATAACTGCTGTGTGGGAGCACCTTTATAAATCAATACCTTCGCAAATTACAAATTATTTATTTGATAAATCATAAATTACATAATTTATTTGTAATTTTCAAAAGTATTGATTTATAAAGTGTATATTTTAATAAAGAGACATGTCAAGATTGTTTACATTATTTTAAATACCTATACAAATGGACTATAAGTACTTTTAAGTTTTACCCCCGGGCAAAAAAGGGATTTTATAAGTTTGAAGTAAGTATGGTGTGTACTTTTTTCTTCAATTTTCTTCAATAAATTTTTTTAGGTGGTTGATCCACAGTAGACGTTATATATACTTACCTCTGTGGTCAATTTACAACCATTTGTTTCCTCAAACCTGCAGCATTAATGTACTAGTCTGTAAGGCTGTTGGAAAACACAGAAGAGATGAAAGTCATTGAGTTCAGTCAAGTGTTAGTAATAACATAGATACTCGATAAGAAAGAAAGATTTCAGAATAATTTTGGACACAACAAAGTCATTGAAAAATGTGAAATACTGTCACCTAAAATTCATAATACGTGCTCTCAAAGTGTCTAGACAGTTATCAATACCCCAGTATGAGCCAAAAATGAAGTACCTACGAACACGAGTGGCAGATTACCATGTCAAAAGAATTATGAGTTGTTTACACTGTTTTGTCGCCGAAAAATTCGCATAGGTATAAGGCCGGGCGCAACTTAGTGTTAGCATTAATCGATTGAAATTTTAATCTATTAATGAATTGATTAATTTTGTATTTTTGCCTTTGTATATTTGCTCTTTCGTATGTTGTCTTTGTATTTATTTATTTTTTATTCACCAATTTATGTACACGGAAAATTTATACAGAGAATACATCAAATAAAAGTTGTTATCTTATCTCAAAAGATATCTCTTCCAGTAGACCTGTAAGAGGAGATGTTTATGTAAGAGAGGCAAACAGGCGTGTTTATACATTAAATAAAGGAGGAAGAAAATTAAAATGGCATAAAACTATACAAACTACAAATAAATATGCATATATTATTACACATATACTTAAATAAATACATATGTCTATTTAGAAGGAAATATAGTATATACTTAGTTGTAATGATTTTTTGTACAATAAAGTTATTACAAACAAACAAACAAACTTTAATCACGATTGAAATAATCACAATTGATATAATAATTATTGAAAATTCCCAATTTCTGGGGAAAACTATGTAAATGTTACTTTTTGTTATACTTCACTTGTAACGTATTTTTAATCTGTATAGGTTTCATATTATAATATTAATAAATCGTTCAAGTGCGTGTCGGGTCACGCTCGGAGTACAGTTTCGTAGGTTTGCTTTGATTGTTTTAGTTAGCTTCTAAAATCAGACATCAGTGTTGGTCACAAGCACAATAATGACGGCAGTGCGAAAAAAATATCAATCAGCGGAAATAATTAATCAATTAGTAATCATAATCATTTCATCATTTTAATTCGTTTATGATTAGTTAATCTTAATAATTTTATTTATGGTTTTAGTCATTAATTTTTAATTACTAATCAGATTTACTTTGGGCCAACACTGACGCATCCTCCGCTTTATATAAGCGCGATTCGCTACAGTTTCAGTAAAACTACCTAGCCACTATGTGTAGTAGGTCTATAGGAAGACTTTATTTCAAGTTGTCAGTTTGTGGTTTTATTAATCACAAATTATAAACTGATAGTGTGATAAAGTTACAATTTTTTTTTAAACACATTCAAATACAACTTCTAGCTGGCGCGCTCAGGCGGCAGACGCACGCCAAGCCCACGCCTAGCGCACACCTAGCGCGCTTTGAATTTGTTGCATATAATTTGAGTCCTATAATTACACATCAAAACAACTTAAATTGTTTTTAAAGCGCGCTAGGCGTGCACTAGACGTGCTCTAAGCGTACAATAGGCGTGCGTCAGGCTTGCGCTAGGCGTGGGCTTGGCATGCGTGTCTCGTCCGAAAACGTCCCTTTCTACTATTCGAAATATTTAAGAATCTGACACTCGTGTTTCAAATCAGCACGGCAAGATGACAGAGATTATTTTAAACTAAAGTGTTTTTCTTTTTTTGGATTTTCAGCGTTTTATGAGCTTTCTACTCTTTGAAAAACTTCAAAAAGTCTGACTTCTAGCTCCAAATTAGCACGGCAAGAACACAGAAAAACCTCAAAAGTAAGTATTTTTTTACATAAATGACAAAAAGACAAAGAAACAAATTGTAAATACAGAGTTCCCAGCCTGAAGCAAACATAACTAACCACATTATTTATTCGTCTAACAAAAAGAAAGTCACGTTAATTAGGATGTTCAAATACCCACTCATTTCGTATGCGGGTCTCGGCACGAAAAATTTATCTTCACATTTTTCAAACAACGCAATTACAGGAATATTTGCTTAATGTCCCACTGTCCCGGACAACCGTCAGCCGCAAAATGTAGAGATTATAGAAATATAGCTCATATTAAATATTTAATATGTTTTTTTAAGTTTTCAATTTGGCCACCTGATTTCTGTTAAAGAATGATCTTTATTTGTTTAAAGTCCTTAGCTTATATACATCGTCCTTACGTCCGATACGTCCTTAGCTTAGACATAGGCCTCTTAAGAATTTTCAAAATAATTAATTGGAAACGTTCTGCATTGCACCCGGTCCCAGCATTTCCTTTAAACCTTACCCCCGTTGTTGTTTCCATTTTGTGATGTAAATATAGTTTCCATGTTGTTTTTACCCGACTACGGCAAAGCCAAGAGGAAGGATAATGATTTTAGCGGTCTATGTATGTATGTGGGTATATATGTCTGTTTCATTTCGTCAATCGATTCGTAATTTCTCAATTTTGTCAATCGATTCGTAATTTTAATCCGGGTGGCAAAGACCAAAATTTGTATTTAAATAAGTTTGCAAAAAATGTACTTATATAACGAATGTCACATACAATAAGTGAGAGTCAAACATTTTTTTTTGTTTTGATAGCGATGCTGGTATCAAATGAAAGGTCTTGATTAGCACATTTCAAATATATTTATTTATATTAGTTTTTTTTATTATTTTTATTATTTCTGCACATTTTATAATTGTTGTGTCAGCGGCCATTTAATTCTTTCCATAATGCAGGTACGGTCAACATTATTAACGCAATAAAGTGCTTGTCCTCGTATGTAATTTGTATGTATTATATGTCCCTATCCATTAAGGTGTGTATTTAATAAGCAGAATGAAAACACAACGTTTTTGTTTAGGTAGATTCTATTATTTTCAATGTTACAAGAAAGACTGATAGCCCAGGAAGTCCAACACTAGCCCTTATATTCATATAAATTAACAACCGTTTGCTAAACTTATTTTAGTTAAAATATGTTTGGTCCAATTCAATGACAAATATTGGAAAGAGGGAAAGCCCTCTTTCCAATATTTGTCATTGAAAAAACGAGACAAAACATATTTTAACTAAAATAGGTTTAGCAAACGTTTGTAAATTTTTATAAATATGAGGGTAAGGCTTTGTTAGTTTGTTCGAAGAAGTTTATTGGCTAGCTATTAAAAAATCCCTTTTGTCAAGAACACCATCTAGGGATGAGTGACACCTCCGTGGCGTAGTGGTCACCATGCTAGTCCGCCACCCAGAGGTTCCGGGTTCGATCCCCGTCAGGGTAAGTTGGGAAATGGCCTTTTTCAAATTGTCCTGGGTCTTGGGTGTTAGTTACAAAATATGGTATCGTTTAGTTAGTATCTCATAACACAAGTCAAGGCCGATGGGGCAAAAAGGTTCTCGAATGGTGACCACGTACTGGCAAGCGAAGCGTAGCACACCCACCCACAAGGTGGTCTGACGACCTGACGCCACCATTCATTATTTTTGACCCGACTTTCTAACGTTGATCCCCAATAACTTTTAAACGACTCAACCAAACATGCATTTATATATAGTTATGTTTATTTATTTATAAATTTGGTTGCAATCGGTTGCATTTTTGCCTGTAAGTGTTGTACAATGTTCCATCCTACTAAATGTTATTCTTTCCTCTGGTTTTGGGTTAACTGGAAGAGATCTCTTAAAGGGATTATTCCCTTAAAGGTATAATTGTGTTTTGTCATTTTTGTACAATAAATATCTTACATAACATTACAGCGCAAGAGAATTTGCTTTCGCGTAAAAAAACCCCATCGAAATCTGTCCAAATTCGAGCGCTACGATGCCACAAACAGACACACAGACAGACCGACAACTATTAGCGTCAAACTTATAACACCCCTCTTTTTTGTCAGTGGTTAAAATATAATATAATCAGATGTAAATTGTAATATTCGTAATAGGTTCCTGTGTTGTTATAAACATTTTACACAACTATAACTTAAAATACTATTTTCCTTTCCTTAGTCTATTCTGATAGCTAATTTATTCCATCTTTTGTCTCTAAACATAAAAGTCATTCTCTTAAAAGTCGAAATATCTGAATATTTCGAGGCATTTAACGTGCCATGAAATATACAGATATACTGTTCCTACGTACATACAGATATAACTACGTTACTTGTTGGTATGAACTTAGATTTTCATTACGTATTTTTCAGTAAATATAAGCTATTTAATAAAATACATTGCTTAATAAAATAGGACCCGTTTCATCATGATCCGTTACAATTAAACGCTGAAAAACAGAACACAAGTAACTCTGTAGATATACAGGGCGCTTGCTCGCTACAACTGACATTAAAATGCAATTAATATTGTTCGCAGCAAGTGTTGCGCAATTTATCGCCGACACTATATAGTTCTTTGCAATATGGACGGAGCTGGAAGATGGAGCTATTTACTTTATATAGAAAGGGCTTAAGAATTTTCCATACAAACGTAGTCTAGCTTTTATTTTTAGATGACATGTGAGATTTCGGTACTATTTGTAATTTCAAAGAAATTGCATATATCTAGGCATATAACTAGTTTTCGACAGTCAAATATGAACTTGAAAGAAAATATGACAGTGTAGAAGTTTTCCATACTGATGGTCAAATATGAATAATACATATTTTGACTGTGAAAACTAGTTACATGCAATTTCTTTGAAATTACATAATTTCGCCAATATCTGACGTGAAAATAAAAGCTAGACTACGTTTGTATGGAAAATTCTTAAGCCCTTTCTATATAAAGTAAATAGCTCCATCTTCCAGCTCCGTCCATATTGCAAAGAATTCTGATTGTATTTAGAGTAAGGGGACTCTTAACAAAATAAACTGAAATTCAGTCCTTGATACTTAGCAATTTTTCCCAAGGAACTAACGAAATATGAAAACTATATTTTGGCCTCCTACTGTACTACACATAGAGATACATTTTTTTTACTGCGTTTAAATCTATGGTACTATCTTTATACTTTGGTTGAATGATCAGCTGATACAAATTTAGGTCATCAACAAGTCATCTTTTGACATGTCATTATACGAGTATAAGGACATTGGACAATTTTTTTCAGTATCATGGATTGAATCTACCCTTAAAATAGTTTCAGTAAGGGCACGTTCAGAATTTGACCAAACCAAGCCCACATCTAGAGCGCTTTTAAATTTGTTGGTTGCATATAATTAGAGTTCTATCACACATCATTACAACTTAAACCGCAAGGCAAGCGCGTGGCGTAGGCGAGGCGTGCACAAGCGAACTTCGGTATATGCAAGTTGAGTTGTATTGATTAGTGAGAGGACTCAAATTTATGCAAGAAATTTGGCTTAGGCGAGGCGTGCACAAGCGAACTTCATATATGCAAGTTAAGGTGTATTGATTAGTGAGAGGACTCAAATTTATGCAAGAAATTTGGCTTAGGTGACGCGTGCACAAGCGAACTTCGGTATATGCAAGTTGAGGTGTATTAGTTAGTGAGAGGACTCAAATTTATGCAAGAAATTTGACTTAGGCGAGGCGTGCACAAGCGAACTTCGGTATATGCAAGTTTAGGTATATTGATTAGTGAGAGGACTCAAATTTATGCAAGAAATTTGGCGTAGGCGGTTAATGCAAGTTGAGGTGTATTAATGTATGAGAGGATTCAAATTTATGCAAGAAATTTAAAGGCGCGCTTGGCGTGTTTAGGCGTGCGATAGGCGTGCGCTAGGCATGTGCTAGACGTGAGAATGGCGTGTGCGTGTCGTCCGAACACCCCTTAGTATATTTTGTTAGACATTATGTAATTTTATATTGTTGAGGTTCTAACTCAGATGAATTCTATGGAGCTAAAGAAAATATGGTCGTTTTGGAAAATCTCATAAAATTTGCTTTATAAATAGATGTACAAGAAAGATTTAAAATATAATAAATAAATAATAAATATATACAGGGACAAATCACAAATTACACTGATTGAGCTAGCCCTAAAGTAAGTTCGAGACTTGTGTTATGGGATACAACTCAACGATACTGTTGACGACAGACAGCGTGCCGCCTGAAATTTGTAAGAGGACCGACCAATCAGGACGCCTACATTTCAGCCAATGAGAGGCACACCCCTCCTCACGCACACTCGGGCGATCCCCGAGCGCGCGCCCTGATTGGTCGGGACACTCATGCGTATCGGCGCTACCTGCGAGTAGCGCCCATTGTATATATATAGCCCTAGCTTGTACAAAGTTTGTAGTTAGTCAGTCAGTAGTTCAATCGAGTTCAGACAGTGTACAAACAGCGACAGTGAATATACCATCAGAGCGAAAATCTCTCCGGCGTTTCATTTGGAACCAGCATCTAGTGTCTACAGTCCACTAAACATCCTTACAAGGACCTGCGTTGGCCCATCGTCAACAGCGCGTGGTCCTTCGAGCCGGATCAAGAAACAAGAATTGGCGTTCAAGAAACACCTAGGGGATCAAGATGGTCGTCACTCGAAGCCAAAGTGGAGTGGATGAGGGTCGTCGCGTATTCGACGAGCCACCTCAATCACCGTCCGCATCAAGCGCTGCGCCTGTCCTTCGAACTGGAGTTCCCACCGGCGCCCCGCTACCTGGGCACTCAGTGCAATCTGAGGTGCCCCCCACCAACGTGCCTATACGTGATCAGCATCGTACACGTTTGGTGGCGCATTCCGGCCAGCCGACCGCAACCGGGACACGGTCACGAACTGCACGCTCTACACGATCGACTGCGAGCGCCGTGGCACGTCTACAGTTCGAAGCCGAAGAACGCCTGGCCGCCATTCGACGCCAGGAGCTTCAGATCGAAGCTGAACTCATAAAGAAGCGACTGGCTGCCGACCTCGCCGAGCTTGAGGACGACGACAGCGTCGAGGAAGATGGGGAGCCGACCCAGAACATCAGCCGAGTTCACGCTTGGTTGGACGAGACGACGCCGAGCGCCGCCCTCACCGTACGGAGGGAGGCAACCGCCAACTTCGCGCCCGAACCCGGTCCAGTCAACGCAGCGCCTCGAGTGGATGCCGCCGACAGCGCCGCGACACCCGCCGCCGCGACGCTGACCGCCAGAGGCAGGCGAATCGACTGGTTGCCTCAACAGCCGGAGCGACGGAGGGGGTCACCGACGCCGCATAGCCGCCGCGCCGGGTCGCCGACGACCGGAGATCGAACCGGGAACCTCTGGGTGACGGACTAGAATGGTGACCACTACGCCACGGAGGTCGCCAATATACAAGTAGTGATCAACAAACAGTCACGTTTGGCGCTTGGTCGCTACAGCTGACATTAAAATGCAATTATTATTGTTTGCAGCAAGTATTGCGCAATTTATCGCCGATGCTAGTTCCTTGCAATGTGGATGGTGTTGTTTACTAAGATAATTAAAAATAAGTACTTTTTAGGGTTCCGCACCCAAAGGGTGAAAATGGAACCCTATTACTAAGGTTCCGCTGTCTGTCTGTCTATCATCATGACCCATGAAAGTTAGACAGTTGAAATTTTCACAGATGATGTATTTCTGTTGCTTGGTATAACAAGAAATTCTAAAATAAAAACAGAATGAAAAAAAATATTTAAGTAGGACGGGACATACAACAAACATGATTTTTCATAGATAATGACTGATACAAAACTTTTCGCGCGCAAGTTCAACTCGCAATTAGCTGGTCATTAGCAGATAGATATTAAGCTAAATTAAATGTAACCCCCTTTTAATCATGATCCATTACAACCCTCAAAGAATACAACTAAGCGCTAAAAATGGAATAACAAGTAGCTGTGTCTACCTTAAGGCGGCGCGCTACAACCACAGAATAAGTACTATTACTCACGTACAGAAGTCTTACTCAAAAGAGAAATTAAAAAAAATATTTACTTAATGCGGTTAGCGCTATGGTTTAATTTAGCTCGCGTCAGAACACCTCACCTCATCGTTTATATCTAAATATCCATTGCAAGCCAATATCATTCTTATTACTCCGAACAAACGATTGGAACTGAATTTTTCCTCCGAAAAGGTCGCCGCGCGCATAGTAATAATGTACTCGTAGGTATATTTTTGATACCCAAACGGGGAGTGACTCAGGCCTGCTACAACTGACATTAAAATGCAATATGCAATTAATATTGTTAGCAGCAAGTGCACACTAGTTCTTTGCAATGTTAACGGTGTTGTTAACAGATATAATTATAAGAAAGTGCATGTAATTCTAAATTTTGAAGGTATAAGTAGAAGTAGGAGTATATCAAGCATTTTGCATTGGGCGGTTAGTCGTGTCAAACTAAAATGACATTTCTGTTTCGACTAAGTATACTTAAGTATAATGTTAGTTACGTAAATGTTAAGCATTATGTTAGTTAAGACAAAGTATAAGTATAATATTAGTTACTTTCAAGTATATCTTTACAGAGTTTTGATTAAAGACCGATCAAAATTTCAGTTTTGGTTCGTATCGGACAAGATATCTACATACTTACTGGTTTAGTGGTTTAGTTTCAATTTCGAGCAATAATTGGCTGACTTTTTAAACGTGGAATAAAGAATATAATTAATATTTTTATAGCTAACCAGAAAAGTAGCTTGTTATTTTAATTAAGTAGGGATATTCGGAGCAAAAAATTGATTTAGCTGGATCCTTGTTTTCTCGGATTTTTTCATCGAGCGAAATTCGGGCGCCGAGATACTATCATATTATTTCCCGTTTTTTAAATTAAAAAAAAATTTGGAGTAATCGAGTAATAAAATCTAAACGGCGCTCGTCTTATTATTTACTCAGTGACAATTATTTCACAGAAGAGGGCGCATTGTACAGTCTCTTAACTAAAAGGCTGCAGAATATAAGATAAGCAGAGAACTAGGTCGTTACTTCACATTTCATATTAATTCCCGCTCTACGGTGGAATTTCTTACAGACAAAAGCTGCGAAGATTAATTTTGAAACATTTTAAAACTTTTTGTTAGGGCGAATTTTTTATACGAAAGAAATAAAGGCACGGAGCTATTTTTAACCGACTTAAATAAGGAAGTTTTCAATTCAATTGTATTTTTTATGTTTGTAACCAAAACACTTCATTGTCTTTTTATAAACCAATTTAGATAAATTCTTGATTTGGTAGAAACTTCTGTATTTAAAAGTGATATAGGATAATTTAATCGACCCTAGATCAGTTCAGAAGTTTTAAATTTGGATGATAAATTAGGTCTCTTTCTCGTTGAATTATGAAGTTTTTAGGGATTTATGCTCATTACGTTAGCTGCAAAGTTAAATTAGCTTAGATATGATTGAAGCCGTGTTAATTGTTTTTAAAACAACTAACTAAACTTATTCAACGTAAAATATACTTTTCAGTAAATCAAAAATGTACTGATACAAAGCCAAATTGCAAGGTACTTCAAGTCTCAGTAATATCTATCTAGAAGTTGGTCCTTCGACATTGTTTGAAATTCCAAAAGTGTGGAAGTTCCCAATCAAGCTGGCGGTGGCATTCGGAATCGAACTTGGACATTTACGTTTGCATTTGCATAGTTAATAGTTTCAAAGACTTACTTCTGGGGAAGTGTCGTTAAGATAAACTTAATGGAGATAAAATTTTAGTAAGTCGGTTCTTTAACAAACTTTCTCTTTGAAAAATCGGAATTGAAGTGTTGTACCTCTACTTAAAAATATTTCGCGTGTCTGGTATATTTTTTACAAGCTTTTATTTTACTTACAATGTATCTTGTATGTTTGTTTAAAAAATGTTTGTTTCAAAAGAAAATGTGTCTAAAACAAAACTTAAGTAGGTTTGCTTTCCTACACTACACCCTCCTGAACGTCCTTTAATTTCCTGCTTCGATTTGATATTGGTCTTAGTTACATAATAGTAATATGTCCAAAATCTCTTTGGAATTCAATAATCTCTCTGTGTTAAAATACCTCAGTGCCTCAAGACGAAAGTGTTTAATCAATGTGTGTTACCAGTGATGACTTATGGCTCTGAAACGTGGTCCCTTACCTATGGGTCTCATAAGAAGGCTCAAGGTCGCTCAAAGGGCTATGGAGGGTGTTTCTCTACGCGATCGAATCAGAAATGAAGAGATTCGTAGGAGAACGAAGGTCACCGACATAGCCAAGCAGATTACCTCATTGAAGTGGTAGTGGGCGGGGCACATAGCGCGAAGAACCGATGGCCGATGTAGCAGAAATGTTCTCGAATGGTGGCCACGTACAGGCGATGGTTAGATGACCTGAGCAAGGTTGCAGGGAGGCACTGGATGCAGGCCGCTTCCGATCGGTCGTTTTGGAAATCTTTGGAGGAGGCCTATGTCCAGCAGTGGACTTCCTGTAGCTGATATGATGAATCTCTCTGTTTTATTAGAGTAATGAATGATGTATATTTTATTTTCTCTAGGTAAGAATAATGTTAAATAATGTAGTCTAGCCAGTACGGTAAACTTGTTATCAAGGCTTATATTGTAGGTACTTGTTCAACTTTTTGCATTCGACACTACTTTGCAATAATACTTAATAAAAGCAATAACTTAAATCGTTTCATTATCTCAATCAGTAAGCAATAGGCTCCCATAGTTTGAGTTTCGCGGCACGTTACGACTCGTGATGGTATTGCCTGTTAATATATTAGCAATATGTTTACTCGGCAGGGCGTTACACGAACTCGTTAATACACGTCGCGAGCCGACAAAATATTGCCGCACAAATATAATAAAAGGTTTGAAACATACGGGATGGTAATTCAATTTAAAGGTAGGTGCTTTTTTTAAGACTAAATTAAAGATAGTTAGGTGACATTTTTGCATAAATTACAATAAATAAATAGCAAAGTTCAGAAGTAAGTAAAATGATTTTAGAAATTTAAGTAATATTATTATGTAATTTTATTCGCTAAGTAGGTTTATAATAAAAATACCATTATTTATATGTTATTGCCTGTTAATATAATAGCAATATGTTTACTCGGCAGGGCTTTACACGAACTCGTTAATACACGTTGCGGGCCGACAAAATATTGCCGCACAAATATAATAAAAGGTTTGAAACATACAGGATGGTAATTCAATTTGAAGACAGGTGATCGTTTCGGGCTTACTTAAAGATAAGTAGGTGTCATTTTTGTAAAGTAGCGTAAATTACAGCAAGTAAATAGTAAAAGTTCCTGCTCATCTACGGCGGGATAATAGCCTATGGCTTTTTGATTGAGCCAGTCAGTAGAATAATTTTAAGTTTTATTAACATTATATCATATCATCATATGATTTTAATTGCTAAGAAAGTTTATATTAATTCACAACTACTTATTATGAATTAGAAAACAATAGACTCTTAGTCCCCTAGTTTGAAGTCGTGATAGTATTGAATTTTAATATATTAGCAATATGTTTACTCGGCAGAGCGTTATCTTTATAGATACACGTCGCGGGCCGTCAAAAAATAGCCGAACAAATATAATAAAAGGTTTGAAACATACAGGGTGGTAATTCAAGGGCACCTATCTTTAATATTAACCTAAAAAATATGTTATTTTTGTAAACCAGCTTAAAATTAAATTAGAGTAAAGTAAGAGCAAAAGTTTCTGCCCATATATTGTGGGATATAGCCTTTGGCTTTTTGATTGTGACAGAACGGTTTGAGCTATATCATTTATTTGTAATACTTATATTATTTGTTCATTATGTTTATATTTATTCACAACTATTTCGTATGCAATATTAATCAAAAAGTAATAGGCTTTCAGTCCCCTAGTTTGAACTCGTGATAGTATTGTTTGTGTATTGTCTATACAATATGTTATAAAAACCCTGTCCAATCCTTGTATTAGGAGCAACTCAGACCGTCGAACGACCAAACGAAAAAATCGACACTTTCATACAAATTTTCGGGCGATTTTTTTTTCGAGTTTTAGGTATTGGTCCCATAGAAAAAGTGGTTCATATTGACGGTATGAGTTGCTCCTACAAGGATCGGACAGGGTTTTTGTTACATATTGTAAATCTATTAGCAAATTGGCGGGCCGTCATTAATCATTATATTGCCACACAAATAGACAGTGTGGAAAGGACATACCCGTAATATATTAATACAGTATAATAAAATTAAAATAACAGCCAAAACAAAAAATAAAATCGGCATTTCCATCCAAAAATGTACAGCCGCCCGGGCAATTTGTATGGGATTTTGGTGATTTTTTATTTGATTTAATTTCGGTATACTATAGTAATATAGTATAATAGCCCGTGGTTTGATTTATTACGGGTATGTCCCTTCCACATTGTATAGGCAATGCAGCTATCACTTTTTGGATTACGTTTTGCCATCCTCACGCCCACAATAATGCTCTACGTGGCCTTTGAGTCTTACGACCTTAGGCTTTGTCTACCCTTTTGGGAATTAAACCGTGCCAATATACCTGTACCTATTGGATTGTAGCAATCGTATTGTGTCACAATTGTGCCCCGTATGTATGCATTCGTATTTGCACGAGCTTATAGCTTCTTTAACGTCTACGCAAACGTTAAAGCTCTCTTTTTCTATTCCTTAACTTATTAATCGTTAATGTTATTAAATGCAGTTTATTAGGTCAGTGCTATTTTTTATTTGCCAAAAATAGATTATATTTTATCGTTAAAATCATTATCGTGTTTGTGTACTTACTTCACCAATTCTACTTTCGTGACTCAAAAGAAAAACATAAGTATTTTAAATTATATATGTACCTATTTAACAAATACCACTACAATGATTTCTTTAGAAAAAAAAAACGCACTTTGACCGTCCACAATGATGTTGTAGGTGATCAAACTTCAATCCTTCAGTTTATGTATGTGAAACTTCATGATGGTGGATTAGATAGTGTACAAAAGAAATCAAATAGTGATGAGTAGCTAGGAAACCAACACATAGTAATAATATTAATTTGATTGCTGCTCCAAATGACGTCATTTAGAGCAGCAATGAAAGAGTTGGAACCATACATTATTCTCAACGTCCTTCTTTGTCCACAATGTAAGACCTAATTCTCTTATAAAATTTCATGATGCAGTAAAAATCCATCCTATTTGATGCCCGAATTTATGACGACATTATGAAAATTCCTTTTCGGATTGCTGATCATCCACGGTACTTCAGGGATACTTTTTATTTTAATGTAGGTTGCTTATAAAATAGGTTTTTTTATTTTCATTAAGTGATATAGAAACCCGTCTTTAACCTAATATAACGGAGTATACTAGGGCTGCAAGACCCACAGACTACTTTTGGAGTTAGGGAGGGCGTGAAGGTGAAGAAAGGGAATAAATAGGTTTTTACGATCTGCGCGGAAAGAGAAGGAAGGTAGCAGGCACATTATAAGTTTTTCTTTCTCTTAGAACAGCATGAAAATTTTATACTTTTAGTTTTAAGAAATGTTCTAGCTTATCCATGATTTAAATCTATACTCCACTGCCGGATTAGAGGCCTCTTCAAATAATCTATAATCACGACACTAAGCAGTGGTAATCGCAATGAGTGTGTGTGTGTATGTGTACAAGGCTTTGCACAGAGGACACTTCTCTTATCTAATAGTTAGTTATCTTTAATCAATTATATTTGTCTTTTGTTTTAATTGCATTGTTTGTATTTGGTTTTGTAAGCTAGATTTAAGATTTATCTGCTAAGACGGATAATAAAATATATATGTAATAAGTATTAGTTATCTATGATACTTAATGTGTACCTCCTTTTGTCATCTCTTACGACACCGGTAGGAAAAAAAAGAAGTGTTGACAAATCGTACATTATCGTCATCACAAGGCCAATGCAATACGAGTACAATTGACTACATACACCCAAGGCTTGAAATATCGATATTAATGGGAACTGGTACCATTGACCTTAGTGCGGTACCGGTGCCAAACATAGTACCTGTACTATCGGTTCTATATCGGTACTAGTATCAGTACAAATCACGTCAGAGTGAGAAAGCAGATACCAGTAGGTACAAGTAAAAGCAGATAGCAGCAGGTAACTGAATTAGATAACTACACGAGGAGGATACTTAAAGGAGGAGTACCCATCTAGAACAGGTACCCAAGTACCGACGTGAAAAAATCTCTTTATACCGGTACAGAACCTGTACTTTTGGTACCGGTTCCTAGCCTTGCATATACCTTTTAGATACGCTCTCATTAAAAGTTTAAAAGAAAAATGTGCAACAAAATGTATTTATAAGAAACAAAGCCGAGACAATTTGCACTAGGTATTTCAGCAGTGGAAAATTACTTGCTACTGCGCGTACTATAGCATTTTTCCGCCTGAACGAGTTAAAATCTCCCGCAATGCCATTCCGTAGCTTAAATTCGTGCAAGTGACTGCACTTTACGCCAAAGTGGATGAACAGATATGGAATTTACAGCGCGTTCGCTGTATTTGTTTTGCTGAAGCCAGTCATGTAAAATAGTGACAGTTTAAAAAAAAAGAAAATCAGCATTGCAATTTATACGTTTCAAACAAAAACCCTGTCCGATCCTTGTAAAAACAACTCAGACCGTAAATATGAACCACTTTTCCTATGAGACCAATGATTGACACTCGAAAAAAATCTACATTTTCATACAAATTGTCGGGCCGGCCGTACACTTTTGTATGAAAATTTCGATTTTTTTCATGTTTCAATCATTGGTCCCATAGGAAAAGGATCGGACAGGGTTTTAGTTACATATTGTATAATCACGACATATGCTTAAAGCAGAAACGCGTTTTGAATCCAGCTGGAGTACCAATGATACTTTAGATAGTAATTAAAGTACTTTAGATAGTAATTAAAGTTACTTTAGATAGTAATTAAATGATACTTTAGATAGTAATTAAAGTAATGATACTTTAGATAGTAATTCAAAAAATAACTCAAAGAGCTATCGAATGCCTGATTGTTCGCAAAATATTAATTATCATCATGTATACGATTAAACAATTTATTTCAAATGACTACTTCTGCATAGGATTCACCTCAAGTCATTACCTTGAGAATAATAATTTAATTCATAGACTAAAAACAAGTTACAGCACACGACTGCTAAAATACAAAGAAAATAAAGTATGTGGTCAGTTATTGGAACGATATTTATGATTTGAAGCGATGTCTAATCAGGCATTTCGAACTACGATGAAATAAAGAAACTCACATACATACATATACTTACAATGCCTACCTATACATAAACTCTGAAAACGTGTAGAAATATCTCAATATAAAAAAGTTTCTTAAGCATCATATATTCGACTTGTGGTCGATACAATAAATAAAGGCAGCGCCTATTTAACACGTCTAGCTACAAACAGTGTATTTATTTCGTCCTGAGCAGCCGATAGTGAAGGCGACAACAAACGAGGACGTAACTGTGCTGCTTGTGAAAAGGCATCTAACTCGAGTTACATCGCTTTTAAGGTTTTTGCATATCCTTAATCAGAAAGAAAATATTCTATTACTTATTTTGTCCTAGTCCTATTGGGCTAAATTAGATAGGGTTTGCGCCACCAAAGCAGTCCTCTGAATTAAGGCATTTTGGTTCATATTCCGGAGACCATAAAGACTTTGATGCAGGACTTCTTTGTGGCGCGATCTCTAAACGGTTTTCTTATAGCATACTCATGTTTATAATACAGGCACTTAGAATTTCAAACTTTTATATATTTCAAAATTCATTTCATGAATTTAACTCCAAAATAATTAAAGATTGCATTTAAGCGATCTTTAATTTGTTCGGATATATTTTTGGAAATATTTGTTTCATAACTATCGAGATAAGTACACAAATTGGAAAGGTGTACTAAAATATGTATAATAATTTAGTATTTTTTGTAATCTTCTAACAAAGTGAAGTGCAAAAAGCTGAGACTGAAACGTGGAAATTTTGTTTAGAAACTTCCTAATTCTCGGCTTCAAACTACTTCAAATGCTTTTATAACAAAGGTGATGTGTCACTTAACACCCACAAATTGTGTAAATTAATACGAGCCATTTTGTAGCATTTTAGAGAAATATTTTATGAGTTATGTGATATAATAACGCAATATTAAATATTTCTAACACTAAGTTACCTAATTATATTAGTCAAATATTTTTTTTTTTCAATTTTAATTGAGTATCTCTCAAATTTACTCTTCAAAGTTTTTTCGGCTTGCTTACAGAAACGTTGAACATTAAAAAAAAGAGTAAAAATTTCATTTTTAGACTTAGGTCAGTTTTTACTGGCAGTACAGCGAGGTGTTGCCAACAAATAGCTTCATGGACAGCTGTTTGGAGCCATTCGTTTGGCGGCTGTGAATGAAATGTATTGTTTGTGGACGTTTACGCTTCATCGGGTGCATTCACTATTTACAACTTTTAGGTACCGGCATACGTACATACTTCTTCTTTTGCTTTATCCTTATCTCTCTAAATGTAGAGTCGGCACAGTATGTTACTTTTTTAATACTACTCAAGTTTATTTTTGTTTGTTTGTACGTATACTAAACATATCTTATTATTCCTTACAGAGTAAAGGCTAGGCAACCTAGGGCCATTCGACACATAGGCTACTTACGTGTGACGATAGAAGGAATCTGCACTTAGGTAGATGGAAAAGGTAGGTAATAATATTAATGGCGGGTTGTTAGCTACATCGCATATCGACATGGATCTTAAAGATTTTTGCCTATTCCCTCGATTGTCTTTAACAATCTGTGCGCGAAAGATTCTGGTCATATATTCATAAATTACTCAACACAACTTATGGTACGAGTTTTTGAGTAAAATATTAACAAACAATCCATACTTTACTTCACAAAAAAATACAAGTCCTAATCTCAAAAACTAGGAAACGCGCAAAAAATGACATTATCGCTTAGCAATTTCTTCCAGGTAACCTCGCTATACTTATAGTATAGAAAAACGAAGATGAAACTTATCGTAAAAATAACATTTTTGAAGAATAGGGTTTTGTAGAATATTTTTTCTAAACCTGTATGAAGGAACACGAAACATTCCTTTTCTTTGCGATAAACCTACATCCTTCCAAAATACCATTTAAGGAGGCGTCTTACCTTAATGTGGCAACAGACTATAAATCGCACAGTCCATAAGTATGAAACTCCAGCCATTCAAATCCCAATATTAGTTAGGATTCCAGTGCAAGTTCTAGCACGACTGCAGCGTAACACCTGATTGATAATTTATTTCACACGAAAGTATATATTACACTGGTCGAGTTGACTAAGAGAACTCAGTTATCATTTATTTAATTACAAATTAATTAAAAAAATATTTTTGTAACTATTTATGCACTATTAAAATCTATGCATATAATGTTTCACAACTCATTTTGATAAAAATTCTATGGGACCACCCTTTAACACAAATAAAAAAAATATTGGTCCGGTCATTTTCTAATAATCTGTTCATAAATAATCTGCACATAAATAAAAAAAAAGATTGCGACGAATTTATTCATAACGTCGGTTAAATAAAAAAAATACTCACAAAAAATACACAGTCACAAAATAAGAGTGGTGAGAGAATGAGAGAGAAGAAAGATATCGTATTCGTATTGCAAGGAAATATCAAAAATTCAAGTGTAACGTAGGGTAAAAGGAGAAAATGCACCGCAGACTTTTCCACCAAGATGTAATTTCAAACCTTCCGGTTAAAGTATCCACGAGAGTTCTTTACACCGGTCACTCTTTCGTTTTGCTAGGATAGGTAGTCAATCCTCGAGGAGAGGACGAGTTACAAACTCTGCGCCACCTTATAAAATACTAAGGAGTTCTTATGACTTTAACTTCCTTATTCAGTTGGACTAATGTGAACTCCGCAAACTGCAAAGTTGAATATATTCCTTTGTTTCTAAAACTTGCAGTTTCCAACTCGATTCTGCTTGTAATCGATGCTTTTGAATGCACTGCGTTGAAAATATATAATGAAGTGCGGTTTTGCCACGAGAATAATAAACAGAATGGTAGAAAGGATGATATCTCCTTTAAACTTTTAACTTCTTCCTATACTAGAAGAGATATGTGAGTAATTCTGAACGAAGCAAAATTCGTCAAAGTTAATGAAGTTTTTTGTCATTGTCTTGCATACTATACATAACATACTTATAGTAAACAACAATAAGCAGTACACATAAAGTGAGATCAGTCAAGAAAAATAAATACTTCTTCGGCTTTGGGAATCCTTGGGGTATAGGCCTATGTCCAGCAGTGGACTTTCTGTGGCTGATATGATCAGGACGATGACAATGTTATGACTTTCCACCAGATTATCAGTTACTGCCACTCTATCACTCACCACTCATTCTGTACCTTTTCTAATAATTTCAAGTCTCAAAAACTTTTGTTTATTGGAGAATGTTTTTTATAGTCATTTTTGTTATTATTTATTATAAAGGCCTATTTAGACGATGCAAGTTTCTTGCCCGGTGCATACTATTCCCTATCTGGGATAAGTCCGCCTTTGCACTGTGCTTTTTCTCTTAAATTGTATTTTTGTACTTATGTGTGTTCAATAAAGTTTTTAAAAACAAACAAACCATTTTACTGAAGCAATATATATCTTTCAAGATCTAAACGAAACACTTGTTTGTTTGTTTGTAAAATCTTTATTGTACATAAATACAGGCCAAAAATAAAGGTTAGAATAAGAGAAAAGTGCAAAAGTGGACTTATACCAGATAGGGATCTCTTCCAGACCACGTCAGCCATACAAATTGCTTCAAAAAAATGGTATGCAACAGGCAAGAAACTGGCACCGTCTAAACAGGGCTTAAAATTAAATATACCGAATGATATTTGTCACTCAATATGTCCATTACTACATGATCTATTGCTAAAATCAAACAACGAAAATACCAATGTAGACGCATGAAAAGAAAATGCTAAATAAAATTACAGTATTGTACAGATTGTTGACATTTTGCTTACATTTTCCCTATACAAAAGACAATATTAAATGCCTCTTCGTTTCACGAAGACAGTATTCAAACTCCGATTTCTTTTCAAGCCGACATTTGGCAGACACGTTTTAAGCGCTTTCAGCCACAGAGATATAATTGCTTAGAGGCGCCAATGGATAAATATATATTTTTAAAGTACTTATTTATGTATTTAATGTAGCCGTACTTATATGTAGGTACTTACTCATATTAAACTAATGTTGCCAAAAAATGTTAATGAACACATTAAACAGATTAGGTAGTGACTAGTAAATATGGTTCAGACTATGCTAGTGACGAGACTAGGATAAGTGTAATGTAAAGAAAATGTTTATATTTGTAAGTCAGACTTGAAGTACTGAATCAGTACTTGGTGCGAAAGTATTCGTTATTAAACTAAATTATTTTACAAGTTTTGCTATAAACCAGATTTATATCTACTTTCCAAAATGGTCATGCAGGTACTTATAAACAACGACCAATAAAAGTATTTAACAACTATCGAAAAAATTACTAATTTCAAAATGTCTCTACCTAAATACTTCAATCCTCCCGGTATGTATTTGAGGTATTTTTGACATTCACGCACAATTTAACTTGTAACGTAATAAAATACCCATTAATTTTGGAGATGCCCATTTTCCGTTTCGCTGAGCAAGACGTCAGGTTTTGCAGATTTTTCCGTGGATATTTTTGTCAGATTTGAATATGGAAAGAAGTTGTGGTTACGTTATGGGATAATATTTATGTAAAAGGCATAACTTATAATGACTTTGGGATTGTAACGATTTGCAATTAGAGAATGGCTACTAATTTATTTATTTAAAAAGAATATATATACGACCTATAGATACACGATATATATAAGACCTTTTATATATAAATATATATATATATATATATATATATATATATATATATATATATATATATATATATATATAATAGATCTTTACCTATGAAATTGACGTTTTGTATGAAAAAATTTAAACGATTTTTTTTTTCATGTATTTTTTTATTTGTAATAATCGAAGTATTCACCCATGCAATTAACGCATCTTTGCCAACGCAGTGGAAGTTTATTGATGCCCTTCTTAAAGAAATCAGCTGGACGGGAGGCAACAAATTCTTCAAAAGCATTTTGTACTGCCTCTCGGGTATTGAATTTTTTCCCGCCAAGAAGTTATCTAAATTCTGGAAAAAGTAGTAGTCTGTAGGCGCAAGGTCTGGTGAGTAGGGCGGATGACGGAGAGCTTCCAACCCCAGTTCTTGCAACTTAAGAGACCGTCTGCTGTGCAGTATGAGGTCGCGTTGTCGTGCAGGAGCAGCGGCGAGGAGCGATTGACCAATGCTGGTTGGAGATGTGCCAGCTTCTCCATCATTGTGTTCAGTTCTTCACAGTACACATCTGCAATAATGCTCACCTCGTTTGGTAAGAAGCTGTGATGAATCACACCGGCGCTAGGCCACCAAACAGTGACCATCACTTTTCTAGGGGTAAGTTTTCGTTTAGGGCATTTTTTAGGTGCTGAACCAGGATCCAACCAACTTGCTGAGCGCTTGCGGTTATCAAACAGAATCCATTTTTCATCGCAGGTAACAATGCGGTTCAAAATTCTTTTATTTGTGTGTATGTTGAGCAGTGCAAGGCACGTCTTGACGCGTACTTCGCGCTGGCGATCATTGAGTTCGTGGGGCACCCATTTGTCAAGCTTTTTTACCTTGCCAATTTGATGCAAATGGACCAATATTGTATTGACGCTAACGTCGAAAGCTGCTGCTAATTCAGCCGTAGATTGTGTATCATCAGCTTCCACAATCGCCTTTAATTCGTCATTGTCGACCAAAGTCTTCGGACGACCGCGAGGTTCATTTTTCAGGTCAAAATTTCTAGAACGGAAGCGAGCAAACCAATAACAGGTGGTGCATTAGTTTGTAGTGTTAGTTCCGTAAACGTCGTTGATGTTGCGTGCCGCTTGTGCCGCGTTGCTGCCACGACGGTACTCATATTCCATAATTACTCGAATTTTTAACTTACTGACGAAAAAGATTGAAATGCGATGAAAATGTAACACTAATCAAAAAACAAATGACTACTTTTGGAAAAAGAATTCCATGTTTTTAAAATAAAATTAATTTGAAATTAGAATTCTTAGCCAAACAAAAATTATTTTGATTTGAAATGGCCAGTACTGCAGAACGGCAATTTCATAGGTAAAGACCTATTATATACAACGTGGAAGGGTTACAGCCGTAATTAATCTAACCGCGGGCTATACAAGATCACTATAGTATAGTTAAATTAAAATAGAACACAAATAACCAAAAAAATGTCGACATTCCCATACAAATTGCCCGGGCGGCTGCACACTTTTGTATGGAAATGCCGTTTTTTTTTGTTTCGGCTATTATTTTAATTTCTTTATATATTACTATAGTGATCTAGTTAGTATATAGCCTCTGGTTCGATTTATTACGGATTTGTCCCTTCCCCGTTGCATATAAATACTTAATTAGCTTCAAAACGAAAACAAAAATAATACACAAATACACTACGTACTAATATTTACAAATAAAAAAGGCCCGGTAATTCTTTACCCTGCGGCAACGTGCCCAGAAGGCTGGCAGCATTGCCACGTTGTATTGGCAATGCTTATTTTCTGACCCAGATATAGGCCAACCTTCTGGTCACGGGAAACTTCAATAACTTTCCTTGAGATGCGTCGAATTTACAAGCTGATGGCCCCCACGGTCCCAAAGTTTCAACCCCAAACGGCTCAAACACTTGTATGTAGTAATTTCCGATACCTTCATATTTGCGAAGTTTGATGTTTTCAGCTGATGCAGGTGCTGAGCCCGCTTTGTTCCCTGTGGCTGAATGATGAAACGGCGCCAGTGTGTCAACGCAAGTAGCCGTATGGGACACGAGCGGCCGACCCATCTTCCAGGGCACAAGGGTCATTCCGTCAGGTCTCTTGCCATCATCCCGTGCCAGACCGCTTGGTTCTAAGACAGTCTGCAAATTGATGCTGGCAAGAGCTCGATAAATAATAATAGGATTTCAATTCAATTCAATTCAGTTCGTTTATTGCTTCCTTAATAATAATTTATACAGGTGTTAAATAAAAGATGTGTAACAATTAAGGACCCTGATGGGCGCTGCAATGTGAGAAGGGCTATATTTTATGTAGAATATTTCCTGTGTATTTCCTATAATTATTTCCTTTTCCGAGTATAGTATGTACCTATCTTTTGTGTTAATGGTTCCAAGCTTTATTTATTTTTTAATTAATTTATTATTACTTTAAACATCAATAAATATTTTACTGATTTTTCCTTTTTATAACACCTTTTTTTTTATAAAAAGCAAAACGACAGTTCCGCGTGGAAACCGCGTGTCTGTACATTTAATAAATTATCAATAAATGACTGTGGGTGATCTGATAAGAAAACAGAAGCCAAAATTCAAATTTCTTTCGTCTATCTGTATAGAAACGCTAATCTCGAATGCCGCGAGTACCAGCTTATTTGAAATTATTTAGAAAAACTCATATTTTTATTTTACCTTCATTTTTAACCCCCGAAAAAAAATAGGGGTGTCATAAATTTGACGCTAATGACTGTCGGTCTGTCTGTCTGTCTGTGACTTCGTAGCGCTCAAGCGGCTAGAGACCGATTTCAATGCGGTTTTTTTTACATGAAAGCAAGTTCCCTTGCGGTGGTTCTTAGTTTTAGCTATGTTTAATGAAAATTGGTTTGGCCATTTGAAAGTTATTGGGGGTTAACTCTTGGAAGTCGAGGTTTTCCCTAGCAAATCATAGATAGCGCTACGGGTACAAATTGAAATATGTAGTTTCGCTACTATCGCTAAATGACGTTCTAGACAGTCAGGTTTTTATTTTTATTTTCCTAGCAATTAAACTAAACTATACTATATATCGAGCGTTCTGTATGAGAGACGACTCCTTAAAATATTAATCTTATTTGCATTTCTCACTGAAGTAAATATTAATGGATTCTTTATGCCAAGACTATTTAGTTTTTTAATAACAATAACCAATCTTTATTTATATTCACATATTCCTGTTTGTACAATTATAAATAATAGAAACACAATTTTATAAAAAATAAAATCGTTTCTTTTGGTGGAAGCAGAATAATTATCCATCCTTTTGGTTCCTAAACTATGCGTGGCCTGTGTTGTAGGTAACCATTCATTGTATTACCATATTACTTATTCTATGTTGTGTCAAATACATCGAAATCATAATTTTTTAGAATTTTTATTATTTTCAATACAAATATGAAATTTACAATCATTTGATTTTTTTCTGTAAGTTACTACAGTTATTTTCCTATACAATGACCTTTTTAATTAAGTACAAAAAATTTAAGGGGTGATTCAGTCCATCACTTTAATATGAGCACAACTTTTCCCAATAAACGTACATCGAAATACGAAGAAAAATGTCTCAATATAACGTGATTACTTTGATTTGTTCTCATACAACTAGGGAAAATGAAAATTGTTTTTCAATTTACATATAACGGGAAAAGTTGTTTAAAACTATGGACTGAATCACCCCTTAAAATATTTGTACTAATTAGAAATTACATTGTATAGTTTAGGTAGATATGAGCTTCTGTAAAATAAATTCTTTTATAAATTGCGAAATTTTATTATTCTCATCGAGAAAATGGGCGAATTGTTCCACTTTAATATGAGCACTGTTGCTGGTATAAACCTAAATGATATATAGCGAAAAACACTCAAGAAAAGTACTTCTGCTGAAACTAATATCAGTGTTTGCCAAGCAGTCGCATTTCGAGAATTGGGGTGACTTGGTATATGGAAAAGACACAGTGTAATAGTAATAAAGTAGGTTTGCTTTATTACTCGAGCCTTTTAATGTACACATGTACTTTTATTTTACTAGGTATCTCTTTTTTCCCTTTTCATGTTTAATATTTAAAAAAAGATTATTCATTCTTTCTTACCAAAAATGTATATATTTTTATTATTATTATTAGATAATGTGATTTGAGGTGAAACATAAAATAGACACTGAAATATCAAATAGACCAAAAATAAAACATAAAATTTCAAGGACAATGAAAAACAAGGCTGTTGTAGATAATGATGTACAAAATGACTTACTGCGCCCATTCATACTGTGGTACCAACATTTTTCTTTGAGGCGGTGCCTTTGTTGTAAAAAAAGGGTTTTTGCGTTTCGAATACAGATTTTTGCTTCTGTAATTATATAAATATATTAACCTATACTGGTTTTTTCTAGTAAATCAATCAACCAGTTGTTTTATATAATTATGACTTTTTCGAAAAGCTCGTGAAATTTATTTTTTTAAGTGGCATCCCTAGTTTTACGGGCGTCTATGGGCTAAAGTAACCACTTACCATGGTGGGCTTGACTTGACTATTTTTCTACCAAAAATTTCGTAATTAACGTCATTCTAGAGGCAAAACAATCATTTCGTTAGTCCTTTTCACTACTTTAATAATTTTTCAAAACTAAAAACCGACTTCACCCCCAACACACCATACAACCGATTTTAATAAAATTACTATGGGACTACCTGGACAGTATACCCATACAAACAAAAAAATAATTTTCTAAATCGGTCCACGCGTCTTCGAGTAGTCAGTAAACATATATAAAAAAATAAATAAAGGATCGCGACGAATTGATAACCTCCTCCTTTTTTTGAAGTCGGTTAAAAATAGGTACTTCGAAAATAGGGACCAATGCTTGAAACTCCAAAAAAAATCGAAATTTTTACACAAGTGTTCGGCCGGCCCAGCAATTTGTAGGAAAATGTCGATTTTTTTCGAATTTCAAGCATTGGTGCCATAGGAAAAGTTGTTCATATTGACGGTCTGAGTTGCACCTACAAGGATCGGTCGGATCGGTCGGATCGGATAGGGTTTTCGTTACATATTGTATACGTGATAAGTTAACACTAAAATAAAATGACACAACCGCAACATGCTTCATCAAAAGATCACATAAAGTTTACATACATACATACATTTAGTTCTTAAAAATGCTAGTTTATTTATCATAATTAACAATAGCTAATATTATATATTAATGTACGGAATCAGCGGATTTCAATACAGGATGCGAGTGTAAACTGCAGATAAGGCTAATGCGAAGCCTGTGTTTGTTTAGTACGTCGCGTCTCCTCGATAACAGCGTGTATACACAGGTGATAGTTTCAGCAAGTTCAGCAGTTTCCTGTAGCTGTATCCGAGAAGTGGCAGTTTTTTTAGGGTTTTTAGGGTTTCGAACTCAAATCGTAAAATCAGGACCCTATTGTTAAGACTCCGCTGTCCTTCCGTCCGTCTGTCTGTGTCTCATGAACCGTAATAGATAGACAGTTGAAATTTTCACAGATGATTTATTTCTGTTGCCGCTATAACAACAGATACTAAAAACTGAAAATAATAAATATTTGTTATTAAGTAACAAATGTGTTTTTTTAGATAATAATGGCGGTTGGTTTTATCATCACAATTTTTTAAACGTCCAATGTTTTTTTAAAGTTCGAACATTACAAAAGTATGGGGTTGTAAAGTGTTCGCAAGTAATAGTCCGATGATTTGATTTATTTTCATAAACGCCTAACCAAATACGGATTTTTATCAATTGGGTAAGTTTATGTTAAGTAAGTACTATTAAGTGAAAAAAGCTATGCGAAATTCAGCTGAGAACGAAAGCATTACAATATGAATTCGAGAAAATGCTTTCCAAGCAGAGAATTCCGAATCATTCGGTCCGTTTTAAGAAAGTCGAAAAGACTTGAATAGTGGCAAATGAGGGACGTGGCTGCAGTTTTAAGGAAATACTGCAAAGGAGAAATTAGACTGCAAATCCAAGATTTTGTTTCACAGTAACATTGATACCGTAAACCGTGTAGGTAACTAACTGTAAATAAGAATATCACGTATAAAGGTTCCCTGGAAAACAAGCTCACTATGATTATTCGAATTAAACCTTGTCCGAAAACCGTTTTACGAACTTTTTAACCGACTTCTAAAAAGGAAGACATCAATTCGAATGTACAATAATAGAGTATGTTTTTTGATTTTTGTGTATATATTCCCCGATTACTCGTAAACGCCTGGACCAATTTAGAAAATCCTTTTTTTTTTAAGGGAATACTTGTCAGTTGGTGTGTTGTTTGGTGTAGAATTTTAGAAAAAAGATTTTTTTCCTACATTTCAGTTATTATTCTAGTATTCATCAGTAAAACCGCAGTTTGCCTGAATAGTGGCAAATGAAGCACGTGACTGCATTTTAAGGAAATTCAAAGGCGCCTTAATTCATAGTCTTTGGAAATGCAGGATTTACTTTTAATGAGTTTTCAACCGCAGCTTACTTTGTAAATTAATTGTGGAGTTCCCGGGTCAGCTTTGTACTGGTGAATAACTTTGTTCTATATTTCTGTTCTAATAAAATTGGAATTTAATATTAGGTCAGATTTCAATTTACAATTTATTTATTGCCAGAACCTACTTATACTATACAGGTCAATTGCCAAACTGGCAATTTAATAAAGCCAAAGTCAAAGTCAAAAATTTTATTCAATGTAGGATAAATTAATCTCTTTAAAGGTCATTTTTTAAAATATTATTTTAGTGCAATAGCTTCAAACTACTAGCGTTTCGGAACGACCACTGCTGGGAAGATTACGCCGAAAGAAACCCAGTTCAGTATTGGTCCCTACCCAGCCTGATAGGCTATGTTTTAGTTACAATACACATTAACACTTAAGCACTACATTACATTGTATTATACATCTAAGTAATACAATAAAAATTTGCAGTCACCTATTTCCAAGAATTTTGATCTGATAAATAGTCATTTACGTGATAGTAAGCATTTTTTAATAAATGATTTTTAATCATCTGTAGTGGAAGTGGTAAGAAACGGCATTTCGTGTTAAAATTTTGCCAATTTGTACACTTGTTCTCTAGACCTATTAGAGCGATTTAAGTCGCGAAGCCGGAAGTTCCGTCACTTAGGATTTGAAATGGCGCCCATTTTTAAAATGGCATCCAAATTTAGGGAGGCCGATTATACACTATTTAAAAGTTTTGATAGATTTTCGTAGTTGGGGTGTCATTTCCGGAAATATTGCGGGAGAGAATGACTTAAACAACCTTGATAAAGACTTGCTATGCCATATTAAGTATGCAGAAGAAAATTTGGAAGAAAATGGCTGAGAAAAGATAAAAACAGCTGAAAGTCACTTATTTATTCAAACGTAAATTTTATCAAAATCGATTGAGTAGTTTGGTGTTGAAGTTTTGAAAAATTATACACACCCACCTGTGCCGTGTAACTTTCAACCTAGAATAGGTCTGGACCACTCTTTCTCTTCCTGTGGATGTCGTCAGAGCCAATTAAAGAACTTAAAGAGTCCCCTTACCCTAGACAGAATCAGACTATCTCATACATAGCTTTTATTTTGAAATGGCATGTTTAATATAATAGTTAAATTTCATTTCAAAGATATTGCTTATATAAAGACATATAACTAGTTTCTTTTAAAAGAGAATATAGTGTGTCATATCATATTTGACCATCAGTATGGAAATCTTCTACACTCTCATATTTTCTTTCAAGTTTATATTTTACTGTCGAAAACTAGTTATGCATAGATTTATGTAATTACTTTAAAATTACAACAACATGCTGACATCTCACATGTCATTTCAAAATAAACGCTAGACTACGTTTGTATGGAAAAGTCTAGGGTATGTGGATTCCTAAAGCACAAACATTTAGTAACATCCTAATTTTTTTTTTAAATAAAATTATTGGTAGCAACGAAATTGCTACCTTCTCGATGACGTTGCCAATTTCGTCAGCTCCGTTGAAAAGTCGTGCATCGTAAACACAAGCTAATATTTAAAAGCCTGCTCAAGTGTTGTTTTTAGTATGACTCTAATATGGTGCAGGTGTCTAATACCCTGGTCTAGTAAACACGCCTATGCAATCACGAGGTTTCGCTTCGTCAATATAAACGACAATTTTGGGAGTGACGGACAGGAGTCATCTCGCGTGCGTGGGGCCATAAATCTTCATTAGAGGTCGGCTTACATGAGCTCACAACAGTACACCGAAATAACATTGGCCGAGTAACTGTTTTACAAAAAACCGTTCTTCATTGCTCCGTTCAAAAAATTACACTTCGACGAGTAACGGTTGGCCGAAAGCACTGCTTTTTCTTTAACGTCCCTACAATTTTTTCTTCACCGAGTATGTGTATTGTCTGTTACAATATTAGAAATAAAGGATGTAAGTAGGAGGAAAAGAGCAAGTTTGAATCATGACAATAGGCTGTGTGGTGGTTGGCAACCGATCACTAATTTGATACTTTTGATCTTTCTTTCCACTGTCGCGCTCACCATCACGTTTAGAGATTTTCTCGAGCCTTTGGATCTTCCTATCCGTTTGGGAGTCGATCGTTACACTACGTATGTAAAACCATGTTTTTTTTATGTTATAGGGCGGCAAACGCACAGTTGGGTCACCTCATGGTAAGTGATCACCGCTGCCCATGGACAACTGCAACACCAGGGGTGTAACAGAAGCGTTGCTGCTCTTTCAGGAAGATATAGATTCGTTTTTTGAAGGTTTCAATGTCGTATCTGTCCTGGAACACCGCTGCAGGAAATTGATTCCACAGTTCGGTCGTACGCGGTAAAAAGTTCTTTTTAAAACGTACGTATGTACGTATGTTAAAATATTTAGTCCTTAATTTTGACAAAACCTAAAAACTTTTTTGGCTTGTGTTCATTTTTTGTTGTTTTTGTGTGTTTATATTATTTTCCAGTCCCATGTGAGCCATCTACCATAAGCTCGGGTTAAGCGTCGACGTTGGTGTCAATCGAGCCTGATGGATGGAGCCTTCGGGCGCGCCCTGCACATTACTTAATGTGAACAATTTTTAACATATTCGCCCGTCTTAAGGACATGGGAGACATATTTTCCTTTGAGGTAATTTTCCTGTTCATAAAAAGTAATGAAGTATATGAAAGTGCATTTGCTTCATGGTTTATATTCCTGCTCAATAATAAAAAATAAAAAAGTATGCATTATCAATGAAGGTTTAGAGAGAGAGAAAGAATGTAATAGGGGCTAACAGTGGTCTTAAAAATGAACCCTAGATTTTTTCTTTCTTTCTATCTTTCTTTATAAAATATGGTTTATTTTATACTCTGATCAAATTATCTTCCACAGTAAGATACATCCTAGCACTTCAAAATTTCTTGCCTGTTTAGTAGAGAATCCAAAATACCGTTACGTATGCAACGGCCCTCAGGAAATTTATGAGTTTTCCAACTTGTGTTTTGTTTCGCGAATAGCACGGATTTTGAAATGAAGAAAGTTCACGAAAGTATGTTAGAGTTCAAAGTAAGTAATTGGAAATTGTTGAAAATTAATTTAATTTCTACCATAAATGTTTGCATATTTCGGAAATTCAGAAATTGTGTTGTGGGTTTATTGTGAAAGTATTTTTAAGATATTATTCCACCATTTCTATTTTAAGAAGTATGTACTTACCTGATTTATGATTTACTAGCTGCGCCTGCGGGTTCCGCTCCTCTAGGAATTTCGGGATAAAAACTTTCTAATGTCCTTCCCTGAGTCTTTAATATACCCAAACCAAATTTTATCTAAATAGGTTCAGTGGTTGAAACGTGAGGAGGTAACAAATTAAAAAATATTTGAACTCACATCAGTTGGGATTGAGATTGGGTTAAGTAAAAATAATATATCTAAAAAAATGAGTTTTCCCACATCGTAGCTAAGAACAGCTCTCCATAAAATTACTTTTTTACCAAAGAAAACTTAAACAAAACTACTTTATCCCCTTAGGAGCTACGACATACTTTTTCTTTTTGCATCGGGTATTTTTTTCAAAACCATAATCAAGTCATAGATGTTATCTCGACAGTAGAATACGTCTTCCATCCTACTTTTAGCCTCCCAAAATACTAGCGATAGGCAAATAGCAAAAGATGGTCCATGGATTGTGGTTCACTATGCACTACATAATTATTAGATTTAAGTACCAAACTATTGAATAAATTTTATTAAAACTTCAATAAGATCAATCCATTTAAACAAAAAGTTTATTCGGTATGTATAGGTAGGTAAACATAAAAAAAGACAACCAGAATAACCTTTTTTACGTCGGTTGAAAATGGAATCAGTGCAAAATTATATTGCATTTTGAGCAGATGTTTATTTAGTGTACGTAAACTGTTAGATATGGGATAAGGAATGTTTTAATCAGTAAATACAACAACATAGGTACCTTCTTTGGCACAAAACACATGCACACATATACCAATATATAGCTCGTGACATTCTCGTTAACTCAGTTACCGAGTTACCTGTCACAACGCTCTAAGTGTGTTCAAGTAATTGAGTTAGTCGGATTTCCATGTGTATACGCGGCCTTATTATCATTGCCGAGTTAACTTGAGATAAATATATCTATACCTACCTAGGAACTTTGAATTTACGACATTTGATGTTACACTTTCGCGACATCTATAATATTTTTTTAAAACTAATGGTTGCTCATCAGACGAAGGATTGATCAGTTTCAGATTTGAATGGGGGCCACATGTGGCAAAAAAATGTCCCAAGCTTCTCCGTGCTTTGGAAGGCACCTTAAGCAATTGGTTCTGAGTGTCATCATTTTATATAAATCTTTTGAAACGTGACATCTGTAGTTGGTTACTTACACCCACAGAAAACAAATAATGTACGTATACAATACGAATATACCTAATTTTTTTGATTATAAATAAACAATTGCTGATTTCTCTAATTTTCTTCTGATTTATTTGTGGAAGTCCAGGGAAGGTTTATACGGTGAAAATATGGCACTTAAATAACAACTTCTTCCT
Organism: Acrobasis suavella; assembly: GCA_943193695.1. NCBI lineage: Eukaryota > Metazoa > Arthropoda > Insecta > Lepidoptera > Pyralidae > Acrobasis > Acrobasis suavella. The sequence goes on from OW971943.1 coordinate 5,666,549, forward strand.
TTTGACCGTATTCGTAATCGCGCAACTCGTATAATCGACGATGTGACTCACGTCGGCCATCTTGATCCTCTCTTCGTAGGGATGTTGCATCCTTGTGCATTTTTTATCGCATTTATCATGGGGAATGCTCTGAAGAATTGTTCGACTTAATACCTGCTGCAAAATTTCACCACCGCACCACCCGCCTGAAATTAAAATTTCATCCACACCACTTGAATAGTTGGCAATCAACCACCGTACGTTTTAAAAGGAACTTTTAACCACGTACGACCGAACTGTGGAATCAACTTCCTGCAGCAGTATTCCCGGACCGATCCGATATTGAAATCTTCAAAAAACGAGTCTATATCTTCCTGAAAGGCTGGCAACGCTTCTGTTACACCCCTGGTGTTGCAGTTTTTTATGGGCAGCGGTGATCACTTACCATCAGGTGACCCGCTTATTCGTTTCCTGCCCGATAACATAAAAAAAAAATGGAAAATTTACGGGAACGGGCGGACCGAAGTTTTTCGGGATAGCTGGTAACCAATATTACATTTTATATATTATGGTTTCCTGAATATGACAAAAACATTTATATAATTTTTCAAAACTAAAAAGCGACTTCACCCCCAAACTACTTATTCTTATACCTACCCTTTCAAACAAATAAAGGATTTTCCAAATCGGTCCAGGAATCTTTGAAAAATCGGTAAACAAACATAAAAAAAGAACGCAACTTATTAATAACGTCCTCCTTTTTGAAAGTATGTTAAAAATAAGCAAATTTATTAAACACAATTTTAATGCGTGTCCAAGTCAAGTTTCAATCGAACAAGTGCCCTCAAAACTAGATCACTAAAATCACAAACAAAAGCATGTCCACCGAGCGAGAGTCCAAACTTGCCTCGAAAGTAATCAAACTATGTAATTGTCCACTCCGCAAGTGGGTATACTTTGCATCATTGATTGGGGCAACTTTGATTAATTTACCTCTAGGGACTCCGGTTTGACTTGGACCCGTTTCACCAACGTCAAGTGTTCTAAGATTGTGTTTGAGTATCGACACCTATCACTTATTTGCTGTGGGTTCGGTCGGTTAATTAACTGATTCGATAACTTGTATATTACTTGATTCCCGTATTTGCTTAATATTTGAGTGAGTGAGCGAATTTCCGAATCTTCTTAAACAATCTGGCGTTTGTATGTGTATGTTTTTTCGATTTTAACTCGAATAACTATTATTGAAGTTTAAATTTTTTAACCATGTAGAAAGATAAAGCCAACAGAATTATTAAATTAGAAAATTAGTTAAATCTTGAATACAGAAGATTCAGAGATATGGGGTTCGTGAGTTCCCAGTTTGAGGTGAAGTTCTAATAACTTTATCATGAAAATCGTACAAGTTCGTATTTACATACTAACAACTAAATGCAAAAATAAGTACTTTTAAACTGGCGTAACGGAAACTTAAGTTTCTATGTATTTGTAATGATTACTCAATCTTTTAAAATTTGTAAGGAACCTCTTGCTGTACTTTAGAGCAAATCATGGCTCCTAAAATTTATTTTCTTAAAAATTCTAAATTTATATTCATAAAAATTAAAAATGAAAGCATTCCTAAACAATGTTTTCATGACAATATAATATAATGATATCATTTATCTAGTTTCAAAGATTCAAATAATTATTCAGGAATTAGACCTTTACAGGCACTTTTACACGTCAATAAGTATAATTTAAGTTACGTGTAAAGTATATTGAAATTTAATTTATTTTTAAAGATAAACTACCGATACCAGTGCTTCGTAACGACCACTGCTGAGCAGAAACGCCGAAAGAAAGTCATTTTCACAGTATTATTATTGTCATTTAATTAATAAATACTTATAATATAATACAATGTTCTACCGTTTTCATGTTATTCCTGCCAACTTCACAAATAACAAACTATATTTTTTACAGATACACTGATTTTTCGTTATGTCACCTGTCGATCATACTGAAATGCTGAAAATTGTATTTACACTTTCCAATATTCACTTGAACGTATTTAGGGATTCGATTGCCCCAAAGAGATTCCATAATCTCAACAAGTTTATTTGACAGGCAAATTAAAAAAAACCCGACCTTTGAACCGCTAAACCGATTTCCATCAAACAAAGCTAAGAACCACCGCAAGAAAAATTTCTTTTCCATAAAAAAATGCATTGAAATCAAGACAGACACATAAACAGACAGATAGACATTGGCGTCGAACTTCTAACACCCCTCTTTTTCTCGGGGGTTAAAGATAGGATAGATATTAAGTGCAGCAATAGGTAGACAATTGCAATGTTTACATTATCTTCGTATTCAGCCTTTATTCACCCATTTTTGGGTATAGGCCTCCTTATAGTGTTTCTATTCGACCCGGTCTTCTGCAGTCTGCATTCAGGTCCCAACAAATGTCATCAGTCCAGCGCATTGGTGGCTTCTAGATTCCTTTGTCCTGCCAGTTCCTTGTCCGCTGCCATAGCTTGGCCTAGCAGAACCGCTGAGAATCGAGGGCCTTGTTTATCTTTAATTTTTTACGAAAGAACTCGCGAAGCCTCTCATTGGGAGTTGGTGAATCAACACTTTTGAAAGGGTTTATGGTAGCCAATTTTTTGCGTTAGATAACCACCTCCTGATTCTCAGCGTTGACTGTTTTACGGTTGACCCTCCTCCATCGTCATCCAGGCAAGGGACCAGCAACTAGACTTATTTCTATTGCCGTTCATCAAAAATACGATATTTTCAATAAATATGAAGTATGAAAAATAGTATGGAACCCTTTCTATTCCCGTTCGATTCGTACTTGACCAGTTTTATTTTTATTTAGTTCAGGAAGGGTTCAGGTTGTTATGCTGTCAATTTTGACAGCCGTACTCTGAATAAACCTGTAGCAATCCAACCGATTCGATTTAAAATTTGTTACTTTACTTCTTTTGTTGTTTCTGATCACTGTAACTAATTTTTAAGAGTTTTAAATTATTCGCTTAAATTTGGTCAAAAATTTATCGAAGAGCTAATATTTTATGCAATCCCACCTTTAAGGCCTTCCTTATTTAAATCATGAGATGCTTTTCATTTTAAATCGACCTTGAATAAACGCGTATGATAGTACTCGCCGCCGAATTGAAAACCTCTTTATCTGTCACTTGAAAATCAATACGGAGAAACTCCTAGACATTCTAATAAGTCACTCCGTCTTGTCTCCGTGTCGATTCTTATTCCGGCAGCGTTGCTACAAGCGAGCTAATATCACCGAGGGTACGTGTAATACGATGCTAGTTTAGGGGTGAGGACACGTGGGGAAACTTGCAATGCAACAGAGGAATTTCAGGGAAACATTCAGAGGATACAAACATGGTTACGGTACAGGTCAAAAAAAATAAATTGTAAATATTTTGACGTCTCAAATCAAAAACAGCTCGACAGACCACGACCCCATTTTTAATTTCTTTTTTCGTGATTGGTTGGTCAGGACACATTCAGTTGATGATCTTATGCAAATTCTCCATGTAATAAAATTATATAGCGAACACAACAAATATTTAAAGGTCCCCCAATCCTCCCAAACAAGTTGATCGATCATCTGAAATGAGTGACTATGGTAAATATTACTCCGAAAATGAAATATAAATCTTGGATTAAGAAAAGAGCGCTTGGAAAGAATAAAAAAACAAATAAATGTATTCGGATAAATCACAGAGATTGAGCTAGCCCCAAAGTAAGTTCGAGACTTGTGTTATAGGATACTAATTCAATTTTATAGCAAATACATATATAGATACACATCCAAGACCCAGGTCAATCTGAAAAAGATTATTTTCTATCTTGCCCTGACCAGGGATCGAACCCGGAACCTCCAAAGTTACAGCCTAGCATGATGAATACTAGGCCACATAGGTCGTAAGAACAAATTCTGAAAACAGAAAAGTTATAGATACGTGTTAGATTTTCCTCCAGACGCAGAGAAAAGTATTTTTTTATACCTACGTATTTAAAAGCAGCATGTTAGTGGCAACCTTAAAGATGAGTCTGTTGGCTCAAACTTATCCCGGATGAGACAAAACTCAAAGAAAATATATTTTTTACCCCAACTCGCGTCGTAGAAGTTCCGAGGAGACCATTAGCTGAGGGCAGGCGTGCGTTGAAAAAGTTGCTAATGTCCAAGTTTCAGCTTCAAATACAATTTCTCGATGCGTCACAAGCCGTGTAAAGATGGATGGAAAGAGATTTTATATTGAATAAAAATTCTAAATAACAAAATATATAAAAATTATTTTATTGGTAAATATATTTAGTCTATGATACTATATAGCTTTAGTTTCACAGAATCTATCTATAGATAGATTCTGTGAAACTAAAGATATATAGTATCATAGACTAAATTGAAGGAGTTCACACTTGTCGCTATAAATACTATAGTATTTATAGCGACAAGTGTGAACTCCTTCAACTTATCATAAAAGGCAAGATCCAAGGCATAACGAGGCCGGGACAAAGGAGAACATCGTGGCTGAAAAATCTACGTCAATGTTCCGAGCAGTCGTCTCATAAGTGCCGATTGCAATGATGATTGCCGACCTTCGTTGAAGATGGCTGGAAGAAGAAGAAAATACTATAGTAAGGATAATATCCGATGTGCTTGTTGAGACAACACAGACATCTTTGGCGGTACCAAAGATACCCCAAAAACTAAACTCAAATTGTGACAAAAGTTTCCACCCTCAACATTCGACATTTCAACTGCTCCCAGGTAGAATCTTCCCTGAGCACTCTGGAAATCCTTAAATAGGCCGAAGCTGGTCTGATACTGGAAGATGCCGAGAAAGTCAAGCCAAATTGGGGTTACTCTAGGAACAGCTTAATAGACTGTGGAGTTCCTCAGTTCATGGACCACCTAATGTCATGTCCCGACTCCCTGCACAAAGGCTCGATCAATTTATTTATTGCTTTTCACATTATACATGTATTTGTTTACACTACACAGACACTTTTTAAAGTAGTAGGTACAACATGAACACTGATAGGGCATTGCAACATAAAACAAAGGAACGGCATCCGGACTTTTTATTAGTTTATATTAATCCTTCAAGCACATAAATCGCAGACATAATTGAATTCAATTGTTCTTTTGACCCGATCGGGCCAATAGGTGCTTGAAGAGTTAATGCTAACATCATTATGTGCAAAATGTTATTTCTTTTTATTGATGTCTTAAATTATTATTTATTTGTCAATTTTTTATTTCGTTTAATAATTTTAAATATTCGTAAATTTCCGTTAAGACCAACGACTAGACGATCATCGTAGTAAATTTTGGTCGACACAAATTTAATTTTAGCCACTTTCGACTCCGTAAAAAGAAGAAGATACAGATACATTTTCACGTCTTCCATCCCTGACGAGGTAGACAGAGCCCAGGGCCGTACGAATTTTAGGCCACGCTAAGAGAAAGAAGATGCCCGATGAATTATTAATCATAATGAAAGTGCAATTCTTGTTAGTAGAGCTCTTTCAATTACACTCTTTTCCTTTTTTTTTATAAATGAGTCATTCCTGAGACTATGCATCTCTTTCTATTTTGAATTTAACTAGGCATCTTTAAAAGTAATAAAGGAATATTCCGCCTCCATGATACGCAACACAGCTTTCAGCGATGTTGATTGGAAATGAAACGCTGTAGAATGTTTTAGGATATTAGGTTGAGTTTGATAACGAGTTGGGTAGTTACATTTATTTAGATACTTAGTTTTAAGTGTTATATTTATTTACCTAAGATTCAAGAACTAAATAAATAAATATATAGAGACAAAATACACTGATTGAGCTAGCCCCAAAGTAAGTTCGAGACTTGTGTTATGGGATACTAACTCAACGATACAATATTTTATAACATATACATATATAGATACACATCCAAGACCTAGGACAATTTGAAAAAGACCATTTTCCAACTTGCCCTGACCGGGGATAGAACCCAGGACCTCAGGGTGGCGGACTAGCATGGTGACCACTACGCCACGGAGGTCGCATATCTAAAATAACATGACAAATATAATACTTATTATTAGTACCTTAAAAAAATATCATTTGTTGTTAAAAATTAAAAGTAACAACTAACATGTAACTTTTCTTAGAACAGATACCATATCTCTTAAAGAAAAGTTATATGTTAATTATTTACAAATACTTATATACTAAAATTAAGCTACATTGATTGCACACAGTAAATTCGCGAACATTATGTCACATTTTACATGTTTATTTTAAAATCTCACAAAATAATATTGAGTGAAGTTGAAAATATGTTATTTAGAGGAAGTAGGAGTATGTTTTCGACAGTCCAATACAGCGGATATATTGCTGGCGTGTCACTCTTGATTTGTCCGCGTCGTCGCAAATTGTTCAAGTTTGAAAATACGCTCAGCGAAATATGTTGCAGTAAAAATAAACAAATTTATTTTCTGCCTGTAGATACGAACAAAGTTGAACTTTGTTTTGTTTTTTTTTTGTCAATAAATCTTTATACTTTTTGCAGAAGAAAAAGCCAGAGGTTCTCATTCCTTCGGAGACATAGCTGTTCACATGACTGAACGTCAAAATATTTCGTTTGCCTTTGTGCTAATTAATACGAGAGTCATAATGCATAATAGACATAAAATATTACTGTTAGAAAGAACGATTCTTATATGCATCGTTTACACGTCGACCAAAGGCGATGGAGATTGGCCTTTATAATTTGCCCATCACACTTTGTTTTGTAGTATATATATATATATATATATATATATATATATATATATATAGTAATAACTAAATCAGTGTATGTTTTTAAAATAAAATAAATAAATATATGGGGACAATTAACACTGATTTAGCTAGCCCCAAAGTAAGTTCGAGGCTTGTGTCATTGGATTCTAACTCAACGACACTATAATATATTATAACAAATACATTCACAGATAAAAACCCAAGACCCTGGACAATTTGAAAAAGGCCATTTTCTAACTTGGCCTGACCGGGGCTCGAACCAGGATCCCTGGGTTGCGGACTGGCATGGTGATATTACATAAGTAGGATAATAAGAATCTTTAATTCCTACTACTATGTCTTTTTTCTCTTATAGCTTATAAAAATAGCTGGAAAACAAATGAGTTACCTAGTATTTCAAGTATTGGTATATTTAAATATTATCCATAAAAATATATCGAAACCATTTCAATGAAATAACAAATCAATATATATATACATAAAACGTTCCAGTCATTCAAGCTCACGCTAAGCCGTCGTTTCAGGAAACCGATCGGATGTAATTGCTTCTCTCAATGTAGCAATCCAATTATTTTTCTAAACCCTAAAAAGATTTACCCAATATTGCTGGGCCAAAGTTTCCCTCATCGGAAAACGATATTGTGTGCGGGACAGTGGGTGTGTCCGCTCGTATTTTATGAGTGGAGTGAGTTAAACTGCATGGTAGTTCTTTATTAATATTCGGTTGTATAATTTAATAAGTAAGTAAATACAAACTAAATAAACATCGTCAATACTATAATACTGTAGACGACATTTGCCTTTTATTTCTTGCAAGTATGGCGAATGATTTTCCTTATGTTTAAATTCGTCAAATAGCTAAGGCCCTTAAAATATTATACCAAAGGATTAGACATGCAATTATACCTAAAATATTATCTTCCTTTAACTAGCAGTGTCACAGGTCAACGTTTATAAGAATTGCTTACAAATGAAATTCTTGTAAAAGTAATTACACACTTTTAATGAAGACTGCTTTCTAAGGATGCTGAGATAAATGGCTCAATGTGTAAAATAAATGGCTTAATGTGCCTTTTTTTGTTCCTGAATGTGATAAATATGTTATCATATGCATGTGTTTGTACATTCATAGTTTACTTTTAGATCAAATAATTCGAGTAGACATACCCGCAGCAGTTGACTTACGTTGAGAGGGTTGTTGGAAATATCGCCACAGTTAATTGGAATAATTTTGTAGTATTTCGAATTGATATGACGGTCCGCACTTTTTCCCTTAGCTTTTTGTTTTGTGAAAAATTGTAAATTTCGTTTCTAGAAACAACCGACACTTAAATGCACGTGTGGTAATTTTTGACCTAGCCTGCAACTTGTTTCTATAACTCTTGTGTTTAAGGCCAAGAGGCCAAGATTACAGAAAAGAATAATCGATTTGTATGTTCTACATACACCTCCATACCCATACTTCATCATCTCAGCCCTTCTTCTGCCCACTACTGAGCATCAGCATCTGCGCCACCAATCTCGGTTCTGTGCTGCTCGCATCCAGGTGGGACATATATCCATACTTAATATAAAATGAAGTGCCTTGACGCTCAGGTCTGTATTGTATCAGTCTGAATTCGATAACCTCTGAAATTACTGGGCCGATTTTGGTGAGGTTTTCACTAATGTTAACATTTCACATTTAACAACTTTGACCTTTGTCTCCCCGAACGTGTTTAAATATCAAACTTAATTGGATACATTTTCTGAAGAGGTAAAAGGTTTACAGGTGGTCCGGAATTTGCAATAAGGCCTCTTTAGCCCGACAGCCATTGTCCCGAGTTCCTTGCGTTTTCCAAGTACTATCAGCTAAGAATTTTGCTGACCGCGCTACTGAAAATCCAACTCAAGGTATTAACTTAACCAGCTCATAAATAAGTCAGACTATCCAAGGCTGTACTAAAGCAAACTGTAATTACAAAACCTGAAATGCTTTCCATGAAATACAAGTTTTTACTTCGAAAAGGAACGAATTGTAGAATTAGTCTTGTCCCCGTAACTTGTGAGAAGGGACTTCGTTCCAATAAAAAGACGCGTACTTACATAATTATACTATCACGTATTTATCCCGGAGTAGATACAGCAATCTTCTTTACAGGGTGGCCAAAGAGTCGTTGTATTATGAGTCGATAATGTATCAATACTACAAAAATTGTATTGCAGCTCTTGGTATCAAACTTAACGAGCAATGATTTTTTTTCCGTAAATTTTAAAGCGTTACAAAAAATTACTTCTCACTTTAAGAGCACTTATTTGCAATGAAGTTATGGCCATGCTGGGGAAAGATTTTTTGTTGGAAATTACCTCCTTTATCTCCCTGTTTCGTTTGATCCACGACTTTTTGGCCACCCTATAGAAGATTGCTGTATCTACTCAATATATATATAAAAGCGAAAATCACTTACTCACTCACTCACTTATCACAAAATCTCAAAAACTACTTATCCAATAAAGATAAAATTTTGCAGGAAGGTAGATTGTGACTAGGAAACGTCCGCTAAGAAAGGATTTTTGGAAATTCCATCCCTAAGGGGGTGAAATAGGGGTTGCCAGTTTGTATGAATCTTCGTAATTGTTAAAGTGAGACACATGAAATTTTTAGTTAATTTTAGTAGTTAGTAGAAAATAATAAGGCATTTATTAGATTTTGAAAATTACATCCCTATAGGGGCGAAATAGAGGTCACCTTCGTCATTTTTGAAGCGAGACACATGACATTTTTGAATTAGTGGTTAGTAAAAAATAATAATCCTTTAATAGGATTTAAAAATTGCATCCCCGGAAGTGCATTAGGGGAGCTAGAGCGGGAGCGGGAACGGGAACGGGAACGGGAACGGGAACGGGAACGGGAACGGGAACGGGAGCGGGAACGGGAACGGGAACGGGAACGGGAACGGGAGCGGGAACGGGAACGGGAACGGGAGCGGGAACGGGAACGGGAACGGGAGCGGGAACGGGAACGGGAACGGGAACGGGAACGGGAGCGGGAACGGGAACAAGCAATTCAAACATTTTAAATTTTTAACATATAAATTTATATGTTTACTAGCTGACCCGGCAAACGTTGTTTTGCCAAAATTGAGGATTGTATGTATTTTTGTATGTTGTATCATAAAAAAATAGAAATTAAAAATTTTGTCTAAAAAATAAAAAATAAAAATTTGGGGTGGACTACCCCTAACATTTAGGGGGATGAAAAATAGATGTTGGCCGATTCTCATAGATACCGGATAAGCACAAAAAATTTCATCAAAATCGGTCAAGCCGTTTCGGAGGAGTATGGCAACTAAAACTGTGACACGAGAATTTTATATATTAGATGACTTCTACGCGGACGAAGTCGCGGGTTATATAATAGTATATATTTCGATTTATTATTCCGATTTCTCTGAGATAACGGTACAATATGTATGGCACTCTTTGCGTTGCAGGGAACCATGTCCTACGCAACGCAAGGGTTACAAAAACCACTTACTATCGGATAGCCCTTATTTGCTTTTTCTGTATAAAAATAACATGGATTTCTAGTTCACTCGTCAATGTTTCTGTTTCTATTTTCCACCTAAAACATAAAAATGTTTATTTGAAAGTGAGAAAGAAAAACCAGTCGACTGTACATGTTCCACAGTAGCGACACTGAATTTTTAACACACATTATTCTTTCGTACATTTTCTGAGTCGCCTAGTGCATACGTTGTTTTCTTAATAACCTCGCGTTGTGTGCTTAGTAACAATTCAGGTACAAAAGGATACCCAGGGAATAGAACAATCTTCATTTTACATCGACCAAGTGTATTTTGTTAGTGACGCTAAATGGAATATTTTTAAAACTCTTAAATCAAAGGAGTAAAGGCTGATTTATCACATGTACATTGATACAGTTGCTGGCGCCAGCGTCACTGGATTCCGGCGCCGGATCAGCGCAGTTTCAATCCAGTATCCAGCACTGGATCGAAAAAGACCGGCCGCCTCTTTTTCGATCCAGTGACCGCAGCCCATGCCAGTGGCACTGGATCCGCATAATCAGTACGTGCCAGTGAACGCCAGTCGCTAGCGTCTTATCGTAGTCACCGCAACAGAAAAGAAATGACTACTGAACGCGAGTAAACGACGCGATCCAGTGCCAGTGCCAGTGCAGCGCCGGAATCCAGTGATGCGGGAGGCAGCTACTGTGTTAATGTAAATCAGCCTTTATTACTTAACACATTCCGGGACACTTACTGTTGCTGGCAACATCAACGCACCAGCGACAACCAGACGGCGCCGCTCGCACGAACGTCAGAGCGGCGCACTTCACATCGATTTATGATGACCGATCGCGGCTGTCACAATCGACGACACTTGTCATCTGCGCTCCGAGCGAACAGCTGCGCGTGCGTTCTACATACTCCCCGCCTTGAAGTCTCTTCAACAGCTGATGATCAAGCATCCTGTACTTATTTGTGGTAAGCATAAGCTATCATATTTAATATTTGAATACTTACACAAAACCTGTTTGCATTCAGGCCCACAGCTTCTTTTGGCCACTGCCAGGCATAATTACTGGTCCTTAGCTGGAACCAGGCTAGCCAAACGAGTTGTACATACCTGTATAAAGTGCTGTAGGTTTAAGGGTAGGACTACACAACCAATCATGGGCAATCTTCCTGATAAACATGTACACTTAGAGTTCCCCTTCCTGGAAACAGGCTGCGATTATTGTGGACCTTTGTCTATCGTAGACCGAAAAGGTAGAGGTAGTCGTGTAGTCAAATGCTATATTTGTGTTTTTATCTGTTTAGCCACCAAGGCGCTGCATCTGGAGCTTGTCTCAGACCTAACTAAAGAGGCTTTTATTGCAGCTCTCAATAGGTTCATTTCGCGGCGCGGGAAGCCTCAAACGATCTTCTCGGACAATGGTACCACCTTCGTAGGTACTTTCAATGAGTTGTCAAAGCTTCTCAAAGATTCCACCTTATCATCAGACCTCACAAATCAAGGTATAAATTTCTCTTTTATCAGCGCGTACGCGCCGCATTTTGGGGGTTTATGGGAGAGTGGCGTAAAGTCTGTAAAGCACCATCTTAGGCGCGTTTTAGCTCTCACACACTTAAACTACGAGGAAATGTCGACTCTGCTTACACAGATTGAGGCTATACTCAACTCACGTCCTCTCACACCTATCTCTCAAGATCCTTCTGATCTTGCTCCGTTAACTCCTGCTCACTTTCTTATCGGTCGATCTCTGGTTTGTGTGCCACATCCGCAAATCACCGAGAGATCCGTCACCAGCCTTCAACGCTATCACCGCATAGAGCTTCTCAAGCAACATTTTTGGAATCGTTTCCACAACGAATACATTTTCTGGCTTCAGAGAAAGACAAAATGGCACCAAACACGAGGACAACTGGAGGAGGGCGCGATGGTGCTCATCAAGGACGCCTCGGCGCCGCCTCTCATGTGGCTGCTGGGCCGCGTGATCCGCGTGCTGCCGGGCCGCGACGGAGTGGTCCGAGTGGCCGACATCCGTACCCGCAAGGGGACGATATGCCGGGCCTTCAACACAATCGGCCCCATGCCCATCAGCTGTTGAAGACACTTCAAGGCAGGGAGTATGTTGCTGGCAACATCAACGCACCAGCGACAACCAGACGGCGCCGCTCGCACGAACGTCAGAGCGGCGCACTTCACATCGATTTATGATGACCGATCGCGGCTGTCACAATCGACGACACTTGTCATCTGCGCTCCGAGCGAACATCTGCGCGTGCGTTCCGTATTTTTATTGTCGGGCGACACGAATTTTGTACATTTATAAATTCCCAGTAATACAGTCCATTTCAAGTTAAACAATAGTTTCTATTAGCGCCGCAGTAGGGATCCCAGTAGCTACAGTTTACGGGCCCGCTCCGCAACACTTACAGATGTAGACATTATTCAATTGCTATTTCTACTGTGTTTGGCTGAGTGTCCTGGAATGTGTTAAATAAGTAAAAGGCGAAAATGCGAATCACATAAATAGGCGATGTGGCAGGAACCCTTCACTATTTTGATTCCTTCTTCTAACTTCTCTTCCAACATCGCGATGAAAGCGGCTTTTGGGTCTTATGAATCTGGGTTCTGTCTGCATAGAGCCACCATAGACTTATATCATGTGTACCTATTAATATTACTTAAAAAACCAAATTTTATACAACCACCTTAATTTATCTTGAAAAAATGCATTATAAGACGTCGAACTCTTGACTCATAACTTTACAATCAAAATGGCAATATCCCACCCCTTGCTAATGAAACTTAAAACGGCTACATCATCGGCGACAAAGGGGTTACTCCGCTTCATTACGCCAACTTAACGCTTCGTTAGAAATTTAAAAAGTTCGAGGGTTAAACTTCATCCCCTCCATTTTACCCCATTTCTAAATTAGATGGATTTCGTGGATCTGCACTAGTAGACTTGATTTGACAATCTGTCATTTTTAGATACTATACCTATGAAAAATTGGAGATCCATATATTCCTTGCTATGACACAGGCGTGATACTAATACGTATGTATGTAGTTACCGCATATCTTTCTCTGTTAGGTAGGTGTGTTGACCCTAGTACAAATATTCTATATATTACGGACATTGATGGAGAATATTGATAAAAATAGGATAATCTATTACAGGAGACAGCTTCTCTTTCCACACAATCCGCATATATCGTGAATTTGATCAAAGAAATAGGCTCCAAGCTCAAGGAATTATGTCAGAGGCAATGCAGCTAGTAACTTAAAACTACTTTAATGCTCTTTGCTACCACCAGGAATGATACTAAGTGTGGCCTTCAGCCGGTTTTATGGCTGGAGGTTACGTTTGCCCTGAAATTAATAAAGACGAGATTAGTATGTATGCATCTATGGAGCAATACTTACTAAAAAAATCTGCAAAATGTAGCTACAAACCTAAAAACACATAGATTTAGTGAATCCACAGTAAAAACTGCAACAAACAAAATTACCAAGAAATAAGCGCGCTAATACTCTTTCAGTTTCTCGCGAGCGGGTTAATTTTTCATACGAACACAGAATATAATCCAAACACGATGGAAAAAATATCACACAAATGCGCTTTGTGTTGAAAAGCGTTGCTGGAGATGCAAAGCTAATTGCAAAAAAAAATAAACAAGAATCAAGTGATGATAAATTACGAGATATATTCTTCTTTCAGGGCCATTTTTAACCCCCAAGGGGTGTTATAAGTTTGATGCTATTATCTGTCTGTCTGTTTGTGTTTGTCTGCGGCATCGTAGCGCTCGAATTGATGGATCAATTTCGATGCGTTTTTTTATACATGTAAGTATGTTCCTTGTGGTGGTTCTTAGCTATGTTTGATAAAAATCGGTTCAGCCGGTTAAAAGTTATTGGGGACTAAATTTCGGGCATTTTATAGATCGCGTGTCAAATAATCAAAATTATGCTATTTAGTTCCTCCGCCTATCACTAGATGGCGGTTACGTTTGAAACTGTTGAAAATCGGGCAAATCAACTTGTGCTGCAGTTATTAACCATCCCATCAATCTCAGTATTTTTTTTCATTGTTGCTTTGTGGTTACAGATAAGATTAGGGTGTGTATAGCTTTGTGTACATACTACTAAAGAAAAAATGAAAGTGTCGTCAAGAATGGCAAATCCGAATGCGCCTATCTGGCAGTCCAACACAATAAGGTAAGCGGTCTCATTCTAGGAGCGGTGGTGTAAGTTATGGACGAACTGATTGTAGCTACTGTAGTTTTCTAATAAAAAAGTAATATTTGACTAAATTTGATGGTAGTTTTAGATGCGGCAAGCAATTTCTTATTATTTTGATCTATTCTTCTACCTGTACCGTGCACTATTATGCTGAAATTGGCCTCTGGATTCCATACCAATTACCATAGTCTCTGTCTGCTTTCAAATTTTCATAATTTTCCCATTTCTACATGTAATCAAGTTCAGTATGAAACAAATCTAAACCGCTGTTTAGACCATATTACAGCTAACCAAACTAACAGCTAAAAAACTGGACCAGGCCTGTGTCAATCCCTGTTTAGGTATCGAAAATATACCTCTACATTATTCTTACTATGAGCGGGGCGATCGTACCAGAGGGTAAAATTCAGTTACATGAATCGTTTGTCACGAGTAATGAGAATGAGGTCTTTGTATTGATAAACGGAGAGGTGAAGAGTTCTGACGCGAGCTAAATAAAACCATAGCACTAATCAGATTAAGTAGTACTTCTTTGAATTTCTTTTCTGAGTAAGATTTCTGTACGTGAGTACTAGTACTTATTCTGAGACTGGACTAAACGCCTCTTATAATTAAAAGTGATTTGCCTATAAACAATACTCTGTTCATACGTGGGTGATCGCATCAGTTTTGTGTTAAATCGTTACTCGGCCAAGGTAATTTCGGTCTACTGTTGTGAGCTAGGGGTGATCGCTGTAAATTATATAATTTTTTGTGTAAGTGACGATACTGACCGTTTTCTGTTTGGTACCTTATTCATGACTAATTCGCATCCTTATATCATCCCTAGTCAAACGGGCATTACGAAATTTACATAAAACCCAAGGTACCATGTAATAATTAGGTTATTATTCTTTTATGTGTTCTAGACCGCAAATCTTATGATTTATACCACAGCAATCGCGGCCGGCTGGCGAACACTGATATTAGTTTTCTGTGTAAGCAATTTTCGTAAGTGTCCCTGTTATTCCCGTAATACTGGCCTCGATCCCGCACGTGGTTTTATATTGAAACGCAATAAAAAGGACGCGCTGAATCGGCTAATGTGATCTCGTAGCGTTATTTTATTAAATTCCATATTGTGGATTTAATCATTGTTGGTTAGAAAACATCAAAAAACTTATAAAAGAAATAGTAATAGCTTAATTTTGGTTGATAGACACCCTTGTCTTTGAGATAAATTGTAAAATAACTATACTTATATTAAAATACGAAGGACTCATTAGAATTCAAATAAAGAAAAATACGAAGCACATACTTGAAGAATGTAATACTAATGTAGGTAATGCAGCAAATATAATACAGGTATTTTTTATGCCAAAGTGTACCTAAATATAAATAAAACTCGTTAGATAATCTAGTTTTAGGTATTTTTAAGTGGGTATGATTTTTTTCTTAGCTGACTTCTACAAAAGGAGGAGTTTATCAATTCGACCCTTAGTTATGTTGTTTTTTTTTTGTTGTAGATATGTTATGCGATATCTTCGCCACTTGAGAATCGATTTTGATGATTCTATTTTATTTAAAAGCCTTTAGTACCAAGGTCCAATATTGATTTGGTGAAGATATTATGAAGAACTTTGGAGATATGGAGGAAACTCCCGAAAGAAAATGAAGTCGGTTGTTTTTTTGATAAAAATTTAATTATTCATCAAAGTATCGTATGTTTGTGGTCGTTCCGACCACTTCATGAAGTTTTGACCACATTATTTTTGTACGAAGGATGAGCCCAATAATAATTTTATATTCAAAATAATCCTTTATCTTTCCATGCTTGTCTGGGAGAAAAGAAAAAAAAAACGTTAAATGTACTAGCTGCTTCCCGTTATGGCACACATCGTATCTGCTATGTAGACGCCAATTTTCTTATCGGTTTATCTTTTCCTAAAGGTTGACAGGGAGAGAATGCTTTAGTATTAAGTCCACCTATTGTAGCTTTTGGCTCAATAAAGTTTTAAAACAAATAAATTAATAAAATATCGTATCGAGATAATAGGAGAGAATATAAATCATATCAATAAACGATGTGGCTAGCAACCCATCACAATTTTGTTCCTTTTTCCACCTTCACGTTCACTATTACGATAAGAATGGCCTTTAGTCTTGCGCCTCTAGGCTCGGTTTACTCCGTTAGGGGTAAAGAGTAGACAGACACCAAGGCCGTATCTGTGATCTGTTATAAATATAAACTATCGGCGTTGACGGCATATATTATAATACAAGTAAGTAGCAATCTAATTAAAAACTTTTCAAACAATTTATTGGAAGTAAAAGAGTAAAATGTGACTTAGTATACGATATAATTTTTGAAAACTAAAAACCGACCTCACCCCCAAACTACACAACGGATTTAACAAATATACCCTTTAAAACAAAAAATTAAACTGTCCAGGCATTTTCGAATAATCAGTGAAAATACAAAAAAAAATCGCTACGAATTGATAACCTTTTCCTTTTTGAAAGTTGGTTAAAAGGGCAGAAATAAAGAGAGCGAAGCAAAAAGGCGAAAGCTATTTTGTCCACGTTTCACAACAGGTAGATATACAATAAATTGGTTGGATCGCAATGATGTTTTATTTTATAGATCAGGTTCTTTTATCACAAAAGTTGTGGACGTCGGAAAGAAAGCAGTATGACTGGAATGGGATTGGGTGGTTGGTGAGAGGGTGCATCTACCGTATGCAACCGGAAATATGGGCCCACATTTTAACTAACTGAATTCCAACTGCTGGTTATAGGAAGAGAGGAAGGCCTAAAACAAGATGGTCAGACGACTTTAAAAGCGACGACGTGAATTGGAGAGAAAAGAACCAGGAAAGAGTATTGTGGAAGGAAGGAAGGCTTTTGCCTAAGATTAGAACACAAATAGGTAAAATAGATCAGTTTCTGAAGATAAAATCTGATGATGAAAATTTTTTTTTCCTACGGCCAATATGTAGAGCTGTCTTTTTTTCTATTTTCTTGAAACAAAGAATTTTAAATCACCCTACTATTATAAAGGTGAAAGTTTGTGAGTGTGTAATTTGTTACTTCTTTACGCGCAAACGGCTGGACCAATTTTGAAAAAAAATGGTATGCAGGTAACTGACACCCTGGATTAACACGTAGCCTACCTTTTCCGGGGAACACCGCGGGGCGCAGTTGTAAAGATATAAAATAATATCCTAAAAGGTGAGTGTGTGCTTATTTATTGCTTTACACGTAGGCCTCTTCCATATACCTCCAAAACTCCTTGTCTCTGTTCAATGTCTATCATAATTTATAATCGGTTTGGAAATTTTCCGAAATATTTTGGGTTCTGCTACCAAAAAATTGCTTTACTAGTAGGTACATTAGGCTACAAAACCTGAAAACTAGTATTTTTACAGATCTACAGAAAAAAACATCACAGCCGAACATAAAAAATAATCAGCTCCACGCAGACTGTCGTTGCGAGTTGGAATTTATTTTATGAACTAATTTCTGTGGGACAGCATTCCTTATACGTGACCCGGGGCTAAGCATTTTTTGGACATTCCTGCTGTTTAATGAAAACCCGCAATATGCCCGGGGGAGCGTTTCTACTGATTGTGGGGTTTTTCGTACTCGTGTATGAATATTTTTGCGGTTTGATGGGAAAGTAAGCGGTTTAGTAGGTATTAGTTGAAATACGCTTGTGGGTTTTATTGTTGAGAACATTTTCATGTCAGGCTTGCTAGACAGTTAAGCGAGCCGGCACTATCGTTTCGGCAGTATTTGTCAAAAACAAAGTCGACCCAAAGCAATTACTGCTTTTGTTTGGCTTGTGTGTGTGCTAGTGGTTCTGTGAGAACAGTAGACCTCGCGAGCCCTGACAACCACGAAATAACCGATATTTTACCATTTCCCTGGCTTAGCAAAGCCATTTGAGAATTTTGAATCCAACATACCAATGCTAGAAAAAAAGTAAAAAGACCCATCATTTAACCACAATCCCAACCTTTAAACTCTTTGCCCACTCCTTACATTTGCAAGCATTTTAATAGTTTTTCCTTCTCTATTCTTAAAAGAAGAAGTTTCATTGTACTTACTTAATCTGGTAAGGCGGTCTAAATAAAAAGGCGAGCTTAGAAATTGATCAAGCTTGATATTTAAGAATCTCGTTTTCTCTGCGTTTATTTTTTATTTTTTAATAAGACGCTAATTTCATCTACTATGGCAGACAAACATTCGCACTTTCGGTAAAGAAGTGGCCGACACCTGCAAGTCCCGGGTTCAAGTCACAGGATAGCATGAGAATCTTTTTTATTTATTTTTAATTTATATTTCAGGATTCTAAGTTTATTCAGTGTTTTCAAACATAAAAATGATTCGCAGTATCATGCTTTAATAAAAAGCCAAAAAATATTTTTCATATTTCGATATATGTTCCTTGGGGAAAGTTGTTCAATTTCACTTCCTCTCCCACTTCACGTACTTCAACTTCTTTCATTTCAATTTATATTTAACTTTTGTACTACATATGTACTTCTGTACTTATAGTCTGTGGGTTTGACCAATATAGAAGTGAAGTTTATTACTGTGTAATCTACTCATAAATCCCTATCATTTGATACCGCATATGGTATGTTTATATAAAAAACATTTTTTTTCTCTGTATCACCGATGTCACAGTTACTACCCACCATTTTCGTACTTGTCATCCAATAGATTTGTATTTACGACGTCATACTGAATGCACTAAAACAAAATCTATAGAAATTGATTTCTAGACAACTTTTGACCGAATTGCCGACTATAAACACGTTCAAGTTCATCGTATAAAAAAAGTTGTTCAGACAAAAAAGTTGCGTCTTGATAAGAATAACAACGAAGTTTGTTATTCTTAACATTTGTTTTTTTTTAAATAGCTGAGATATGAGATTTTAAGTGTCGAACCCCGATATTTCCGCCTTTCCTTTTAAAGTTCAAAATAAAACGGCTCGACAAAAAATTCTATATAATTACCGAACGTGCTCACAAAACAAGAGAATCGGTTGAGCAATGCGACCTGTAGGCGAGAACAGACAGACAGACGCTTCGCTCACTAGGTCAATTATTGAAATGTGTTTATCAAGACCTTTCAGTTTATACCGCACAAGAAATAGAAAAAAAAATTGGCTTTCACTCTTTTTATGTAATATTCGTTATATACATTGTTTCCATACAAATTGTAACATAGAGTGATAAAAACATTACCCTTTCTCTTGGCTTTGCTGTAGTCGGGTAAAAAAAAGGTTCAGCCACACTGATGTGAATCACATGAACGATGCCTGTTATCGGGGAACATACATAAAAATACGTATACCTAGATACATTCGCAGTGACAACTTCCTCTTTATTGAAGTTGTTTGAAAAAAGGAAAACAGTAAAATTTATAATAGCTAAACAAAAAAAAAAAATATATATAACCATTGTATTGTAAGTGTGTAGCTTCATTAAATGGGTAGAGGAATGTGTCATAAAGAAAAAGCTGACACAATGGACGAAAGTTATGTGAAAAAGCTAGTACTTATACTTTATAAAAATTCAACCTTCAATCGCTGCGCTCGGTCAGGTGTGCGTAAAATTCATTATTATTACAATATCAAAGAGACCGCTTCAAAGGAATTATGAAAAGTTGGTTACTTTGAGTTCATCGTGAAGTTCGTCCGACCTGGACTTGGGAACAGCTTAGAGTGGAAAACTTGTTCACACCTCACGATTAATCTTTTAACGGATTCTTCTTATTTTGAATACTATATTGGTAAAATAATATAAGCTGGCAACTAAGACTTTTTTCTATCATTTTAAACTTGTCTACAAGAAAGTTCAGAATATGTAAATGATAAAACAGTGTGGTGACGGCAGAGCAGAATACATATTATATTATTATTATCACCCTTTTCTCTTCCATCGGTGTAGAAAAAAGGACTCCGCTACCTAATTTCGAAGTATAGAATTCCGCAGTTTGCGAGATCGAAAGTATATAGGCATGGGCGTTTTCCGTTATTTACGAAAACCGATATGGATACGATATGTCGGTTTCATATCGATATCGAAAACCGTTTTCAGATATCGATATCAGTATCTACGCCCGACGCTAATATTCAGTATTATATTCCTTTATTCAATGATATTGAGGTGTGTAAACGTTAAACCAACAACAAACGTTACGCACACGCAATTAAACGTGATAACTATAGTTAATTTTGTGAATTCTTAGTTTGATAATATAGCGATTTCCCTTCATGCTTTACTAGGCTTAGGACTAGCAGAAAACTCGTTTGTTTGTAATATCAAAAATCCAATCAAGCTTAAGCGGCTGCAAGATATTCGCTTCATCCCTTTTATTCCACTATAAGTACTCTCGGCATGAAAGAGATAAAGCGAATATGGATATGACGCGCATCTTTCATTTGTGTGTGGTTTGCGTTTTGTTGCTAGTTTATAGTTTACAGAGTTTCGACTTTCGTTTCGTGTAAACGTCATTTAGCGATGGCTCGCTCGTTGCGAAAATTTTGACGTTTTCCCTATAACGAATACGTGAATACGCCATATCGATATGGTGTGATAACTAGATAAAAACCGTTTTGAGTTACGTTTTGATATATCCAACCCATGCCTAAAAGTATACGATTACGATGTACGGTAAGCCACAAAAATGGAGTCTCAATTTCTCATACAGATAGTATGAGAAATTGGGACTCCACTTCTGAGGCGTACCGTACGTCAGTTCAAAAGTACTCTGTCACGAGGTATGGAATTCCGCTGTATGCGAGAGCGAAAGTATGCAAAAAGGCTACTAAGGGTAACAGGAAACACAGCAGAGTCATAGAGTACTTTGCTGTATAATCATCTTTAGCGATTACTCTTTAGCCTAAAACCTACCTTAATTGGGAGAAGCCTATATCGTCCAGCAGTAAACTGACAAATAGGTTATTAATGAAAGGAGTCAATAGTCCAGCTGCAAAGTGACGTATAGGTTGTTAAAGAAATGATAGTACAATATTAATTTTGCATTTGGTCGCATTGTGTGAACGAGGCATTTCGGTAGTCTTAGTATAAGTACATAGAATTTAATTAAGTGCTGTTTAATTACTTGTAGTTGTACGGTAGGTCACATTGTCCACGGAATATCGCAGTTTGAGCAACTAAAGTTTCTATTGCCTGAAAGGAGATACATATACTATACATATTCTATTGTAATTTTGCGGTACTTATATTACGAGGAACTTCATAATAGGTATTATAATTGTTTTTTTTTACAATTATCTAAGGTGAAGATATTGTTAAACATTCAAATTTAATACATTATCTACTCCTTTGTCATTTATTTGGCAAACGGTCTTGTTTAGTCCCAAGACCGCGAGACTAGGTTTAGCAAGATGTTACCTATGGTTTTAGAAGAAACCGCGAAATATAGATACTGGCCAATCTAGCAGAAAAGCAAACGGCTTCTTCTAGAAAAAAAAACTCTGGTAAATTCGAAGTCTATAACTGCTCCCATCAAAAAAATAATCATCATCATTACAGCTGCATAAGGTCCAATGCTGGACATAGGTCTCTCCAAAAGATTTACAAAATGAACGATCAAGAGCAGTCACCGCTTTCCAGCGACCTTGGTCAAGTCATCTGACCACCTTGTACTGGGTGTCCTACGCTTCGCTTGCCAGTACGTGGTCGCCATTTGCCCCATCGGCCATCAGTTCGTCATGCTATGTGTAACTCCCAACACAAACAGGTAGGGGCGAGACATTGACATTCGATATTAGTTTTGTCCATGTTCATTTTAAGGCCCACCTGTTGCGAAACTCGATTAAGGTCTCCGAGCATGGTACTTAAGTTTTCCATTGATTCTGCCATGACAACGATATCGTCGGCAAATCGGAGGTGAGTGATATACTCGCCATTGATGTTGATGCCAAATCCTTCCCATTCCAGAAGCATGAATTAAGGCATCTTCTAGAGCAACGAAAAAAAAAATTACTTTATCAAAATAATTTAAATAAAATTCTATCGAATATATTGGTTTTTCAGCTTTGAGAATTATTTTTCAAACACATAATAACTTTTGCGATTATACAATATACACTGTGAAGAAAAGAAGTGCCCTTCTCCTAACTCAAAGAAATTTTTCTCATATATTTAGTTAAAAGATTTCCCGGTTCAAATGCCAATTTCACGGAGCATCTCGATCAAAACTTAAAAAATGGAAAAGTTCAAGCAATTCATTTCGTTGAGTTAGAAGAGGATTTTTTGAACCAGCTGTTTCTAACTTATATTGAAGGAGTATTTTACTTGAAAATGTGTTTTTGTGTACTTATTGTTTTTGGTTTGACTTAGTTTAACATGTACCTATGTATAACTACAGCCTATTGTACGAAAAAGTGACTAACTTTGAATAATGAAACATTTGTATTAATTTTGGATCTTTTCCAAAGCGAAAAATCAAGATATAGTGATAAATCGAAATAAAGCAGGGAGAAACAGCTAGTAATCTATTTATTTATTTATTTATTTATTTAACTTCATACACAAATACAAGTGTAATGGCGGACTTAAAGCCTAAGGCCTTATCTACCAGTCAACCAAACGGGTGATGTAGAGAATGACAGGGGTAGTGCAAAACTTGAATATGTACATGGCGAAAAAAAAAAGACTATATGTCAAAACAATAAACTACGTACAAAAAAATACACACTATTAAGTATATACTATGATAAAC
The DNA here is from genome assembly GCA_943193695.1 of Acrobasis suavella. Taxonomy (NCBI): domain Eukaryota; kingdom Metazoa; phylum Arthropoda; class Insecta; order Lepidoptera; family Pyralidae; genus Acrobasis; species Acrobasis suavella. The sequence continues at coordinate 5,689,830 of OW971943.1, forward strand.
AATACCTACATATACTACATAAATACACTATGATCTATCTGACAGTTTTTGAAGAAAGTGTGCCTTCACCTGTTTCTTAAATGAAAAGCGGGTTTTAGCCTTCCGGACATCAACTGGTAAATCGTTCCATAGTTTGATAGCCTGGACGATGAAAGAATTTGTAAAGAACCCACTCCGGTGAACTGGCAAAAATAGGTTGAAATTGTTAGAGGAGCGAAGATCTTTGAGATGGGTATCACCCTGAAATTGAAAATTACACTTGAGGTAAGCAGGAGTAGCGGGTTCAAAAAGAATCGAAAAGAGAGTTGTAAGTATGTGCAAGTTACGCCGTTGACGAATTGGTAACCAATGAAGTTGGGAGCGGTAAGACGACACATGATCATACTTACGAAGACCAAAGATATAGCGAATACAGTTATTGAGAAGACGGTCAAGTTTGTTTAGCATATCGCCAGTCAAGTCCGAGTAGCACACATCAGCATAATCTATGATTGGCAGGATCAATGTATTCACCAGCATTGTTTTGGTATCACTGGGGAGGAAATTTTTTAACTTATATAGAGTTCGTAGGACACCCGTAACCTTTTTAGAAATTTCCGTGACCTGTGTATTCCACGATAGATATGAATCTATGTGAAGACCCAAGTCTTTGACAGTTGTGCCAAATGGTATTACGATGCCCTCAAAACAAACAGATAGTTGGGAATCAATGTCAATCCGCCTAATAAAGTGTGAACTGCCAACTAATAAGGCCTGACATTTTTTTGGATTGACCTTGACCCCGAATTTTCGCGACCACTCAGCTACAGCACTCAGAGCAGTATTGACTTGATCAATAGCAGCGTCTATATATTATATGCTTTTATTTAGTTTCAACCATCTCGTTTTCTGTCTGTCTGTCTCTCTGTCTGTAATCAAATATTGCAAATTAAATTTGACCCACTTCCCGGTTCTACAAAAAGAAAATAATTGAATCAGGATTTTAATTTCCAATATGTCGTTTTCATTTTAATTAGTTACTTTAAAAAGTTACTACCTAAAATGAAATCGATTCATTTCACTTCTAGTTCACTTGAAAAAAGGAATATAATTTTTTATCATGACAACTAGCTTATAAAAATTTCCGTTGAATCTTCTTAACCCGCAAGTTATATCCACTTCATCATACCCCAAGATGTTCACAGCAGCCAAGACATAGTAATTACCAAGCTGACTCCTTTGAAATATTCTGTCGGTTCACACCTTTATAAGGATGAGTTGTCAATAGACTACTAAATATAAATTTAAACATTCTTAATAAGTAGATAACTGCTAAAGATTATATTTGAATGTATTATTGTGAATATTTATTTCTTGTTGCTTTTTAGAAACTAGAATAATCGAAGAATAATATTGGTACTGAAATAATTGGTAACAATACTCCAAATAATAATTTAGTCTCGAAGAAAAACATGTCGAATAGGCCAGTTATTTCTCTTTCAAATACAAGATTAAAAATAAGAGAAAATCTTAATTGGTTCCAAAAAATTCGCTTCGAAGTCCTAGTAGGTAGTATATTGCGAGCACGTTAAGCCCTGCAATTTATTCTGTCTTTCCTGTAAATACTAAGACGTGTTTAAACTTAGTTTGGTCAAATATAACACCTACTTTTCTAAGTCTACATTGCAGGGTGCGCTGGTGTAGATGAAGCCTAAAGAAAGCGCTTTAATCCGCTAAAATGGAAATTTGTTGATGATGAAGCCTTGGTTTTTCCCGCTAAGGCAAAAGAAAAAGGTACAGCGAATTTTTTTTGGATTTTGTCTGTGGGGAATATTTTGGGTAAAAGCAATTTTTTATGATACATCTTATTCTGATTAGGTCATTTGTGAAGGATCTAGTGAGGAAACAAAAGGGAAAAAATCCTACAACAAGTTGATATTGATGTATGCGGCCAGGTCCGAAGTTAAAGAGAGATATATTCTATTGTTATGTCCAGAGCAGGTATATATTTTGTGCTACACTCGATAGTTTAGAGCATACTAGAGAGAATATAGGTGTACCGACTTATAATTTTTAATTTATACATATTTATATGATAAATAATTTTATGTAATTTATTTAATAAATGATTTATATAGTTTATGTAATAAGAAAGTAAAAAAAATAAGACGAAAAAAATAGGAAAAAAAGTCAATAAGTTAGACTCGAACCTGCACAGGCGAGAGTACGAGTCTAGCGCATTACCGCATACGCCACGGTACGCTCGGCCCGATGAAAACGTAACTTACTCTTATAGACAAAGTAAGGGCTGAACTTTGTATGCGTTTTTCTCAGCTCCTACTGGGCATTGGACGGAAATATTTTACAGTAGTAGTACCCACATGGTATACTACCACTATACGAAATTTCAGTTAAATCCGTTTCCCCAAGGTCGTGCCGTCTCCTTGTTAGACATTTTTTTATAAAAATCTAATCTATCTGAGATGACATGAGCCCATTAATATAGTTTTTTGTTTAATGGAAAATAACATATACGCTATGCCCATATTTATTTATTACTAAGTAAGAATTATATTATATAATATAATATAGATAGAATAGATTTTTTTCCATAGTCGGTTTTAATCATTTTGCAATTTTTCCAGAAAAGAGTACAAGAAATTACTCTCCGTATTTCAGAACAAAGAAAAAGTCGATTAACCTGGCCTTTGTTTAATTTCCATTTGGACTCGTCGATTGAGCCTTCATTTCCAAGAAGGCAACAAATTGTTAAACTTAGCTTGAGCGAACCTCTTTTCTTAAAATATCACAAAATATTTTGGAACTGGGTCAGTAGCGTACTGGTTAATTATTTACGAAATGAGAGCTTTATTTACTGCTGTTCAAAGCAGCAGTGTAGCAAAGAAAATACTGTATTATTTTCGTAGAAGTAGCGAAAATATGTTACGGTATTTGAAGTAAATGTAAAACGATTGTCGATTGTCTTATATTTTCGAAACTGGTAACAACAAGCCTTAGATCGTTAAACAAACCTTCGAGCATATACTCTTTTATTTATGTGATGAATAAATTCTGGATTCTTGTGAAATAATAACTATTCATCCCGACAATTCAAACAAAGATATTATGTATACTTATGTATCGTGAAAGTTTAAAAAAAACATATGAAGATATATATGTAAGTATTATTTATAAAAAAAATAGAGGGCTGATACGGCTTTATTATTTTCCAATTAAAGATTAACAGTAATAATAAGTAGAAATAATTTTGAATTCCGCAAAATCAGGTAAGGCAGACAATCAATTTCATACCAAATATTTTTTTTTTACAATTTAAACTCTTCAGAATGATTATAAATATTCCTGATAAAGTTGATAATATACTGAGTAAATATTTTATTTTGTAAACCTATTTTATCTCAAAGAAATTTGTAGATCATTTATAATAGCAAACCACTTCACTATCCCTGGTAAAAATCGTCATTGTTTACGCCCCTTCTCATCAAATGACTCCGATCCGAGATGATACTAAGTAACTAGTAAGTTTGAATTATTAGATAACAAGCCTTTGGGATTATACCTATTTTTTTCTCTCTAAGACATGAATAAAGCAGCTACGCCAATGCAATTGAAGTAGCAGCATTTCATTTACGACTCCAATAAAAAGAAAAATAAAAACTGAGAACATCAAATCGAGAATCACTTTTCTCAACTGTCGTCCTCCCATCTCGTCAATTTGACGTTCGTGATGAATTCGCATTTCGTCTGGTTTATTACTCTGGATCTTGAAAAGCAGCTTTAATACTCACTTGGAGAAATGGAGTAAATACAGAATAGAGTCAACAATAAACCTTATTTTAGTTTCCATTATCAACTATTCATCCAGACGCTTTTCCCATTACATAATGTAAGTAATTTCCTGCCTCATTTATCATAAATATTAAATAAGTGCTTTCTATAAAGACGTGATGATATATGTGTATCTGTGAAGAAACATAAATAAATCACAAACCCTGAAAAGACTGCAACGTTTTTTATTTTTTTTTGGGTGTGTCGTGTAAAAAATAGAATAAAACTCCGTATATGCGAGTATATTATTCATGTTCAAACCAGTAACATTTTACTATTTCGATTTATCAGATTAATCGTTATTAATATTTCAATATATTTTATTTCATCACAAAGCTGATACGAAATACGAACTTTTTAAACATTTTTATAGTTTAATTTCAATTGTATTTATTTATGTTCTTCATAATCAACACAGTATATTTTTATCATGTATTTGATAAAATATATAAATCGCATGTTTTATCCCACAGAGTGGATTTAAAAAATAGGCGAGTTTAATCTTGGCCAGGAGGCAATAAAATAAGGCGCAAATTTTGCGAAGAGCCGTCGCGATGCCAGTCGCAGACAGCTATTGATAGGGTTCCCGATGCTAAGCCAAAATGCGGAGGTGGTAATACCACCTGCATAGATCAAAATACTAAACTTAGTCTTTTTATATCAAATAGGTACCTACATATTTGACATGATTGTGTGCATATTTCTTGGGCAAAACTGTATTTATTTTTATTTTCGGCTGCTGAAAAACACGTCAGTTATCGGATAACATTATACGAAGTTTAAGTCATATAGAAGACTTTTGCTTTTCATTATTTCATAGTGCTTCATACTGTAGCTTGCTTTTGTTGGTAGAGTTTTAGTTAAAGTTAAACAAACCGTTATTCTTTTCTTCTAAGCTAATCAAATACTGCTTTTCGGATTTGATTGTATAGAACAAAATATGATATTTCCTCATATTGGCATAGGTACTTAGCCTAACTGATATTTACGAGCAATTATAATAAAAAACAAAAATTAAAAATCAAAAGACAACCGAGAGTTGCAGTAAAACATGACAAATAGATACCTTTTCATTTCGGTATTATCATTTCTATGTAAGTACATCGCAAACCATTTCTCTCTGTCATAAATTTGAATAGAATCGATTGGTGTCTGCGCCTCCGGGAAAGTTAGATTTCCCTTAGGAGCACGACACCTGACCGAACGTAAAAATATTACCGATTTTTCCCGAATATATGGATACCAGTTATGACTGATTGTGCTGTAAAACGAGTGGACGGGAAAATAGCGCGATATTTGTACTCCATGTGGAGTTTTGTTTTATGGATTTTGTAAAGAGCATTTTCTCAAACATGCTCGGAAATGTTAGCATTATTGTAGTATCTTAGACACGAAGTTTGTAAATCTTGGCTCATGCGGGACTTTACGGGCCTAAACCAGGAAAGTAAGTTTGAAAATTCATTTCTAGCCGCTGCTCAAAACGTATTAATTCATCTATGTAACTAACCATATAGCCAATTGCTGCTACATTATAAAAATACACTTTTCTAGCACATAATATATAAATATGACAACAATATTATACAAATGGAGGTATAAAATCACACGGAAATGTGCTTAATTTTCGTTGCCATTGAAAAAACATAACCGGTCAAGTGCGAGTCGGGCCACGTGCAGTGTAGAGTTCTGTAGTTAAGAATTTCGACTATGAATTCAAGCGACTAAAACGTCTAAAAAACAAATTATCTATTGATTATATTTTAAACTTTTGTATGAAATATTCCTTTTTTGAGTACATTTTTAATTTGTAAACTCTACTTAGCTCTGATAGTTTCTTTTAAACTTCGTTATATTATTCTATTGCCGTGATTTTTTTTACGTGTCCATATACAAGCACTTAGCAAATAGAGGGGGAGATACATTTACATACGAAGATTTGCACTTTAAAACCATATGTTTTGGAAGGGGATCCCTAAAAGTAAGAAATGGTGCTTGCAAGCTCACACTTAAAAGTCCTATTCAACGATACCTCAAATAATGGGTTAGTGGAAAAAATGACTAGTTTTTAACATGTATACCCTAAAAAAATATTATTCATGATTTTATTTAACTATTTCTTGGCATACATAATTTACATATCCATGCCAAGCTACAGCTTTCTAGTACATTGTCTCTGAGTAGGAGACTGCGGACAGACAGACGACCAGACATGGCGACACTTTCCTTGTTTACTACGGTACTTTAACAATAATCGGAACGGTATTACATTTTTACGTAAAATATGGCTGGGCTGTATGCGTTATATTTCCTTTGCACTTATTGACTATTAAAAAAGAAAAAAAAACGCGGAAAAGCAGATTATTTCAGTAAACCACGTTGTGATTATACGCTTTGCGGTTAACATTAATTGCTTTCGATAAATATTTGTATGGTTGGTTATTTCTTACATTATTTCATCACATTTATTGAGAAAAGCACTATACAAACCTCAGCGGGAAAAGGATTGCTGGACTCGTAATTATTGTCAAGGAAAACTCTACTCATCCGACTAACCCTAACTTCTCATTAACATACTTATTAAAGGAATTAAAGGTTCTATGGTAATATTTTGATGAATACTTAGTATCTATCTAAGCTACTCAAATGGATCTTAGCCCCAAGATGAGAGAGCGCCCAAGTTTTACACAAAACTTGATTGAGTTTTGTATTTTGACAAAAAAATGGTTGATTGATTAATCAACCATTTTTTTGTCAAACAAAAGTACAGATAGATTAGATATTACAATATAATATAAAATAGTTCGCTATGTCTTGCCAGTTTTAGCATACAAATATTTAGGAACTTAAATATAAAAATAGGTACTAACTTTACTTAAATGTTAAGGAAATTGGTATAATAATAGTAATGTCATATAATAAAAAGGTAGTCTATAATTAAACCTAAATTATTCTTAAATTAAGTAAATAAACTTGCTTCGCGATGTCTTGTCAGCTTTCATCACGCGTAAATCTTCCTGAACTAATCCTATATAGCTCCAATGACACTTGACCCAATAAGCAGATTTGTTTTTATTTCTTAGCTTGACTTAACAAAAGGATTAATAAGTCAGAAAAGAAATCTTTTAAGTTCGGTTCTTATTACTGTGTTAATGTTAAAGTTCATAAAGGAAGTCAAGGATCAAACAGCATTTTTCTCAAATACAGCGAGGTATAAAGTTTAAATGAAGAAAAGCTATATCTTATTTTTCTTACGCTCACCTTAATAAAAGTTCCAGGCAGGGCTAACTAGCTCCTTGCCTTTGTACTAGTTACTTGAAACTTACCTGTTTTTAGTACAGTCGCCAAAGTAAATAAAATTTTTGTTATTAATAATTTTTAAAAAGTAAAAAAACCACCTCACCACGGAACTACACAATATTTTTTTTTTTTTATGGAACCACCTGATAGAATGTCCTTTCGTGAATGTGAACGTAAATACATACAAAGAAAGATTCCGACTTTTATAATTTCGAATTATACACAGGTACAATTACTTTAACGCACTTGTATAGTAAAAAGTGCTATTATTGCAAGTACATTGATGATTTTTTATGCTATACACAAACGTCTTGATCCACTTCTGAACAATCTCTTAAAAGAAACTTACGACAGTTTTCAAAGAAAACATATAGATAATTTTCAGTTCATGGGTACACAGATTTTTTTACTACCATCCTTTTATCTGTAGGCGCAGCTCGAAAAGGTAATTTTTTCATGATTTTAAGCATGTTGATTTATTTTTGTTTTGTACGATGACTCATCACTCATCACTATGATGAATATCTAGCGATTATTCCTTAATAATGTTACCTCTGTATAGATTTTGCTTTGACGTAACAAATGAAGTTAAGAGTTTTACATTATGATGTGAAATAAACCACAACTTATTTCTAAACATAAAGGATTTTGGAAGTCGACCGTACTTGCTTCCGAAGATCCTTTAGCCTTTTCTTATGAATGTTTTTCATAGCGATTCAACTAGAGCTTTCAGTATTGAATAGAGGGAAATTAATTCAGGTAGTCTCAAAGTTTCCATCTTATGAAAAATAGATGTACATATTTATTCATGTACATCTTGAATAATTATAAAAACAAGATTGAAAGTTTTTTTGCTCTGGTAAGAAGCGAAATTGTATTGGATTTTGTGTAGAATAAATATTATACGGGGTGTTGTACTTGCAGTTATGAAAAACACCACTGATTTCAATAAGTAAAGCTAAAATACTTTAGTCATGTTAAAACATAGACCTAGTTTTATTTTCGCTAAATCTTCTGGGCTGTTTCCATAAGATGGCAGTCATCAAACTAGGTATGTCGGATGCCTTAGGGCAGCTTTAAACAATATGTTACCAGTGTTTGCTTATTTGCACATACACGGAAAACAAACAAAATGCTGGAAAAATAATCAAGACCTTTCATCGCATTTGAGATAGAATTCATTAATAAATTCAGGAATAAGTCATTGAGAAATTTGACCTGGCATACAAGATTTGTACAAAATATTGCTTTGGTGAAATATAAATTACATTAAAGAGACCTCAAAGATAATACGGAGCTCAATATTCATTTGATAACTTTGAAAATTCTCTATGAATAAATAAGCTATTTGGGACACCGCCCTTCAGATAACAACGAAGGGATGATTACAACATATTGCATCGCCGGCAGGCATCCAAGCACAGAATATATTATGAAAATATATGAGAAAAGTGCGGGAGATCCAGGAAAAAAGACGAGACGGAGCGTAATGACCTTTGGTAGGTACTAATCGAAATTAGTTTGCAAGCTTGTCTTAAAAAGCGTAGAAAATTGTAAGGAAATTTATTAAAATTTGTAGAATAAGAACTTGTGAAGTACAGCATTTTTGTCTGATCTTACCATATTGACGATTGAATTATATTTAATATGCCTATTCGACTTTTAAAATTTAGCATCATGAGACTATCATGGTATGAATATTTTCCTTGACAACACCAAGCTAACGTTTCTAAGCTAGGGACCACTGAACTTTGTTTTTTATGTAACTTATCGGTTTCCCTTATTCTGTACTAGCAAAAACGTTTGTCTTTTAATTTCTGTAAGCGAGGTAATAAAATAAAACAAGTGTAAATTTTTATCATTGATAAACTAGTAAAAATAAAAACTTCTTCGTACGTCGCCTCCAAGAAGGTTTAGTAACTGGAGAAGCACGAACGTCGACTCAACTTTTTCCTTAATCTGGAAATAAAAACATTTTTCTCTCGGCCTGTTTGCTCCCAATATTTGCAAACTGAGCCGCAGTTGTTATACGCTGTATATCCTAAAAAAAAAACAGAATTTTTAAACTTTGGTATATTAAAGTAAAATATGCAATTGAAATAGAAACAAACACTATAAACAAAATATATTTAACTTTGGCGATGAACGATAAAGAAGAAAATCTAAATATTAAGTGATGATGGAGAAGTAAAAACTAAATTCTAAGTGGCCACCATAGCAGTATAAAAACTTGTTACCTATACTTGTCAATCTATTTACAGATAAAAAATTGTACGTGTCGCCTCCGAGAAGGTTTAGCAACAGGAGAAACTCGCATGTCGTCTCAACTTTTTCCCGAATCTGGAAACAAAAACATTTTTCTCTCGGCCTGTTTGCTCCCAGTGTTTGCGGACTGAGCCGCAGATGTTATACGCCGTAAGCCCCTCTTATTAGGGATTCTGCATGTTCCAAGGAAACAAGCTCAAGTTTTTTTTTATTTTTGCGACGTTATTAATATTTGCCTTGTAGTTGGAACTATTCGGGTGTTTTTTACTGCGAGGTTTCTTACAAAATACTAGTTTCTTAGGTTTCATGTAAAGTTTTATCAAGCAATTTAACTTTAATATGTAAATTATTCTTCTCTCTTTGCACTTTGGCTTTATGTAGAATTAAATTAACATCATCATCATCATCATATCAGCCACAGAAAGTCCACTGCTGGACATAGGCCTCCCCGAAGGATTTCCAAAACGACCGATTGGCAGCGGCCTGCATCCAGCGCCTCCCTGCAACCTTGCTCAAGTAATCTGACCATCTAGCAGGTGGGTGTCCTACGCTGCGCTTGCCGGTACGTGGCCGCCATTCGAGAACCTTTCTGCCCCATCGACCATCGGTTCTTCGAGCTATGTGCCCCGCCCACTGCCACTTCAATGAGCTAATCCGCTTGGCTATGTCGGTGACCTTCGTTCTCCTGCGAATCTCCTCATTTCTATCGCGTAGAGAAACACCCAGCATAGTCCTCTCCATAGCGACCTTGAGCCTTCTTATGATACCCATGTATTAATTAACACAGTGAAAAGTATTTTATGAAACTATTTTATTTAAACAAAAATAAAGGTACTTTAAAAATTAAAATATAAATGAATGCGAAACTATATTCTTTTTTCTTTTAAAAATTAAACATCAAAAGAACAAAGTACTAAATTTATTTATTTTTAATTTATTTTTTCTTTAATACATTTATTTAAGTTTAAACTAAATGGTTTTATTAAATTTTTTCACTGTATACATTTAATTCTCAACTAAATTCATAATGTTGCTCTTATTATTAGATTGGGGAAAAAGTGTTTTCGCATTTAGTATGTATGAACTTGTAATAAAACCACTTTGGCTATACTATTTGTACCTGGTTGGTTTTGGTATCATTTATATATCAAAAGTTTAAATTTTAAAGAAGATAATTCCAAATTCGAATTAGGAAAATTGATTTTCATTTGTTTTTCTTACCGTCAAGATGAGTGAATCTAATGAAGAAATTAGATACATTTTATAATTTTACTTCAAAAAAGGTAAAAATGCAACGCAAGCCGCGAAAAAAATTTGCGATGTTTATGGACCTAGTGCAGTGTCTGTGAGAATAGCACAAATTTGGTTTAAGCGTTTTCAATCCGGAAATTTTGATGTCAAAGATGCATGTCGCTTTGGTCGCCCTGTTACGGATAAAATGGATGCTATTTTTGAAAAAGTGGAGCAAGATATCAGTAGTTACGACGTAGCTGAAGAACTGGGAATTGACCAAAAAACAGTTTTGGAGCATTTGAAAAAAAATGGGTACACAAAAAAGCTCGATATTTGGGTACCTCACGAGCTCTCTGAAAGAAACCTAATGAACCGTGTACTCATTTGTGATTCTTTATTACGACGTAATGAGACCGAACCATTTTTGAAAAAATTGATAACTGGTGATAAAAAGTGGATCACGTACGACAAGAACGTGTGAAAAAGGTCATGGTCAAAGGCCGGTCAGGCTTCACAGATTGTGGCGAAACCCGGGTTAACTCGCAACAAAGTGATGCTGTGTGTGTGGTGGGATTGGAAGGGCATTATTCATTATGAGCTGTTACCACCAGGCAGGACCATCGATTCAGAACTCTACTGCAAACAACTGATAAGATTAAAGCAAAAAGTTGAGAGAAAGCGGCCGGAATTAATCAACAGAAGGGGTGTGGTTTTTCATCATGATAACGCTAGACCTCACACATCTTTAACCACTCAGCAAAAATTAAGAGAGTTTGGCTGGGAGGTGTTAATGCATCCGCCGTATAGTCCTGACCTGGCACCTTCATATTTCCACCTGTTTTGGTCTCTTCAGAATTCTTTAGGCAGTGTCAGGTTAACATCACGAGAGGACTGCCAAAACTACTTGACGCAGTTTTTTGATCAGAAGCCCCAAAATTTCTATAGCAATGGGATCATGACCCTACCTATAAGATGGCAAAAAGTTATCGAACAAAATGGTACCTACATACTTTAGTTAAATGTAAATAAACTATATTAAAAAAATGTTTTGAATTTTCATCTAAAATGCGAAAAAACTTTTTCTCCAACCTTTTACATTATAATCAACAATAACTGAACATTTCCCTTACAAAACGTATTTTCATCGAAAATTGAAGACTATATAATACCAACTTAAAACCTTACATCTCGGAAACAAGAATCAAAATGGCCGAAAGAAAACGTAGCAAAATAAGAAATACCATTTCAGAATATAAATCAATAGGGGATAAGTCTGTACTAATAAATATAATAAATGCAGAAGAGTGTTTGTTTGTCCGTTATTCTCGCCAAAATGAAGCAACGATTTATTAACGGATCACCATATCTTTTAAGCATTTATATACTTCAGATAGACTGAATTCGATAATGATATATAATTAGGATTTTTATGTCTATACTGTGACAACTCTGAATAAAGGTGGAATAAGTTTTGAAGAAAGAAAATCTTTACTTAAGTATGCTTAAGTTTTATCAGGAAGCAACGATAAACAAAGAATTTATTACCAAGAATCAGTTATTAAAGAATAGGCGCGAGCGAATCCATGGCTTAAAACTAGTAGGGAATAAATTATTTCTATAAAGGGTGGCATTGTCTTGCACCCTGCATCACGGATTCCAAACACGATCGTAGGGGGCTAATTCTTCTCCTAATTTCGCACCTTTTTGTAGGGGTGGAAATGGTTTTGATAAAAATTCCGCGCAGGTTCCGAAGGATATAGGGGTTGTTGATGAACTAGAGGCATTTGATGGTCACTTTTGGCGGAGTGGAAAATGGGCTTTTGTTTTCGGACTTCAATTTTTGTTTCATTATGTGGCTCTAAATGTATTTCAAGATCTGGATTTTGTTTTGCTTATTATAAAATTCTCTAAAATTCTTATATATCAGTTTGTTATAGTATTATACAACGTGGAAGAAACATACTCGTAATAAATCGAACCACGGGCTATACTAGATCACTGTAGTATAATAAAATTAAAATAACAGCTCAAACACAAAAAAAATCGGCATTTCCTTACAAAATTGTGCAGCCGCCAAGACCAAAGAGTAAAAAAAAAATTTAGGTTCAGAAAGAGATAATCTGGCATAAAACCCATCTTGTGTCCCTTTTTCTGTTAAGGAAATTTACTGAAGCAAGAATGAGACTTCATTAAACGTCAAAATTGAAAGCGTACACTGTTTGTGAACCCCGAGGGAGGTATGACATGAAAAATATCGACATCGATACTTTTGAGAAATACTAATTATGTGGTATCGATATTTTTATCGAACAGCTTTTTCTAACCCTTTTGTCAAAAATTTCAATAATTACGAACAGCTTACGAAATACTTAAATAATAATAAATATAAGCATAAATTACTATGTTGTCTATTTATAATAAAATGGGAAGGATTGCACTCAATTTCTAGAAAAAAATGTATTATGTGTACCTATAAAAATCTGTGATTTCAAGTGAAAAATATGTGCTCACCTGTGAAAGCTAATAGTTTTGTCACAATGCATCTCTGCACAATGTAATTCGATGGCATCTTACTCATAAATAATAATGTGGAAATGATTTTAATATTTTTATTTTTGCCTATTAAACAATTCGATTTCAAATGTTTAATATGTTTACATGAGCTGTTTAATACGACAAAATTTTAATGACGTTATCTAATGACATTGAGTTCTGATCTCGCGACTTTTTTAATTAGCAGTGTCTAGAAACGTAGCGGAAGGCAAAATTCCCTCTGCTACAATTCAAAACAGTGTATGTTTTAGAGCCTTCATCGCGGAATCTATATACCTCCTCTATCTTTGGCCTGGGCAATCAGTATGGGAATGTCAAGTATGGTTTTGTTTTTTGGTTGTTATTTTAATTTCAGTATACTATAGTGACCTAGTATAGCCCGTGGTTCGAATAAATTTGGGTAATGTCCCTTCCACGTTTTATACCTAGGGTTTATTGTGAAACTGACTGAATTGATATTTACCTTATTTAATTGGTATTAAATTAATAGTTTATTAGTTTTGACTCAACCAAGTATTTTTTAATATGTCAGTTGTCAATATTAATATCATTTTTTCTCAAGCTACCTAGTTAAAGTCAAACTGCGAAGAAACGAATAATTTAGGGTAGGTCAATAGCTCTTACGCAGTAAAAAAAATTGTAAGTCTATGGCTCAAACATATAACTTACCTATAAAACGAATTCAAAGTATGAATTCCCAAAGCAATAAAAAAACAAAATAAACACCATTCCAAACCACGCAGTGAAACAATCAGAAAATAAATTCAGCATCAGAAATATATTCGCGCCTCATTTCCCGAAGGTATACCTGCGCTCATTACCAAAATAAAGTAAAAATGTAAAACAACCAGAGACGGGTTTATTCTCTTTATGTAGAGTAGGTTTGTCCTATATGTAACTCTCTAAAAGAATTAAAAATATTAGCAGCGTTAGAAGTTTTCCTAAACTTTGGAAAGTACCAGCACATAGGATAGTTCATAGATTCAGGTATTGCTGATGTCAAAGTGATCATGTTATTTGATCTAGATAACTTTGTGTGCTTTTGCCATCACCAGTTAGTTCATGCAAACTATTGCAAGCCGGCGCCCATCTACTGCTGTTAGTTCCAGCATACCTTCCACAAACTGTCCGAGCGTGCCTGCTGCATCCATCGCAGTTGCAGCAACATCGGCTGTCGTACTCACGACACATGCTACACTTCTAAACGAGGCATTTTCAGGCACAAAAAAGTTGTTGATCGTTTGGCGGTTAAACGACGAATAAATATTTTTAGGAACTCTACTAGGAGTATAAGAATAGGCGTGAAGTATAATGGTAATTAGTCCGTCTTTTAGATTATCTAAAAATAATGGACCTATATTTTTCAGTTTGCCAAAAAAAGTAATAAAGTCAAAAATCATTTATTTACCTTTGGATATTTGTATCACTTGATGATTGTCTTTTTTTTATAAAGATACGAAGCTTCAAAGTTCCGGAGTGGAGGCTTACGACGTCACCTCTATGTAAAAATTGTACGTAGCTGTAAAGTCATTCGAAATTTCAATGTGTTGTATTTTTGTTTCCCGGAAAAAGAAAATTAAAAATACGCATACATATTTTTTTTATAATCTAACCTATGGGCTAAAAATATTTTTTCATTCGTCATGCCTATTAATTTGATTGCTGCCTAAAAGTTGACTTACGAGACACATTCCATTGTGAATATAAAACTACAAACGTAGCAGCGGTGCCAACCAGAGCATACCAAAATTTCCATACAAATACAAGGGGCGGAAGGGGTGTGCACGTCACTATCTGCGAAATGAAGTTGGTAAAATATCTTAGACATTTGTCAGTCGATTACCTGAGGGTGCCACCCCTAATATTCTGAATTTTTCCAACGTACCTACTATGTTTATGAATATAAATTGATCTTTGCATTTTTTTATATTTTCATTCAGTTGGGATGCGCGGGGAAGAAATTTTCGAGAATTTTCCTGTCTATAAGTAGGTATTTTGTAATTTTCTTCAAGGTGTACCAGTCAAATGTAGTTAAAATAATTCCCTATAGGAGTCCTTTAGAGCGTTCGTTTATTTATTAAGTTAAAAATAAGCTGGCCGAATGCGAATCGCTCTCTCGCCCTTGGTAAAGTACCATTATCCATAAAAAATCACATTTGTTGTATGGGAGCCCCACTTAAATATTTATTTTGTTCTCTTTTTAACCCCCGATAAAAAAGAAGGGTGTAATAAGTTTGACGCTAACTTCTGTCTGTCTGTCTGTGTCAGTCTATGGCATCGTAGCGCTCGAATGGATGGATTACAACGCGGTTTTTTAGATGAAAGCAAGTTCCTTTGCGATGGTTCTTAGCTATGTTTGATGAAAATCGGTTTAACCGTTTAAAAGTTATTGGGGATTAACACTTGAAAGTCGAGTTTTCCTAACGAGACGCTATGTATCGTTCCGCTACTCTTCACTAGATGTCGTTTTAATGTTTACATATGAAACTAAAAAGCGCTATGAAGTTTTTTTCTTTAATAATGACGTTTGGCAACTAGATCGCTTTTGCAAAGGTTGCAATTTTATAGGTTCATAAGTTATAGAAGGTGAACGCTTGAACGTGGGAGTTTTTTTTAATTTGCCTGGCAAATAAACTTGTAGTAGTTTTTTTTTTATAACTGTCTAGCTATCACGGTTCATGAAATACAGTCTGGGGACAGATTGACAGACGGACAGCGAAGTTTTAATAAAAGAGTCCCGTTTACACTCTTTCGATACGGGACCCTAAAACAAGTTGTAATGATAGATTCTTTGATTGCTTCCAGGGAGCTTCTGACAACACATCTATACAGATTTAATGGAATTCTTAAACTATTGCGTGACGGACGCTGTCTAAAGACACCCACCACGCAGTTTGGTCAACAAATATATCTAAAGCCATCATTTATAGTTACAGTAGACAGTCATACGTAAGTTTGACTGGATACTTTAACTATCATACTAATATTATAAACGCGAAAGTTTATTTATCATAAGCATAAGCATTTATAACACCAAACTGCACTAATTTCACACAATAAACAACTGAACTCGTTGATTTTCCGCCAAAATTCACGTGTCAGTCAGTTGGTCTGTTATTGTCGTCAAATCAAAGAGACGTCAAATAGAAAGGCAGTGCCAACAAGTGCCATAATGACCATAGCACATAATTATTTTATGACTTTTTTCCTCATCAAAATGAGCGGTAAAGCTTCCGATGCGTTAAAACCAATTGTTGAAAACTATAAATAAATGAATGAAAGAATCGCTATAAAGTTTTAATGACTAACTGAAATCTAATAACTTGTTTATAACAGCAACTCAAAAAGTTATTTCATTTTATAATCTCATAAAATATCCCTTTCCTGTTTACTGCAAGTCAAAAGGAAAATAAACTTTATGTTAACAACTCCGAAAAAATAATTACAAAACTTGGAGGGGAAAAATTTAGAATATCCGTTTAACCGTACCTACGTATAATAAGGATGTAGACAATTTTTTTTGGCTCATCAGATGGATTATTAAAAATTATTGTATTCATACATACATACATATTATCACGCCTGTTTCCCACAGGTGTAGGCAGAGACTAAGGACCTCCACTTGCTACGATCCTGACAGACCTCTTTCGCTTCATCTACACTCATCACTCTCTTTATGCATGCCCGCCGGTTACGGATACTCCTGACTTCTCCTTTTTTAAGAACGTCTGCAATCTGATCGTGGTACGTTCGTCGAGGACGACCCTGACCCACTCTTCCACTCACGTTCGCTTTGTATTCGTATTTTTTTTTCTCCGATTAGCAAATAACAAAAAAGACACAGCACGTTTGAATCTCGCATGGCGTCATGAACACGATCAAGAACGATTTTCAGTAGCTGTATCTTTGTGAAGTTTTACTAATTTAATATAGGTCCATGGTTTTGGGGACTCTAACTAATGGACAAAAAAATATTTTTTGAACCCAGTCCACATCCCTATTATGGAGGTAAGGCTCCCCTATTTTTGCGTTTAGATGGCCGGTTATTCGAGATAAAGTTTGAGGAGTTAGCCGAAGAATTTTAATAGGGGAGGCATTGTAAGACCCCGGTTGGGTCAAAGACGTTCCACGGCGTTGGGGGCTATGTTCTACAGGGATGCTTTATTGCAATAGAGAATATTATTTTGTGTTTGAGAGGTAGCATTTTTAAGTTTAATTCTGCCATGTTGATTTAGGAGAAAATAAAAATACCTAATTTACCGGTATTTTTTCTTTCCGCGCAGATCGTACAAGCAGATCGATGAAATGGGCGAGGGTTTTACTGAATTGGAGGCTTGTACTGACTTTGTTTTTCTAAATTTCATTTTTTTATTTCGATAGAAACCTAGGAATAACGCCCAAGATACCTGTGAGTTCAAAAGTTTTCAAGAATGATCATTTACAACGCCATAATCACGTACGGGCGTTTGTATGAAAAGTAAGACGGGAAGGCCGCTCTTAAGTCCACCAATTGTAAACAATTTTTATTTGTGGATCAATAAACTTTTATAAATAAATAAATAAAAATCTTCAACATTTCTAAACTAAAATCAGGGATTTAATAGTAAAAGTTATTCGCTTTTTTTCAAATTAATGTACCTGTTAATGTTCTTGAGTACCTGTGTTAGTTAGTAGTGTCCCTGTATGACATGCCCCATAGCCTAACAATACTCGTTATAGTGGCTGTCTTCAACTTTGTCGGGTAGACGAGTATTTCATATTCCAGTGGTTTTCTGTGGCTTTTAAATAATGCAGTTTTCCTTACAAGGGTTTGTGTACCGATCGTTCGAGGTGTTTTAAATTCAATACATTTTACAATATTTTCCTTTAGGATTATTCTCAGACGAAAGACTTAATGTGGTATTTTCTAACTTGACAATTTCTTTACATTATCTCATATTATTTATAACTTATTTCCTCATCTATCTACTTTCACTTTGGATTGTTACACATAACTGTTTGTTTGTTTGTAAAATCTTTATTGTACATAAAAACAGGACAAAAATACAGGTTAGAACTAGATAACAGTACAAAGGCGGACTAATCCCAGAAAGGGATCTCTTCCAGTCAACCTTGAATGTGCAAATGAAACTGTGCCTGGATTATTACCTTTCTACTCTTCCTTAAATTTTCCTTTGTTATTCCTTCCAAATGTTTCAGTGTTAAAGAGTTAATTAAAATTCTAATCAAAACTGTTCTTACACATATTATCTGAGCAATCCCCGATGGATTTGCAGTACTTATGACGTGATGAGTGATTCAAAGCCCAACATCCGGCCACAGGCGGAACAGCGGATGTAGGTTACCCTGCTCAGGGAATACTGAATAGCTAATATTGAACGTTACGTAAGTTTTGAAAACTTTGGGAAATTCGAGACACCTTTCAAAGGTACTATTTTTAGCTACCAGGATAAAACATCACAGATTTTGCCCTTCCAAAGCGGTTAAAGCAATATTTTCAACTTTGAATCCGAAGCGAAAAGAAAAATTTTACCTTCATCCAGGATTCAACCGTAGAATTCGTCACTCTCTAGATTTAAAATGGCGCACTAGCGTTAAAATATTTAAACTCCCCCTTGTAGCTCAATCTCCTACATAAACTTTGATGAAAGGTTTTAATCTGTTTTTCTATCAAGATTTGATTTATATCAAATAACAGTATTGGAAGAAGACTGGTGCATAGGAAAAACTAAATTAGGTTTGCGTTTTAGTAGATAACTTAAACTTAAGCAACAAACCAGGTTTAAACTCTTGCACTAAATAATATTTTACTAAGCTCTTACGCACTCTTACTTTTCCATTTAAAGATTTATATATTTATCTATAACTAGCTGTGATTCGTTCTCCGTGGGAGTTTTGGGACGAAAACTATTCTATGTCCTTCCCTGGATCTTAAACTGTATTCATGCCAAATTAAATAGATAGAGTGGTTGAAGCGTGAGGAATTAAAAATATACGAACTCACTTTTGCATTTATAATATTATTAGTGTGATTAGTTAGGATAGTCAGAAGTACTAATCCTTAGTATAAATCAGATAAATTTTAAAAATCAATGTGTAAATAATTGGCCAAGTGCGTATCGGGACACGCGCAGTATAGGGTTCCGTAGTTACGAATGCAAATTTTGAGTTTATGCCACTAAAAACGTCTAAAAACAAATTTTCTATTGAATTTGTACGAAATATTCCTTTTCCGCGAGTACATTTTATTTAAAGTTCGTTATATATACTATAGCTGTGAATTTTTTCACGTGTCCATATATAACCTTTTAGCAGATAGAGAGGGGAGGAACCCTTGACTCTAACAAACATGTTCAATTTAAAACCAAATATTTCTAAAACGGATCCCTAAATCGAAAAACGGTGTTCACAAGCTCATAATATTTTTCAAAGACCTATTCAACGATACCCAAATGATTGGTTAGTCAAGAAAAAATTTTTTTTTTACTTTACTTGTATGGGAGCTACCCAAAAAAAAATATTTTACAGTATTTTATTTTACCTATTTTTCCGCATAATTAATATACATACTCATGCCAAATCACAGCTTTCTAATACTTATATTCGCTAAGCAAAACCGCGGACGGACAGTCAGACAGACAGACAGACATGGCGAAACTATAAGGGTTCCTTGTTTACTACGGAACCCTATAAACTAAATGAAACTCCTATATTGTAAAGTATTGTTTTTTAAACAGAAACATTCGTATTTACGTCACAAAATAAACACTGCTTGGGAAGAAACATGTGATCGGATATTCCGTCACAAGCAGACGGAATGGAGTATGGCGGAGCAGCGTACAGGAACGAATACTTCCATTTGTGCGATTGGAGCCTTAGTTTGTGCTAAAGGGAATAGTTTATCGCGAGTGTGCGTAAAACTATCGAAGTACCTTTTTATTCTTTGATGGACTTTCAGAGTAGATGTTAGATCATATTCTTTACAGACAAAGTAACGCATCAAACGACTGCAACCAGCATTTCACAAATTTTCTCTCGTTTGTCGAATAAGTATATCTACCTACTGTTTAGGTCATCTGAGCAACTACTAAAGGCCCATTTAGACGGTGCAAGTTTCTTGCCTATTTCATACCATTTTATTGAAGGAATAGATAACTTGCATGGTCATGGTCAGCCATACAAATAACTTATTGGTTCAATATAATTTTTCAAAACTGAAAACCAACTTCACCCCCATACTACACAACCGATTTTGATAAAACTTATATGGGACTACCTAACATTAAATAATAAAAAAAAGAATTTTGCGAATCGGTTCAGGCATCTTCGAATAATCGGTGAACATGCATAAAAAAAGATCGTGGTGAATTAATAACCTCCCACTTTTTGGAGAAGTCGGTTAAAAATAGTATGCAACAGGCAAGAAACTTGCAGCGTTCGAATGGGCCTTAAGCCGGAACGTGGTCTCCATTCGATAACCTCTTTGCTCACCGGTTCTACGCGATAACGTGCCATGTTCTTACTTACTTACTGCAGCCTCTCTTGCTGACGTCATCCGCTTTCCTGTTGTGACTGCTGTTGTTAGTCGTCAACTTGCCCCTTGGCAAAGGCCTCCCCCAGCTGCCTCCATAGTATTCTGTTTCTTGTTTTTTTCTCCATAACCCTCCAGATGCTATCTTAATTTCATCTTCCCATCTCCTCCTCTGCCCTCCTCTCCTTCTTTTACCATCACGAGGATACCACTTTGTGCCACGCTCACTGTCATTTCAATAAGGTAATTCGTCCGGCTATGTTACCAGCATTTGTTCTCCTAAAAAGCTCTCCTTAGATTCGATCTCGTAAAGAAATACCGAACAGAACCCTCTCCATGAGCAAACGACAAGTAGAAGTCAAGACTAAATTAATCTCCGTCAAAATTCAAAACTCCACCATATTCGAAATACTTCCATGAAAATTTAACATTTCCCGATGCTTGCATGCAGGCGGGTCACTGACCAGCGATCGTATCTCAGATGTGACTCGCGAAAGACGTCTGAAGGGCCTCGCCAAAAACGCAAAGGCTTCAAAGCAAAAGCAGCCTTAATGACGCCGGTTCCGCAATTTCCGAGGTTTTGTTTTGTCTGAGAACTAGATAATTTTAAAACCAAGGTTTTTTGGCTCGTTACCGCGGTTTGAAGAGAACTTTAAATGTACTGGCGTTTTAAGAGTGCTTTGTAATGGAAAACTTTTCATTATTATGTACTTTTAAACAGAGTCTTTAATAGAATAGAGAGATTTTCGTTTCCCCCTTGTTATCACCATATATCATATGTTACTTTTCATCATCTGTTATCAGTCTGTCACATAAGTATGGGTACATAGGTTAAGTGGAGTAGCAGTTCACAAAATTGCTTTTTATTTACTATTTTATTGATAAATCGTTTTCTTTTTTAATTTAAATAAATTAATGGCCAACAAGCTGATTAATGACAATGTCGGTGATATACTTTTATAATATTAATCCTGATTCATCCGAAAAAATCTTAAAAAGGGAACGTATGTGATACAATTTTAGAGCAATACCTAGACATACCCGTAATAAATCGAACCACGGGCTATACTACATCATTTTAGTATAATTATAATAAAATAACAGTCAAAAAACAAAATTCGACATTCCCATACAAATTGCCCGGGCGAGGGCACACTTTTGTATGTACATCTCGAATATTTTTTTAAATTACATAATACTGTTATAGCACATGGTTTGATTTATTACGGGTATGTCCTTTCCATTTTGTATAATAAGAACGGATATTTATACATCTTGGAACAAGTAAAGGAAATTAAAATACAGTTGTTATCTCATTTGCGAATAAGCCTCTATATAAATATGCAAAGAATATTTTTATCTACAAAAATAATCCTACTCGTAAATGAAAATTTTAAACAAAGCCCAGTAAGTCCCAAAATCTCATTAAAAGCCACGCGACCAAATCAGCTGAGACATCTTATGTTTTTTTTTTTTTTTTCAATTTGTTTGAGGAAATTAAGGTTTGTTCCAAGGAGCACTTTAAGTATTTATTCTAAGCCTTATTGAGCTGACTTTATTTTGCCCTGGGATATTACGGGCCATTGTGCGGAAAAATTGTTATTTTTTATATGTTATTATCCTCAGAAGATCTTGTCTATTTACTTTTGTTTTTGTTTTGTCATTCTTATTTAAGCATGGGCTTTTTAACACTAAGTATATTTATAAAACGCTAGAAGAAACTCTCAAACTTGTTTTTGTATTTTTAGTTTGCTTTTCGTAATCGGTTTGCAACTTTTAAATCTTTATTTTTATTGATAATTGTAACGAAAGATTTGGTTTATACAATTTCTGTTGTTCTTTTGTAAGTTAATTGAACTAGGTAGGTATTAGTGATTAAAAATATAGGACTTCGTGTTTGAGTAGATTTATAAGTAAAATTACTCCCTAATTTTGAGACTCCTTATATGGGTTTGCCATAAATGGTTGCAATTTGCGTTCCTTTGTATTACGTTATGCCAATTTTTTTTTCTATTTTTTTTCTTTACGGGTGTTGTTACAGAAAATAAAGGTTATCAAAAACCATGATTAACATGGCTACACCAACAAATTAACTCCAGTTGACGTTTGTATTAGGAAAATTGCTCAATCAGCAAGCAGGTCAAGCGTGACTGAACCCGTAAAAGTAATGAGTAGTTAGCCACCTCCGCATTAAGTTTTCAATGCTTGAATATTTATGGCCAGTAATGTCCTGAAAGTACTACTTATGTGCGAAGTTCCAGCTACTTCAGACCCAATTTGTGTTAGGTGTTTTATTAAAAAAATTTTTCGTAATCTTTAAAATGGTTTCTGATCGTAATTTCAAAGTCCTACTCACTATTGTAAACCGAGAGAGATGCTTCTTAACATGAAAATAACTGAATAAGTATCTTCTTGTAGGCCAATTTATATCAAACTATACAATTTGATACTGACTTTGCAAATTTGGCCATAATTAACGTTTCATTCATTCATTTATTTCCATTTAACAATTTTTGCACTGTGTTGTATGTTGCACTGTGATAATGTCAAAAAAAGGAAAAAAAAAACTAAAATGGTCAAATTAATATAAAATAAAATTATAAATAAATTTTAAAGAGTCTCTTGAAAAATTGTTCAAGGGAGTAAAAGGTTTTGCCCAATAGATATGTCTAAAGTTTCTTTTTAAAAGGCTTAAGGCCATTAGAACATTTAATTTCTTTAGGCAATGTTAGTAACTCTGGTTGACTGTCACTAATACATAGAACAAACAAAAACACTGATTGTTATCGGAAAATGATAATTCGGAAAACTGTTGTGTATTCGACACAAGACACTTTAAACAGAATAACCTTAACTGACATAAAAGCTTGCGGAGCTAAATGACTGTAAGTCGTTCCTGGGTTTGAGTACCTATATCAGAGTTCCTTTGTAATATGAAACTAAATTTTGTTTTGCGTAACATACCCATCATTCAGAAGTCAAACCCAACGTGCAAAAATGTTGCCTGCTACATTTCTCCCGATATTTAACTGACTCACTGTATTTTTTTGGCAGATTTTCCTCCACGAGGTTCGAAGGGCCAAACGATCGTTCAACGTGTATTTTCATTTGCTTGGCCCTTTTGCACCCTTGTCTTCACTTGATACATCGTTGAAGGGTAAATGAAATATATCCCACTTTTCTTTTTTATTAAATAAAGGGCTTTGTTTAAAGAGTGATATTCTCTGATAAATTTGTCTAGACAAAAAAAAATCTCCATTTATGTTCGTTTGAAATGCAGATAAGATACGTGATCTGTTAAATGTTAGGGCATTAATATTAAGTTGTTGAATTCAACAACTTAATATTAATGCCCTAACATTTATTTTTTCTAGAACATGAAGGGTAGACTGTAAGGTGGCATATGTGTGATAGAAAGGAGTTTTCGCTCTACAATATGTCACAGTAAGCTAGTCAAAAAAAAAACCTGCAGGCGGTAAAGCGATTTTGAAGTTATCTACTCTAGTGGTTATTTAATGATAGTTGGAAAAATTTCTTGGTTTCTATAAGTACCTATTTTTTTGAAAAATATACGACATAAGTAAATCTTATTATGTGCGATTGTAGTATGATAGAATTTTTCCATCTATATATTACCAACTTTTTTTTTTACAATTAGTAATATTAGCCTGTCCGTTACCTACTTTACCGAAATCTTTCTTAACACCATCACTACCAACTACCGCATATTTTGGTCTCTAAGTAAAAAAAAAAGACGATCTTCATGGCTGATCTGCAAGTTTATCTTGTTTAAAAAGTAAACTTGTATATTATAAAAACTTTTAACAGTGCAAAGTAAGCCATTTAACATTCGACACCCAACAAGAATTTCTAACATTTCCGAATTTGTTTAGAACAATTTGCATTAGTCATAGAACGCAAACAATTGGCGAAGCAGCGACGACTGCGAGTGCGCCCCTTTGGCAAATCGGATTTGTCTAATTTATTGCTGCTTCAAGGCACCGACACGGTTGCTTAGCTCTTAAATGTAGATCTACAATCACTAGATGTTACATTTCAGTCACGTGACAAGACTAATATTAGTAGTTAGCCCCAAACTGTAAACTCGCATACCCCACATCTCGCAACCCCTTAATCGATTGACCGAAGCTCCCCCCCTTGTTGTTTCCAGCTATTTCGATCTTTAGCTACTTCTTTCCAGTCCTTGTCAAAAGCAGACAGGTCCCCCCCCGCCCAGTCCCATTTCAATCTGGCACTCCGCCGTCATAGTGTTCCTGACACGGTCTGTACGTTTTACACACAACATACTGCGCTCCATTGCCCTTTGGCATACCTGCAGTTTATGCTTTTGTTTTTTAGTCAGCGACCAAGTTTGACGTACATTCATACTGCGTGTTTAACTATATATGAATGTATTTATCATACATTCATACATAGTTAAAATATAGTATCGTTGGGTTAGTAGCATCCCATAACACAAGCTTAAGCTTACTTTGGGGCTAGCTCAATCTGTGTGATCCCTATATATTTATTTATACATACTTCGCTCACTTCACTCGCCCGTTCAGTTATGCTTATGACATTAAAAATAAGATTTAGACAGATAGGTATAATGAGAGTTACATAAAATTGCACGCACTATATATATAAACCAATTGCACAGCATTTTTTTAAATGAGCGGCTAGCTCAATCGCAACAAGAAAATATCTATGTGGCAAGTTCCATCCAAAAAGGTGGTTGAGTTTTGAATACCCGACCATCAAACGATAAAGAGTAACAATCAAACATTTAAACATATCAGTAATTATTGATAATTTCTGCAAATCCCAAAGCGTCTCTAACTTGAAAAGTGTTGTTTATAATATCCACTTCCAGGTTCTCTACGCCATTTCCCGACACCTTCACAATAATAGGATCCCTAGGGAAGATTTAAATTGTATCCAATGCAGCACTCTGTATTTAAGTCTGCTTCAAAAGGAGCTTAGGAATTTCCATTGAGTATTTTAGGCGTTCTAAAGTAGGTCGTTTGCTAATGGTTTTGCCGCGTTGAGTGGGTTTGAATAGTCACTTCAATGATAAGATTGGGTTTTGGATATGTCATTATTTTGTGATCTAGATAGAATTTAGATGTCATTTTTAACCCTTTCACCGCGAACGTCGGATATGTCCCACAAAAAAAAAACCGCTCGTATTGCACATAACTTAAGTATCAACATCCCTTTTTGGTTGTTGTAGGTATTTATTTTAGATTTCATACCCATCGCGCTGGGGGCACGGCAACTGATATAAAGTCTCGCGGTGAAAGGGTTAAAGTCAAAGTCAAAATCATTTATTTATTTTTGTTTATTTGTATCACTTGATAATTGTAAATTATTTTTTTGATTTCATAATAGCGAGTTGTTGACGTCAGATCATTTACTTACAGCTAAGTTTACTGCCGCTTCCTAAGCGCAAGTACAAGTAAATGAAATACTTCATTGGTTTTGTATCAAAATTAGTTTTTAACACCCGACAAAAAAGAGAGGTGTAAATTTGACTGTCTGTATGTCTGTCTGTTTCATCGTAGCGCTCGAACGGGTATACCGATTTCGATGCGGTTTCTTGTTAAGCATTTGCAGTATTTTCGGTATGTACAATGAAAATTGATTCAGCCGTTTAAAGTTATTATAAATAAATAAATAAATATATAGGGACAAATCACACTGATTGAGCTAGCCCCAAAGTAAGTTAGAGACTTGTGTTATGGGATACTAACTCAACGATACTATATTTTATAACTAATACATATGGAGATAAACATCTAAGACCCAGGACCAATTCAATTCAATTCAATTCAATTTATTCATAAACAATAATACATTGCATTCGAATATTACAAAAATACAAAAAAGCATACAAAATTAAAATTCATTTTAAATGCATGCATATGTCCTATATTACTTAATTAGTACATTTCGATAATACATTTAAGTCTATGCAAATAATATATCAGTTCCAAATTGCAATTTAATAACTAATGCGAAATTAAAAGTCATCAACACTATAGCAGCACTTCTTCAGAAGCAGAGTTCTCAATTCACTTTTAAATTTTGAAAGTTTTCGTACTACCTTTAGATGATTTGGCAATTTATTAAATAAGACTACTGTTTGATATCGCGGACTGTGTTTAACAATTTCTAAAGTTGGAGTATTTTTTTGTTGAACGTCTTTTCGTCTGGTACTTTCCCTTAACAACATTTCCTCTCAAATAAAGCTCTATTTTTAATAAAATCTACCAAAAGCACAAAAATATATAGAGAAGGAACAGTTAGAATTTGAAGCCTCTTAAAGTGTTCTACACATGATTCTCTCTTCGATATACGAACCATAGTACGTATCGCTTTTTTTGCGCAACGAAAGCTTTATTTATGTTGTAATCGTAACTTCCTCCCCAATATTTAATACTGTAACGTAGTTTAGATTCTACCATGGCATAGTATAAAGATTTCAGTTGGTCCGTCGTCAGTTCATCGCGTAAAGTTCTAAGTGCACAGCAAGAACTGCTAATATAATTTTCCACAGCTTGTAATTCGGGTTTCCAATTTAAATATTCATCAATTTGAATACCAAGGAGTTTTACTTCGTGCACTGGTTCAATCTTCTCATTATTTAGCTTCACTTCAAGTATGTCTCTATTGCTGGCTGTCGTTTTGAATAACATTACTCTGGTTTTGGTTGTATTAAGTTTAAGATTATTAGCTGTAAACCAATCATGAAAAAGTGACAGAGTAGTATTTATCTTTCTATTAAGAGCGTCAATGTCATGATCCCAGACTATAGCATTCGTATCGTCAGCAAATATTACTAATTCAATGTCAGGCTGTACAGATGTCATATAGTTAATTAAATCATTGATAAAAATTATAAATAATATTGGTCCTAAAATTGAACTTTGTGGAACTCCTCTAGTTACTTGAACAATTTTTGATGTTTTTGTTGAATTAAGAAACTCTCCTTTAACGTCTCTTACCTCAACCATTTGCTGACGATTACTTAAATACAACTTCAATAAATTCAAAGCTTTGCCGCGAATACCACAAAATTCTAATTTAGTTGTAAGTATATCCTGGTCTACCAAGTCGAAGGCCGAACTAAGGTCTAGAAAGATCCCAGCTACTTTTAATTTGGCATTTAATTTACAAGTCACGTCGTTTACAAGTCACTCAACTTGCCCTGACCGGGGATCGAACCCGGGACCTCTGAGTGGCGGACTAGCATGGTGACCACTACGCTATGGAGGTCGTCATTATTGGGGGTTAACTCGTGAAAGTCGAGGTTTTTTAATTTGTCTGGCAAATAATAGATGACGCTACGGATATCAATTTCATGGAATATTTAGTTCCTGTACTCATTGCTCGATGATGTCTGTATGTTTATGAGATATGAAACTTAAACGCGCTATGAATTTTATTTTCATAACAAGTAATTTAAAAAAATATATTTTTGAAACAAGCTTTTATATTCAGTACTCCTCAAGACGAATCAAACGAGCCCAAACTCGATGGGGTTGCGTCGTTTCATTACAGAGTTCCTATCGCCACCTTCCGGTTCCATCATCAGATAAGCCGCATGTCATCAGAATATTGCATCGTCACACGATATACGGGGGCGCAAAATTTCAACTCAATCGGAAACCGGAAAGTGGGTCAAATTTAACGTGCAAGATTTGATTACAGACAGATAGACAGACAGACAACGGGACAGGTGAAACTAGATAAAAGCCTTAATGACCTTCGGCTACTAATATCGAATTGCAAATATTTGGAAATCGATTCAGTGGTTTACATGTGGGGCGAACGCTTGAAAGTTGGGTTTTTTTTTATTTCTTGGCATATTAACTTGTTAGTTAAATATCGGTCACGTGTCCGGTGGTTTGTTTGTAGCTAGCGCGGACTCTGTGTTCCCCGTAAATGATAATTAGGTATGTATGTAGTAGCGTTGCATAACTATCGATAGTTGACATGAAATAACAGTCACAATATCGATAGGACTGTCGATAGTATCGATACTATTGAATTTAAATACTATCGGTACTATCGAATACTGTCGATAGTATCTAAATTCAACAGTTTCGATACTATCGATAGTACCGATAGTATCTAATTCCAAAAGTATCGATACTATCGACAGCCCTATCGATATTGTGAATGTTTTTCAAGGCCACGATAGTATCGATATTTTATACTATTGCGTGCAACACTAGTATGTAGTATAAGTGGTGCCCATATAGACATTGCCGTTCATATGGCCATGGCAAGATGCTATTGCGGTTTACCTTTATATTTCAAAATATTAACATTTATAAAAGAACTCTGAATTGACTTTTTTGTAGAATGATTCAATCGAACTTAGAGGTCGGGTCAAGCGTGCCTTGCCTCATAAACCTCTAATGACTGGTTATAAGCTGAATTAAGTTTTCAATGCTCGAATATTCAAATAAAGTGGGGGCAGGCCGAAATTAATAGTTGCAATTTATTTCGAGGTTATTTTTAGCAGCTTCTCAGAATGTTAATACTTAAAAAATAAGTCAGTTGTGCTACTCTCAAAAACTGAATTTTCTTTTTTTAAGACTTGCAAATCACTTGCCGGTCAAATTTTTCGATTATCAAATAATTTATTTCAAATGGTGGCAGCACTAGACCCGGAAAATTCAGGTATCCCGTTAATATTAGGTAAACAATAATTTAACAAAAAAACAACGGACGGGTTGCACTCTGGGAGTACCGGCAAAAGTGAAAACTTGAATATGAACGTTGTGCATTTTTTATATTTTGGAATGGTTAGGGAATAATATTGCACAAATTGCTTTAATTAGTAGTATAAAAGTACTATCATTTATGTGGTAGAATACATTTATTTACAGCTTGCCACGCGCAAGCGCCCTGCGCCGCCTAAACGAAACAGCAGACACAGGCATACATTTTCGCCGCGCCGTAGAAAGAGAGGGGAATACTTCCTCACCTACGCCGCGCCGGCTGTCTACGCTCCATCCGTCTTACGAAATTTCGATCAGTGTCACGTGTCCTGACGCGAGTTTTCTGACGCGAGTTTAACATTTTTTACCCATTACAAAAAAGTGTACAACGCCGCCAAAGAAGTTTTCACTTCAAAAATCTTAGAATAACTTTACAACTGTATTTATAAGTTATCCTGGATTAATTGAGTTGAAATTTTACATATATGTACCTCATATTAATGTAATGTAGTTAAAGGGTTGATCTGATGATGGAGACAAAGGTAGCCATGAATACACAAAAGTTGCAAATCTGTAAAATAGGTCCTACTTTAAATTCGTTTTGTGGAAAAGCTTATTTGATGTGCCTCACTCGTAATCTCTCGTTGGTGAATATATATCGTACTACATATATTCACCAACTATACCTAACATATCATTTTGTACCCACTCTCTACCTTGTTTCGTAACAACCTATTCCTTTCAAACTAAGGTTGACTGGAAGAGATCCCTGTCTGGGATAAGACCGCCTTTGTACTGTGCTATTTTTGTATTTATTTTATTGGTTCATGATCACTTGAAAATGTATTTATGTGTGTACAATAAAGTTTTAAAAACAAACAAAATATTTTTAATAACCACACATTCTCCCTTTTTCGACAGCACCGAAAATAACTTAACAGACGTCTTTATATACAATTTGCTTCGCAACTCTTATCGCTGAACCTTTCGTGTACATCGTAATCGTAACAGCACCCAATTTTAGTGCAAATGTCTCAATTAACAAGAAAGCGTGATAAACGTATAAATTGAAGCCCATTCTGTACGCGCGTTTCCTCTTGTAGCCAATTTTTTTCCCTTCTTTTTTAGAGTTCCGCACCCACAGGGTAAAAACGGGACCTCATTACTATGACTCCACTGTCCGTCTGTGCGTCTGACGGTCCGTCTATCTGTCTGTCATTAGGTTGTATCTCATGAACCGTGACAGCTAGACAGTTGCAATTTTCACAGATCATGTATTTCTGTTGCCGTTATAACGACAAATACTAAAAACAGAATAAAATAAATATTTTCCCCCGATAAGCCCCTCCCCCCATAAAACAAACGTGTTTTTTATAGATAATGGTACGGAACTTTTAGTGCGCGAGCCCGACTCGCACTTGGCCGATTTTATTTCGTATTTATTTCAATAGTGGTCAATGTTAACATCAAATTTCAAAAGCAGCCAGCAGAAAACGTTATCACGCGGTATGCTGTTGCCATGATATAGGTCTGTTGGAGTCTTTGAACATCAAAATGTTGCAGTTACTCACTTGCCTATAGCAAATCCTAAGGTTTGTATAACGTCGGGATGTAGTACTACGAGTACCTAATCTCTTAATTATAATAAAATGTAAAGAAAAATTTTCACCGCGAGTGAGATTCTAACTCACGCTCCTCAAGTCTCTACCATAAGTGCACTTTCAATTATGCTACCGTGATTTCGATTCATCCTGATTGTGTGATGAGTAAATACTTACGTGAGAGAAAAGATATTTTTCAGAGCATTGTAATGATATTATATATCAGTGAGTTCCTACTATTAGCTAAACTCGGGCCGAGAGTTATTGTTCCATTGATATAAGAAAAAGACAGCGGACTGTAACTCACTGTTTAGAGTACCAATGACTAAGTTGCTGATATGCATATTGGATCTTATGAATTTTGGATCTTATGCATATTAAATCTTATGCATACTGGATCTTATGCATATTGGATCATATAACTTAGTGCGTAGAACCAAAAGGAGCATACCATTGTATGCCAACGACAATTTGGCCGCGATAGTCCGCAGTGTGCCTGTTATAAGGCTTTTATGCTCTATTAGAGGTATATTTCGTGTCCAAAAATTTATAGCAGCTATTTGCTATGATAACGATCTGCGACACGTTAGTTCAGCCCTACAGGGTCAGGTCAAAGTGTCGTTTTGTTAATAAAAAGAGTTGTCTTTGGCAGTAGCCTTGTTGATAGAAAAAAGTGTTGTTGATTGTACTTATATATTCAGAATAATTTATTTAAATCTTAGGTAGAGTTAATGAAATAATTATAGTAAAAAATGAAAGATTTAAAGATTCAAATGTTTATTTAGTAATTAGACTTTTACAGGCACTTTTACACGTCAATAAGTATAATTTACGTTACGTGTACGAAAAGCTACCAATACCAGCGCTTCGTAACGACCACTGAAAAGAAAAAGGAATACGATTTTCGCTGTGTGATGTTCACAGTAGAATTACGCTTTATCACCATCTCTTTTCTTTCCAATGGGTGTCGAAAGAGATGAATAAGATGTAGGTAACAGAGAACGGGCAGCAGAGTCCTATATGCAAAGACCTAACAATATCATTTGCCGAAAGGCAACGTAGCTTGACGAACCAACGGTTTTACATACCGTTCGAAGAAAGAAAAAGCAAGACAAATTTTTCTTGCCACTTATGGTCACCCATCTAATTTTGGACCATGTCCAGGGTGGCTTAGCTTGCAAAAGCGCAAGCAATGCGTTCTCCCACTAGGACAACGTGCTCATCAGCTACACGTGTTTTTTTTTTAAACTGAAAACTTTACGAAAAGCGTTTTTTGAAATAGAAAAAACTATCGAATTTGCGAGACTGTTACCGTTACCTTAACGGACACCAAGTTTTCACTTTTGTCGGCACTCCCGGAGTGGCACTGGTTTTTGGATTGCCGTACCCAAAGGGTAAAAAGGGTACGGCAATCCAAAAACCGTCTTTCTTCCTGTCTCTCTGTCTGCCTGTCACCAGGCTGTATATCGTGAACTGTGATAGCTAGACAGTTGAAATTTTGACAGGTCATGTATTTCTGTTGTCGCTTTAACAACAAATACTAAATCAGAACAGAATAAAATAAATATTTAAATTGGGCTCCCATTTAATAAACGTGATTTTTTATACAAAACGCTTGGTGCACAGTCCGACTTGCACTTGGCCGGTTTTGTTTTTTTACGAACCATTGACACAGAATGAGATATCGTTGAGCGACAATGAGCAACAGTTGATAATACCCGAGATCAACTATCACAGATAAACATTTCTTTATTCATAATTCATATTTATAAGTTTAGTGCATATCATAATTAACAATAGTAAGCTGAGTTCCATAAATTCCATTGCAGGCGTTTTAATGTTTTATGCAGGCACGTGTTAATGGGCCGATGAGCTGACACATAAATTTGGGGGCTTTATCCCGTTTTATCCCATTTTTGTGCCATTACTTCGGACAAATTGCTGCGAGCTGCGTAACAGGGGAAATTATGTCGGGGTGATTTTTGATTGGACTA
Organism: Acrobasis suavella; assembly: GCA_943193695.1. Lineage (NCBI taxonomy): Eukaryota > Metazoa > Arthropoda > Insecta > Lepidoptera > Pyralidae > Acrobasis > Acrobasis suavella. The sequence continues at coordinate 5,722,867 of OW971943.1, forward strand.
CTTGCGATACAGGATCTTTTGGAGCCCGGAATATAATTAGAGGGGTCGGATACTACTTTAAAGAAAAAAAAAGTCGAGTGCGACTCTTCCTTTTATCTTAGTGAGTTGCCCTTAATTCCGTCATTCGCTAGACCGAGAGAGAGCGACGAAACGCCGCGGAATCGCCGACGCTGATGTTTTTCGTCACTCACTCTAAAAAAATAAGAACAAGAGGCAGAATAGGATAGCAGCATAGAAAAGTGCTCTTCCAATCTGCCAGATGTAGCTCTAAACGTGACCTATGTGAGGCCGCCAAGGCTGTAAAAATGGCAACCTTCTACAGGGAAAAATATGATTTTGTTTTGAGTTTTTGACACGAGAAGAATGAATCAACTTCCTGCAGCAGTGTTACCGGACCGATACGACATTAAAACCTTCAAAAATAGAGTCTATATCTTCCTGAAAGCCCGGCAATGCTTTTGTTACACCCCTGGTGTTGCAGTTGTCCATGGGCAGCGGTGATCACTTACCATCAGGTGACCAGCTTGTATGTTTGCCGCCCTATAAAATAAAAAAAAGAGTGTGTTGTAAGTCGCATCTTTTACTTCAGAGCCCAAGGTCCGCTTACCGGCATAGTTATTAGTCTTTTGCATCTTGGATTATGAGACTATAAATAATCATGCATATTGAGATATCAAGCTAGCATTTCCACATCGTCATGTTATGTCATGGTCATGCATGTTTTTCTGTATACAAAGTCTTAGGCAAAACTTTAGTTCTGTATAAAGGAATATGACTGAGTGCATTAATAGGGAATATATGGCAGTTATAAATTTATAAAATCCACCTTTATTTTCCGTATGAAACATGTTCTACCTCGGCTATCCACAGAGCCGGGTTATGAACTATAACGCTATAAATTCGAATGCCGTAATCCAAGCTTCAACGGCACATGTCGCCTGAAAACTTCCGACTTACTTATAAAACTTGAATAATGCTTAATATTTAACTTTATTTATTTTTTCAAGATCTGAATAATTAGCTAAACACATATTTAAATACTTTGAAATCAAGTAAGCAAACCAAGTTATGGTATTTAGAAAACCTGGCAATAGTTAAAGGTAAATAAAATTTACCTTTTTATCAAAAAAAAAAAAAAAAAACCATAATCTGTTTACCTTTTGTCGTGGACAAACTCAACAATATAGTGTTTGTCCAGTACATACAAAATTCTTCCTTATGTTCGCTATAAAAAATCAAAATGTTCTAACAGGCGCTTACCACAGAGCTGGGTTATGGACTATAAGCTATAAATTTGAATGCCGGTAATACAAGCTTCAACGGTACATGCCGCCTGACTTCTTCTTCCTAACATAACTTCTGCCTAACATAACTTATAAAACGTGAAGAATGCCTTGTATTTTGGTTTTTATTTTCTTAGATTTGATCTAAAATCTGAATAAGCTAAACAACGTTCATATATAGTCAAAGCCTAATATTATTTATATCTTTTGCTATTAGAGATAGCAGCTCAAAGTAAAAGGTATCTCAAAAACCAAAACCTTAGGTAATAGCGAAATGATAAACAACCAAACAATTTGCTCTTTAATTTGTTAGTAACAATGTAGTGCTGATTTAACTACTTTTAAAATGCTTCTTTATGTTCACCTAAACATCAAAATATTCTATTACGGCTATTAACTGAGCCGCGTTATGAACTATAAGCTATAAATTTGAATGCCGTAATCCTAACTTCAACGGCATATATCGTCTGAAAACTTCCAACTAACCTATGAAACTTTATTTATTTTATGTTACAACTTTTAATTTTTTTCAATTCTGCGAATTCAGGTAAACTCATATAATTTTAGATATAGCAGTTCAAGTTAAAGCAATGTAAATATCTTTTATTTATTTTATTTGGGAAAAACAGATATATAACTGTTTTTCCCAAATAAAATAATAGAAATAAACTTAAATAATTCAAAATCCAATTAAGTTTCCCCACATTACTTATACACAAATACCGAAAAGACTGTTCACAAATGAAAAGACAAACATCTTACGGCGATAGTTAGTTAAAAGGTTTATAAACAACAAAATATGAAAAAAAAAGACAAAATATGGCTTTTTATTTGCTAACAACAATGTAGTGTTTATTCCCATACAAAATTCTCCTTTATGTTCACTATGAAACATCAAATTGTTCTAATAAGACTATCCACAAAGACAGTTTATGAACTAAAACCTATAAATTTGAATGCCGTACTCCAAGCTTCAACGGCACATGCCGCCCGTAAAACTTGCCACCAACTTATAAAACGTGAATAATGACTTTCATTTGATCTGAAGTCTGAATAAGCTAAACATGTACTCACGTGCATGTATAGTTAAAGCCTGTTATTATTCATATCTTATGCTTTTAGAGTAAACCATCTCAAAAACCAGGACCTAAGACAATAGCCAAATGATTTACAACCAAATAATATGCTCTTTAATTGCTAACAACAAAGTAGTTTTTATTCTAGTACATACAAAATTCTTCTTTATTTTCACTAAGAAACATCAAAATGTTCTAAATAAGGCTATCCACAGAGCTGGGTTATGAACTATAAGCTATAAATTTGAATGCCGTACTCCAAGCTTCAACGGCACATGTCGCCCGTAAAACTTCCCTATAACGTATAGTATAAAACGTAGATTATACTTTAAATTATTTTACTTTTTAAGTGTGTTATCGTTTTAGAAATCTTTAGGGTCGGCGATGCGTAAGTTTATCTTGCCCCTAGTTTTACAAGAGTCCATCAAAAAAATAATAAACGGCCAAGTGCGAGTCGGGCTCACGCACGAAGGGTTTCTTACCATTATCTATAAAAAGTCACGTTTGTTGTATGGGAGACCGACTTAAATATTAACTTGATTCCGTTTTTAGTATTTTTTGCTATACTGGCAACAGAAATCCATCATCTGTGAAAATTTCAACTGCCTAGCGATCACGTTTCATAAGATACAGGCTGGTAATAGACAGACAGACAGACAGATGGACAGCGGAGTCTGTAATTGGGTCCCATTTTTACCCTCTGGGTACGGAACCCTGAAAATGTACAAGTGGCGGATCTAATGCCTTATGGCACTCTCTCCCGGTCAACCATTAAATTCGTTTATCTGTATATTTATTTATTAATATGGTATCGTAAGAGTAAGTATCCCATAACATAAGTCTGTAACTTACTTTGGGGCTAACTCATTTGTCCGTATATATTTATCAACTTTTTATTTTAAGTACCTCAAAATTTAAAAGATTTCAAACTTAAGATTGGCATAATGTATGTGTAGGAAAGTAATGATAGATACTTTGCGAAATGTGTTGTTTGTGTAACATGATATAGTAGATTGTGCTACAAGGGAATAAGGTAATATTTTGAAGGCGAGGGCGCTACTTTGAATCCAGAGCAGAACTATTCACTATTGGCTTAAACTCACGTAAAAGTATTCACATTTACATAAATAATTACATTTCAATACAAATAACCTAAAACTTCTGTAATTACTTGAATCAAAGGGAAAAATTGCGCTTTTTAATTATACTTATTTCTTTTTCTGGACCAAAGAACATAAAATTTTTAACCCACATTCATCTATGTTGACGACGATATGTATTCCAAATTTAAAAAATCACAACGTCTGTGCCAATTATTTTTTTTTTTTAAACAAAATCCTTCTTTGTTTTTGCTGGACTGCCAACATTATTTTTGATTATGTATCAAATAATGATATTTACTCCCCATTCCAAACGTAACGTTTAGCATGCTTACATGCTATATCACTTACCGCAGACGTCTACGATACACGTCTACGGCGTAGACGTGTCTACGTGACTAGAATTGTGTAGTCAAGTAGTTACGGGAAAAATATCTACAATAAAGATTTAGGTTTACAGAAGAATTTCAAGACATTAGCTGATCTTCCGATCGTTTTCATTTCGATACAATTTGCGCAATATGTTTTATAATAAATATTTCATTTTCAAAAATCAGTTATTATTTTCAGTCATTCTTCATTCCAGAAATAAATCTGTTATACTTTCGCATATGATTGTACGAACAGTCAGCAGCAAAAAAAAAAAACCGTAAACGCTTTTATTTGGTGATATATGGTTATGTATAAGATAATAGACACATCAGCTTTAAGCTGCTCGTCGAAAACCCAATAAATAATGTTTTTCGCTGCTGACTGTTTTTTAGGCAGTTTTTAGGGTTCCGTAGCCAAATAGCAAAAAACGGAAACCTTATGGATTCGTCATGTCTGTCCATCAGTATGTCACAGCCACTTTTTTCCGAAACTATAAGGACTATATTGTTGAATCTTGGTAAGTAGATGTATTCTGTGAACCGCATTAACACAAGAATAGAAAAAAAAAAAACAATAAATTTAAGGGGTTCCCCATACAAAGAACTGAAACTCAAAAAAATTTTTCTATCAAACCCATACGTGTGGGGTGTCTATGGAAAGGTCATCAAAAATGATATTGGGGTTACTAATATTTTTTTTTCTAAACTAAATAGTTTCCGCGAGATAGTTCTTCCCCCCCTGTAACTTCTAAAATAAGAGAATGATAAACTAAAAATATATATATGATGTACATTACCATGCAAATTTCCACCGAAAATTGGTTTGAACGAGATTTAGTAAGTATTTTTTTTAATACTTTTATTAAAACATCGATCAAAGTTACAACGAACTACAAGAACGTTTATACTCGTATTATGTTACTTGCTGCTACGGAATCCTTCATGGGCGAGTCCAACTCGCACTTGGCCGCTTTTTAAAAAATAGAGTTTATAATAAACTTGCAGCTTAACTTACTGATTATTTCCCTTGTGTAATAAGAGTAATATTTCCTTTTTGTGATAAGAAAATTGTATATTTTTGCAAGCAAAATTTCTATGAAATACCACTGATGTACCAAAATGTTAGTGTTCATTTAAAAATCATAAATGGAATATACTTAAATGTTGTTGTACGTTTTTATTGCGTAGTGGGTTCAAGCAACAAAACACAACGAAAACTTTAAAAAATGGCATCCATTACCAAGATCACCTGTGTCTTACTTGCCCTATGCACCTGCCGAGGTCGTGACCCGCATGCCCTGAGCCCTGGGGGTCAACGAACGCCGGATGAGATCCCTATCCATCGATTTTGGTGAATCTGATGCATAAATAAAAATTCATATCGAGTCGTTTGCTGACTTCATCTTGCTCACGATTTCTCGACGTGTATTTTTGCATTTTTAGTTTTATTTTGAAAGTCATTTTGATCGGAGTATTGTTATCAAATTGACAATTTTTGTTCAATCTGATTAAGTAGTATTAAAATTAACGCGACATAACATATATAGGGACTAGGTAGTTGGTATCCACCACGGTTTTACTCACGTAGTCGGAAAAGGCCGACTAGTATCGATCGGTTTAGACGATCATCTTACACTAAATAAAACCATGGTGAATACCCAATTGTTAAGTAAAGTAACATTTTGAAATATATCTTAGCTCTTAACCCTAGATAAATAAATATTCATCAGGATGACTACGCGACCCCTTACGAAATTCGAGTGCACATACTTCCGCGCATCCCCTGCTCGCACGTCTTTGTCTACCTTCCTAATTAGAGCTACAAATAATGCGTTTGCGCAAATACATGTCTTTATTTATGATTTATCACCGCCGCGTCGTCTAGACGACTAATGGAGATTTTTGAAGGCATTTACATTAAATTTTATTTTATTTGATTGTATAATTGTAAAAAATAACAAAAATATATTGTGTTACATTCGTCGTTTGTAGGAGAACAAATATCACTGACATAGCCCTGCGGATTACTTCGTTGAAGTGGCAGTGGGTGGGACACAGCGCGAAGAACCGATGGCCGATGGGGCAAAAAGGTTCTCGAATGGCGACCACGTACTGGCAACCGAATCGTATAGGACACCCACCCACAAGGTGATCAGACGACCTAACCAATGTCGCTGGAAAGCGCTGGATGCAGGCCGCTCTTGATCGGTCGTTTTGGAAATCCTTGGGAGAGCCCTATGTCCAGCAGTGGACGTATGCGGTTGAAATGATGATGATGATTGTATTATATAGATTACATAGTCTTGCAAACTAGAAAAAATATCAACTTTTAAAAACGGTTGTTTTTATTGACAAGCCTAAAAAGCTAGTTATATAGTTAAACTCGTAGTTCATATGCCTTGTTTTAACTGTACCTATGTAGTTGAATATTATACAGAATTTCAGTTGAAATAACTTAGTTTCAAACTTATGGTAGTCAAGTTATCTGCGGTGAGAATTGTTAAGTCATAAGTGTCTTCTTACGATTCAGTTTCTCAACTTTGAAGGTTGTAACGAATGTAATGTAAGCAATCTAGTACTGCTAATAGTTGGGTCACCAGATTCTAACTTTGTATTATTTTGTAAGTTTGTTAGAAGTAATAGAAAAAGTATTTTCCAGTTTAAATTGCATGAGAAAACAAATATAGATCATTTTGTATGATTAAAAAATATTTCTTTAATCAACTATCAATAAAAAAAATCATTATCGATAAATAATGTTTTTAGGTGACCATTATTTATCGATCGTTTATTTTATTTTTTGTAAGTCCTACACTTTTCTCAATAATAAATAATCCATAAATAAACTCCTTACTCAATGTGTTCAGTATTTTTATAAAATAATATCCTTTTAAATTGTACCTTACAAAATATTCATTACATTTTTCAGGTTTTCATATACATATATTTTCATATTTCTCAGCGTATAAATCTCTTAATCCCCGAATAAAAACAAGCCAAAATATTACCATAATAAATCACAAAGTGCTTAAAGGTCAGTGTTTAGCATTTTTATCAAAGACCACGCCTTAATGAGTCCGTTTGTCACGTAAGACACTTGCCATCGCGATAACCTAGAATTTACTGCCCTCCTAATAATCTTAAGTGTGTTTCTTGCTTCGCCATTAGTTTTCGGGGTTTTCTGGCTTATATAGACGATTTTATGGTAAAATGTGTGGAAGCGGACCGTTATTTCCCTTTCCTCTTTAGTAGGTATATACTTTTTATAAATGGATTTTTTTTTAGATAGATGGATACATCGTTTATATGTGAAAACTGCACACACACACAAGGAAATACACGAATGAATTTTGTTATATTAAATACAGGTTTATTAGCAATTAGATGCGTGTATGTAAGCTGCAGCAGTACAAAAAGGTCGTACCTATCTTAGCGAAAATATTGCTCAAAGAGCGATGCGCTGGTCTTCAGCTAAAACCTTAGGTATGTGCAATTGCGATCAGTTGTGAAGATTGTTACGTGTTAAAGACTTAATAAAAAACTAGAATAAACTACAGGACATATAGATACACAATAAATAAATATACACTACTACATAATAAAAAAATATAAATGTGGGTAGTACCCGAGTTGTGAATTTTTAAAGTGTGCCGCTGGTATTTAACATCAAATTCGTGTACCGGAATAAATTGAACCATTATAATTGTTAATAATGTTGGCAGCAACCATTACCATTTTTATTTATTTTTGCTTGTCTAGCATTTGAGTGCGCATTTGTTTAATTTTATCTTAATGCCGGTCTGGACGCTTTTCGGTCTACTGTCACGCTTAACGCCTTTGGGCCTTACAACCATGGTCATTGTCCACCCTGTTAGGAATAAAGACGCAACAATGTATCTGTATTTTGCTGATGTACCTATTTCTTTTCTTGTACCTTTACTTTTTAACCGTCTTCCAAAAAGGAGGAGGTTATCAATTCATTACGATTATTCGAAGACGCTTGGACCAATTTGGAAAATTCTTTTTTTTTGTTTGAAATGGGTTACTTGTTAGGTGGTTCTATAGACATTTTATCAAAATCAGTTGTGTAGTTTTGGGGTGAAGTTGAAAGAAGCTATGTTCAAAAGTGTATATTGGAACGAAGTTCCATTTCGTACGACACGGACTTGGCGGATGGACCTAGGCCAAAAAGTATAAGCTTTTTCCGACACGAATTAAAGTAAAAGGTATTTTTACAATTGACTATCTCGCCAACAGCTCAGTTCGGAGAGCGTATGCCAGAGATGGTCGATGTTCAAAGGAGGGTCGATGTTGAACCGGGAGGTTCAAGGGAAAGATTTATCCGTCACTTTTTACGTCACGAATTAATAATTTACTACGAAAGTAACTTCGTTCCAACCTAGTGTTCCACGACATTCACGTTCTTTTTTTTTCTTCTCATTGATTTTTTTGTAGTTAACACTGGTGTCAGGATTTTCTTAGTGAGGTATCGAAGTCGTGCCACACAGACGCATGGCCAGTGCCTAAACCGCTTGACCAGCACCTCTTCAAGACTTTTGTTTTATAGAAAAGTTTATAGAAACGGAGGATCATTTATGCCTACTACTACCACAGAATAAGTACTAGTACTCACGTACAGAAGTCTTACTTAGAAAATAAATTCAAAGGAATATCGTGGTTAGCGCTATGGTTTAATTTAGCTCGCGTCAGAACTTCTCACCTCCTCGTTTAGATACCTAGCCATCTACTGCAAGCCAATTTCATTGTTATTACTCTGTACAAACGATTCATGTAACTGAATTTTCCCATTCAAAGTGGTCGCCGTGCGCATAGTAATAATGTAGGTATCTTTTCGATACCTAAACGGGGAGTGACACAGGCCTGCTACTACTAAAAACGAAACTAAACGTCCGTGCGGCGTGCACACGTTAACGTGTGTGTGTTCGCCCCTCAACACGCGCGACAAGGTGAGAACAGGGAAGAAGACAAAGTTTTTCCCACAGGGGTAGGCAGAGACTATGGACCTCCTCTTGCTACGATCCTGATAGACCTCTTTCGCTTCATCTACACTCATCACTCTCTTCATGCAAGCCCGCCCGTGACGGGTGCTTCTGACCTCTTCTTTTTTAATAAAGTCTGCAATCTGATCGCGATACGTTCGTCGAGGACGATCCTGACCCCACTCTTTCACTCACGTTTGCTTTGTAGACCCTTTTAGTAAATCTCCTTTCATTCATCCTTTCTACATGTCCGGACCATCTCAACATTCCCTTCTCAATTTTTGTTACTACATCTTCTTTCAGTCCACACCGCTCCCTTATGACATCATTTCTAATCCGATCTTTCAAAGAAACACGACACATACTCCTCAGCGCTCTCATTTCAACTGCATTTATTCTACTTTCGTGCCTTTTCGGCTATACCCAACTCTCACTTCCATACACCAGCGTCGATATCAACTTGGTATTTACTTTCAATAAACAATAAAAAAACCTTTTCAAATTGTCCTGGGTCTTTGATTTTTATCTATTTATGTATTTGTTATAAAATATAGTATCGTTAAGTTAGTATCCCAAAACACAAGTCTCGATCTTACTTTGGGACTAGCTCAATCAGTGTTATTTGTCGCTATATATTTATTTATTTAAACACAATACTCGAAAAACGAAAAAGGAATCGGTTTTCCATAAATTCAGCGCCCGGACAAACGGATTTTGTATAGTCAATTTTTTTTATCGATTTTTAAAAACTTTTTTATTGAAAGTAGTTTAGTATCATGGGCTAAACTTGCTCCAAAAATAAGGCTGGTGATGAAAAATTAAACTCTGTAGATATACTTTTTTCAGTGCGAAAATATACACGGTGATTTTTCCATGGTTTTGAAGCCGAAGGCCACTTCATAAGGCTCGTTGGTAAGGCTTAATTAGCTAGTCAGAATAAAAATTCACAAACAAAACATGTTGACTAAAACTCGAAAGTAAAATCGTGAGATCAAATAGTTGAACCGCCTGCTAGATTTCGTGTTTATCGGGGTCACGCGTCAGTTGTGAACGGGCGTAACTACATGATGTCGATCAAAAATCATTTTCGCAACTTTTTTATCTTGTATCATTCACAAATTTGGATTACGTATATGGATAGAGGAATATGGATGGAGGAATTTTATTTCTTTTTTCCAAAACCAATGAAAAAAAAGTCTGCGTGTATAGACCGATCTCATTAAATAATAGATATTATTTTTCTCATGTTGTTTGTTTTTCGTATGTGCCTTCAATCAAAGTTTCCCATACAAACGTAGTCTACGTTTTATTTTGAAACGACATGTCAGATTTCGGTAAAACTTTGTAATTTTCAAGAAATTGCAATTATCTAGGGTTATAATTGGTTTCCGACGGCAAAATTATGAACTGGAAAGAAAATAAAGGGTGTAGAAGTTTTTCATACTGATGGTCAAATATGATTATAAGACTATATTCTATTTTAAGTTCATAATTTTACTGTAGGCAACCAATTTTAACCCTAGATAATTGCAATTTCTTCAAAATTACATCATTTTGCCCATATCCGACATGTCGTTTTAAAATAAAACGTACTCGTAGACTACGTTTGTATGGGAACCTTTGATTCTGTCCAGGTTAAGGGGACTCTTAAGTAAGAAAACTTATTTATAAATTCATTTACCAGCAATGACGCACAAAATATTTTTCAGAGCGACAATTTCGAGAACTTTTTCTCTGGCACTCATTTCTCCAGGACATTCTGTTTCAAAATTGGAGCTGTCCAAACACAACAATGCACTTCCAAAATTAATGCCATCCTCGTGTGATGAAGTCGATTGAATTTATGAAACAATACAGTAATCCAATCGGCTGAACAAAAGCAATATCGCGATGAAACTAGCACTCGTTAAGCACTCTTTGTGATGCGATTGTGAATTACATACATACAATCCAGCTTTCTGAATTGGCAATATTTACGGTTGGTTCGTTTCGTTTTACATAATGACGAATGTTAAGGCCTGTGGCTTAGTGGTCACTATGCCAGGCTGCCACTCCAAAGGTCCCGGGTTCGATCCCCGGTCAGGTACAGTAAGGCAATGATCTTTTTCAGATTAGCCTGGTTCTTGAATGTTTTTCTATATATGTCTTTGTTATAAAATATCGTATCCTTGAGATAGTATCTCATACACAAGTATCGTACTTACTTCGGGACTAGCTCATTCTGTGTGATGTGTCGGTAAGTATTTATTTATTCAAAAGCCTAAATCTGTTTACTAAACTTATTTATTTAGTTATATTGTATTGTATATATGTAGGTTTTTTATGTACGTGTATTATAGAATAATTATTTAAATTAAAAGTAACCATAGCTACCTATTGATTTAACTTATTTTTTTTTTGCACCACCGTTATTTCTGACGTGCCTAAATTCCTCTCATTCCACCGGCTGTCTAGAAGAGATCGCTCTAAGCGATAAGACCGCCCATTGTACCTATGTATTTTAAATTGTAAAGCTTATCTTTTATGTTTTGTTTGTATTGGTACAATAAAAAGTTTTTCATTCATTCATTCAAAAGCCCAAAGCGTGAGGATTAATTGCATATATATGACTTTGACTTTGAAAGAAAGTTCTTGAATGGTGACCACTGACATAAAAACACAGTAGCATGGCGTGTAATTCCTAAATGAGTTCAAATAATCTGACTAAGGTCAATGAAAAAACTGGACTCAGATGTTTTTGATCAGGCTCTTTGAAAATCTTAGGGGAGGTGAAAGGAAATTTTCCAGCATTGTCGTTATTATCATAAATATATACAAGTGCCGGATTGTTGAAAAAATGGAGCCGTCACGGGACGCCTGGTAGATGTGAAACATCGACGTTATTTCGTAAAAGTAGTATGCAGAAAAGAACAGATTGTGGTAGGAACTAAAAATGTCAATGAGTACTGTAATAAACAGAGTATACATTATAGGTATCCGAGCTCAGTGGAGCGAAAGAGATGGCTTAACGCCGGATCGAGTGAGAGAGAAACGCACAGTCGATTGCGCGTGGCGACGCGTCGCCACGCCAGAAATCGGTCTCACGTGCGCCTATAGATGTTTCACATCAAAAGACTCTGAGAACTTCGCTCAATCGAAATAAAATAGTAGGATAATTCCTACTAACTAAGCTTTGCATTATCAACCATTTACTTCGTTTATTGTAAACAAATTTGGCTCACAAATCTAATAGAAACACCTATTTTTGAAGACACAATAGCCATTAAAAGTTATGCTCTGCGAAACTATGGAGAAACTTCGACAGAATTATAGCTGCACAATATTGCACACGGAAGTAAAATAACTCAAACTTAATTGTCTCCATTCATTTGAAATGCGCATGTAACTCATTTCAATACGAGCTGAGCAATAAATAACAAATCAGTCACCAGCATAATGGCTGCTAGAAGTTACAGTTGGCGCTAGTTCCAAGTTCCTGGACGGAGCGAGCGCTAAATGGTAAGTAGCTGTGGCTTATTTCATTTTCAAATATATTGTTATCTTGCAATCGTATTTAATTTATACTAATAAAATACTACTTCAGTGTATGAGAGAGTTATGTATCAATCAGTAATAAACAACAAATCAGTCATCAGTACAGTGGCTGCGAGAAGTTACAGTTGGCGCTAGTTCCAAGTTTCTGGACGAAGCGAGCGCCAAATGGTAAGTAGCTGTGGCTTATTTCATTTTCAAATATATTGTTATCTTGTAATCGTATTTAATTTATACTAATAAAATACTACTTCAGTGTATGAGAGAGTAATGTATCAATCAGTAATAAACAACAAATCAGTCATCAGCATAGTGGCTGCGAGAAGTTACAGTTGGCGCTAGTTCCTTCCTAAAGTTCCTGCAAAGAAAGGGCGCCAAATGGTACGAAGATGTGTTATATCTTTTTAGGGTTCCGTACCTAAAGGGTTAAAACGGGACTCTATTACCAAGACTCCGCTGCCCTACCGTCCGTCCGTCCGTCCGCCTGTCTGTCTATCTATCACCAGGCTGTATCTCATGATCCGTGATAGCTAGACAGTTTAAATTTTTCTATTGCCGCTATAACAAATACTAAAAACAGAACAAAATAAACATTTAAGAGATTTTTTATAGATAATGGGTACGGAAACCTTCGTGCGCGATTCCGACTCGCACTTGGCCGGTATTTTTTTATATTTCAATGTTGCAATAGGATGTATTTAATTAGTATTAGTAAAATATTAATTGACTGTGTATTAATGAAGTGTGTATCAAATAACACGGTAATTAAATTAAGGTAATTAATAAATATAAGGTAATTATCAAATCAATCACACCAGCATAATAGCTGTGAGACGTTATATTTGGCGCTAGTTCTAGTTTCCTGGACGGGGAGGTACGTCATGATAAATAGTATTTTCAGTGTTTGAATTTAAACATTTTTGTAAAAATTCCCGTCACGTAAATTGAACCAAAATTACAGTCGTCGGCGCATTACTGGTACCTGCGCCGATAACCGCCATTTTGGTTTAACCTACGTGCTGGGAATTTTTACAAAAATGCTTTGAAGTCCGCCATTTTCGTTCAACTTATTTATGTCGCATTGTAACTTAGTCCCAGCTACATACCTCAAAGCAGCAACGAGCACATTCGCAGATGAAATATTCAACCAAATACATCGCGCCAGCACTTCGTATTCGGGCGCTGGAAATTGTTTCACAGGAAGGGAAATAAAAAAAAAATGTGGCAAAATCGATCTACCAGGGACTCTGGTTGGGTAACGCCTTTATTTGCGAAGAGCTGAAAGCTTGAATTTAGCAGTGAGAAAATTAAGTGAAGAGTATTTTTAGGCGAATTCCAGGGAATCGCAAACGATTATTTAATTTATTTTTTTTCTTTCGATTACACACTCGTATGGTGTGTGTTGTGTAAATACGGTGCTTTCTCCTGGCTTTTTTAAAAATGAGATGGTGAAACTTTCATTCTATATAAAATGGATCCTCGTTTAGAAATCCGGTGGTCTGCTCGACGTCAAACTTCTTTGGGAATACAGTTGTTGTACAAAATGTTTGTAGGTACTCTTTCCTTTTGTTGAATCTGACGAAATCCTAAGGACGACACTAGAATCTAACAAAATCTTGCAATGTAACTAAATATTTCAGAAACAGATCTCTAAATCGAAAAGTGTGCTCAAAAGTTTACAATATTTTTGAAATTTCTATTCAACGTTTATACGTTTATAACGGTAATATTGAAGAAATGAGGGGTTTGTCAAGAAAAAAAATTGCCTCCCACTTTACATGTATGGGAGCTATCCAAAGAAAACTTGTTTCATGAGTTTATTTTACCAGTTTTTCAGCATTACTTTTATACATACCCATGCCAAAATTGCAGCTTTCTAATAGGTACCGCGGACGGAGAGACAGACAGACATAGCGAAACTAAAAGGGTTCCTTGTTTACTACGGAACCTTAAAAGGACAAAACAACAAGAAACAATATAGGCACAAAGGCGGACTTATCGCTATAAATCCAATCTCTTGCAGCCAACCTTGTTTATCAACTTAATCTTCAACACAAAATTCTCTCGTATCTGTATATTTGTATGCAGAAAACATTTTATATTCATACAAAAATGAAACAAGCAGCAAGACTAAAGGTAATCTGTCCCAGACAAGGTGCAGATTACAGTGAGCTGGTCTCAGGTTTCAATTTTAGGGGATGATCGCGCGCACCCGCGGTCTGCACCTAGTTCTTTCAAGTTAATTTCAATGTAAGTAGTGAGTTTGATCCAAGTTTAATGGAATACAGGGAACGTGCAACGAACTCTGACGTTGTTATAGATTATACTAACGCTTCATGTGTTTTGATTTTTAATTTTATTTTATCTCTGTTGTTCATGCTATCGTTGAGAAACAAACTTTCTTCTTTCAAGTTGATTTCATTGTAGCAAAGTTGATCCAGATTTAATGGAATACATACAAGATGTGTACGTGCAATGAACTTATCTACTGCGAGTTTTGTTAAAACTAACTTAACAACGTAATGTTGTTACAGTTTACTAGTAATTTAAAAAAAAATTAATACCTACTCTTTTAATTTTTTACCCAAAATTATTTTCTGGTTTATTGAAAAGTATAAAATATAATATTAATGCACGCCGTTTGGTGCCGGCAAAGTAGAATACAATATCTACTCACCACTCCTGTTCTCTACCACATAAGTGGCGACTAAATTAGGTATAAATAACAGAGAACGGACAGCAGCGTCCCCTGTGCAGAGACGTTATAACATCTACCTGTCCTTCGTGGTGATTATGAGCAAATCCTATTGAAAGAGGCGTTAAGTCTAGTAGTAGACTGATTTAGGCTGCACGTACAGCCCGGTTTACATATTGATAAGTAAAAAGTGCGAGTTACAAGTGGCATGTTAACAGGCACTGACAAGTGCAAGTGATAAGTAAATAGCAGAACTGCATACCCACTTGTCAGTGAAGTGTGAACACCTATTTGTCACTTGTCAGTGTTTACTTGTGACTCGCGCTTTTCACTTGTCAATATGTAAACCGAGCTTAGTAGGTAGGTATAGATAACTACCACAATATGTCAGGAATAAGTAGAATATAACCCTTTCAAATATTGGCCCGCTCGATGTTTAAAGTTTGAAGTTTCGAAACCGTCACTGAAAAAAATGTTTCATACCTATATTAGTTAGCTTACGTTTTAAAAACACACCATTCGGAATGCAACATACGAGTATTTCTTCCATAAGAGTCACTTAGCTCGGAGTGAGCGACGCCCTTCAAGACCGCATTGGTTGAACGCCCACCCCTGCTTGGAAGCACTATAGTGATGAATATTTAGTATAGGAAAACCTTTTCTGTGTTAATGTATATGTGGTACTTACACTGCGTTAAAAGCTAAAGAGAAATATAAATAGTACACTTTCAATTTTTATTCAGGATTGGCAAAGTTAAGATGCACAAGACTCAATAGCGCTTAGCAAAATAACGGCCCTATTATTTTGGTTATACGCATTTTTGTAAGCTCAGTGTTCAATTGTTGGGCAAAGGCCTTCTCTTTCTGCTCCCCTACTCTGGGGTACCTTGCTGCAAACTACTCAAATAGCCTCTGATGTCATCTTGCCCTCTCATTTCCTTGACTCCAACGCCCTTCTGCAGTCGAATAATGAAGTTGAAGTGAAAGAAGGCTATTTTGTCCAGCCTTCTCTCACTTCAACTTCACCTTTTTTTGTAAAACAACGAAAAGATCAAAATTATAAATCAAAATACTGACAGTAGTGAAAAAACAAAACTAAAGACCATCAGGAATACAGAAGATTATTATTCTCCTATCTTCTTATTCCCCAGGTTGCCTCTATTATGGAATAAGTCCGCCGTTGTAAATTTACTCTTTATGTTGTATGGAAGTGTGTTTTCATAGTACAATAAAGTTATTACAAACAAACGATATAATTAAACTTATTTACACACAATCATACCTATGATCATTGCAGTTGAAATAAAGGCGTGTAATAATAATAATTAAAACCATTATCCAGCTGTTAGTGTAGTCGGAAACACTCGCAACACTATTCCCATAGACCACTCTGGTCAAGCGTTTACTTATTCACACACACATAGTGCTCTAAAAGCGCACTTGGGGCCACGTCCAGAAAATCTAATGTTATTGCAAGGTGTATAAATGGGTTATTATGACCTTCATTGGTTTGCTTTGTAAGTGAACTGTAGATACTTACAAGGAGTATTTTGTTTTCGAGTGCGCAAAAATAAACTGATTAAGTACATTCCCCCATGCAAGTAAAATACGATAAAATACTATAACAATAGTTATATGTGTAGTACCGTACACAACTTTGGGTTTAAAACTATACTATTTAGTATAGTTTTAAACCCAAAGTTGTGTACGGTACGTACACAACTTTGCTACCCAAAGTTATATACGATAAAATACTATAACAATAGTTATATGTGTAGTACCGTACACAACTTTGGGTTTAAAACTATACTAAATATAAGAACCTATAAAAAACACCAAAACAAAAAAAACCGTGATTCGTTAAATATCTAAAAGTTAATTTCACAATGCAATGGAGATTGTATTAAAGATACGTTCATAATCCGCTATTTTCCTACAAGTCAAATCAGATACTTTTTCGGACTGGGTTTTTGTTACATATTGCCAAAGCTTTATTATATTTATACATAAAAGAAGAACATCTTAGTAAAATTGTGCTTGTGTTATTGTATGGTACGTACCTACATACCTACTCACCATTGCATTTTGCATCTAATCCGTGCAAAGCATACGAGTAGCTTTGTGAAAGTAGCAATCAACCTCAAAGCTTTGATGTGTTGAGATATTATCATATATCTGCGTTAATACGAATAGCTTTACGAACCTTACAAAATAATGGTTGTAATTTAAGTCGATAAACAAACTACGGACGAAGATCAAGAAAAAAAAACTTTCTCATATTTAAAAAAGTGTAGAGCTGCGCTTAGGATATTTTTTAAAGATTGATTTTTATTGAAAGGGTTATTAAAATATTGACATTTTAGATATGCGTCGCTTAACACTTTGATATACTAACATTTTTAAATATTTGAATACTTATTTCAGTCTTAAGTTTTTTTGTACACTTTTTGTCTATTTTTATAATAGATAGCTTTTTATATTTCATAAAAATAAACAGACATTTATAATACATATTATTTTACACAAAATGACCACAGCACCCAAAATACACACGAATTAATGTAAACCTAACTGAAACTAACGTATTATTTAGAGCTCATGTATTTCCACAAACAGGGTTTTAGTCGAGCTAATTACTAGACTGTGACGAGATCTAGACTATAGGAAATTCGACTTTATTCGTAATGCAGTAAGAGCTAACTGATTAAGTAGGTGTACATGATACAAGCATTAAGAGGGCGCCATTGTCTGGAGGACCGTCTGTCGCATCGCACATCAAGGGTAGTTCGTTTTTTTTTTATCGTTTTTCGTCTTGTGCTGTGTACAAAGGGATGCTTGGAGTTTGAGACTTGCGTTATCTAGGAAATGAATTTCATGTTAAAGCGATGTTGTTATTAACGGATGAAAGCAGAGGATTATGTAAGTCTAAAAATTTGATATATTTGCAGTTTTTACTAGACCAGGCTCAGTTACACCAGAGGCGTTAGCACCAAGATGATGATTATGAATTTCAGGTGTTGCAAAAAATCTGTTGAATATCATTTTTTTTCTTTGTGCACTATTCTACTATTTAGGATCTTGCATAATAATTAATACTGACGGCAGGTACATATTTTTATATTTAGTACTTTATTAAGTAAGTTAATTTTATTTATTCTATTAGCGTGACCCTCCGCTGAACTTAGGAGGCCTAAGTTCAGCAGAGGGTCACACTAATAGACACTCTTTGGGTAGCCAATCGTTTAAGTCATCACGCCATGAGTTTCGATGTCTGCATTCCATTCACCGATTACCTGGGATCCACTTAGTAGACTAGACATCCTTGCCCGCCAGCTATTTTATTTATTAACCTTTATTATGATAACCTGCCAAGTGCGTGTCAGACCACGCGCAAGGGTAAGGTTCCGTAGTTGCGAATGCCCACTTTGAGTTCACGCCATTAAAAACGTCTAAAAACGAATTTCCTATTGATTTTTTATGAACTTTTCCTTTTCCGAGTACATTTTATAAGTTGGTCGCTTATAATTTTTAAATTTGCAAACCCTACTTAGTTCTGATAGGTTTCCTTCAAACGTCATTATCTACTGCTGTGATTTTTTCATATGTCCATATATAACCGTTTAATAGATAGACAGGGGGGACACTTGACTCTAATAAAATTTTGCTCCCGGATCCCTAAATCAAAAAATGATAATCACAAACTCACAATATTTTTGAAAAACCTATTCAACTATACTAGACACAATGGGATAGCCGAGAAAAAAAAATACTCCTACCTTACTTGTATGGAAGCTACAATTAAATTTTTTTTCGATATTTTATTTTACTACTTTTTTGGCATGATAAGTATACATACTTATACCAAATTACAGCCTTCTAGTACAAAAAGTATTTGAGTAAAACCGCGGACGGACAGACAGACAGACATGGCGAAACTATAAGGGTTCCTTGTTTACTATGGATCCCTAAAAATATAGCAAGCGGACTCAAGGGCCAAGGCCTTTTCTACCAGTCAACGTACGGAGGTGGTGGTGCAGCTATCTTGTCGTAAAAGGCAGAAGTACCTCGCTCAGTCCTATTTCATTGTGCTGACTTTACTACATCCCTCATCCCTTGCTCATCATCCTAACATCCTTAATTTAAACGCACCTATCTATATTTAGAAAATCGTAGCAAGCTTAAGACAATATGAAATTCCTGAAATTACTGTTTAAATTGTTCGTATTAATTTAGTTCAACCTCAACTGCGAATTAATCAAGCTATCATTAGAATTCAATTACGTATTGAAAACAGTGCACTACCCACATAATCGGGTAGGGTTGCCCCAAACAAACGTGGAAGATTGTTTAGTTTAATCAAGACCCCAAATAGCCCAATTGCCTCAACTCTGAATAAACTTCTGGAATTCAATTATACCGGGATCACAACAATAACAGTTTCCGCTAATTATGTTTGTATTATAAACTCGTGGACGCTTCATTATGGTATATGTTAGTATATGTACTGAAAATTGGGTAGTGTAGAGAGGTATAGGAAATTGATTTTGTGATAAAGGTATTCTTAAGTTATTAAAATAAATCAATTTTCAGCAAACTAGATGTTAAACTAACTATAAATTACTGGTAAACTTTAATAAGTTTACCAGTATTTTATAGTAAGTAAATTCACAAAAAAAAAATAATAGACTTGGGATAATTCCCAAGTCTATTATTTTTTTTGTTAATTTATATACTTACACAAAATTGTTTGAAATGTTTTGGTCCTATTTGTTTCTCAATTTTACACGGATTTCAGCATCCTTGGGTCCATCATCAGCCACATAACGTCCACTGCTGGACATAGGCCTGTCACAAGTATTTCCAAAATGACCAATCAAGAGCGGACTGCATCCAGCGCTTTCCAGCGATCTTGGTGATCATTGGCATGCATTATTATATTTCTAAAGAAAAAGCAGCAAAGTGAACCCCGGGCAACCAAGACACACACTATTACACACCTTTTATTCCCATTTTTTAAACAGTTTTAAAAAATTCTTGACTTAATAAAAAGTATATGGCTATTTGAAAGATTTTACCGAATCGCCAAATGGTTGTAGTTTTTTGTAAATAAAAAGCTTAATTTATAACACGAATTAACGATATCGAATCATTGAAATTCAAAACGATTATTTTTGTCTGTGGTTAACAAACAAAAAAAAGTAATTATATATTGTCTTTTACTTCTGCCTTTTTATCAGGATAGGATAAAAGAGTCCTTAAAAATTCAATTTTGTACTTGTTTTGTTTCCCCGCGCGTATTCTACTGGAAAATAAGGCCACGTCCGTACAGAACGTAGACTAAATGTACTGTTTATAACTTGGGAGCAAATGTGGTGTAAAATTTAAAATTCAACAAGCATTCCTTAATGGCATATGAGATCTCGTTTTGTATGGTTAGAGTTTAAATTAGACTGTATCGTGTGGCATTCGGTTAATTTCAAGCTCGTGCAGAGACCTGCAAGAAATAATAAGAAAGAAAGAGCTATATAGCTGTGCTGCGTCGAGATAACTATTTATTGTACACCAAAAGAAAAATGCAACACAAAGAAACAATTTCACCTTAAATGAGTATAGTGGACGGTCTTATCACTTCAATCATCTCAGACAACCAGTGGATGGAGAGGAATGTAAGAAAGACAAAGACGGTAGTGCAACTGACTAAAAAGGAAAAATAAAATCTAACGCAACTAAAAACTTAATAAATTTAACATAAACTCTTACACCTATTATACACAATTTTAAACCTTTATAAATGCCCGGAGTACGCTTTCCAATTTTTATTTTCTATAGATTGCATGTATGTTTGGTTTCCCTTCCAAAGATGCCAAATATCGCGCGATGTGAAGAAGCTTTCCCAAGGGTCTGTCATAACATAAGTCTATACTATACCTCTTTAGGGATCTTTATAAAGGCGTGATAGTGTAGCAATATAATAATAAGATAACATAAACTAAATATTCAATCGGTGTGCTTACATAACTAAATCATTTAAGAACAAAACGGACTCATTTAAAATATCTATCATGAAACACTATTTCTTTAAAATTCCATATTATTTCGAATCGTAATTCTAAATGATTTTCCTCTGCTACAAGATAATACAAGATAATTCGACCTGAGTTATTCTCTTTCAAACTTTGAAATTGTTATTCTTTAATTATATCTGTGCGGATTGTTTTATAATGGTTCACAGAAGTAAGATAAATATACCGTATATTTATTTTAGTTTTACTTAGATGTAATGTAGTAGGTAACTACATCATACGGTCTGGCTTGTTAATCTAAAAACGGAACTAATTTCATTTAACTACTACATTTAACAAATTAAAATTAAAAAGTATGTATTTCGATGAAGATAATTATGCAATAAATTAAGCAAATTATTACATTGCCAATAATTCAGCTTATACAAAATATGTAAAAACAAACATTTACATTTCATAAATAAATTACAATATTGTCACAAACGCTCATCAGAAAAGAAATGACGAAGCCCGAAACACAACATTTAGTTAATTTGCAAAGTGATGTTAAATAAAGTGCTCTCCAAATATTTATACGAAAAGATGAAACGTATGTGCCTTTGTTGAATAAATTATGTTTATTTCGAAGTTCATTTCTCATACAGTTTGACGTGCTTAATATGCGGAGTCTATAGCCCTCGGGCGTTTTTCATTTTTTACACAGCTTCGTAATAATGAACTGAAAAATGTGAAAAAGGGATGATGTGACGTGGAATAAAAATGTGATTCTCAATGTATCATACGAGTATAATACTGACATGTTTGCTTAATGTTATGTAGCATATCGATCTTTTTATTTTGTATTGTTACGAAAAGTAATCATTATAACATTATTTTGTCTTCGTTGTTACTCAGGTCGTCTCGTACAAAGGGTATCTGTCAATCTGCCGAAAAACTAGTGAGAAAACTGATACGAGATCCATTATAATCTTCTATTATACTAAACAATCATTTCAGCAACAATGTGTGGCACATTTTCTAAGACCTGCACAAAATGCCAAATGAAAATAAGTCACAAGAATACTTTGTCCATTGCACAAGCGTCTACATCCAAATTGTACAAAACAAGGGTGCTTCAATACTGAAAAATGCAGGGATTTCTCCTTTCTGATCCGACAAGGGCTGCGGTCATAACGTCGCTGAGCCTCTCGACACAAGGGCTGACCGCGGCTACTTCGACTTAACAGAGTGTTTGGTTCAAAGCATTAGCAAGAGCGTATTGCCAGTACCATAATAGCGTGCGTCCGTAAACAAATTGTCATAACGTCACGTAGTATTAACAGTGCTTGGAGATATAAAGTACATATTTAAAAATTTTAAAATTATATTTAATTATTTACTCAATGCTGAATAAATATATTCAACACAGATAGATATACTTAGTCACCAGGCCTGTGTCACTCCCCGTTTAAGTATCGAAAATAGTCATATGTATCGAAAATAGTAGTAGCCGCCGCACGCATAGTTGTGATGATTGATGTTTACCAACATTATTACATGTTCGCGGCGACCACTACTATTTTCGATACATGTACCACCACCACTTATTACTGCGCAATGGAAAAGTCAGTTATATGAATCGTTTTTTTAGAGTAATAAGAATGAAATTGGTTCGCAATGGATTTATAGATATTTAAACGAAAAGGTGCGGAGTATATATATATATATTTCGTAGCTGAGCGAGACTTCTGTACGTGAATACTATTTATTCTGTGCCGTCACCAAGCTTAGCTTGTATCACGATATTTTCTTTTTACTACCATGGCTTATAAATGCTCCTTAACGTTGACAAAAACAATATCTACATTTTTTTTTATTTTGTACCATAAGCAAAAATTTTACTCATTCAACCTCTTACCGACTGGCCACTGAATGAAACGCCAATTTGAAGCTTCAAAATAGCCTTTTAAAACTGTAGTGCGTTTTGAGTTTGCTCATTTTGTTGGTAGAGGCTCATTCCAAAGGTCTTTGATGTATGAATATGTTTGTTAAAACGCAAGTATTCTTTGGCCTAGTTAAAGCTTACTACGCTCTCTTTTAAAGAAAATAGTAGCTTTCAGTAAAACATGATCCGAATTTGGAATGATTTGTAATTTATATCTGTAAACGTCCTCATTGTTCCTCAAATTCTCCTTTGTAATGTGCTTTTAACTTGTATTTTTGTTTTAATGTCTACTTACTACAATAAAGTTTTACAAACAAACAAAGTTATCAGTCAATAACATTTTTTTTCTACATTGCATAAAGAATTTAAATAAAAAGAAAAACATTTCTACATGATTATCACGCTCAATTTTGAAACAAAAATAACTTGGTATACTTATCGAAATACACTGATTGTATTGAATACTTATTAAATTAAAGTTAGAGAAACTGTCTGATTAAATAGCATTTATCTGCAGTGTATGTAAAATAATAAATAAATATATAGGGACTCATCACCAAAGAAAGTTTTTAAACTTATATAATGGGATACTCAAAGACACTATATTTATTATTTTTTCAAATTAAAAAAAGACTTTTCCCCCGAACTGTACAACCGATTTTGATAAAATTTCCATGGAACAACTTGACAAGTATTCCTTTTTTAAACAAAAAATAAATTTCCGAATCGGTCGAGACTGCTTCGAATAATCGGTGAAGATACATAAAAAAAAGTTCGCGGCCAAATTGATAACCTACTTCTTTTTGAAAGTCGGTTAATGAAAAATACATTTATATATAAAATAAACACCCAATAATATATACATATATATAAACACCTAAGACCCAGGACAATTTTTAAAAGGCGATTTCCAACTTGCCTAGGCCGGTAATTGAACCGTTCTGTATCCAGGGTCAGATTGCTTTGTAAGATCGATCTAACCACATCCATTATTTTGTTCTATTGTGAATTAGCCCGTGGAATTAGCGGAGTTAACAATACGACATGGAGGTCATATTCAACTTAAGGGCGCGTTCAGACGACACGCGCATGTGAAGCGCGGTTTGAATGAGTTGCACATAATTTGAGCCCAATACAACTCAGATTGCATTTAATTAACTAAGTTCAGTCAGGGTGAGCGCCGGGCGGCGCTAGGAAGAGGCAAGGCGGAAGCAAAACGAGCAGAAGAAAAGCAAGGCGAGCGCGGGGCGTAGGTGAGGTGTGCGCGTGTTGACTTCGTTTTTATGCAACATACAAAGCGCGTGATAACTATTTCCCTAGTATTTCATTTTCTAACACGCGCTAGGCGTAGGCTTGGCGTGCGCTTGTCGTCCGAACACTAACTAACATAGCGTGGGCTTCATAAATAAAATAGATATTGTGTCATAACTGAGTAGAAGGGTGCACAGTGATTTAATATTATTTTCGCAGACATCTAGTTATCAAGTTACAGCAGCTTATTACGTTATAAAATCTAGACACAAAGACTACTAGAAACCCAATACCAATATGGCGGACTCGTTAAATTTGGTATCGCAGTATTGTATAGCAACGGGCGGTGTTCGCACCCTTAACTCGTAAAAGTGATAAAGATGTGGTGCAATGTGATCATATTTAGCGATTTTTACGCATGGAGCCTAATAGTAATTATGTCCCCTTATTATTGGTCAATATGCGTCCATCCACACATACCTACCATATGAGTTCTACTATTGAATACAGTTTTTTTTATCCCTTAAAACAGATGACCTTTCCAAGAAATAAATAAAAAACAAACCGCATTCTCATAATAAAAAAGCTGATCGTTACAGAATTCAGAATTTGACTTGAACTGCACTCAAATTTCTAAACCAACCGAAGTTTTATGGTAATTTACTTTTTACCCGCCTGCGCCAGAAGGAGGGTTATGTTTTTCGAGAGTATGTACCTATGTATGTACGTATAATTGTTTGGCACGCTCTGCAGCCTGAACTGCTCGATGGATTTGACCTTGAGCGGTGTCGTTAGATTTGTATTTGCTGTAAAAGTGACACTGGAAGACGTTTTTTTATTTTTTTAAAAATGTCTTGTTTTCCCAAATTCTTAAATTCGGTGAAAAAAGAAATCGTCAGTACAGTTCACACTACGACCACGCCTCAAGCAAGCCTAGTGTACTGAAGGGTCATTGATGGTCTTAATAACGTCGTCTTAGCGATCTCTGGGGTCAATGTCAACTTGGAGGTATCTGTTAATTAGATTTAGCGAAACAATAGGGTTTGACTAAGTTTGATTAATGTATTCGTTGAAGAGATCAGATTATAAGGCTTTGTTAATTTGGCAGCAGTTTAAATTTCGATTTAACCCGACTACGGCAAAGCCAAGAGAAAGGGTAATGATTTAAGCAGTCTATATATGTATGTACGTCGGTTCCACCGTAGCATACGGATCACTTGACCAATTTAACAAATTATATGTCCATCGATTTGTGGTGACATAGGCAGGGCTACAATTTGTATGCAAAAAAATTAAAAAACGAATGTTTCATACAAAAAAGTGAGAGGAAAAATTTTCTTTGTTTCTGTTTCGATTCGGATATCAAATGAAAGGTCTTGATTAGCAAATTTGAAAAATATATACGAGTAGATTATTAGATTTATATGCTGTGCGACACTGTGCGTATATGGCTTCCTTAGTCGGATATTAGTTTTTTAAATGTAAATCTTGTGTCTAAATAAATATATATATATTTGTCATATTATAACCTTATGACTTAGCTATAATATGTATAGTATAGCTAAGTCATAAGGTTATAATATGACAAATATTTAATTTTATTATAAACTTGCGGAGTAAAAATGGCCGCCAGAGAACACGATAGGCAGACGATTTATCTGCGTTTGAAAAGAACTAACGAAATGTTTTCACTGACAGAAAAATAGATAAATAATACAAATAATAGATGGCAGACCTTTCTTAACACTACTTAGGACACGATAGGCTAGTTGAAAAAAAAAACTAATACTCGTATTAGGCGTGATGACGATAGGGTAAACTTCCAGTCATTAAGGGTTTATGTGTTTTCTGTCCACTGCAGCTAAAAGCTTTTTATACTTTTTAGTTGCAGTGATTTCGTTTTGAAAGCAACCTTCATAAATAAGATTTTATTATGTTCTGTCCAATGACTGTTAGAGTCCAGTGACTGGAAGTGTACCGTATATTGTTATGCAATACTATACTCGTATAAGCAGTTAACAAATACTACAAAGTAATAATAGAGGGATCAGGCCAATCGTTTTATTTTAATAAATATTAATAAATTAAATAGCAGAACAACTGACATGAAAATAGTGCTGCAGGCAAGCAATTTTTTTAAAGATTTCGTTAATATTTAGCAGCATCCTTATTCTTCTAATAACCAATAAAGGTATTACGAGAACTGACTGTAAAGTATCAAAATTTATGTTTTCATCTAAACCGTCGTACACCACGACTTTTACGCCATAGGCTCGTAAAACGGAATGACAATGTAATACCAATATCCAATGGTTATGGTCTATCCTACGTGAGAGGAACTGCGGCATGAAAATTTTAGAGTTCATACCTTTTACATGAATAAAAATGGAAAAGTAAAAAAAAAACAACAGAAAACAATGAGTGAAATAGTTGTTAGGATAGAACTTTTGAATGTCATAAATGGATACAAAATAATAATAATATATAATCTAACAATTATTATAGGTAAATATGTTACCTGATGAAAAATTGATCATTAGTCTACTGCCTGATCTATTCAATGGGTAATAATTTAAGGAATAAACTTAAAACTATTTCAAAAGTTTAATAAAAAATAGTTGATTATTACAAGCTTTTATTTCGTTTCACCTCTCCTGTTGTCTGTATCTGTGTTGTAAATTGTCCTCATATTTTCAAGGTGGACTGGCAGAGATCCCTATCTGGGATAAGTCCGCCTTTATGCTACTCTCTAGTTCTAACCTGAATTTTTGGCTTGTGTTTATGTACAATAAAAATTTTACAAACAAACAAAACGTTAAGATATAAACATGGACCTAATTTGATGATGGGCCGGAAGGTGGCCATAGGAACTCTGTAATGAAACGACGCAAGCCTATCGAGTTTGGGCTTGTTTGATTCGTCTTGAGGAGCACTTTTAACTTTTACGTATATTGGTTTAGACTAAAGCTTATTTTAAAATACATATTTTTTAATAATAACTTGTTCTTCTTTGCGTGTCGATGGTTCATTTGTTTTTTTTTATACTATTAGTCGAATATTGAGCTACTCTGACGGCGTCGTAGCTACATATAAATCGTCCAGGGTGCAGGTAAATTGATTATAACAAAATGAGGTTGATAATGATAAATAGTCCTTCGTCGCGTCTACATCATTAAGCTCCAAAGCAACGGACACGAGAGACACATCATAACAACATAAACTTTTAACTGTAAAATTTTGGACGAGACGAGACAAAGTACCCATCTCCTAAATCCGTCATCAAAACCCAATCAAAACATAATACTACCCACATTCAGTATTATATCCATTAGACAGGGATTAACCCTTGAGATATAACATCTTACCTATTAACACGTAATCCTTCACAGAGCTGACCCTCGGTTCATATGTTAATACCCGTTAATGTTATATAATCTTACGTGAATGGGAATGTATGATGTTTTGAATGACAATTTACAACAGGCGAGAAAGGGGCTTTTTAAATCAGATTAAGAGATTTGAGATACTTACCTTTGGTTTCAATGTATATTCTTTTAATTCAAAAGTTGCATGTAGCGTAAAAAACACATGTTTTTTGTCAAGGTATCCAACAACCATTTAAAACTTAAACCTAATGTAATATCATATAACAATAATTAAACTTTTGCAACTGGCATAGCTATGGGTCACCACAGACTTAAAAAATCTTTATAATTATCATCCTCATTACCCCTTACTATATTGAAGGGTAATTCACCAGGTAATTTTGTACCATACCAGAACATGCACAATTACATTAAAAGCGGGCATTTTAATGAGCGCACACATTGTTCGTAAATGCTACATTAGTAATTTAGGTAACTGTCGCATTAGGTTTTAGCTCAGGTTCTAGATTGATTGAGGCTTGAAATCTGTCACCGTTACTCTAATTTGAATGCTTTATCGTTCAAACTATAGACTAGATTTTTTGGGATTTGTCGAAATTACCTTACCTGATCACCCGTGACCCTACTTGTAAAATAGACAATCATGTTGATCCAGGATTTACAGTGACTCCTTAATCTATTACTGATCTCATTTTCCCGATAAAAATTATGGAAAAGGCCCGGAACCCGCAAACTTTTATTACGCTTCTTTTCTTCTCATTGGGTGAGTTCATAGCTAACATTGGTGTCAGATTTTCAAGGTGCAGATTAGAGAATTAGTGAAAATTTTCCTCTTGTTGTTTTTCTTTACCAAAGGAAAGTGGTGGTAATTGAAAATTAACGTACATGACTTGACTCATAGACCACTTAGCCAAAACCTCTATATTCGTTTACTATTTGAGCATCATAGCTTCAGATCGTTGCTACACAAAGGTGCCCACCTTTGGGTAGCCAATCCAGATGATGCAGACCAAGGACAAGTTGCAGTGACGTAATTTGGAAACTACGAGAAACAGTGAATGGAATAGAGTGTCTTGGATAGAAATTGAAGAAAAGTTTGCCCAGCAACGGGGCAATATAGGGTAATAAAAAAAACCGCTTGAGATGAATATGAGATCCACCGTTTGGCACAGCTTTCCATAGAATTTTCAATTACGATTTACAGTGAATCCTTAATCGTCTACAAATTGATCTCATTGCCGATGAAGTTGAGAACAAATGCGTAAATTATGCAAGTGCCCGCTGCCCAGAAGAGCAATATTGGAAAAGCACTCGACTATGCGCTAACGAGATGCGAGTCTAATGAACTTGAAATCCTGCGCTCCCATTTTGTATAATGGACATCAACGTGCATCTACGAATATTTGGCGGTTGGAGACTCCAGACGAGTAGATTAATTACCATAGATAATAAGAAAAAGTCAAGACTTAAACGGTATCTTCTTACATGTTGCGGTTCCACGTTGAGACTGTGTTGTGTTTTTATTCTACGTCAAATTATGCAATATGCAATAATAATATAATTAAAAAGATGAACAAACAGTACCTACAGATGTAAAAACTGAAGATAAAGAAAAAGGGAAACGAATCAAGCAGCCCGCCTCGAAGCTTACTGGGGTCAAAATTGTATATTTTGTGTGCCATGTTGCAGTGCTGCGCTGTATAATATATAATATAATAATAATATTTCGAATCATCAATATAATTAGGGTAATTAGACCAATTGCGATACGCCGTTAAGATCGTTTGCGTGATTGAAACAAAAGAAGGTACAAACTGACGTGTTTTTCTTACTACGCCGACAGCACTTGCCTGATTTTGAGCAACGGGTAGATTGTCATTCCTCTTTGGTTTCTCAAGAACGTATTTTATGGCCAGCGGACATGGAGTCAGATAACTGCTCCACTTTGTCTCTGGCGCTTCAATGATTGTTCATTGCAACCCTGTGCATCGACCTTAGATAAATTCCTGCTACCCCAGTTTTCTTCTTCATTTAAGAATGGGCACCTACGTCTCCTTACAGCTTTCGGTAGTCGTTTCGGCCTCATACACTGATGTCGCCTCGTATACGCCATGTTTTCAGCTTTTGCTTTGTTAAGAGCTCTCGGCTCGTTCATAGAGCTTTGAGCTATAGTCGTAGTTCGCGCTGTTGTCTAGCTTCGAGCTCTCGAACCAAACAGAAATGGCAATCTCGAACGATAGATTGCCATTTCTGTTTGGTCACTTAAGAATGTTTTTTATGCCCGGACGCGAAGTCAGATATTTGCCGCCTTTCAATAATTTTATATCCGCTCCACGCCTCTGGCCCTTCAATGATTGGTCAGTGCAACCCCGTGCATTGGATTTGGACAAATTTCTGCCACCCCAGTTTTCTTCTTCATTTAAGAACGGGGACCTTTTCTTGCAGTTTTCGATAGTCGTCTCAGCCTTATGCACTAATTCCGATACGTGTTTGCCAATTTAGAAACTTTTGTTGTATTATAAACCAGCACGCTCAGAGAGCTGTGAGCTATCTTCGGGCTTTGATGTTATGATGATAATAGAGTCGATAATTTTGTCGATCTCTCCTATAAATGTCTCCGTTTACCGCTCTAGTTTTTCTGATCAATCATGCTTGAGCGTCGAAGCAGCCTTCACTCGAATCTATGTCCTCGATCTCTGAATAAGGTGATAGGATGTCAATGTCACTTTAACTTGTGTAAAATTCGAATATAAATATTTCTTGAACACTGGCCACACGATTAGTGTCAATGAGTGCACAAGGATGCAAACAGGATTAATCGATAAAAAATCCACTCCTACTCGCAGATTTTCATGATTTCGAAATGGCCTACTTCCTTAATTGCAGTGGTTGGAAACTCGCTATGGTTGACCCCCAGGTAGAAATGGTATCTATTCGGCATATCTGTCAGTTACAAATATTTGTAGCTTCTTGTACATCAATAGTGATGACGCAGTGGATGCGCTTTTCCGATGTAAGCCAAAATGCACTCGGTGGAAATGAGTCGTCGCTTGTAAGCAGGATTAAGCGGTTTCAATCGGCGGCAATCAGGTAATGTGCCACACTCTGGGATATTAATCGTTGTAAATTGTCTGATAAACGATGAAATGTTTGCTTTTGTTGGTAAGTCTTTTGTGACACTTTCTACTGCTAGCATTTCTAAATATTACGAGAATCTAAACTTTAGTTTAAAAAAAGTCGTGACGCCAAAAGACGCTATATGATATCTGAGTCGACGTTTTACCAGAATAAAATTCATTAAATGTACCTAATGTGTTAGTAAAATTTATTGTAATTGTTATAACCTCACGGCAAAACTCGATATTTAACGGACTTGTTAATTGATATTGTATAGTTTTGTCAACGTGATTGATATAACAATATAATGTTTCAACTACTATTTTAAGTATTGTATAATTCTATGACAAATTATATATCCCTAATCTCAGTAATCCGCCGTGTAAATTAGATAATAGGTAGGAACTTACAGTCTCAACTCACATGTGACGCCGCTGATGACGTCATAACTCCTGTCGCTAATTGATAACATTAAACTAAATTGAGTAATTTCACAGTTCGCTTTGATAATGTCTATTTACATAAATTATGAATATCAATCTGGATATATCATATTCGTAGATATTATTGTGATTTAAATTAAATGTCATATAATAAATAAATATGAACTTAAATAAATAAACGCCCATTACTCTTATAACTTGCTACTTTATTTACATAACTAAATTTAGTCCGATACATGATAACGTAGAATATGAATAGATTACTTTTAAGGTTTGAATAACTATTAAAACTTGCATCTACGCATACTTTGCGCGTATAAACTGGGAAATATAGGTAGTTTCTAAATCTAGATTGCTGTTTTATATTATGGATTCGGGCGATAACTGTTTTTCACCTCTCGAACTTTAAAAAGTTAGCTAATATTCATAAATTTAGAATCATGCATGAGTCACATGACACTTGGAACTACATTCATACCCATATTATTTTTTTCATCCAAAAGGTTAAATTTATGTAAAAAAAAGTAAAAATGACAAAGATTTTGCAATAATGACATTTTCTTTCATGTACAACATTCGAAAATCGGATGAATATCGGAATAAAACTCTTATCAATTTTGTATGTAAAATATTAGGTAACCAATACTCCTAATGTCTAAAAAGAACCAACATACTTTCATAAAACAAATTCTAGTTTAACTGCGTCCAGATCGCATGTTGCCGTATGATTTACCGGCAACGAGGTTTTAATAATTCCGCGAAGGAAATTTGCCTCTAGCTCCCGTGTAAAATATCGTGGAAATACTGCTGTAATGTAAATACTAATTGTGTATAGTTTTCTTAAGATATATTTTAAAGTACTAACCTTTTTGGTTGAAATTTATGATAGCAAAGGTGTCATGCGAAGACAACATTATGCGGTGTGAATTCGGCATATTATATTTTATATACATAATAATTTAACCACTTTTAATAGACATCATGACTGAAAAAGTACATTTTGCTCATCATTAAAATATGGTATACTTATTTTTCTTTTTTCTGACTACCAAAAAATACGAAAATTTTGCGCATTTAAATATCGAATGACGTCACGACTTTGAATCACTCTTACAGGGCGTTGACGTTAAAAGCCAGCCATCCAGAATTTAGATGCTTTGTATCTTACTATTAGCTTCTATTCTCCGTTTCATATTTACTTTTAAGCAAACTTTGGTTTGACTCAAACATTTTTATAGTTGATGAAACAGAAAGTATGCAAGCTGTAAGCAAACGCGACAACAACGCAGAGAGAATTTCATTACGATGACATTGTTGGGACTTCAATTTCACTAGGCACCATAGCATAGATCAACCAGTACGATACTTTATTAGCATATAATAATAAACTACTTACTTTCACCAAAGCGTTGTTTGATTTATATATATTTTAAATGCAATTCTCTGTGTTCCCTTTGTCCTTCCTTTGATTCTTCTCATTAACTGTGATTTGATGAACGATCACTGAGCGGCCAGACTGATCGAACGTCAAATATAAAAAATTGCTTAAAAGTATTTGTGTAAATAGTGAAAAATTACATACACTTATAAAATATATACCCATTTATATAGGCATGCACTATGATTACTAGAAATATGAAGATGACATTCTACTTATGTATTATTATTCTATGTTAACCGTCCGGATACCGTCGAGATTGTTTCTACTTGGGGCTACTTTGACCGCGGCCCGTGAACGCTAAGATTCTCAGAATCTTTTTATTTATACAAACAATTTTGCTCGTCAGTAAGTTGTAATTGAAATTGTGAAACAAATCATTGGCTTTGGGTATTTCTATGAGATTGCGTTGTTCTTTTTTTTATCTTAGATAAGTGTTTATTAAAAACTTAAGTTTAATAGTACAGTATGCCGTTAGTTTTAAAATTCTTGAATTAAGTAATAAAATTTTTTTAATTTAAACTTTTTACTTTATTTGGTACTAAATACTGGTTAGCTTTGTAATTATTTTTGCTATACCCAAATGTTGTATTTATGGTATGTAAAGAAAGTAGATCAAAAGCAATGGGTATTTCTGAGAAAAAGGTATTTAATAAAAATATTTATACTTATACAAATCATCAGAGGTCGGAATTAGGTAGAGTTATTTATGTACTTACCCTGATTTCATACAGCGAAAGAATAAAGTGGATATGCCTCGAATCCCGAGATTAATTTTAAAGAGTAAAAAAATCCCGTCATTTCTTAAATAAAAAGTTACTTCTACGTAATTTAAACCACTGCACGCGCGACGTTGCCAATATGTAAAAACGAATAAAAATACTAACGTAAATACTAATAAAAATTGTATGTTTATTATCTTTGTTTTATTGGTCTTATATATTCCTGAGCTTTTTTATTATTATTTATTTGTAATATTATTGGCAACATGGGATTGTCCATTAGAAATACCGGGAAGATCCATATTAATATCAACACCTCGAAGCAAGTACATAAATAATTCTACTCCTAATTCCGGCCTCTGCAAAAAAACTTTCTTTTATTGAAATTCTGAAAATTAACTGTGCCATTTAAAAAATGGTATTAGATACCTCCACGTGTACGTTCTAAACTCAAAACCAAACTTGTAAGTCCAACCGCTAAAGTATAATAAATGGGTGAGCTGCTAATAGATTTCATTCCATTAATTGTACCCTTCATCTCCTTAAGCTAATGCCAATTGGTGCTCAGAACCAAAAAGGTTTTCATGTTTGGGCGACTTAAACAAAGTCACAGTCTAGTAACACTCCTATCAATATTAACAGATAGCCAGTCATCTTACTAGAAGATTTGTTACTCTATGGCAAGTATTATGTTTTCTCGCTATCACAGTTTAATGAAGTTGAAGGAGACTACCTCGTTTTTCAACAGTTAATGAATAAAGATGTTAGGGCTTTTGCTACACTGTGGCGAATTCTTATCGCTTTACGTGTATTATCAGGGGTAATATCGTATGATTGATGACGGACGGAGGGGTCGCTAAATTCATTTCGGAATCGATTCGTCACTCTATTGGCGAAGTATTGAGATGTTAATTAGATCTGAACGGCCCTCGTGGATGAATTGTTTGGATCAGTTGTATAAGATCATTTTTCAAGTCAAAAAGTTATAGAACAGATTCGTGACAGACGTTTTTGCAACTGTTGAATATATAAGTAACTTGGAAATAAAGTAAATAAATATTATTATCTATTATTTTTTCTTCTAAATAATTACAGTTATTTCAATGATTAAAAAGTTATTTATAGATAAAATGAGTTTTAACTACAATAACACTTGATGATATGTTTAAGATAATTAATCCTTTACCTGTCAAAATATCAAATCACCTAGTAGGTGGGTATCTAATACTGCACTCGCCTGAACGTGGCCACTATTCGCTCACGTTTAGTAATAACGAGATGCCACAATATTATCTACATATATTCTTATATAAATGCTTTGTCCTGGATGACTGACTGACGGATCGACGCACAGCCTAAAGCGCTGATTGTAGAGACGTGAAACTTGGATGGATTTTTAATATGATGTAGGCATCCAATAAGAAAGGATTTTCCAAAATTCTACAAAAGGGGCAAAAGGGGCGCAAAGATTGTATGGAACAACGTTATTTACGTTGTACTTCAGAAAAAAGTCAATCCGATTTTATTCAAAAAAAGTTGAACTCAAATCAAATTTTGGTGCAATGCTCTTTAAAATTGGAATGTCTCGAAGTCTACTTCCTATTTACCGCTTTGAAGGTTTCTAAGTTTTAGAGAGGTCATGCACTTTTAGCACACGGCCTTATAGGGACGTAGAGTTCAAATTGTGAGAACTGGAACATTTTCCTTAACGACTGCCATGCAATAATGACAGCCGGGACCTACGGCTTATACGTGCCTTCCGAAGCACGGAAGAGCTCGAGAATATATTATGCCACTAGAGGTCACCCATCCAAGTGCGGACCACGCTCGGCATCGCTTTACTTGCGAAAGCGTCAGTAATGCGCACTCCCGCCGTGCCACCGAGCTTCTCAATCAGTGTAATAATAAGCGGAGTATTCAAAATTGTCATCCGCAATTTCCAAAAGAACCCTAAACCACATCCACTAAAAGTATTCGATTTCCACAAGCAAAAACAAAATTTTATTTCGGCAGTCCTCAAAAGAAAGTGGCATCTTAAAATACGGGAATTAATCGCTTGACAAGCACCGTCGGAGGCTGAATGGAATAATAGAGGGCCCTTGAGTGAAGAGTGCTTATTTCTGTTTTTATATTTCATTATTGGCTGTACTCGTATAGCTCTCCATTCGGACTCATAGAGGCCGCCATAAAGGATTGAAACGCGACCGGCTTTCAATGGGGTAATTGCAAATGCACTTTTTTAGGGTTACGTAAGAAGAGAAATATTTTAGTGGCTGAGTTTTGCTTATAAAATTTTCCAGATTATTTTTTTTGTAGTGGCCAAATGAAGTGTCAGGTTTTTCAAGCTGTCTGAAAGCAATTGACTCAGATGTACAACTGTCATCTCTTGATGCATGACAACGATTGCCTACAACACAGCCTGAGTTGCTTATATAATTTAGATGCGTATTTATGTGCGTAATATTAGGAGGTAATTATTTACATATACAAGGGTTAGACTCATAATATTACTATTTTAAGGGTGTTAATGTAGGGTGAATTACATTTACTTTTAATACTGACAATGTCTACAATCTTGGATGCTCACATTGGTAAAACCTTATATTACCGTTCCTGGTTATTGGTGGGTCGCACCTGGATAACAGCAGCACAGGACCGAGATTGGTGGCTTAGAAGAAAGGAGGCCTATGCTCAGCAGTGGGCGGAAGAAGGGCTGACATGATGATAATGATGATATATTACCGTCGTACAACATTTTCGATTTAAATTGTTTTGAGTTATACCTTTGATAAAAATATATATTCGATATTGGGCCTACTAAATATATACGGGACACTACCTCTTTTCGTAGCTCATTCTTAGATATACATTTTTTTATGTAGTTCATGTCGGCCTCGGCAAAGCTGGAATGCACTTCATTGATATCGCAATAAAGTAATGAGCTTTTTTTTATATAAAATACGCTTTGGTTGGCTTTGTTTTTTTTTTTTTTTTGCAATAGTTAACTATGAACTTTACTTTAAAATTTAATTTCATTTAATGAGCTTTATAGATAATATTTCCTATTGTTTCACAGGTAAAAAGATAAGATAATACTTTTTTGAAAGGTTAAGATTGTAAGGTATGTAAGAATAAAAAACGATTGAAATAAAACCAAGTAATAATTAAAAGGGATTTTTTTTTTAGCAGTGGCGTGTAAATGCCATTAAATGAAGTAAAAGGACAAAATAAATGGGAAAGTACTTTGATGGATTACTTTTATATCGACCAACGCCACAAAATAATTCTTACATTTTTAAAATAAGTAAAAATCATAGTGATCAGATTTAAATTTCAATGTGCAATATTGAGTTGGTAATAAAAGTAATTTCACTCCGTTGTCATTAAGTAACTTTCAAATTAAATTTGTCAATTTATCATTTCTCAAACAAGGACGTTGAAATAACATTCCAAAACTTCTTACTCGACTAATCTTACAGAATTGAGTGTTGAAACTCTAATATTTCTCATAAATTACTAATTACAGTTTGTTAAGCAGCTTATGCCTCCCATAACGGCAATACGTGTGATCAACTTCTGAAATGAATATTAAAGGGTGTAGATCAAAGATCAAGAATAAAAATAGACAACGCAAATGATTTAAGCCAGATTAGAGAAAAAATGTTTTGATACATAAATATTTATCCTATAAATAAAAGACGCCTTTACTCTTTTTACATACCCAACGTGATCTCGCTTTATTAGTAAACAAGCTACGCCCCGCGGTATTACCCGCGAAAAAGTAGTGTGTCAGCTACCTGCATACCAAATTTTATCAAAATTGGTCCAGCCGTTCCAAGGAAGTACATAGGGCGCACTATAAGTTTCCGGAACTGGCCACTTACATAAACAATATTTAAAAATTTATTGCAACATTTGAAAATAGAACTCTTTGGCTGTAGAATGCAGTTTGTTTCATCTGACTGTCTTTTGTTTTTACCTTGTGGCGCCATTAAAAAAAATTGTGTGTCTGCATCAACATGGATTTAATTCGGGAAAATTTTCGTAGTATGATTTTCTACGATTTTAAGTGTAATTTGACAGCTCAACAGAGCATCGCTCGGCTTGAAACAGCTTTTGGCAATGAAGCACCATGCAAGACAACTGTTTATAGCTGGTTTGCAGAATTCAAGCGTGGTCGTATCCATCTCCGTGACGAATCTCGCGATGGTCGGCCGTCCACCGCTGTGACCAACAAAAACATAGATGCTGTGCGCCGTATGATTGAAACAGACAGGCATGTGACCTACCATGAAATTCGCGCATCCTTAGAAATAGGCATGAGTCAAATACAATTAATCCTACACAAACATTTGGGTGTGATAAAGCTGTGCTCGCGGTGGATCCCACACAACTTGACCGAGGCTCAAAAAACGGACCGCGTCACTTGGTGCAGTGCCATGCTTACCAGATTCAACGAAGGTGCGTCAAATTTGATGTGGGACATAGTAACAGGTGACGAAACATGGATTTATTGCTACGATCCCAAAACAAAGCAGCAATCGAGCGTATGGGTCTTTCAAGATGAGCCGAAACCAACCAAAGTGGCGCGCGTGAAAAGTGCATCTAAGCGGATGATTGCTTCTTTTTTTAATAAAACTGGACATGTGGCTACTGTTGCTTTAGAGAATCGTCGTACAGTGAATAGTGACTGGTACACGACCATTTGTTTGCCGGAAGTTATTGACGAACTCCGTAAAAATAACCGTAAACGCCGTATCATCCTGCACCACGACAATGCTAGTTCTCACACGGCCAGACAGACAAACGACTTTTTGAAGGCGAAAAATGTAGAACTCATGAGTCATCCTGCATACAGTCCCGACCTGGCACCTTGTGACTTTTTTCTGTTCCCAAAAATTAAGAACCAATTACGAGGTCAACGATTTTCATCACCAGAAGAGGCTGTCGAGGAGTATGAAAAACACGTTTCAGAGGTCACCACAGAGGAGTGGCACAAAAGTTTTCAAAACTGGTTTCATCGAATGAAAAAGTGCATAGACGCCAAGGGAGATTATTTTGAAAAACAATAAATTAATTTTGTACCTTTAATAGTATTTTTTCATATTCATTCCGGAAACTTATAGTGCGCCCCACGTATTCCTTGGAACCTTCCATACACGCTATTAACTTTCGCCCTTATAATATTAGTGTAATAGTGTAAATATCCTAAAAATAAAATACGCCTTTACTTATTTTATATACCAAACGTGATCTAGCTTTATTATTAAACAACACCCAGAGGTCCCGGGTTCGATCCCCGGTCAGGGCAAGTTGGAAAATGACCTTCTTCAAATGGATCTGGGTCTTGGATGTTTATCCATATATGTATTTGTTATAAAATATAGTATCGTTGAGTTAGTATCCCATAACACAAGTCTCGAACTTACTTTGGGGCCAGCTCAATCAGTGTTATTTGTCCCTATATATTCATTTATTTATTTATAACATGTAAATTTTTGGCATTTGTTTGTAATTTTACTGCAAGTTATTTTCCAATTTAAAAGACATTTGAAAAATTAACGTATGTAATTTACTAAAAAGGAAATAGTTGTATAGAGATAAATTTAATCCTCCAAAACATTTTCGTATAAAGTAATGCCAAGACGAGTAGTTGCATATTGCTTGCACTGTGAAAAAGTTATCAGATCTCATGGTGAGCCAAGCTACTAACTCTGCGTAAATCTTAGTTTTAGGTTCTCTAGAAACCCTACACCTTAGTCAAAATGTGTGGCTTGGCCGTTTCTCTGTATATATTTATCATATCTTGGCTAATTTACTATCCCTATTTCATCTATTTCTACCTTTGCCTGTGTCGTAACTCTAAGATATGGCGGGCTAGGGAGGATTAAAATTAATATAAATTGCTTTACACTTTAATTGTATTTCGGTATAATTTTCCGTGCTCCTGAATCCTAGCTAGTCCTGGGATTTATGGAGACGCTTGGAAGTTCGGCGTTTTAAAAAAATTGTGCTTTTATTTGCATTTGTTTCAACCAATGATCGCATAGTAGACTTATTTAAAGAAGAAATAGTAAAAAACTTTAACTACGTATATGAGAAATAGCATTTTTTTTATGGCAAGCGCAGCCCAGGACACCCACCTGCTAGATTGTCAGATGACCTGAGCAAGGTTACAGGAAAGCGCTAAATGCAGGTAGTTTTGGAAATGCTTGGGGAAGCTCTTTGTCCAGCAGTGAACATCCTGTAGCTAATATGATGAGAAATGATAAATAAGGACATCGATAACATTGGGCTGCCCGAAAAATAGCGTTACTCTGGACTCCGGTCAGGGGTTATACAAGCTAAAGCTTTCCTTTGCCCACTTGCAAAGTTTTATTCAATAGTATTGAGATCGAATTGTAGCGTACCTGCTTCAAAGAACGGCAATAACATATATGATATATTTTTTTATTTTATTTATTACACCTATAACAAACATTGTGAGAAAGATGATTATAAATTATGAGTACTTAGTATGAATATAAAATACGTATACCTAAAGATAGCATATAATGTAGGTGTTGTTTAGGAATATCAATTGCATATATTAGAAAGTCAAAAAATCCAGGGAATTCTACTACACGTTCCTTAGAAATTTCATCACATGATTGCTCAATTGTTTGAAAGGCATTCTTACAGATTCTTCGCATTTCAGTAACATATTAGTAACAACACATGTACTAAGTCGAATATACGGATAAAAAAGCAACATTTTATGACAGTAATCCCTCCACCCCCGCTGTGTTCCGGTATTCTCTAAATTTCATTAGTCGTTTACCTCGACGACGTAATTGCTCATTTCCTCGTCATCTCCTGAAAAACGCTGGTGCCGCGTGTTTTTATTGTTTATTCTTTTGTCGCCGCGTTTTTAATTATGTCGTAATAATGGGTTAATTGAGTTGAATAAGTACCTGTAAATTCAGGTTTTGACAAATGAAAAATTAAAACAAAGTTTCATAGATAGTACCTATAGTAGCGGCAATGATTGCCTTAATAGCCACTGTTTTTATATAACCATGTGTTTAAAGCTTGCATTGTTGAGCAATGTGTAAAGACACCATTTAGGTCATATATTAATTATATTAACGCATTTGAAATCGCACTAGCCTGTAGTACGATTTCAAAGGTTTTTTTCAAAGCACTTGCTGATTATATTCATGTTAAAATAAATAAGCAGGGAACGCAAAACATTATGTTTCTTATCAAAAAGTCTGTGTTTTGTTTTTTTGTAATATTTGGAGTAATTTTCATATTTTCTGAAATTAGACTCCACCTATAAGAACATAGCAATTATTGAATAAATTGAAAATGACAATCATATATTTATGTACTTACATCTGTGTCAGTACTTGGCAGACCGACAAATAAAAGCTCAAAATAGAAAGAAGGAGGACTTTGCTGATCAAACTAAAACTCACAAGATATATTAAATAACCTTTCATCATCATCATCATCATCATCATCATGTCAGCTCTTCTTCCGCCCACTGCTGAGCATAGGCCTCCCTTCATCTACCAATTTCGGTCCTGTGCTGCTCCCATCCAGGTGCGACCCGCGACGTTGAGCGTCGGACGTCCTGTAATGAGATGTTATTGAAGAAATAAAAATTATAAAACATACTGTTATCAAGTAGGTAAAGTCAGTATCTACACATACATTTACCTACACGTAGATTCCATTTATATATTCTGACACAAGCACGATATCATGTAAAACTATTGACGTGTAAACTATTTTTTCCTGATTAGATTTGGGTAAGCAGGCATTGCGATATAGTTTCTATTTTTATGAAAAAGTTATTAATCCACTTTCGCTTAAAATTTATATTCGAATGTGCAGGAAACAGCTATATTTTAACTCTCAATGACTTTTTTTCAACGTGTCCGTTTGAAGCTGAATGGGAGATTTCATTAGTTCTTTTTCGAACGTTTGGAATAATTAGAAGCGTACGATCTGTCGTGTTGAGTCTGTTCGTTTTATTCTAATTGTTTAGATTCCTGATGTATTTAGCTTTGAAATGAGTTTTGCTTTATTTTACGCATAGCGAGGGCGATGTGTTTGATAACGAGTAGTCTATTACTGTGACGCGTTGGAAGTACAATATTATAAACTGCTTTTTTCAGGTGTTCAGGCTTGTTTCAGGCGCGTTCCCAGGTGTCATTCCACGTTTAGGTATCAAAAATATACCTACATTATTACTATGCGTGCGGCAACCACTTCGACGGGGAAAATTCAGTTACATAATTCGTTTGTCCAGAGTAATAAAAATGTAATTGGCTTTCAATGGATGTCTAGGTATCTAAACAAAGAGGTGAAGACTTCTGACGCGAGCTAAATTAGACCATAGCGCTAACCACATTGAGTAGATATTTCTTTGAATTTCCTTTCTAAGTAAGACTTGTTTACGTGAGTACTAGTACTTATTCTTTGGCGTTCCCCATTGTATTCTTAGCTATGTTGCTTCGGAGCTAGGGGTGCGCTTTCCTGCTTTTTCTTGCCATTTTTTTTTTGCATATAAGATGCTGGACGTTCTTTTATTCGTTTAAGCTATACATGGTGATCTTTATTCAAAACAAAATACAAATAATTAAAATACAGCAGCTTAAAAATAAAATTGTTATTTCTTCCAATGCACCACATCGAGGCAACGAACCTAATATGCTGGCAGCATTCCCTTGCTGAATGGCGATGCTTATTCTCTGAGCAAAAAAGCTACCAGCCCAGCCCCTGTGATGTCCTTAAAAAATAACTTAGCTTCAGGACCCCAAGGATCCATTGTCTCCCCTCCA
The DNA here is from genome assembly GCA_943193695.1 of Acrobasis suavella. Classification (NCBI taxonomy): domain Eukaryota; kingdom Metazoa; phylum Arthropoda; class Insecta; order Lepidoptera; family Pyralidae; genus Acrobasis; species Acrobasis suavella. Next base: position 5,765,058 of record OW971943.1, read on the forward strand.
TTGTTCATTTAAGCTTAACATTCAGTCGTGTCTTTTTTAATCTGCTGTAAAGCCCTCTCCTTATACCTGAGTTTACGAACTATTTCTCTAAGCCAATACTTTTTTTATATTGCTGATTCATGTAGTCTTTGCAAAATTTATTTCACTGATACAGTCTTTGTGCGCCACCAGTTAGATGCCTAAAGACATCTGACATAGCTAAACGACTGCCACTACAATCCTAAGATACCAAACAATTGTATAAAGATTAATTACAGCTTACAGCAAATTCTTTTGCACGTACTAACGCCTAGCCAAATCGAATAATGATAGAAATAAATCTCCCATTTGGCCCTCGTATTTTTTGCAGGTCAAGTGTAAGGCAAAAACGAAGGTCTGTCGCCGCGGCCATCAATAATGAACATTGTCAATGTCTGTCTTAATGAGTTCTTACTAGCCTCAGTTTCGTCTTATGTTGATATTAGTAATATATCTGCAATATATTAAAATTGTTTAAAAAAACTACGTAAATTTAATTTTGTTTTTAAATATAACGCTAAGCCCACGCCTAGTGCATGCACACTTTGACATTTTTGAAATTTGTGGCATGTAATTTGAGTCCTGTCACACCTCAATAAAATTCAAATTGCATTGACCGAAATCAACAAGCGCACGCCTCGCCTATGCCATGCGCTCGCCTTAAGTCCACCTTGCTTCCGCCTTGACTTCGGCAAATGCAATTTGAGTTGTATTGATGTGTGAAAGGACTCAAACTATATGCAACAAATTCAAACCGCGCTTGTCGTATATCGCTGTGTTGCGTATCGTCTGGACGCGCCCTTATTCTATGTTTCATGGATATTTCGTTGCATCCATTAGAAAAAAACAAAATGCTGTGTTTTAACAAACAATGACATTTCGTTATAAATATTTATTTATTTATAAAATTTTATTGATCCACAATTTACATTGTTTACAATTGGCGGACTTAACGCTTAAGCGTCCTCTCCCAGTCAACCATAAGGATAAACAGAGATCTAGTTACGGCGCAAAATAATTACTAAATAAATCCTAATAAATATACCTACATATACCTACATTTATTATATGAATATACATACATACAATATATAAATAATGAATACATCGTAAGAGTAAAGAAATAGTGATAGTATATTTGTCTGGTGATATCGTAATTCTATTAGTTGTCAAAACAGAGCATCATCATCATTTCAGCAGCATAAAGTTTACTGCTTGACGTAGGCCTCTCCCAAAAACAACAAAAACACAACATATACTCACCCACCTCCTATGGAGTCTTGCCCTTTGACATCTTAAAAAAACTAAACCGGTTTTTAGCAAACCGTAGCAAAATTACACAAAAATAGAAAAATATCTCTTGAACCTCTTAGTTTTTTGCGAGTCAAGTGCGATAAAAACAGAGGTCTGTCTCCGGGGCCATCAATAACGAAAATTGACCAAGTGATGGTCAACTGAGAACAATATTGGGTTTCACACATACCAGATTGAATTTGCTGCAAACTTTATAAAAATAACAACGTATTTCTTACATGTTACGACTATTGAAACGTAAAGGTATGCTTTTAATTTGTAAGTATATACGAAATTATTGCATAAGTTAAGATAAAATTAATGTTCGAGATCATTAATTTCATCTTTATTTTATTTTAAATTGTTATTATTTTTTTGTCAATGTTTGGTGATCATCAAAAACGTAAATATTAAATAAATCAAATTTTAAAGCTTTAATTTGTTTTTTATCAAAATTATTTTTTATAACAGAAAAAAGGTTTACTTAATACCTTTTTCTGTTATAAAAAATAATACATACGTGTAAAAAAACTAAAATCACGCAAATTACGACAAACATTCTAAACAACAAAATTAATTATTCCCATTGAATTTTCTAATATTTTAACACGTAGTAAATCACTCTCCATATTGTCGGCAATCACGGAATCCTCCCTACAATGCTTTCCCCGTACGCAGTCTAATTACACTAATTTGATAACGTCTTGCTATAAAATATATTAATTAACAATAAGGCCGTTTGCTCATTAAGCTTCAACGACAGCGGTATGACATCTTAACTGTCTTTGATAAATATTAGAAAGGCATTCAATATATAAGGGAATATTTTTATTTTGATATATACCTTGATGATGCAAATGCATATGAAAAATAATAAATTAATGAACAACATTTGAAGTGTTGTTTATGCATAGTTTATTTTTATCTGTTTAGAATAATTAAATTTAATAATAAAATAAATATTAAGTGTGACATACAGACGCTAATGTTTGGATGAAAATAAAATGCCGATTTATAGCAATTATCTAAGGAACGTATTTGAGAAGAGCATCTAGTAGTGTTACATCTCTCATCTACCAATTTTCTGTTATATTTACCTATCTAGTCAAATAGTTTCAGAGTCTATAGATATAAGACATTCCGCCTACGCCGAGCCCCGGCAGACGTGGTAGAGTTAAGAAAGGCTGACGGCTTGACGTCGTCAAGGATAATATGTGCGAGCCAATGGTCTCATTACCAAGGATGCTCAATCGTGCGAAATAGAGAAGTAAAAACTGGAATGCGGACCTCAGGATTACAGTATAGGATGCAACTGTAAAGCTTTGAGGAGAAAGAGAGAGTGTGTAAGTATAAGTTTTTCAAATTTTTTCCTTCTGCATTTTCAAATTTTTTATCGGAAAAAATTTTCAGAACCATAGTCGTAATGATCTCATATGAGAAAGGCCTGAATTTCTCACAATAGCCTTGACATAGCGTGGAAGTTCCGAGCAACGAATTTGTAACTCAATCACCTAATTAGACTTTGTTTGGGAACTCGGGAACTAATTAATAGAGTTGTTCCCAAATTCCCAAAATGCGATAAGAAATTTAATAAATACATGGGCGGCAAAAATTTGAATTTCGTAAACTTCATCCGATAACTTTCAAATACGCTGTGAAAGAAAATTGTGTTACCTAATTTGAATGCAATAATGGAGTGTTTTGATTGGGAAAAAAAAACAGACCAGATTATTTAAAAAAATATGATTTTGTCATAGCTGCCTATATGTAACGCTTACAACATCGGTGTTGTCATTAAATAACCTTAGAATCTTATTAATATTATATACGCGAAAGTTTGTATGTATGGATGGATGTTTGTTACTCTTTTACGCAAAATAGGCTGTACGGATTGGAATTAAACTTGGCATGTAGATAGCTTATTACCTGAATTAACACAAAGGATACTTTTTATTTCGGGGAAAATGTGAGGCTCCCGTGGGATGGTCAAAAATATTCCACGCGGGCAACGCCGCGGGCATTAGCTAGTATTTTATAGATTTTTTTAAGAGTCCTAACTGTTAATTTAATAGGGTCCTCACCTGGGTTAAAAACAAATTATTTGGTACGGTTAAGAAAATAAAACGCCACAAAATAATGTCAGTTGTCATTGCTCATTTCCATTTTCGCCATGACGTCATTAGCTTGTATTTCATACAAATCCAATAGAAATTGTATGTTTTGACGTTTAGAAAAAGGTATCTGGTTTGAATTGTTGTAACGTAGCGAATTAAATAGTATGAACTAAAAAGGTGCATTTTCTAAAGTTTTCTTTTTTTAAGGTATTTGCCGAATGTTTTTTATTTTTATTTTAAATAACGAAAATTGACAGAAAAACTAGTAATTAGACTAAAATGAAAATTTTTATTCAAAAAAATGTAGGTAAATACTTTAAATCCTTAAGAAACATTACACACCATTAAATTTAACAAAGAGTGACATAATGAAAGTAACGAACAGAATGAAAACATTATTTTTAAATGAACACTTTTCCGAAGTGAGTTTATTCTGAGGTAGTTAGAAGAAAATTAGGAATTTTCATATCCTTTAGACATTAGTCCCGTCAATCCTCGTTGATCAGACATGCCCAAGGGGAAAAGACTAATTATATTTTTCTAGACTAGACTAAACCAATTTTAGACCGATTTGCTCTATTTTTTTTTTAATTTTATTTCACAAAGCTAGATTATTTACTAAAAACATTTTTTTATTTTCTAGAAATAATCGTAAAGTTATATAACAAAATTATCTGCTCTGTATAAAATTACACACCTACTACTTTTAAAAGAATTGTTCAATTAATATTTATCACTTTGAGTTTGTTTTAAGAGTCACGAAAAAAAGAACAACTAGCTATGTATTCTTCATTACCATATGTTGTTTAAAGAAAAATAGTTTTTGCCTTTTAAAAATATATTTCGTTACTAGACAGCTTGTGATCTAATAGTTTGGTAAATAATGGAAACGTTTGTACTTATTTAAAATTAAAAAAAAAAACGAAAACTTTTGTTTATACATAAAAGATATTGAAATAAGATAAATCAAAAGCCCAATCACGATTAGTTGAGGGCGTTCTATTACTAAGTTCCTATGGCTAAATCCAGAAACTATCATCATTGTTGCCGTGTTAAGGTCGACTTTCGATTGGATTGCACTTATTGTCATTTTTATAAAATGAAACACGGGTTCTCTTGCGGTTTGTATTGCGACTGAGTAAATGACAGATGATACACTCGTTTTAAGTAGTTGTAAAAATGGCGTAAACAATCATATTAACTCATCATTAATCGTATCATCAGTTTTACATAGATACTATGCAAAATATCAATTCAATTGGGCGGGGATACCTTTTTCAAAATAGGTACATGAATTGAGTTAACATACATTGTTGTAAGTTAAATGAAAGCTTGCAATAAAGTCATCAAAGTACAATGTCAAGTGTTAATAATTCATTTTTTTACAAAAAAAAAAAAATAACCGACTTTCTGGAGTTTGTTCCATATCTCCAAAGTTCTTCATCATATCTTCACCAAATTAATATGGGACCAATTTGGTAGTAAAAGCTTTTAAATAAAAAATGAACCATTAAAATCGGCCCACGATTGAAGAAGATATCTTGTAACATACAGAAAGAAAAACATACAGTCAAATTGATAACCTTCTCTTGGTTAAAAACAAGTCTTCGTTTTCTAAATAGGTAAAAGTATATTTATTTGCACTGGATGACTCTTGGTCGGTCATTTTGGAGACCTTTGGGAGATACCTATGTCCAGCAGTGGACGTTTTGCGGCTAAAATGATGATGATGATGAAAGGTATACTTCTGAAAGGTAACAATATTTGTGGAGAAAATATATTTAAAGAATTCTTAGAAATAAATTTTGAAGTTATTATATAGTTATGATATATTCACACTACCCAAAATTACACTAAAACAAAAGACAAATTCATCGCCGACTAAATAAGTTCCCTCTAGGAAAATCCTATTTGAGCGCGGAATGAAGGGAAATTTGCATGGCTGATTGCTGGCCGCTGCTCAATCAAGGATATTTAACAAAATTAACTAATTGAGTGAACGTTCCACCGTCCCAGCTAACTTGCGAGCAAATTTACCCAATGTTCTTTGCTGACAACAAAACGGTATACGTATAGGGAATTTAATATTCAAAACTTGGCTTGTAACTAGTTTATTAGTTTTGCATTTTCTTAAGGGGTAGTAGATATTGAGGAAATTCATATGTTAGCGGTGTAAATACTATTTTAAAAAGATGTCTCATGATCCTGTTTTATCTAACTAAAATTAAGAGTAATATAAAACAAATGCTGTGATATCGTTACTATGGAGGGTACAAGTAAGGAGAACCATCTGTATGTATTCAAATGTGTCTTTAACAGACGTTAAATTGGTGGCACCACAGTAGCAGGTGGGTAGGTAAATTAAGAAATGAAAGTAAAAACTTTAAATATTTACTAAAACATAATAAAAAAATCAGAAAGATCAACTAAAAAAAGAACGATCACAGACACTTGCGACTGTTATTTTCTGATTTTAGCTGGGCGCTTTTGCAATTATTCCTCTATATGCGATGATAAATATTTATAATTTCCTGGATTTAAAATATTTATTAGTTTATTTTTTTTGATTTAACAATAATGTCCCGTAAATTAGCAAGATGACAAAATCCTTAAAGAAAATTAAAGATTATACAATAATGTAATTAGATAAATAATATTAACAATTTTAGGTAGGCATACTATGGGAATTTCAAACTTATACTGTAGTTTTGTTTTCATATAATATACAACAGAGCTTCTATTTGTCTGTTACTCTGTGGTTGGGATGGACATTTGTATCGGGTCACGTTTTGTTAGGTTTTGCCTTTGGGACTTTTAAGCGTGTTTGCAGGATTAGTGGGCGCAAATATTTGCCTTTTTGAAGCTGAAATATTTGAGGGTTAAGCCGAGAATTGTAGTGCAAAGGTCGAAGAGATTAATGGTACGATCACGCCTTTACATTGTTTTCAGAAAATGTTTCTCAGAAGAGTAATATGTTCAAATATTTTTCGCAGTATTTAGTGCTTGATAGATTAGTCACTATGATTTATAGTCTTGGGAGCTAGATGGCGTTAGCATTATTAATAGTAATAGTTGTGAAGAGTATAACAAAAAAGCGCATTTCGTTGAGATTATTTTTACTATAAAAATATGAAGAGTTTATTTGACTCAATAATTTATTAAGTCTCGAGAATTTAATGGCGTTTGAACTAAAACTAAGACTAAAAGATGATCGACGAATATTTTATCATATTTACATTTTAAAATCTTTGTTACAAATACTATCTTCATAGAAAGCACCGCTGAGTGGCGGAGGACGGTTTCCTCGTAAAATGTAAATAGACGCAAAAAAAAATTGCAGCTCCATATATTTCGGCACGGTGGATATTTAATTTTGTATGGAACTAGATATTTTCTTTTTGCGATGGTCCCATAGTAAAAGATGTCAAATTGATTACTATGTTTACTCCCTTTCGGGTTGATAGCCCCTTTCGTTACACGTTGTACAAGTACTTACAATATTGTTAAATATTATAAAGCAAAATATAAGATAAAAGTAGCTTTTGCTCGGCATAAGACTGAGAAGTTTTTAGAGTTAATATGTTGATGTATGACGTATAGACTCATTAAGAAGAAGACGAGATATATCTTCCATTCTGATCATAAGAACATTTTAACGTTTACTAGTAATCTTTTGATATCTAGAAAAATATCTGTTAGTGACTAAGTACACTGATCGATTATTCTTAAGAACGATATTACACTGACACTGAGATATGACTTGAAATTGGAATAAAAGCTTTTTCTAGATAATTTTGGTATATTTATGGTATCATAAAGAATCGTAAAAATATTTATCTTCATTTGGATTGGACAAATAGTGTATGCGATTGGGATAAGTATGCTAGACTAAATGTGTGAAGATAATCTTTATCCCTAAATTTTTTTTTGTTGTAAGTAGGGCGGCGTTACTCATTGGACAAGAATAAATTGTCTCATATGATATGTTTTAATGAGTTGTTGTATAAAAAAAAAGATCTTAGATGGGTTACTAAGGGTTGGGCTACATCTGGCAGCACAGAACAGTACTTTCCCATACTGCTATCCTTTTTTATCACTCAGATCCATCATTTGTTAGAGAGAGAGAGAGAGAGAGTGACGGAACTCTTCAGCATTGACCATGCTGAAACGTTCCGTCATTCTCTCTCGCTCCTTGCCGCTAAGTAAGTAAGCTAAGTAACTGTGATAAGAACGCGAAAACATAAGATATCTATCCATAGAATTATAAAAATGATTTTTTTTAATCAACTGACCGACCAAACAAATAAATCTAGTGTAAATAGTGCCTACGTGAATATTAAGGTCCATATTTAATTTTCAGTACCTATCTAAATCAAATAATGTAAAACACATACAAATCTCTGTTTTTGCGAGGTTCAAGGACTGACTTTTAAATAGTTTATAATATAATGAAGTCTATTACAGTAGCCAATGTGTTGTAAACTAGGTATAGTAAAATCGTCCTACCCATTTCCTAATCCGATTAACATAAGGATCATTTCAGTTATAAATTCAAAGGTACAATTGTCACGTCTGGCAGTTCTCAAATTAGCCATGTTTATGGCCATTAATTAAAAAGTTTTGCTATACTACCCTTATAATGGCTTGTGGACCCTTATCTGCGGAGTTACTGTTTTATCACTGAGGAATGGCGTATTATTTTGTTTATGAGTAATTAATAACTAGTTACATATCCGAAATTTCGCACGTCATTTGGTTTTATGTCTTTTGAAATTAATTTAAGTTTGGTTGTGCTAAAATTTTGATTACCCATTTATGTGCTGGTGTATTAAGAGCGGCCAACCCGTCTTACTTTTCACACAAAAGCTCGCAAATGACTGATCTTTCTTGAAAACTTTTGAACTAACAGGTATCTTGTGCGCTATTTCCACCAAAATAAAAAATTAAAATTTAGAAAAACAAATTCAGTAGGTATAAGTCTCCAAAAATCTGCTTTGTTTTGCCTGAACTTCGACCGTTCATATAGAACTTATAATTTGTAAGGTATAAGGTAAGTAAATATATTTCGATATAAGCGTCACAAAATTTAAAATTTAAACTTTTAAATGATACCAAAACCAGCCAGGTACAATTAGTATAGCCAAAGTGGTTTTATTACAAGTTCATACGTACTATATGCGAAAAGACTTTTTCCCCAACCTAATAGCATAGCAGTAGTCAAGCTGTGTCAGATTCGTAGCGACCAACCTCTTGTATATATCTAGCCAAATTAAACCGATTTGCGGTGGACATCTTGCGGGAGGGTGCTAGAGCGAGAGCTAGAGCGAGAGCTAGAGCGAGAGCTAGAGCGAGAGCTAGAGCGAGAGCTAGAGCGAGAGCTAGAGCGAGAGCTAGAGCGAGAGCTAGAGCGAGAGCTAGAGCGAGAGCTAGAGCGAGAGCTAGAGCGAGAGCTAGAGCGAGAGCTAGAGCGAGAGATAGAGCGAGAGCTAGAGCGAGAGCTAGAGCGAGAGCTAGAGCGAGAGCTAGAGCGAGAGCTAGAGCGAGAGCTAGAGCGAGAGCTAGAGCGAGAGCTAGAGCGAGAGCTAGAGCGAGAGCTAGAGCGAGAGCTAGAGCGAGAGCTAGAGCGAGAGCTAGAGCGAGAGCTAGAGCGAGAGCTAGAGCGAGAGCTAGAGCGAGAGCTAGAGCGAGAGCTAGAGCGAGAGCTAGAGCGAGAGCTAGAGCGAGAGCTAGAGCGAGAGCTAGAGCGAGAGCTAGAGCGAGAGCTAGAGCGAGAGCTGGAGCGAGAGCTAGAGCGAGAGCTAGAGTGAGAGCAAGAGCGAGAGCAAGAGCGAGAGCGAGAGGGAGAGCTAGAGCGAGAGCTAGAGCGAGAGCTAGAGCGAGAGCTAGAGCGAGAGCTAGAGCGAGAGCTAGAGCGAGAGCTAGAGCGAGAGCTAGAGCGAGAGCTGGAGCGAGAGCTAGAGCGAGAGCTAGAGTGAGAGCAAGAGCGAGAGCGAGAGGGAGAACAAATTTAGCTGGGTCTGCTAGGCTAAATATTAAAAAGCAACTAAAAATCTTATCAACTAGAAAACAAAGCTTCTTTATCTAAATATTTATCAGTCATTCTCGAAAACTCCAACGAATTTCTTTGAGCTCGCATTTATTTAAAATGATATCATTAGCTGTTCTCTAACAAGCATTGTTGAAAGTCTCTCGTTGTCAAGTTCCGACCCTTCCCTCCCTTTGCCGAGTCGACCGTGAAGGTTGCTTAGATCCTCAGCCCTTAACTCGTACAAGCTCATCTTCGGATTCATTGAGGAAACATCGCGACGGATAAACCTATAACTATTTGATAGTGATGTGGCACTGAATATAATCTAAATTTACGATTTTAAACTTTCCGAAGTTAAAGTTACGAGAATATTTCCGTAAATATATCTCTGTATATATCTCTATACCATATAAGGAATGTTGCCGAGAATGTTTACGGAAATATTCCCAGTTTCCAAAGTTTCTTCATTGTATTTATATAAAACTAAGATACCTAGATACGTATGTTAGTACTTGTGTGACTAGACTAAAGATTAATAAATAAAAGGAATATAAGGTAAGTAAAAGAAAAGAAGTGTAAACCATTTAGATTGAACATCGTTAATTAAAAAAGTTATTCACATAATCTCTTTTGACTTCCAAGAAGGAGGTATATTGTGTATAAACTTTGTATAAGTTTGACATTTATATTGAAACTAGCTTTTGCCCGCGGCTTCGCTCACGTAGGGGTGTAATTTATCAAAATCCTTTCTTGGGGGATGCCTATGTCATAGTAGCTTTATGCATGCAAAGTCTCAGCCCGATCGGTTTAAAATTGACAAATTTCATACAAACTTTTATCCCCTATTTTATCCCTTTGGGGGTAGAATTGATCAAAATCCTTTCTTAGCGGATGCCTACGTCATAACATCTACCTGCATGCCAAATTTCAGCCCGATCCGTCCTGTGGTTTGGGCTGTGCGTTGATAGATCACTCTGCAGTCAGTCAGTCACCTTTGAGTTATATATATTTAGATTAAAGAACTTAAAATCACTTATATTCTAGAGAAGCCAGCTACACGTACAAAACCAATTATTTTGAAAGTCAGCAATACAGGAATAAAAGCAAGTGTCGGCGGTAACTGAATGTGAAACGGTGTCACTCTGCCAGTGTTAATGAAATTTTTGTGTCGTTTGGTACTTCACTAGTCGATCGCTATTTGCCTTGTCTTTTTTTTTTCCAAAATGTTATTACGAATTGTTTTCTTATGTTTGCAGTTTAATACAAAAAATGGTTCGCTATCCATAATCATAAAAAACTAAGTCATAATGTAGCATGGCATACTGTTTTCTGTCACAATTGTTTATAAACTTATCGTTATGCCAAAGAATATTAGGACAAAAAAAAATATGCTAAAAAAAGGGAAAAAGGCAAAAAATATATACATATGTAGAATCTTGATTTTTGTGTACCTACTTAAATAGGTATCTATATGTTTAAAAAAAATTAGTACAAACTAGGTATTTTGTTATAAAGGAAACTGATGACAATAAAATCACAGTCTTAGAGAACAACCTGTTGAATTGATTTTCTCATGAACTAATCACCACACTCACACACACGTCGCACTTAACGTCTTTATCCCTAATAGGGTAAATAGAGAATTTTGGGTTCTGCGTTTCTTAGCAAACAGAGTCCAGGGCCGCAAGACACAATGCAACTTTTAGCGTGATAGTGGGCGAGAAGGTAGAAAAAGTAATCGAAATAGAGATTTTTTTTAGGAGCATCGACGTGATTCCCATTTTCGCACATTTTCTCGATTGGCTTTATTAAGATTTTTTCTTTTCGACCTGGCCATACCAACATGGAAGAACTATAAACAATAATTCAAAATATTTACAAAACATAACTAGGTATACTATATTTCGTATCTAAATAGTAATAATAAAGCCTCGTTTTATTTTTCGTCAAAATTGCTCTTTACAAAAAAAAAAAACAAACAGCTTACATATTTGTAAAATACCTCTGAATAATTCAGGACAGAAAACAAAGACAAGTAAAAGGGACCAAGAGCACTCTCCAAGAGCAAGGGTCATTTGGTCGTCAAAAGCGGACCTACTGAAGGTTTAAGTGGTCGTTTTAAAGCCGATCGCCTAAATTGACTCGGTTTTACACCTGAAGTATTACAATAAAGCTTTTTGAACGATATATCTATACTATCTAACGATATATTTATAAAATATAAGGTTTTATTTTTATCTGCTCAATAGTAATGTGGACTGGTTTAAAAATATATTATTATATTTAGACCGTCAAAACGAATATTCAAAAATGGCCCCATATTTTTTCTTTAAGCAAAGTAGTAAAAATGCAAAAAGATATCAGCGCATCTAAGTTTCGAAGTCAAGATTTACGTCACTTTCTGTTGGATTGGAACTCGTACTCAATGAACTCAATCGTGACATGACGTCTCGCGAAATTTAAAGGCGCCGTATCTTTGTCATTATTTTCTAATTAGAGAAACGGGGAAAAAACGTATACTTATGAATAATTCTCATAAGCCAAAATAACTAATGTTTTAGTCCTGGTCCGTGGAAGTACTTCCGTCTGTCTTGTTAGGGATGAATACGTGATCATTATGTACTTTTAGAATTTCAGTACCAAACTCGTTAGGTTTTAGTCATCATAAATTAATGTCTAACATCTTTGCATTTTATGAACTAACTACTGTTTATAATTTAAAGAGAGATCTTGAAGCTTTTCTACGCACATTTGTGGAAAACGGCCCCTTTTGGCTAATGTGCGTAGAGTTTTTTTAAATGATATCTCCGTTTCCTTTCAAATAATTTATTTCGAATGGGGGCAGCACTGGAACCCCAAAAAATCATGTATCCCCTTATATATTATGTATTATGAATTTTCGTTATAAAGATATGAAAATTAAGACGATAGTGAAATTGGATTTTATTTCAATTAAATCACAATAAATATTTAAGAATATTTTGTTTATATTACAATCCCTAATATAACTAGTTAAAATTTATACTCAGATCAGATTTATAATTTCTTTTTTCATTGCCCTGCGTGAGATAAGAAAATTTGAAAAATAAACAATACTTATAAAGTCAAAAGAATAGATACTTTTTTTGATTTAAGAAATGCTTTTTATTGCATATCCTTAAGACACTTAAATATACTATGTACCTAATACATGCACCGCTGGGCCATGGCGCTCCACCGTATTCCATAAAATAAAATTACATTTTATATCCTATAAGACCGCTCCATCCGCACAAGCTATCCTCAATTTATTTCTAAATCAATAAGACTCCAGTGATATTGAAACCGATATACATTTTCAATATTTTCCTCGATTTCAAAGGAGATTCGTAGACGTTATTTTAGTATGCTTAAAATGCATTCGAGTTGTCTCTGGTTAGTAAATTTTATAGCTTTAGAGAAAACCCAAAGATATTCTTGAACATATATTTCTGCAAGAAACACGTTTTTTTTTTGCTAATGAGATGTGATTTTAGGTTTGCTTGTTTTTTTTTTAAACGTTACTTTATAGCCTATCAATACTCTTGATTAGTTTCTATCATGGTTTTTTCCGATGATTTCCGAAACTACCGATTGGTATGGCACAGGTAATGGCTTTCATCCGAATTGTAACCTTGTTCAAGTCATCTGACCTAGTATGTGAGTGTGATATGCCGCGCTTGCCGATACGTAGTATCTTTTTCTTTAATTAATCCCACAGTTTTCATATATATATATATATATATATATATATATATATATATATATATATATATATAGATACTTTCGATACTTTGCTGCACTTACTCGGCAAAATAAATTGAAACTGAATTTAGTTTCAAAAATGTATTGAACTGCACTTTGTCAAACTCAGCAGTAATCCCACAATAGAGCGGACATCTTGCGCCCTCCTAACTTAAGTGCAAAGTGTAGTCATGTCCCACATTTAGAAGTGCAGTCTAGGATATATCATACCAGGTATTGAAGTTGTGCTTTTTAGTGGAGTGGAGAAATATACCTATTCCTTTTATTTTAAAACTTTTTTGAAGCGGTATTTGATGTTGAAAGCCTCCTATATTTTAATAATAAGTTTATTTTTAATTCGTTTATGTTTAATTAATATTTTGATTGGTATAAATAATATTATTTTTAATAATTTTAATAATTATTTATAATTAGTACATGTGCATACACTCAAACGCTGTCTATGGATCTAGAAGGAGAAGCGGTTATGCAATACCTGGCTTTTTTTGACAAATAAATACTATAAGCATTTATTTTTAGACTGAATTTCAGAATGTATTGAAATGCACTTTGTCAAACTCAGCAGTAATCCAACAATAGAGCGGACATCTTGCGCCCTCCTAACTTAAGTGCAAAGTGTAGTCATGTCTCACATTTATAAGTACCGTCTTGGATATATCATACTATCTATTGTCGCTGTGCTTAACAATGAAGAAAAATATAACTTTATTTGAAACATTTCATTTTTGTTCTTGAAATAGAATTTTGGCTGAAAACCTCTTATACAGTCATAAGCACGCTCATACGCTCTGTTCTTACAATTCCTGGCCTTACTTTCTTCGGCAAATAAATAAAGTGAAATACAAGTACTTAAGTATCGATTCCAAGACTGATTTTCTAAATCTATTGAACTACACTTTGTCAAACTCAGCAGTAATCCCACAATAGAGCGGACATCTTGCACCCTCCTAACTTAAATGCAAAGTGTAGTCACTAGTCATGTCCCACATTTAGAAGTGACGTCCAGGGATATATTATAATAGGTATGGTTACTGTGCAACAATGGAGAAATATATGACCTTTCTTTATATTTATTTTTGTTTTTATGCTGTCTAAAAATTTTGAAAAAAAAATGCATCATCAAAAACGGGACAGTATTACTCAGACTCCGCTCTTCGTCTGTTTGCCACCTGGCTGTATCTGATTTACCGTGATAGCTAGAAAATTAAAATTTTCACAGATGATGTAAAAACAGTAAAAAAGAAATATTTAAGTGGGGCTCCTGTACATTTTTTTAAAGATAATGGTACGGAATTCTTCGTGCGCACGCCCGACTCGCACTTGGTCGGTTATTTGAAATTTCCAGTCTTATTATAAAACAAGGTTTAGAAATAGATCGAGTTTTAAAGTCGATCTAAACTAGGTAACAAGGAAAATCTTATTATAAAACAAAGTTTATGTTTTGTTCTGAGTAAGATCCTCGGTCTAAAGATAAACCAGCTAGGACGCTAGTTTAAGCTACGACTAACCTAAAATTCATGACAGAAATCAAAACTAAACAATAAAAATATTGTGAAACCTTAGTAAATCCAAAATTTTACCTGATAGGTAATAATGAATGATTATTATATTCAGGAAAAGTGTTAAAACTGCCATGATTATGATATAAAAGTATTTTATTGTTTTACAAGTTTCCATGTCAAATACGATTTCAACACTTTTGTTCGTTTATTTCATACAACACACATATAAAAACATATTTATTTATTATAAAACATATTTGTTAAGATTATTTGCAATTTACAAACGTAAACAAAATCATAGGTTAGGCTCCATGACAGTTTATTATGACGAGTGCCCACAGACTAAATATAGAATTACGTTGTCAAACTTGTCAACTTAGCTTCGTTCCGTTTTTTGATACTGTAAGTACTTTATTATTGTATATAATAAATGTTATTTAGTAATCAGATCAATAAATAAGAGGTTATTGGTAAAATTATATACGTTGCATAGTTTTGAATTAATTTTATTTAAACTTATTTCGCATTTAATTAAAATCTTTCTGACGAAAATATATTATTATGAAAAATGGAACGAATTTTCTACTTCTAGCCAGTCTAAGTTGGTTTATCTTATTCCGTCTTTAGTTCAGGTTTTGTAATAAAAGAAAGTTTAAAGTCGATTTATCGCTTGTTATCGTACTAAACCCAAACTTAGATGATACGGGACTAAACCACGATTATGGCCTTTATTATATTAAGACTGATTGAGGTTGGTAATTAATAACCTATCGCTTAACGAAAGGTGTAACGTTTTATAACCATTTTGGCTACTAACACAATTCTTTTTAATATTTTTGTACTTGATTACTTATATAAAATACTTAGTACTTACTTACTTATTAAGTATAAAAATATCTAATACAAATTAAAAAAAGGTTGCTTTGGAGAAATTGTTTAGTGATAAGGCGCAATTTGCGCATTTATTTTGTTATTAATATCTACTGTTTCATTGGAAAAATAATGTTTTATCTCCTGTATTTATTTGTTTTTGCAATATAGTACTGCAATACAATGTATTGCATTGTTTTATATTGTAAGTACATGCAACTTATATAATAATATACGGTAAAACTGTCTCAATTTTCATTATGCACATCAATTTCCAATGCCAATTTAAACAATTTGATCACGATCAAGAGACTGCAGTTTAGTTTTTTGTTTTATTTTAGATTATTTTCGATATTTTTTTAGGTTATTTAAATCGAGCTATCTATTACGGCATTGGTATTGGCTAAGTTGTTAGTTAAAATAAATTTTGATCGGTGCTCAATTTTAATGACAGGCGTTTTATGTAATTGATGGACGGATTAGGCTTTATTTTTGTGCATTTTTAATGTCTGGTTATTTAAAAAAAATATATCTATAAATAAAACTTAACTGCAGTTATAGAAATACACAAATATAGCCTAATTCGTCCATCAATTAGATAAAACGCCTGTCATTAAAATTGAGCACCGATCGAAATTTATTTTAACTAATAAATTGGCCAATACCAATGTCGTAATAGATAGCTCTAATTAAATAACCCGGCTGCCCCTGTAGTTGCCATAAATCACCCACACCTCTCTCAAAACTAATCGCCGAATTAAGTAATTACGGACCCCGTGAAATGTGGAAATTCAATTGAAATAATTGCTTACCAGCTTGAAATTTGTTAATTGAATTGGGAATTTCGTAAATTATGTCGCTTTCATTTTCAATGTTTTATTATCACCTTCATTTCGACCGCAGTTAGTCTACTAGTGGACCTAGGCCTAGCTCCAAAGATCTCCAATTCGGAGCAGCCTACATTCACAATTTTTCTGCAACATTGAATAAGAGACCTCTTTTTGAAAGGTAGTCTTACAGCAAATGATTCACTTTGGAAACACTCGCGCTGATCATTCGTTTTATCACTCTCGTGTTCAAAAATAGCTCTCCAGGTCTTATCAATGCATAATCTGCAATAACTGTGTTTTACGGCTTGACGCATGCTTAGTCAGTTACTTATACCTACATTTAATTGAAATAAAATATACTTGCTAAAAAATGTCTAAAATAAATGTAGAATTTGATCCAAATTTTCAAACCTGAATAAATAAATAAAAGGCATGGTGCGCAAAATAAATAAAAAATATCTCAGCATCCTTTTACTGACCATAATCCTGTTATACTCACAAGCTAATAATATTAGTCACGGTTCCTTAAAACTAAGGTTTTACGAGTACAACTTGAGAACAACCTTAAAATAATCTTCTCAACCCTCGTCGATGTTCAGAAACAAGGTTTAAGCTCTTTAGTCACGCCAATCAGAGATTGACCGTCATCGAAGATTATAAAGACTGAATACGACTTCATTACTCGACTATAAAAGATAGAGAGTTGCAGTTTTTAATTCAGTATATATGGCCGTGGAAACTTTGTATTCGTTATATTTTATAATTTGATATATATTGTAAGCTCATTGAGGTGCCAGTGTGCGGGCCTGACGAACGTCGCTAAAAAGCGCTGATGCAGGCCGCTATAAATAGATCATCAGTGGCCGTTATACGACTGAAATGATAACGATGAGGATGATTTTGTATAAAAAATTGAATGGGCAATATGATTTTTTATTCTCTAACATTAATGAATGGTTTCTAACAGTTGAATAGTGCAGTTTTCATTCATATCGAGATATTAATTGCTATAGAAAATAAAAGAGCCCAAAAATTTTGTACTTTAAAATTTCGTTCCAGCCAATTGTTCCACTTTTACGCCCCACTAGTTTAGCTTGAACTTTTTTATTCCACGCCTCGTTTGAACTGGAATTCTCTGCGAATACATATCCGTTTCATAGCTCGAAGTTCAATCACTGAAATTCGACTGGTGTATTTGAAATGAAACTTTTATTTCGATAGAAAAATAGAAACTAGTGCTTTTTTCCGCGTCTCAAGCACTTCTATATATAACATGTTTTGATAACTGTGGGTTACATTATATGCGATCTGACAGTATTAATATTTATTAGGATCCCATGATTCAAATATAGTTGATTGTTGAGTACATTATTCGACTTATTAGAATCTAGTTGATTTATAATACATTATTGATCTTTACACAGAAGGCTAAGGAGAGGCCCTTCTGTCAATTTATGTCATATATACAAAACAAATCTCCTTAAATTTTTAGTCATTCTAACACTTTGTCTAAATATACTTGTTTACAAATGTATATAAATGGAAAATCCGTTATTAGCCGTAACTTGTAGTATTCATGTAAAATATGTGTTATTGTATTAAAAGGGCTGTGGTTTTATTGAATAATAAAATTTAAATAAAGTTAATCTTGATATCAATATTTGGAGGACCTTTGGGAAAAAGAGCCTTGCAACACACCTTTATCTAATGTTTTTTTTTAAATGTTGCTTTCATATTTATACTATAGTAAATATGCTATATTGCTAAGAAACACATACACACACATAGTTCAGATTCAACAATAAACACCCAACTTTTCCAATGTCAAAATCTTTTCACCTCCACAATACATATAATTCGGAAGTGAAATACCGTAAATACTGCAAGTTTCACCTGAACAAACTGCAACGAACGCATTGTGCTCCAAAAACATCGGCCATTGTGTCAAATTTAGGTCGACTGCATTTCGGAGTGAAATCCATTGAAATGTTTGTTTAGCTCCTCTAGAAGTGACAATTCAAACTTAAGAATTGGCGGCGATAGTGATAATTAAATTCTAGAATATTTGTTTTATTATTTACTACAGTTATATTTCTAAAAGGTAAATAAAGTTCGACTGTAACAGCATAGTTTAAATAGTATAGTATAGTAGTCTTATTTCTGACTGAAATCAAGAGTTGTTTGGCTACTCTAGAAGTCATAATTTAAGCTAAAAAATTCAATGCGTCTTGATAATATATTCTTGAATATTTGAACGTTTGATAATTTGTAATATATTCCGATATTTACAAATTTCTCCCTTACAATTTATGTTAAGCCCTTCTCCAATCTCCAAGGAAGTCTCTTTGGAAACATCAACTATATTTTAAAATAAATGTCTTTTAAACGTGCATGAATATCGTTTTTGATAACATTTCTGCAAAATAGTCAGAAATGTATGTGACTACTGTGTAATAGTTTTAATAAGTTTGGACAAAATTAAGTCGGTAAGCTACTCTACTTTGTAAAAAGAACATACATCATCATCACTTATCATTTTCAACCCTCATCAACAGTGGCTACAAAGAAAGATGCCTAGCAGTGGCTAGGCATCTTTCTTTGTAACATAATATCGGTACGAGTATGTAACAATATTATAAAAATATGTCACGGTACGTTGTTGTCATCTCTATGTAACATTTTAATTTCAATGGTGCAAACGCCATTCTATATGGCGCTACACTCATAATGAATGTTCCTTTTAAGTGCAACCTATAGAAAGGGGTTCCATAATTCGTGAGAATTGTGTTTGCAGTTTTGCTTTGAATATAATTTTTCACATGCTTTAGGAGTTGATGCAATGCGGGTGTGAAAATTTAATGCGCTATGCAATGAATATTTTGAAGGAAAAACTGGGTGGGGAATTACGGTCGCTTTACGATGTACGTGTTTTGTAGGTTGTGAGCGTTTTAGGAGCAATCTTTTTAAGTTTTTAATAAACAAAGGCAGTAGTATAATACATTTTCTTCTTGCAATTTAAGAGCTAGTTCTTGGTGGGCACGTTTGATGTGCTGTTGGAATAGGCTTAACGGGATACATAATTTTTCGGGGTTCAGTGCTGCGCCCATTTAAAGTAAATTATTTAAAAGTACTCGGATATCATTTAAAGTTTTGTCTATATCAAGCCCTAGATAACCCTTCATACTATGTTATGAACTACTGTTCATAGTTTAAAGTGAGAATGTAAAGCTTTTATTCGCTCATTAGACCAAAATGGCCATTTTGCGAAACACGGCCGTGTTTCGCAAAATCAGAAAGTTTTCAACTAGGTAATGAGATAGAAAAACACATTTTTTCACATACCTAAAAATAAATGATATCTCAAAGTAGACCGTCACTTAAAAAAAATGCATTACCTTTGTGCCAGTATTGTACCTACTGCAAATTTTGATATGATGCATTTTTAATCGTTAAAGTTCTTATAGATAGGTGGTAAGCTGACGGCTGAAAGGAAACAATAAATTTGGCAGTCGAAATCTAAAACAACGTTTGATTAAGCTTATAGTTATAGAACTCCTCGGTAATTGAAGTTATGAATATAACAAGAGAGATAAAATCTTCAGCTAAAATACTAACCTTAGTCTCTTTAGAAGTAAGTACACCGACACAAGCTAGATAAGGAGTTCGAAGTTCAGGAACTACAGCAGCTTTAGTTGTGAAGTTCTATCTTCATATAAGTAGTTTGCATACTACAAGTCGTATCGATTAAAGTTTGTGATATTCATTTAAAGTTTTCTACATTTTACTTATAAATTTTCTTTAAAAGGTCATATTGTGCACAAACTCTTAAGTTCGTCTTAATAAAATCGGTAATGTCATATACAACGTGGAAGGAATATACTCGTAATGAATCGAACCCCGGGCTCCACTAGATCCATAAAGTATAATGAAGTTAAAATAACAGTCAACAAAAAAAAATTGGCATTCCCATACAATTTGCCCGGGCGGCAACACACTTTAGTATGGAAATGCATATAGTTTTTTTTTCTAGACTGTTATTTTATTTCATTATACTAAAGTGATCTATGAGTAACCTGTGGTACGATTTATTACGGGTACGTCCTAATGATATAAACTGATAAAGGGTTCATTGTGGACATCATGACATAATTTCAATTTCAATAATTGGTTCTATAATTAATAAAGCTCCATTTAGACGGTGCAAGTTTCTTGCCTTTTGCACACCATTAAATGGCTGACGTTTCGTTTAGACCTTACAAGTTATCTATTGCTTTAATAAAATGGTATGCAATTGGCAATTAACTTGAACCGTATAAATGAGCCTTAACTGTATCATTTTATCTATTTCAATAGGACTACGCAGAGGATCTACAAAAATCCATTTAGCAATGAAATTTTATCATCAGGGTTCCGTAGTCAATAGGTAAAAACAGGACCCTATTACTAAGACTCCGCTGTCCGTCTGTCCGTCTGTCTGTCTCCAGGCTTTATCTCATGAACCGTGATAGTTAGACAATTTAAATTTTCACAGATGATATATTGCTATTGCCGTTTTAATAGCAAATACTAAAAATAGAATAAAATAAGTGGGTCTCCCATAATAATAATTAATAATAAAAATAAATAAAATAATATATTATTTTCAGACAATGGGAGTCCGTACATATTTTACTTTTGACAAAAATTAAGAAATATATGAAGTTACATTCCATACAACTAATGTGTTTTTTTATAGACAATGGTACAGAACCCTTTGTGCGTCTTGCGCTACTCGGTTTTTGTTTTACGTTTTTTCCATAAGTTCACACAAATTGATATGACAAGTTGTGAGCTCTAAGTTTTTTTAACTTCTGAGTTCTTAAATACATGTGGCACTGCCGTATACGTCGTTACTGTCAATACGATTTGATCTAAAGAAAACGTCATATGTAAACTGGAAAAGCCTACGTTAGTTTTCTTTTGTTGACTTTGTTACTTGTAAATTGTCCGTTTTCCTTATTTTACTCAAATATATTTACATATAATTTACCAAGAAAAGTAATTCACCTTCAATTTATTCCACAAACCATCTTATGTTTAAATAAGGCGGTTGAAAATGATTGTGCTCGGGATTGTGACGGCCGGGAAACATTTTTTAACTGCCTCAAGCCCTACAAAGCAATTTTCTTGAGTACACAATCTGTATTCTGGCCTTGCTTTGAGGATTTTCCTTCTCACTCTCACTTGACAAACCTTTCGTTCGCCAAAACTGTATCCTTAATGATAAAATTTTAAACGTTCCATTTCGTCTTATATCTTCTGGTTGGATTTCAGTTTAGAAACATACTTCTATTGTCGTTGTACTATTGTAAAATTTAAAATTTTTATACATGTGTACTTATATTATGTTAAAAAGTGATGGCTTATATTGTGCAAATATAATATATTTATTCATAAACCCAAGAGAGGAGGTCAAGAGCAACAGACATGTACTAAAATGGAAGTGAGAGGAAGAGGCTTTTAGCATCGGGACAGACAGAGATTGTTATATTAAAACCCTCATATTCATAAAAATTCACAACCGTTTGCTAAACCCATTTTAGTTAAAAAATGTTTTGTCTCGTTCTTTCAATATCAAATATTGAAAAAAGAGAAAGGAACAAAACATGATTGTATTTTTTTATGAATAAGGAGGTAATATTAACCCAAGTTACTGTTGGGATCGAACTCTAGTTATAAGTATGAGATTACTTTTATAATAATATCTGGACCAAGTTTTTAGTATTGTGAAGTGTTTGAGTAGGTACTAATTTGGTTAGGCATAATTGTTTTTTTTTTAATAAACATATATAGTCAAGTCAACTCAAGATTTAAGCATTTGTACAAAATATAAATATATACGGACAAATCACACAGATTAAGCCAGCCCCAAAGTAAGTTCGAAACTTGTGTTATGGGACACTAATTAACTCACGATAAGAACTATATTTAATAACAAATACATACCTACCTATATAAATTTACATTCAATATATTATAATTGTAATTACGAACTTACCCCTTGCGGAGATTTAAGTATGTAGGTACTTATTGAAGATTAAAATTAATATTTCCACCAAAAAGAAAAACAGTATGTAGTTCTTTTTATACTGAGCATAATCGCAATTTTAATCCCGAAATATGAATTTTCCGAGCAAGAATCAAAGGGACTGGTCTTTTTGTATTAAAAAAATGGGAGATACGATGAGAATTTTAAACATTCGAGAGTTTCGCCGGCGGCCGCTAGTGGAATAGATTTTAATTTCAAACACGGATCACATGACGATATGCACATCTCGTATTTTATTCTATGTTTTTACGACATCGAGCGAGATATCAAATGTCTTAATTAGCACATTTCAAAAATATTTTCATTGTAATCCGTAAATGGCAGCCGAGCTTCGATTAATTGGATACCTATTTCATACTTTTCAGTTAGTACGAGTATTTTTCCGTAGACAGGTATTAGTTTTTTAATTGTTATTATATTGTTAACCAAAAACTTACGGAGTAGTGAGAGTTGTGATTTTACAATTCTACACATTTCTTTTACCTGAATTTTCCGGGATCCAGTGCTGCCCTCATTTGAGATAAATCATTTAAAAGAAAACGGAAACATCATATAAAATTTTGTCTTGACCAGGCTCTAGATATCCCTTCAAACTATTTTATGAACTACTGTTAACAGTTTAAAGTGAGAACGTGAAGCTTTTCTACGCACATACGCCAAAATAGTTTGAAGGGTTATCTAGGGCCTGGTCAATACACAATTTTAATTATATCTCCGTTTCTTTTCATTTTTTTTTTCAAATTAGGTCGGCACTGGTCCCCTGAAAATTCATGTATCCCCTTAAGCAATCTTTATGAATCCACTTTTGGACGAATTTTACACAACTTAAGTAGGCAAGACAGACACACAGGTAATCTTATTTATTTTTTTAATATTTTAAACTAGCAGGCCGCTCCCTCTTCTCACAGGTGCCAATGTAAACCTCTTTGAAGAAAAGCTTGACATGTAAGTAAAAACATAAAAAAGTATACTCATCAAAATACGAGTTAGCTTATTCTATTATTGTTCGGCCATTCTCACTAGTGACAAACCAGACGGCCCTAATTGTGAGGCACTGGGTGCATACGCATGTGCAGTGCATGTCCCCGGGCTGAGCAACGGGGTGGGAAAATATTTAAATTAAAAACGAATTAAATATGGATATAACTGTATGGGTCTGAAATAAAAACATTATAACTGTATTGGTCTGAAAAAAATATATATACACAACATATTTAACAAAATGGTAGGTAGATAACGCCTGAACAAACAAAACCGTTTGAATGCACATTTAAAAGTATTTTCTATTCAAATTGTGCCATTTTCATGTAAACCGGCTCTTACCCGAGCACCCTCAGACAGGACGTATTAAAATTTCCAGAGTTTAACTTTGGGGCGGGCGATGCGTTTCCGAAAGTACATACATGCACACAATCCTTATACGCAAACCCAATCCATTCCTTCAAAACCACACTCTATTCTTATAACAATATTGTTCAATTTAGGGTGGTTGTTAGATATTTATCGTTAGAAAGTCGCTGAAATATTAATGGGCACGTTATGCTCAATTTCCACGCTTTCAACTAACAGCCATCGGTAACTTTGTTCTTTGAATTGTTAATCGATTGTTTGAGCGAGCCTGCAAATTACAGGGACAAAGATGAGATGGATTTTTGGCTAATGTCATCCGATATCGTGATGGTCATGGTTATTAATCTGGGATTAGGTCAGCCTTTGAATATCAAATTCTTTTATAGGTATGAAAGGACAATCTTTTGGAATATACAATTAAAAATAACATTTTTAGGGGGGTGGGAGTATATGAAAACATGAAAGTAAGTTTACTTTCATGTTTTCATCTTGATCTTGAATACGATTACTTAGTTAAGTAATCGTATTCAAGATAATATCGTTCGTCAATCTACTACTGGACCACGATAACATGGCACACGGCAAACCGTCTAACAATACTTCAATTTTTAACAAAAAAACAAACAATTTTTTTTCAAGAGTTTTTTTTTATATCTCCAAAGTTCTTTATCATATCTTCACTAAATTTATGGGACCGATTCGATAGAATATATTTGCAATTAAAAAAAAAGGTCATCAAAATTGGTCCACGATTGACAAAGATATCGCTATCGTTATCGATATCGTTATATAAAACAAAACATAGAGTTGAATTGATAACCTCCTCCTTTTTTAAAGTCGGTTAAAATTACAAAACATTGTAATTTTAACCGTTGTGTTATTAACGGTCATTTTCAATAGAAGATAGATACATAAATATAATAATGCGTGTTTATCTATATATAGAGCATTTAATGATTTCGTCTTGTCCATCCAAAGTAGGATATTGCAAAACAAGTCTTGATATAATATTTAATTGCTGCTTACGATATTGCCATATACCTATATAGATATATTAATATCCATAAATCATTGCAGGTTTATGTAATATTTGATATAGTTTTTTGAAATTATTATCAGCCTCCATAATGTCATGTCCCATGAAACTATGTTTTCCATAGCACAAGTTTAAAAAACTTACTTTAGGGCTAGCTCAATCTGTGTACGCTGTACATTAATCTGTGATCTGTATAATGTATCTTTATCTATTTATTTAATTATGATAGTGGTGAGTTACTTACATGATAACTTAACACCCATTGTAAGTAAGTATTTGTAATTAACAAAACAAATGATTGTGATTATGATCTTTTTTCTCACATATGTTCTCTTGACATGACTAAGGATCGTAACAGCGGAAATAGATTAACTCTTCAATATTCCTGTATTAAGAAGCTACGCTCTTTTTGGTGGAGTGCTGTTCCATATCTCTAAAGGGACGTCTTTTCAAGTACTGTGGTATTTGGACCCTTGAATACTAAAAAGTGTTTTAATCACGCGTGCAAATTTTTGGGATAGAAGCTGACCACTAGCAAGATGCATGATAGGAAACTGACGTTTTTTACTAAATATACCACCAGAGTACTATTTTTTTACGTTGGTTGAATCAGAACGAAGATTTTTTCTTTAATATTCAATATTCCAGTACATTATATTTCTATATTACACGAGAGGCCGCCCGCGGGTTCTTCCGTAGTAAATTTGAATGTTCCTTGCTCCCCTTCCCGTGGGAGGTTTAAAAATCCCGCCTTTGTCGTTACATTATGTAGGAAGTGTCTTCAAATTTCATATTCCTTGAGGCAGCGGGCGAAAGTTCGGGAAGATTAGGCTTATCAGCCTTTGATATTAGATGACCCTGTAACATTAAAGGATATTATACTTACTGATTAAAATCTTGTTATTATCATCGTTCTTCTTTCATGCTGGTCTGACAAAACTTAGAATGCACATTTCTTATAACATACCTTCGTGGTGTAATGGTCAACACGCTAGTCCGCTAATCCGGAGGTTCTGGGTTCGATCTCCAGCTATGGCAAGTTGGAAAATGGCCCTTTTCAAACTGTCCTGCGTCTTGGGTTTTTTCTATATGTGTATTTTTTATACAATATTGTGTCGTTGAGTTAGTATCCCGTAACACAAGTTTAAACTTACTTTGGGGATAGCTCAATCAGTGTGATTTGTCAGTGTTATTTCTTTTTAAACTGGTTTAAGATTTTTTTAGGATAACGGGGGTTAGCCAGGGTTAGACATTAGACAAGCAACCAGTCACTCACTTTTTTTAACGATTCACATTTCCATATTGCTAACCGTTTCCGGTATTTTATATTAAATCATACCAATTAACATACTTACTAGTGGGTACTAAACAATATCCTCTAGCCCAATTTCAACTGTAAATATAAGAATACGAACATAAATAATCGTCCTCAAAAAAAGTAATTTTAAAAATATATAATGTAACTTAACCCTGACAATAGGACGTAAACCTCACGTCGCGGTAATAGCGTAATAAAGTGTGGATTTAAAGCGTCGTATCACATGTTTTAAGTCTTCATTTGTTTCGGCGGTAAAACCGGGGATTTATTCATGGATGACCACTGGCAAGCCCTTGAATCGTGTTTTCATGTTAATATGTTAATTTGGAAAATATTAGGTTGGGGAAAAAGTCTTTTCGCATATAGTATGTATGAACTTGTAATAAAACCACTTTGGCTATACTATTTGTAGCTGGCTGGTTTTGGTATCATTTAAAAGTTTAAATTTTAAAGAAGATAATTCCAAATTCAAATTAGGAAAATGCGTGATTTTCATTTGTTTTTCTTACCGTCAAGATGAGTGGATCTAATGAAGAAATTAGATACATTTTAAAATTTTACTACCAAAAAGGTAAATATGCAACGCAAGCCGCGAAAAAAATTTGCGATGTTTATGGACCTAGTGCAGTGTCTGTGAGAGTAGCACAAATATGGTTTAAGCGTTTTCAATCCGGAAATTTTGATGTCACAGATGCACGTCACTCTGGTCGCCCTGTTACGAATAAAATAGATGCTATTTTTTTAAAAGTGGAGCAAGGTCGGCATGTCAGTAGTTACGACGTAGCTGAAGAACTGGGAATTGACCACAAAACAGTTTTGGCGCATTTGAAAAAAAATGGGTACACAAAAAAGCTCGATGTTTGGGTTCTCACGAGCTCTCTGAAATAAAATGCGAAAAGACTTTTTTCCCAACCTATTATAACCTTGCATTTGTAACTTTATATATTATTAAAATACTTATATATTATTAAAATTATTACCAAATAGGTGATTTCAGCAAATATTAGTATTTTTTTTTGTAAATACGAGGGTTTGAAATCAGATGACACAGCATCAGCAATTAAAAATGACACTTTTTTCAGGAACTATAAGTACAATAGCTTTTATAGTAATGTTCAACTCTTTTCAAATTCAGCTGCCAACCAACATTTTACCATAGATAAATATTTTGAGCAAAAATATAAAATGTTGAATGCTACCGCTAAGCGTGAAACTTGCTAAGCTTGCAAAGCTTCCACCATGCTAAAAGCTGCTGAGAAGCTCTGTGTACTCGGTTAAGAATGAAAACGTAAATATTACCTGTAGCTTCAAAGTTATCAACAAAGTTAAAAATCACACATTTTTGATTACAATATTTATGCCTATTAAACAAATGTGGTATTAGAAAAGAATGGAGAATATCAGTTAGACAGAAAGTAAAACCAATGAAGAGGTGTTAGAAACAGTAGGCAAGCAATGAAGACTGATGAAGGAAATTAAATAAATATACAGGCACAGATTACAGTGATTAAGCTAGCCCCAAAGTAAGTTTTGAGAATTGTGTTATGGAATACTTACTCAACGATACTATATTTTATAACAATTACATAAATAGACCCAAGACCCAGGAAAATTTGAAAACGGCCATATTCCAACTTGCTCTGACCAGGGATTGAACCAGGAACTTCTGGGTGGCGGACTATCATGGTGACCACTACGCTACGGGGGTCGTTAATTGGAAATAAAAGGGAGGAAATGATTTGCTAACTAATATGACATGAATCATTATTTAAAAACATACATGAAGAAAGGATAAAAGGTAAAAAAGTCCAGAGTGCGAGGTAAATAAGAAGAATAAAGAAGAATAAACAAATCACTTCTATGTCAGTAGGCCAACAATCAGAACATATCATACAAATCGATTCAAAATTGAATTTCGCAACATTCATTCCCCTTTTCGCATTGTTTACACCAATTTCTCGGTTCGCTATTCCGCGTTAATTGTTTTCGGACATCGTTTTACATTCGGAGTGTCATTTGACACGCGATGGATGTGGAAGTTTTGCCAATTTCATGGTCCATGGCTGTCCCACTGGGATCGGTTTGGATTGCGAATGTTAGCAAGATAACAGGTGACTAACAGTGTAGGTATTTTGATTTATTTACGTCTTTTGTCAATTTTATAATGCCCATTACCCATTCACTGTATACCTAATTTAAGTTCTTAATCCCTTGAAGAATAATCTACCTTTTCTCATTATCGCCCCCTCTGGCGCTTAGTGGTCATCATGCCAGGCCGCCACTCCAAAGGTCCCAGGTTTGATCGCAGGTCAAGCTGGAAACTGATCTTTTTCAGATTAACCTGGGTCTTGGATGTTATAAAATATGATATGGTATATCGTTGAGTAAGTATCCCATAACACACGAACTTACTATAATAGGCTAGTTCAATTTGTGTGATTAGTCCATATATATTGATTTATTAATATCACCCCTTTTGGTATAATTTCATTATGGTATAATTTTTTGGATGTTTGCTTAAGTTTCTTTAAACTATGAC
The DNA here is from genome assembly GCA_943193695.1 of Acrobasis suavella. Lineage (NCBI taxonomy): Eukaryota > Metazoa > Arthropoda > Insecta > Lepidoptera > Pyralidae > Acrobasis > Acrobasis suavella. Next base: position 5,793,827 of record OW971943.1, read on the forward strand.
GGTCCCTCTAGGGCTTCTTAGAGCTATCTTATTGGGCATTTTCTAGTTGAGTGTTGATAAACGACTTAGGTACCTATTCACAACTTTTTATAACTAAAAACCGACTCCACCACCAATCTGCACAACCAATTTTGATGAAATTTCTATGGAATCAAAACTGACAAGTATGCCCTCGCAAACAAAAAAGAGAAAATCTTTCTTTTTTTAAGTCTGTTAGTAATCCATACAAGATTTATAAATAAATAAATATATATATATATATATATATATATATCTATATGGACAAATAACACAGATTGAGCTAACCCCAAAGTAAGTTCAAGATTTGTGTTATGGGATACTAACTCAACGATACTATATTATATAACAAATACATATATATAGATAAACATCCAAGACCCAGGACAATTTGAAAAAGGCCATTTTCCAACTTGCCCTGACCGGGGATCGAACCCGGGATCGGGTTGGCAGACTAACATTGTGACCACTTCGCCACGGAGGTCGTCTGTATATTTTGTTGCATTTTTAACTGCTACACGTACTATACATGATCATCGCCAAAATATTATTTTATCTATGCTATTAACAAATGGCACTTTGGTACAGTAATATTATAAAGTTAGACGTATGAACCCATCCTTACAGCAAGATAATTGAATTAATCTTTTAAAAGTTTTCAAAATGCTGTGTTCCTAATACAGACAAGTAATTTTACCCTAAGTTGTGTATCTGTTTTGACTTTAAGATTGTTTACTGTAAACTTACAGAAACTCATTAAAGTTCCCAATTACACCGACAATGCTTCGCTTAAGCTTCGAATAGCATCTTAAAGCAACTTAAGAGTGTTATCAGTCACTCTTTGTTGTACGACAGCTTATTAAGGCTCCGTAGACCATAGTCTTGTTTCTAGTACTAATATTTTTACGTCTCTTTTTCTCATGGAGCGACAATTGCCTTCTATCTTTCTCTTTTTTGGCCATTCTTTTTTTTACTACTGTAATAATTGTACATGCAGGTCTTCGTAAAAAAAAATGTAGAAAACAAGCAGCTGTTTGTCTTTTTGCGCAAATCGTAAAAGCCAATGGACATTTTTCAGAATCTGGATCATGTCAGTAAGCGATAAGGGGGCTTTTACGAATTATTTCTGTTTTCCGAATGTTTTATTTTATTTTATTTTCAAAATCCACTCTTTTAAGTTGAAAAACTGTATATTTCGTTGCAAGGAAGAAACGCGTAAATATAATAAGAAATAATTAAAAAAAGAGTGGCAGTGAAACGTAATAAACAAAAAAATAAACAAAATGGCGCCGCGAACGCAATTAAATTATTCTTATTTATTGTTATAATTTTGCGGGACGGAAAAACGGCGCAAACATGCTAATGTAATTTGTGTAAAACATTAGGTGAATTAGACGAAATGGAAAGTATGGTAATTCATGAACTGACCTTTGGTGGCTCTTTATTTATTATTTAGCTTGCAAGTACGAGTATACATACCGTAAAGGTTCCCCCGACTTTTTTTCTTTTTTTGGGGTGTTCATTTTGCCGTACCTGCTACGTTTTGAACCCCTATAATACAATTCACTACTGTCCAACAACTCAAATCAGATACTTTTTTCTAAACGTCAAAACAGGCTAATGACGTCATAGTTTCTTGGAGTCCAATAGCGATCTTAAGAGTGAACTAGTCGATACTTTTTCTATACAAATTTCGGAGGGGATTTCTTCCACTGTTTGACATTGTAATGCAAAGTTTAACATGATATCGTTTTGTCTTACTATAAATTTTGTCTGTATGGATATAGAATAGTAAAATAAAAAGTCATTAAAAAGTTATGCGCCATCAAAGATTTGCTTTTTTTTTTTGCTTATTTGTACGCAACTTTCGGAAATAAGTAATAAAAGAAGTAAAGAATCTCCAAAACGAAGTCCACACCGAGACGGTTTATTTATCGAAGATTTTAATAATCTTTATTTGTAATCAATTAATGCAGTCGTTTTTGCATAAAACCCCTTTTCCCAAAGGACTCTACGTTTTTTTTACGCGCTCGGTTTACTATGAATTTACCGTGCATTTCACCTTACTGCTTCGCCCGAATTCAATAATAGGTGAGACAGAATGCTTTTAAGCCGCGCCCATCTATGAGTTTGGCCCGCGACTAGTACAACCTTAATATCAGTTTTTCTGTAAAAACAAATCTAAAAGCACGTCGGAAATGGATATGATCATGACAAGTTGCATTATTCTGTGATGTTTTATTTTCCGAACAGTATTAATTAATTTATTTTCGACCAAAGAAAGTACTAACCGTGTTGTATTTTTAAGGACTAGCATGATGAAAAAAAATACCAAATAAAACTTAATATTCACATTCAGTTAACATAAACTTTAAACTTCCAGCCGTTATTTTCTTAACCTTAACCCTTCTTCAGGCACTAATTTATATAATAATAACCTTCGTAATATTATGGAACAGAAGCGCTGCGTCCCGCAGTCGCTAAAGGCTAAATTCATTTGCATATTGCGGTCCATGCCAGACCATCTGCAAGGCACATAATCACTCCTCGCCACGGAGAATTAACCCCTAAGGTGCTGTAGTCGTCAACTATGAGGGTTTATTATGTCTCAAACGTGTTCACTCATGTTAATTCAAAGCTTTGTGGTTACTGTATTTGCCGGGATAAAGCGAGGAGTGTATTATTTAGTATAACCAACCGTGGGTTAAGTGAAAGGAAAATATTCTTGTAAATGCTTCATCAGACTGATACAGTCCACGGCGAGATTAAAGGCCTCTCCTAATAAAGGGAGGTTTTGTCCACATTTACCACGTTGGGCAGGTCTGTCAATGCATAAATTAAGTAAAAATACATTTATACGGATAAATCACACAGATTGAGCCAAAGTAAGTTCAAGACTTGTGTTATGGGATACTAAATCAACAATACTATTTTTTATAACAAATATATGTACACGCTGACTTTTCATTAGATTCGGAAAAAAGTCGTATAGTAATTAAATTTCTTTATCCATATACGTAATCCAAATTTAAGTATGACATAAGATTAAAAATGTTGCGAAAATGATAGGCGCCGGTGCTACTAATTAATCTCACGATTTTACTTCCGAGTTTCAGTCAACATTATTTGTTTCTGAATTTCTATTTTGAGTAGCTAATTAGGTCTTACTAACGATCCTTATAAAGTGGCCTTCGGCTCCAACCAATAAAAAATCACCATGTATAGATACAAGATTCAGGTCAATCGGAAAATTGACCTGGGTCTTCGATGTGACAGCCTGGCATGATGACCATTAGGCCACAGAGGTTGTAAAATTAGTAGAGCAGAAGACGCTGCTGCCCCTACACTGCTTCCTGTACGTCCCTTAGTCACCTTTTATGACACCTTGGGAGAGGAAGGAAGATACATTGTATTCTATCTGCCGTCACCACACGGCAAATACTCGAAGAAATTGTTGATTTAAGCTCCTATCTTATTTCTTAAGCCCCGCTAATCTACATTTTCAGAATTATATTCTTCTTCCTCGTCCCGCGCTTTTGGCTATATCCCTAGCTGTGTTGCATAGGGTTTTAAAGACAGTGTGTCAACGACAGCCCGCGACCAGTGTAGCAAACTATCACCGACGGTCAGCTACTGGAACCGCAGGTCTATAGCGTATGTCGTACGGTCGCCAATTGCCGACTGTAGCCGACGGTCGCCGACAGTTGTCAATATCGTCAGTGGTTTGACCGTCAGCTATCATTGCTAACCAGGGTCGCAAGCTGTAGCTGGCATACAGTCGTTCGTCTGAATCCTTGTAAATCTGGAGACTGGTTTTCACTTTGTTTCTCCGAAGATAGAAGTCTCACAGTTCTTAAGGATGTGATTGTGCTTAAGACGAAGTGGTAGCTAAAGTGGCGCCCTCATTTGAAATAAATTGTTTAAAACTAAATATAGTGATAATTAAAAATTTGATTTGTATCACTGTCTAGAAAGACCTTTAAACTATTTTTGCCAAAAGTGGCCACTTTTGGCAAAAACCCGTTTTAAAACTAGACGGACTACCAATATTACTTTCAAAGGTTATTCATAAAATAGTTTAAAGGTCTTTCTAGACAGTGATACAAATCAAATTTTTAATTATCACCATATTTAGTTTTAAACAATTTATTTCAAATGAGGGCGCCACTTTAGCTACATATCACTTCGTCTTAATCTTTAACAACTTCCAAATTAAGACACAGAGTGGCCCTATTCTAGGCTGGAAACTACATGGCAATAATTCTTACCTCAAGAGTATTAAGTAAAACCGTCTGTAATAGATAGTACAATGGCTTTGCAATAACTGTAAAAATGAAGCTACTTCTTTCAGCAGTATCGCATGAATATGCTTATGTTAGCTATTTCACTGATATTATCTAGCATTCAGTACAAAACTGTCTAGACGCCATCTTTCTTAAGCACCTTGTAGTCCCTAGGGATGCAGCGATCCCGAAATTATATGCTATTATGATTTCATGACTTAGCTGTAAATGGTAATTACTACTCCCTAGTTCTGGTACTCCCTAAGCTCAATGTATGTAATTAAGATGAAAACGTGGTAATGTAATCATCATCTTCCTTACATTTCCATTAAATAGGGTCGGCGCAGTATGTATTGAATCAAGAATCATTTATTTGCATTGCACAATTATGATATCAGTGATGTTAGTAAATTTTTGTATGTACATTGTGTAAACCTGCAGATATGCAAACATTGCTATGGTTTAAAATTAATTTAAACTAGAAATAATTAGTTTATCAATTCCTAATAAATCACAAGGGGGTCTCATCCTCCAGTACCTCCATCCCTCGTCATATTTCCATCCACTCCAGCTATTCCCTGCACATTTCATCCATCTTTTCTTAAACCTACCCCTACCTCTGCGCTCATTCACTTTTATCATCATGACCTAAGACGTCACAATTTAATGTGTCCGTATATTTATCACGCCATCGACAAGGAAATCATTCTCACATCTTAAAACCAAAAGTGTAACGTACTGGACGATTTTAAAGGGCTACCTGAATTTTCCGGAGTCCATTGCTGCCCCCATCTGAAATAAATCATTTGATAAGAAACGGAGACATCATTTAAATTTTGTCTTGACCAGGCACTAGATCACCCTTCAAGCTATTTTATGAACTACTGTTTACATTTTAAGGTAAGAACGTGAAGCTTTTCTACGCACAATTGCGAAAAACGGCCACTTTTGGCGTAGTTCATAAAATAGTTTGAAGGGTTTTTTAGTGCCTGGTCAAGACAAAATTTTAAATGATGTCTCCGCTTCCTATCAAATGATTTATTTTAAATGAGGGCAGCACTAGACCTCGGAAAATTCAGGTAGCCCCTTAAAAATTGTCTCCTATGTACGCTTAAGTCCGCATGAGCGGATTTCCTAGACTTGTCGTAAAAAAGTTTTAGTTCGGAAACCGTACATCAAAACCATTCAGTCCACTTGCTCGTTAATATTTTTTTGTCAATGTACCATCATTACTACCATGTACCATCATCAAAATCATATCGGAGCACATGGCTTGTATTAGCAAAAGTAAGTACTATAACTTGTATTATGGTATACTTACTCAACTATATTAAATTTCATGACAAATATATACATAATTATATTCCTACACTTAAGAACATAAGCCATTTTCCAACTTGACTTGACTGGGTATTGAACCACGAACCTCTGAGTGGAGTAATCGTCTAAAAGATAATAATTTTTAAAAACTAAACACCGACTTACACACCAAACTACTCAAACGATTAGGATAATTTTTATGGAGGCGACTTCCGTGGCGAAGTGCTCACCATGCTAGTCCGCCACCCAGAGGTCCCGGGTTCGATCCCCGGTCAGGGCAAGTTGGAAAATGGCCTTTTTCAAATTGTCCTGGGTCTTGGATGTTTATCTATATATGTATTTGTTATAAAATATAGTATCTTTGAGTTAGTATCCCATAACACAAGTTTCGAACTTACTTTGGGGCTAGCTCAATGAGTGTGATTTGTACCTATTTATTTGTTTATTTATATGGAACTACCTGACGCAAATGCCCTTTCAAACTAAGAACCTGATTGCTCCTCACTTAACTTTAATATTTAATAAATGTATTTCAGAAGGTGTTTTCCCTGACTTAATGAAAGCAAGTAAAGTTATACCACTGTTTAAACAGGGATCCAAAGATGATCCGAACAATTATAGACCAATTTCAATATTACCGGCTTTAAGTAAAATATTTGAAAAAATTATATTAGACCAGCTAGTATCGTATTTTAATATTAATAAATTACTTCACTGTCGCCAATATGGATTTACAAAAGGGCGCTCTACCACTGATGCAGCAGCGACCTTAGTTAAAATTATTTACGAAGCCTGGGAGAATCGACAAGACGTTATAGGTATCTTTTGCGATCTGTCGAAGGCATTCGATTGTGTCGATCACATAATATTAAAAAATAAACTAAAATTTTATGGCGTTACTGATACTGCACTCTCTGTTATTTCATCTTATCTTGATAATAGAACTCAAAGAGTTGAAATCAACAGAGTATCCTCAGATAGTGCACCTGTGAGCATGGGTGTGCCTCAGGGTTCAATAATTGGTCCATTTTTGTTTTTGATTTATATTAATGACCTCCCCTGTCTTGCAGAAAAGTTGTGTGAAGTAGTATTGTTTGCTGATGATACATCTTTACTTTTTAAGGTTGACAGAAAATGCACAAACTATGACGATGTAAGCAATACTATGTCACAAGTACTTAGTTGGTTTACGACTAATAATCTGGCCTTAAACACACAAAAGACTAAGTGCGTTAATTTTTCACTATTAAATAAACCTAATACTCACATACCTTTGAGTCTTAATGGTCAAGTTCTAGAATGGGTACCCAACACCAAATTTTTAGGCATAACTGTAGACTGGAACTTAAAATGGGATAAACATATTGAGGCCACTGCCAAGAAACTTAGTTCGGCAGCATATGCTGTGAGGAGGGTCAGACGGTGTACTAACGTTGAAACTGCTAGGCTAGTATACTTTAGTTATTTTCACAGCATAATGTCATATGGCTTGCTCTTATGGGGTAAAGCGGCTAACATACATGCTATCTCTGTGCTACAAAAGAGAGCAATTCGGTCGATCTACGGACTAAAATCACGCGATTCCTTAAGAGAGTTATTTAAATCTATAAATATTCTTACTGTGACATCTCAATTTATTTACGAAAATCTTCTATTTGTTAAATCTAGGTTAAATAATTTCAAGAAAAATAGTGATGTTCACAGTTATAATACTCGCAACAAAAATCAGCTTCATACGCCTAAATTTCGACTTGCTAAAACTAGAAAGTCACTCTTAGGTCTAGGTATAACATTATTTAATAAACTTCCCGAAGCGATCGTTAACCTACCAATGGCAAAATTTAAAACACATGTTAAAAAAGTTTTATTGAACAATGCATACTATACTATCAATGATTATTTAAGAGATAAAAACGCGTGGATACTTCCTAAACATTTTCCATTACACTCCACACATGAAACATAAATAGCTGCATTTTCTGTTACCATAATAAGCTTACTGTAAAAACATGTAAATGCTCTGCGATCAATAAGTGACCAACATATAATTAATATTTTCTCTTGACAAGGTCTGCGAGTTCGGGTTTTTCATGCTCACTAAAATGTCCAATCCGGTGGTGGCGTCGCTGGTCGGGTCGTTGGATTCCCTCTAATATGGTTGAGTTTAACGATGGCTGATCCGTGCGTCAACTCGTGAACGGGTGCTGCCGGGAGGGACTGGTCAGCTCGGCTTCGCTTTTTTTGACTACTTAATATTTTTTATTACGCAATTTATGTTAGTTTACTTGTTCGCAAGCATAACATGTTATAATGTGTCAACATTGTATTATATTATAAGTATTTATTAATTAAAAGACAATTATAATAATATGACAAAGCCCTTCTGGCGAGTAGGCGACCAATACTGTGAAAATGAGTTTCTTTCGGCGTTTCTTCTCAGCAGTGGTCGTTACGAAGCGCTGGTATCGGTAGCTTTTCTTTAAAAAATAAATTAAATTTTAATATACTTTACACGTAACATAAATTATACTTATTGACGTGTAAAAGTGCCTGTAAAGGTCTAATTACTGAATAAACATTTGAATCTTTGAATCTTTGAATCTAAAAAGAAGAATTTTCCAAATTGGTCTAGCCATCTTTGAGTAATTGGGCAACATACATTGATTGTACCAGCTTTCTCTGACAGTTGTTTCTTAACGTTGTTGTTGTTGTTAAGTACTTGTTGTTGTTAAATAAATAAATTGAAATATAAAATCTTTGATATACCTATTAAAATCAAAATTCGCCAACACGATGCCTTAAAATAGTAAAACCCATATCGTTACATACAGGCATGTGCTGTTTGTAAAAAAAAGTGTTTACCTTTGATGTTATTAAAAAGTTTTATTTTTAAACCCAGCTATGCACGCTTTGACTTTGGTTTTCACATTGAAATTTCGCGTATCTAGGTCACTTTTAGACGTAGAATGAGTTTTGAAACTGCTAACTAAAGCTTATATTATTTTAGTACCGCTTTTATTTAGTACCTATGTCTTATTTTCACGTCATACTAGTAGCAGGAATCAGTAGCATACAACGTGGAAGGGGCATACCCGTAATAAATCGAACCACGGGCTATACTAGCTCAATATAGTATAATGAAATCAAAATAACAGCCGAAACATAAAAAAAATTTTCGCCATTTCCATACAAAAGTATGCAGCCGCTCTGGCAATTTATATGGTAATGTCGCTTTTTTTTTTTGGACTTTTGACTGTTATTTTAATTTCATTATTATACTATAGTGATCTAGTATAGCCCGTGGTTCGATTTATTACGGGTATGTCCTTTTCACATTGTATAACAAATTAAAATTAAAATTAAGAAACAATGCCAGTTTTGTTACAATTGAATGCTGAATGGATATAATAATCAAAGCGAAGTTAAGAATATACGACTTAAGATAAGAATCACGCGACTTGGCGAGCACTTTTGAAGAATAATAGAATTTGTTTATTTAAAAAAACATGCGATATCCCGCTTGCCGCTCTGCGCAGGGCGGCATTGTACGTACGGCAGCTCAGAAGATCACATCGAAGAGGTTTTTTTTTGCGTCACTCAAAAATAAGGAAATAAACTTAATACTATTAACACAAAAAATGCAAAACGCGAGCGAGCATTTTGTCATGTACTGAAATCTCCATCTGATCAGAATGTATCTTTAGGAGTAGTAAAGGAGTTCTATGTTGCATTAAAGTGTCTGTCTGAGACTCCCTAATCGTGTTTTCTACAGAATGGGCTTAGTGTCAAAACACACTTTGTCGAAATTGCTAATTAAATTACTAGAAATGTGTTGTGCTGAAATCGTATTGCGTTTTTTGCTAAGAAAAAAAAAAACTGACAACCTTCAGCTGCGCAAATTTAACCCATGTCGGTGCAAACCCTACTAATCGTATTACTTGGCAAAGCCCACAATCGATTTAGTTCTATTACAGTTTTCAATGATTTACTCTGGTTAAAGGCTGAAAGAAAGAAGAAAGAGATTTCGAGCAAAAACTTTTTTTAACATTCATTTACAAAGTCTCAGGTGAAAAAATTCCATCAACAGCTATAAAATGTACACTCCTTTTCATTTTTCCAACTGTTTGAACAAAATTTTTCTCGCAGGGTTCCCGCAAGTTTTGCGAAGAAATCTGTCATGCCCATGAGTTGCAGAAGTCTGGTTTCCGCAAAACTTATACTCACAGGTGTTGCTCGAGGGATCGCGTTTTAAATTTTGTATTTAATAACTTGTTGAAAAGTATTTTTTTACTTTTTTATAATAAAACTGCGGACGAGAGAGACAAATGGTAGAGAATTCATACTCTACTGACAAGAGCTCTTTAATAAAGATAAACTTCAAAAACTAAAATTAATCGTAACTGTTTAATTTTTAGGGAAAATTTTATATTTCAGGGAAAATAATAAAATAAATATTTAATGAAGGCGTATTTTATGTTTATTATCTAATAACATATATGTATCTATATATTTCTTTTCTTTACTGTTTCATATACGCTTGCATCCCATCGATCAGGCCCTCATAAACATCATAAAGTTACTTTTGGTAGATAGCACTTAACGTTAAGATATACTTATTGCACATGCATCTTATGGATTGTAACTGCAATAAGTAAAATAAATACTTAAATAACTCTTTCGACATTTTCTGGAAAAGAAGCAGCTATTTTTAAGTATTTTTCGCTCCTAGTTTATTTCTATATGAATAAAAATCTTTGTAAAAGTGTCATATTCAGTTGAAACCAGTTCAAACTGGCTATAATGCAGTTTTGTTAACAACAGTTGGCGTTGGCACACACTTTGTTCTGCATCGCCCATCTGTGGGATAATTTCGACTAATTTTGTAAATGCACTGTAATTTGCACAGTTTAACGTAACATAGGATTTTATGGTTTCCTGTCATTTGGCATGAAAGTAACAATGTTTATACATATAACAATTTTAAAACCTACTTTCTGATAAAGAACTCCTCTATACGTGAATAGTAAGTACCAATATTTGAGCGCACAAAAATTGATGTGTTGCATTATGATTTTAGATTTATTGTAGTGCATCGCAATGAGAAGGTGAGTTAAAAAAATATATATACGTTGCCCGTCTTAAATTATCCCTTAAAATTTATTTAGTGTCTCCAAATTTTCCCCAGGATCAATATTCCCTTAGTTTAAAAAAATACTATAATCTAACAACTTTGTTTAAAAATTCGTCGACAAATGTAGGGCAGACCTTTTTTTGAAAATAAAAGAGACAATAATATTTTTTTCTGAAAACTAGTAGAATGAAGCAGATATATTTAATCTATGTACATTCAACAGCTCGACAACCCTAAAATGAAAGTCCAGTTTGTCATATTTTTTTTAATGATTTAGCGGATTCATTCTCTCTATACCCGAAAAAAGATTTTAACTTTATATTATTCTACTTAGAAATTATTCACTTGTAAAATCTGAGGTATATTTTATTATTATGCAAAATATATAACAAAGCCATTAAAATTTTGTAAAAAGTAACGTTTTAAATAGTTGATTCTTATATGTTTTTTTTTTGTTTAGTTTTACTAGATAGTGTTTGGTAAGTTATGTTCTATTCTCTTTATCTCAGCGTATTCTTGGTTGCATTCTTAGTTGTAATGCTGTGATAACTAAGGTTTGCTTCGGCTTTTTTTTTCTCCACTTTGCACGTCTTGCGCATTCCTGTTTGTAAGATCATTGGCACGTATCCTTGTCAACCAAGCATGTTTGTGGGAGCAAACTGAAGGAGTCCAACAGGATAGCACCATTTGGCTTAATCCAGGATTATAAAGAGTGTTCAGACTACAGTTACAATCCTTGGCGAATGCACGGGGATTGTCGGATTTGAGCAAACCCTGATTCTCGCGTAAGTAAATTTCGTATGAGTTTTATTCGCATGGGTCACTTTTATTGTGTTAAGCTGATGTCGGTTTTATTGTGGCTTTGTAGAGGTTTATTACAGCACGCTAGTTTTAAGCTTCAATATATTTTTTAAATGCAAGAACAAATTGGCTTTATATTTATTAAAAAAAAAACTTATTGATGGCGATAAAAAGAGATGTAAGTTTTTGGTTATTTAGCTCCTCAGACTTCTGATTCTTCTTCTTATAAATTCTTATAGTTAAATTCTTTTATAAAAGAGCTAAGAAGAATCAATAATCATACAGCTAGTATTCTACCAATTAGAGAACTGCAGACTTTTTTTATAAATGAGGTCTTAAATGTTTATTCAATTCAATTTGGGCTAAATAATTTTAGGGTTCCGTACTCCAAGGATACCAACAGGATTAGTTACTAAGCTGCTGCTTTCCATTGGTCGTAATGAGTCGTAATTCCGTCCATCTATCTGTAATTGGTATGTAGGCAGGTATCTGAAAACACTTGAAATAAATCATTGATTCAAAACATATAATAATATGGTATCTACGCTTAAAACATAAATTGATTAAAAATAAAGCAAATAATAATTACACGTTAAAGCCTAAAATGTCACTTTCTTTTTGCAATAATTTTTCAAAACTAAAAACCGACTTCACCAAACTACACAACCGATTTTGATAAAATTTGTATGAGACCATCTGGAAAGTATACCCCTTCAAATAAAAAAAGAATTCCAATTTTCTTTCCAAATCGGTCCAGGCGTCTTCGAATAATCGATGAACATACATAAAAAAAAACATAAAAGATCGCGACGAATTGATAACCTCCACCTTTTTAGAAGTCGGTTAATAAAAACAAAATAAATATTGAGGGCCTTAGTTTTTTCGTCTTTTTATATTCTGATATATATATAGATGACTTATCTTAAATGTTTTGCAATATTTGAAAATACATAGTTTTAAATAACATACGAAACATGAGACATACACTAAAATCAAACATGTATATCTAAATGATATACGCGCATAGGCCCCTCGCATCTCTCCCCTAGGACATTGTTTAGAGCTCCGCTTAAAAACTAATCCAGAGTAGTGCTTTTAAAACAAAGGACCCTAGGAACCTAGGGCTCTCATTGGCGGAGTTTTACCCACTCGTAGTTAGGACAACCCCCACTTGTGAACGTGTTTTACGATTGTTCCGCCCTTAGCTATTCTTTAAATTAAAGATAAGAAGCCATTAGTGTGTTTTGGATCGCAAATGCGGACTTTCGTGACATAGTACAGAGCATTTTAAAAGTGCTGTCTCAATTGGTAGATCATGTCATAGTCCTTTAATTTGGACATAATTTTTCAAAATAAAAAACCGAAATCTCCCCCAAACTACATAACCGATTTTGATGAAAGGGACCACTCGACATTGACAAGTATAAACTGTCAAAAAAATTCTGAATCTGTCCAGGTCTGGTGTCGGTATATATAAAAGTTCGCGACGAATTGATAATCCCTCCTTTTAGGAAGACTGTTGAAAAGATAAAATACCGGATGTCTGACCAATAAGAATTTATAACCTTAAACCTATGCAATGAACAATAAATTAGTTACGAAACTCAAACTGTTCACCGACATCCGATTGGTCCATGAACCGTTTATCGACAGAATCTTTAAACAATCAACTTTTCATCCAAAAGACTTTTCATCCAAAAACGTTTCGCCAACATAACTTTACGTTAGTGAATGCATTTTATGTTAGCGAAATGTTCGTGGGTGAAAAGTCCTTTGGATGGAAAGTTAATTGTTTAAAGATTCTGTTGACCAACGGTTCATGGACCATTGGAATGTTGGTGAACCGTTTCAGTTTTATTAGTTACATTACGACTGAGAATTATGGGTTGCTGAATCATAGGTAAATAAGTAAAAACATCAATTACTAAATGACCAATTTTGCCAAGAAATGTCTCCCCTACGGGTTTTTTTTATTTTTTTTTTTTATTTTGCTATTTTGATTCAGGTTGGTAATCAATAAATTCCAACTATAAACCTTTTGTAGAGAGCATAACAGAATTTTTATTTATTTAAAATTCTGCCACAGCACATGCACCAATCATGATTTCCATTCTACTAACATTAACATAATATATACTGACGTGCGCAGTCAAGTGACTACACTAGTGTATTATCCGGCCATATAAAATTACATCCTACAGCGGCCATTTTTGAAAACCGATGCTTCTCATGTCACGACTGCAACCCGATATCACAAGGGTTGAGGGCCAGCCAATCAGATACCCGTATGAGTGTCTTTTGTTTTTGTAAATAGACCATGGAAGGGCAGTGCGGGCTGACAAACAATGAAAAATTGCATAGTATTTTGGGCCAACTGTTTTGCATTGAACGAACGGTAGGTTTAAAATTGTTTTATTAAAGGATGGAAAGTATTTACATCACAGACATATAAAGGAAAGCAGACTAAATATTATTGCATAATACAAATAATGCCGCGTGGCATGAATTTACACTTAAGCTACATTAGTTTTGTTGTTTTTTTTTTATCATAATTGGTGTTTCTGGCATATAGCACATAACGGGTTAACATTTGAAACAAAAACAGTAAAATAATATTATTTATGATTGTTAAAGACTACTTAGGATACAAATTCCCGCAATAACTGTTTATAAATATATTATTTAGGCAATTAAAAAATAAGCTGCGAGTTAAAAATGGCCACGCATTCTAAGTATGTCATGTCTGGTCTGCTTTCCTTTGTGTCTGTGACTTGCATATCATTGGCATGAGCAGTTAAAAAAAAAACACATCAAATCATCTTTATTGTGGAAACATGTTAAAAGAGATCTTAAAATAAATATACAAAGAACCACTGTGACTTGCCCTTGATTGACGTACAATTATAAATATTTGTATTTGTATTTATTTATCAATATTATAGTACATATCATTACAGGTTGACACCTAATGCGATAGTACATTACCATAACAAATTATCATTAATGATACCCGTGTGAATTCATTCAGAGTAGGTGAATTGAAATTGTGAATTCATTCATTAATATAACATAATTAGGTCTATTTAATAAATTCAATAATTTACTAGAAAAGTTGAAGGAAGAGACTTTGCTGTCATATTTATTATACGAGGGTGGGTCAGTAAGTCCGTGACTTTTTTAATTTCCCGCCTCTTAATTGAAATGGCAACACTGCTTCTGTCAACAGGCATCTGTCATTTGACTCATGTCAAATTTTGAACAAGCTGCTGCGTCATTTAGTTTGAATTGGCAGCCGTTAATAGCAGACTACCGCGCGTTTTGAGAAAAAAATGGAAAAAAGTGAATTTCGTGTGCTCGTTAAGCATTATTTTTTGCGGAAAAAAACCATCACTGAAACCAAGGCTAAGCTTGATAAATACTATGGGGACTCTGCACCATCCATTTCCATGGTAAAGAAGTGGTTTACTGAATTTCGATGTGGCCGTACAAGCACGGAAGATGCCGAACGACCTGGACGCCCAGTTGAGGTCTCTACATCCGAAACAATTGAAAAAATTCACGATATGGTTTTAGCAGATCGGAGATTGAAAGTGAGAGAGATTGTGGAAGCCATAGGCATCTCACATGGCTCAGTAGTTAAAATTTTGAATGATCATTTGGGTATGAGAAAGCTTTCCGCAAGATGGGTGCCGCGTTTGCTCACAATCGACCACAAACGCAACCGTGTGACAATTTCGCAGGAATGTTTGGCGTTATTAAACCGTAATATGGACGAGGTTTTGCGCCGTTTCGTAACCGTGGACGAAACGTGGATCCACCACAACACACCGGAGACCAAACAGCAGTCAAAACAGTGGGTTTCTCGGGGTGAATCGGCGCCAAAGAAGGCAAAGGTGGGTTTGTCAGCCAATAAAGTCATGGCGACCGTTTTTTGGGATGCACGCGGTATAATCCACATTGACTACCTTTAAAAGGGAAAAACAATCAATGGCGAATATTATGAAAACTTGCTGGGTCGATTCAATAAGGAATTGAAAATAAAACGACCGCATTTGGCCAAGAAAAAAGTTATTTTCCACCAGGACAATGCAAGGGTGCACAGTTGCACACATGTGCAGTTTCCATGGCCAAAATCCATGAATTGGGCTACGAATTGCTCCCTCATCCACCCTATTCTCCAGATTTAGCACCGAGTGACTATTTCTTGTTCCCAAACTTGAAGAAATGGCTCGGCGGAAAGAGATTTGACTCCAACGACGAAATCATCTCACAAACAAATGCCTATTTTGAAGACCTCGACAGATCATATTTTTTGGAAGGGATAAAAAAATTGGAGAAACGTTGGACTAAGTGTATAGATCTCAAAGTAGACTATGTTGAAAAATAAAATAACTTTTTATCTTATAACCTGTGTTTCATTCAAAAAGTCACGGACTTACTGACCCGCCCTCGTAATATTTTTGGCAGATCTACTCATCGACGTCCAACACCATTAGCCGAGAAAAAATATAATGTTCCCAGTACACGTAAGGGAAAAAAATATTTTTTTTCACTATTTTATTTTACCACTTTTCCAGTGTAATTGATTTACATACCCATGCCAAATTATAGCTTCCCAGTACTAATCGTCTCTGAGTAAAACCGCGGAAAGACAGACAGACGAGCGAAACTTTAAGGGATGGGTTCCCAAAAAAAATGTGTAAGCATAATTCTAATCAGAAAAAACTTCACACATTATTTCACCCTAATGTGTATCTTATAGCATTTTATCAAACATGTTTCCATCATATTTCACCAATGACATTATCAATATTATCATGCTGTAATATTGAATGGTATTACATAATAAATAGCCAAAACTAATAAGTATTAAACAATTACAAAACATATGTTCTATTGATCTGTAGCAAATATATAGAGTAAAATAAAATGATAGTTTTGATAAAAACTATTATAAATTTGGTACTTATCTTTGGCATCGGAATTTGTTTAATATTGTTAAAATGATCTCTTGAAAATAAAAAAATAAGTAAAGAGCTTTTTAAGGAGTTTGGTTAGCAAAAAAATATACTTTCATAGCGAATTGGAATCATAGTCACAAACTAAATCTCAATCAAAATTTTAAAATCAGTAAATGCACGTCATGTAGCAAAAGTTTATTTATTGGTTTCGTTTTACATACACCAGATTGTCTTAGTACTAGTCTTTATGAATTTCACCCACTAATTCAATTTATAATAAGCGGCTTTGTTACTTTCTGCATATATGTGTCCAATTGATAAACTACCACAAACATTACAACAATAGGCTATACCAGCGTTACGTGTCATTTAGCAGGCACGTGATCGTACCCTAGTTTATTGTTTATTTATAAGTTTTTGCCAGTTTTTATGTTAACAACTCGTAGGGGAAGGATTGTGAAGTATTTGTTGTCATTCGGTTGTTTATGTTGTCTTCATTGTCATTTTTTTGGCATTTTTATTAAAAGTTGCTTTTTATCCAGATTTTTCTTGAGTAAGGAATTCGGTCATTTGAAATAAATTTACTTATCATAAAAAAGTGATAGTTTTAGTTCTGTTTTTATAAATAGATAGTCAAATATAGTCTGAGTCTAGATATTCATATTTTTTATGCCTTTTACGTATTGCAAGCCTCATAAGCGGAATGTTAAGGTTGTGCATTACTCTCGACTTGTCAGGATTAAGCATTTTTCTGGATTTAAACTGTCTCTATTATATTCATATTGCAGTAATATAATAATATATTATAAGTACAGCGATATGAAGAACAACCCTTTTATAAACACATTTATTTCTTGTAAAAAATTTTGTCAAGCATAACATATAAAATAAACTTGTCAGGAATGGTTCATTGTCAAAGAAATTTTATTACTTGTCATTTGATATTGTCAAATAATTACGATGCGTTCAAAAAAATATTTTGATGTAATTTTTTTTGTATGAGCTTTATGAGGCGTACCTACACTTCTGGATTTTCCAAACTTATATTTAGTTTAGTCTGGCTGAAACATTTATGAAATAATATTTTATGCATCTTTTCATCGATCGATTAAAATTCTTAATTCAATTATATATCATTTCACTAGACCGGATTGTATTGAATTTTTATGTCTTATTATTTTTCGATGATTTTTGATATTAGAAGTTATTATACATAACATTTTATTTATTAATTTAAGTATGTCACTATCGATTTTCGAATAGCTTTCGAATGGAAATTAAAAGGCTATAATTATAACTATCTTAAAAGTTAATAACTGATGAGAGTTTAATATTATTATATCAAATAATAATATTATAGAATAAAATTAAAAGTTGCCTATCTTATTGCAATTGATAAGTTATAGTTTCTGAATTTGGGTGTATCGAAATCCTGAGGAAACATTTATTATTCATTCCAATGCAAACTATATTAGTTTCAGCAAGCATACACGTGTTAACTAGTAAAACTCATTAATAATTTTATTTATTAGTTCCCAAGACCCCACAAGAAACTTCCAAACCACACCGTATATTCTGGTAGTTATATCAAAATTATAGTTTGTATCGGCTATTTGTTTATTTAGTTTACAACTATAGGCCGAGCCAGTACCGTGTGAATAAATAATTGGTGGGCCTTGTTAAATATTGAAATAGTGGTCAGAGTTGTAAACGCGCGACTAAACGCAACTTTTTAAAGATCCAAATGAAAAAGTTAATTATTGAGGTTTATTAATCCAAATATCTTTTGAATATTTAGTTTATTTAATCCTTTGACTGTGTATTTTTTTATTTGTTTGCATATCTGTGCATGATTTAACATTTTAGGATTGTTAAAAGTGGTCATTTTTGTTTGAAATTATTAAAACGTTCTCGAAAAACGATAAATAAAATTGCAAAATACCTACGGTAATGAAAATGAATTACGTCATGATTCTTAGATTTTTTGAAGATTATCCAATCTAGATTTGTTGTTCGTTTGTTGTAAGTTGTAGGCTTTAATATTATTAACTTAATAAAACATGAAGTGGTGTTTTTTTATTAGCCATCTATGTCCCACTACTGGGCAAGGGCCTCCCCTCTTTCCTTCCACGTTTCTATCCTTAGTCTTCACATTCCAATCCTTGTCAAACGATCGCAATTCGCCTGCCCATCTCATCTTCGGTCTACCTACCTATCTTATTGTATCTATGCGTTGGAACCCATTTTGTAGCAATATGCCCCCATCTCTCTGGATGCATATGGAAAACATAACTACTAACTAATGATAATCAAAATTGTGCAATGATAAATATAAAGCTAAAAAGTATTACGTCTGCTCACACGATGAGAAGGCATCTAATCGAGTAGATACATTTCTACAGTGATTGCGGATTCTCGGCCATTTTGCGGCCATTGGTAAATAAATGCTAAGGGTGCCTACCCGCCGCCACTTTGACCCCGCAATATCAATATCTTGAAGCATTTCTAAGGAGGTTGCCTAGGTACATTGAAATAATAAGAACCTTTATAGGTAGATATACCTTTGTAGCAACTGCCCTGTTGTATGACCGCAAATAAAGTTTACACCGCGCCACAGAATTGGGTACTTTCTGAATCAAAAATAAATTATTTGGTACTATTATGAAAATACAACGTCAAAAAATAATGTCACTTGTCATTGATCATATCCATTTTCGACGTGATTTTAGATTTATTAATGCAGAAAAACTGATATTAAGAGCGCTAATTGACGAATAAACATTGACGTCATTAGTCTGTATTTCATACAATTCCCTTAGAGAATGTTTGTTTTGACGTTTAGTAAAAAAGTATCTAATTTGACTTGTTGAAAAGTAACGAATTAATAAAAGTACTTGTTTACGACCGCGCATTAGTTATAATATCTCGTCGTTATTAAAAAAATGTTAGGCACGAAGTGGGTCCCGAAATTTTTTTTTTATGAATCGCGGTCCAGTCACGTTTGGGAACCACTGGCGTAGAGATCGGGTATATCTCTAATAATACATAAATATCTAAAATAATATAAATGTATAAATAATAAATCAAATGGATGACTACTAGTTACTGCACAGGGACATTATGAGAAGAAGAGACTTCTCGAAGAAAAAGTTTATGAACCGTCCGTTTGAAGGCTAAACGACTAGGTGCACGTCTAATGGATTCTGAAAGAGCATTCCAGAGAAGAAAGGCTTTAATTTGGAAAGATTTATTCATGAAATCAGAATGATAAGCAGGTACAGATAAAGTTAAAATATTGGAAGAGCGGAGATTTCGCGAATGTGTAGAGCTAAAAAGAGAAAATGAGACTTGAGATTAGCTGGGGAGTTAGGGTCATTGAGGATAGTATAAAGCATGCATAGGATTCTGGCGTTTTGACGCTGAGGGATAGAGAGCCAGGCTAACCATGAACAATAAGAGGAGATATATAATTTACCTGGCAAATAATAGATGGCGCTGATATCAATTTCACTTATCATCGGTTGGAATATATAGTTCTGCCACTCATCACGTGATGGTGTCATCTGAGTTTTTTCAATTTGAATGGTTATAAACTAAAAATAAATTAAAGTAATAAATAAATAATAATAATAAAGTAAATAAAAATAAATATAAAGTAAGATGCAACAACAAGGACTATTTCTAATCTGTGGATGCAATAGAACTAGCATAAAACTAAACTCGTGCTTCAACTCCAAGGAGGGTTATCGCAATTAGGTTGGTTGTATTACCTTGAGTTAAACGTATTGTATTTGGTTTTGCCCTTAACAGATTAAATAATACATATTATGTGTATTTTAAGTGATAAAAATAAAATTTAAGTAACCAAGTCATGTTCCATATAAAAAAAATATACGGACAAATCACACAAAGCCCCAAAGTGAGTTTGAGACTTGTGATGGGATGCTAATTCAACGATACTATATTTTATTTCAAATTAATATAGAGATAAACATCCAAGACCCGAGTCGGGTCTTGGATGTTTCATCATCATCATCATATCAGCCACAGGAAGTCCACTGCTGGACATAGGCCTCCCCCAAGGATTTGCAACCTTGCTCAGGTCATCTGACCATCTAGCAGGTGGGTGTCCTACGCTGCGCTTGCCGGTACGTGGCCGCCATTCGAGAACCTTTCTGCCCCATCGGCCAACGGTTCTTCGCGCTATGTGCCCCGCCCACTGCCACTTCAATGAGCTAATCCGCTTGATGGATGCTTATCCAATGGATGTTTATCCAAGTCCTATTCTATCTTGATCTGACCGGGGATCGAACTCGGGGTCTCCGGTGTGACAGCGTGGCAAGATAACTTGTAGGCCACAAAGGAGGAGAGTTTAACTAGGACTCTGGTGATATACTATTATATCCTCACCCCTAGTGGGGTAGACAGAGCCAAGAACCGTAATATCCAACAAAATCTAATCTAAGCATGATGGTGCTTTTATCATCAGGGATGCAGCGGGTACATTCTACTTCTCTTTAACACATTACATTGTATTTTTCATCAAAATATGTCAGATGGCTTAAGGCAGCTTGAATAAATCTGACACCAGCTGTAGACCTGACACCATTACACATACGAAAAACGAAAGAAAGATAACGCTATAGGTAATTCCCTAATCTATTTAGGGCACTACTTAAATACGACTTAACATTTACCTGGGAACTCTAGTGGCGGTCGATACAATATTTATAAAGAAGGGTCTTCAGATTCACATGGAGGGTCCAAGCTCAGGTAAGGGCTGAATTAACATGAACATGGTTCGTTTGGAGGATGGATTCGTGGATTTAGAGAATTCGGGAAGTGTTCGCAACAAGAAATCACAAAATTAATATTACTAACGTAACAGAAGCTTTCCCCATTCCGGCAGATTAAGTCCTCCATTTTTTATCGCAACGCGGTATAAAATAAAAATTCAAATAATAATGTTAATTATTATCTATGGATTTTACTAAGCTTGTCAACTAGTGTCATACAATAATGGCAGACAGAATAAGACACTCGGGCTAAGTTGTTTGTTTTAATCTACAACAGCCCTAAATTTGACTCTCACACGGATAGGTGTATTACGAATGTGTATGTGTGTTCGAAGATGTGTCATTCATTACGCTCTATAGCTCTATAGCCTCTATAGGTAATTCCACAATGTACTCACATACAACTAAACATTTACCTGGGAATTCTAATGGTAGCCGATACAATATTTACAACGGAGGGTCTTCAGTTTCACATGGAGGGTCCACACTCAGGTGAGGGCTGAATTAACATGAACACGGTTCGTTTGGAGGATGGCTTCGTGGATTTAGAGAATTCGAGAAGTGACTATTAATATATTCATACATTTATCACGTCCTTATCCGTTATGACAGAACCTAGAGCCGTAAGTTCTAATTGGAGGCTTATGAAACGCCGGATTGTTAAAGCAGACTCTGAAAACTTCGCTCGCCTCGCTCGCTCTTTCATAACAGTATATAATCGTAACGACAACCTGGGTGGCTTAGTGGTCATCATACCCGGCAGTCACACCGGAGGTCCCGGATTTAATCCCCGGTCAGGTCAAAATGGAAAATGATCTTTTTCAGATTTACCTCCGTCTTGAATGTTTGTCTATGTTAACAGCAGTCAGGTCGTTACTCCATCTCATTTTAGGCCTTCCCTTTGATCGTTTACGATCTCAACCAGAATGTCCTTATTTATTAATTTATTTTTGCCATATCTAGACTCACTAAGTCTACAATGCGGTTGCCTCGCCTCGGGACGTGTCCCGATGCCGTAATTACGCGAACACACCCCACTACTGCAAATAGAAACGAAACCGCACGCATCCGCGAAAGCCGCCAAATCCGCATATGTAAATAGGGGTATGTGTACCTCAGAGAATTCCTTAGGACTTAGAACTTGAGGTTTTGCCCGCATTGGATTATTATTTGGGTAGTGTATTTGGTGAACTAATGAATGTCAGATTATGGAGGCAGTCGAGTAGTTTCGGTCTTAATTGTGACGTAAGCTATTACTGTCCAAGAATTTCAAATAAGCAGCATGAAAAGTCTGACACCAGGAGCACCACCTAGCTATTAAAAAACTCAAAAAGAGAAAGAGATAGTCGCTTTAACTGTCATATGGTATGGAAAAAAACAGTACCTTAATGATTAAAAAAAAATATTTTAGTTAAACAAAAAAAATGTTAATTATTTTAGTTAAACAAAAAAATGTTAAAGTGCTCCTCAAGACGAATCAATCGAGCCCAAACTTGGTCGGGTTATGTTGTTTTAACACAGAGATGCTATGATCACCTTTCAGCTCCTTCATCGAATCATATTGCATTGTCACGTGATATACATATGCATGCAAAATTTTAGCTTAATAGGAAAACAGAAAATGGGTCAAATTTTACTTGTAATATTTGTTTACAGACATATAGACAGACAGACAACGGGACAGGCGAAATTAATAAAACGCCCGTTAAAAAAATTCTAGCTCTTTCTAATCGTGCTGATCCGAGGGAATAGGTGATATTAGTGCGGCTAGTAACTCATCACTATTTCGGTGTAATTTCCAATGTCACGCCCACCGTCACGCTAAAAGCATGGCTTTTGGGTCTTACGGCCCTAGACTCTATCTACTCCTTTAGAATAACGACGTAATAATATATCTGTGTCTGTAAATTCAATTTTGTGTCCTTAAATCTAAAGCCTGACACAAGTGATCCCATTACTCGAGCCGAATTTCTGTTTCTCCATATCCAATATGCAATTTATTAAGCTTTCTTTGAGTCTACTTAAAAATCAATCCGACGTCTCAATCAACCCGATCCCAATCAATCGTCTGATTGAAAATTCAATCGCTGTCATGACTGGCGGATTACGTGACTGAGTTGCTTAACTTTGAAGTCGATGTACGAGTATTTTGAAATAAATCTGCTTTTCTTTATCTAAATTTGGAAACTTTAACTATTCAGAGAATAGGCATGACGAATTGAAAAATATTTTTAGCCCATCGATTAGATTATTAAAAAATATTGTTCACGATTTTTTTTCATTTCTGTGAAAACAAAAAATTACAAAGATACAGCGCATTGAAATTTTGCATGACGTCACGGCTACGTACGATTTTTACATAGACGTCGCAAGCCCGCACTCCGGAACTTTATTGCTTCGTATCTTTGTGAATTTTTACTTTAATGGCGAACTGAAAAATATGGGTCCATTATTTTTGGATTATACCGCGTCACTTTAGCTCTCATATACTAATATAGACCATGTAGTCCTTTTAACTTACAGATAGCCCACGCATCGTTTAGAGAGAATCGATGCCCAAATCGATTGTTCAGATTAATCGACAGTCCAAGACGTATCCATTTTGTCCGTAACTGTCATTCTTTAGAGATAATAATATGCGAAACTTTGTCTATGGGATAGGGTTGGATGGGACTATATATTCAGCTAAAGAGACTAATATAATATTGATCGAACTACACTTGGTAAGTTCGTTTGATCACATATAATCTAAAAGACGGAAGAAATTAAAATTATACTTTTCTAACCCTGACGTCACCCTTATTTGCTACTTTCCAACAACTCAAAACGGATACTTTTTTCTAAACGTCAAAACAAACATCGTCTATGGGATTTGTATTAAATATAGACTAATGTCGTCATAGTTTCTTGGAGTCAAATAGCGCTCTTAATATCAGTTATTTTGCAATAATAAATCTATAATAACATTGTAAATGGATATGATCATGACAAGTCACATTATAAGTATTGTGTCGTTTAATTTTCTACCGAATAATTTATTTTTGACCCAAGAACGCCATTGTAATGTCAACGTCATAAATTGATGATCAATCTGAATTGATGAAGTGTAAAATTAGTAGTTGTCCGGTAAAATTGCGACTTATTTTATTTACAACTTTGTATTTCAGAAAAAAAATGTTGTAACATATTTTTTTAAATACTTTGAGGACCTGTATAATTCACATTATACAGGTCCTCAAAGTATTTAAAAAAATATAAAAGATTATTTTAAGATATTCGTTTCATTATTCCTAGCAGATTTCAATCAAAGATAAATATAAAGGTCAAACGTCCACCACAATCCGCTTATCAAATTTTAGTTAATAATTGACGTTTTCACTATTATTTAAAACGCCAAACTTCAACAACTATAAATTTATAAAATTAGTCCACTAAAATGAATTTGCAACATAATTTAAAACAAACCCCTACTGAAGCCCTTGTATTCTTGCCATTTCCTACTTACTGCATAGCAGGGTGGATATGAATTGTCAAGACGTCAAGTTACCTAAATTGTCTGATGCTTAGATCTACAAAGCCTTGAATAAATAAATAAATATATAAGTACGGCCAAATCACTCAGATTGATCTAGCCCCAAGGGATACTAACCCAACGATGCTATATTTTATGACAAATACTTACTTATTCAACGTGTAACGGAAAGGGGTATCAACCCGAAAGGGAGTAAACGTACTAATCAATGTGAACAACTTGTACTATGGGACCTCCAATCGTAAATTCAAATCCGCAGCTCCATACATTTTGGCACGGTAGGCATTTTGTATGGAAGTGAAGATTTTTTTACGATTTCAGGAATGGCCCCTTATTGAAAGTTGTTCATTGATTAGCATGTTTAATCCCTTTCGGGTTGATACCATATTTCCGAAACACTTTGTATAGACAGACATCCAAGACTCAGGACAATTTAAAAAAGGCTTTTTTCCAATTTGCCCTGGCCGGAGATAGAACCTAGAACCACAAAAGCGTGGTTACCACTACGCCACGGAGGTTGTCAATACAGAATAGATTAAACTATGTTTACCAATAACATTAACTTAAACCGTTTAAATTTCGTATCTGGTCGGAAACGCATTGCATCGTAGGTGTTGCAGTATAGCCGCATTATTAACTGCATATCGGCAGATGTTTATCGAGGAATACACGAACGGACTGCACGCGCTCTAAAGGAGATAGCGATCGGGTGCGTTTTCATTGTTGGAACACAGTACGTCACGAGTAGACACGAAATTAAGAAGGTTAGTTTGTAGCTCTTTTCTTTAAAAAACAAAAATGTAAAATAAATAACGAGCTGTTCCTTATTCCTCATATAAGGCTATCATTATTATCATTATTTTCCTGGATGAAAATAATCCTATGTAATCATCCAAGTAATGTTTACCAAAATTTTATTTTAATCCATTCAACAGTTTTGTCTTGAAAGAAGAACAAATATCCATACTAACTTTCGTATTTTCTATATTACTAGCTAGGATAATCTAATATCCTCCTTATATACTTATGTGTAGGTAGAGTACACTGTAATTACCGAAGGGATTTTTTTTTTTGCAAACATCTTATTTCTATATAAATATTTTATATTTACACGTTCGAAGTCAAGACATAAAAATCTTTTATTAGAGTGAAGTTTTGTTTTTTTTTTTTTCTTCTTTAGATAGGATTTAATTTTTTCGGAAACAAGTATGTATGTACTCAGATGGTAGAAAAAGAATGAAATACTGCTAGTTATAATATTTCAATACTTTCCACAGTGCTGAGTCTACACTCAAATCACATGTCAAAAATGTTTAAAAATTAAAAACTTCGACAAGTCCTATAAAATGCTTAGATTCAGATACTTTACATATCACACTTTGTATAAACTTAAGGTTTTTTTTAAAACCGCTCCACTTACCTTCCGGCTTAATTTTATATAGTCTGTAGTCATCTGTTTTCATTTAATGACGATTGATGTAAATATGGCTCTTTATTTAATAATATTCGTTATACAACGGAAACAAACATATTTGAACTGAGAGCTCACATAATTCTTTTGTCTCAGCAATTATACTTAAAAATATTGATTTCATCTTATACAATACTTCTCATAAATGAGAAAAGATTTCTTATGTTATGGCCTTTAAAGTGTTACTTCGTGATTTCATTTTTACTAGTTTTGCTGGTTGTTTCTCCAACGTTTCCCAGGATGATTACGAGAAAGACTACTTTTACTACTCTCCTTCTTCTTAGCGAGTCGAAAACTAGTACTTTTACTAATAAAGTTTAAAACCAGGTTTATCAAAAACCGTCAATTTAAAAGTCGACGTATTTCTTACAGGAAGGTGAGTTAGTCTTCTGGACATTAAGAGTCAGTCCCCTTACCCTGGACAAAATCAGACTTTCCCATACAAACGTAGTCTACGTTTTATTTTAAAACGACATGTCGGATATGGGCGAAATTGTGTAATTTTAAAGAAATTGCAATAATCTAGGGTTATAATCGGTTTCTACAGTAAAATTATGTACTTAAAAGACAATATAGTGTATTATATCGTATTTGACCGTCAGTATGGAAAACTTCTACACCCTTATATTTTCTTTATAGTTTATAATTTTACTGTCAAAATCAATTTTAACCCTATATATTGTAATTTCTTAAAATTTTTATTTTTTGATTTTCAATCTATTTTTAAACGTTTAATTGGAATTGGAACCTATGTCTGCGCTGGAAAGTTTAATGTGTTTGCGTTTCCTGTGCTCAGTATTGACACTTTCGTCGGTGTCCATTGATGTTGAGGCAAGATTTAACAAGCTTACTTAAGTATTTTGTAATTGCTAGAGCTTATATTGATCTACTTTCCTTTCGCAATCATAGCTGGTATTAACTTTTTTACAGGCTGACTTTTTACCCGCCAGCTAAGTTTTTTGAGCATGTTTAGTTCATGATTCCAACTTACGTTTTACAAAAAAAGTTATTAAAAATCGATAAAAATTTTCATCCTCAAATACAAAATCCGTTTGACCGAGTGCTGATTTGTACGCGAAGTCAACTATTTTTTTTTTCGATTTACGGTAATTGCTTTTATGGAAAGTAGTTTAGTATCAGGGACAGAACTTGCTTCAAAAAATTTTACTGGTGCTGAAAAAGTCATTCTGTATAAGGATTTTGTAGAAGCGTTGAAAAATGGAGGCTTATTTTGGACATACGCAATTGCACTTATGGTCCGGAAGAGAACCCAGAGATGCCAGACTTTACTTATTTTCTCACTAATCATTTGTATGGGATTAAGTAGGTAGTGTTAGTAAATCAGATGAACTGACATGTCGTTTTAAAATAAAACGTAGACTACGTTTGTATGGAAAAGTCTAAGTTAAGGGAATTCTTAAGTGATTGATTTGACAAAATGCTCATTTAAAAAAACTTCAGTTTTAAACATTTGTAGGATTTAAAAATGGTAACTCTTTGGCAGACCCTATGTCTAGCAGTCGTCAAGTGGTTGAAATGATAAATAATGGGGATTAAAAAATATCCCAAAAGTGTATCAAGTATGATGAATACGTAGAATAAACCAAGGTTTATTACCGCTACGACATATTTGGCATTACTCTGCCCCGTTATAAAATGATTCACGTTTATGCATCATAATAAAAATGCTATAAAAAGCATTTATTGGCTGCCCTCCACGCACGAGCGATTATTAAATTAACTTGGCTCCAATTTTGTTTTTTAAAACATTAATGTGTTGCCAGAATGATTATTGGAGCGATGATGGCCTTATTGAGATAATTTGGCACTTATTGTTATGAAGTTGTTCGTAGTTGAGTATCAATTTAGCATAGATAAAGCTCTAGCTCTATTATCCCTTGTAAGGAAGGAAGTTTATGCCCAGTAGTGGACTCTTGAAAGATGACTATTCTGATTATGATGACGATCAGGAATTTAGGATTTTTTTAGCCTGTTTTGTCTAAACTTTTAGCATGTTTGTTTTGTCCCACTGCTTCCCTCTGTTCTTCCACACGTTCGTATTTTGAGCAGTTTGCTGCCATTTAGGAATAAAATGCAAAAACTTTTTGAAGTCAACTAATTAACATTTTCTACCCCGGGTTTTCAGTAGGTCGTAGCTTACGGTTTGGTTTTGTAATCTTTGGCTCTGTCTATTACTTAGAAGTAATCTAATACCATTTATTTAGGCATATTTCCTGTACAAAGAAATCTTCTTTTTTCAGTGAAAGTTTTAAATACATATAAAAATATAAAAATTGCATTAAACAAAGGTTTAAATGTACCTGTGCAAAGCTGAGGCGGGTCGCAAATAAAATATAAAGTTAAGAAAAGATTTTAGCACAGCACTAACGTACAATAAAGTAATATCATTTCTCAAACTGAACTCCCTTGGGGGTTTAAAAATTGAAAGACTGAAGGCTTCATTTAATTCTTATCGATTCTCGCGGTTCGTTACTAATGCAAAAAGTTCTATCAGACATTCCTTTGAAACTTTTGATATGCAAATCGGCACTCTAAGGCGAAACAATAGATTTCGGGACGTTTGTGACAGAACCGAGGGAATTATTTTTCATAAATTATTTACTTGCTTCAAATAAGCTGCCTTTATTGAAAATTAGTTTTTGTTTGAATACTAAATTCTAAAGTTGGAAACAATAACTTTTCATACAATCGAGATTTATGATAATAAATATGTATGAAAAGTCAATATTTTTTTTTCTAAAGTTTTTACAAATAACATACACTTTACGTATGAATATTTAAGTAGGTTTTTTTTTTTACCATAGAGAAATGGTCAACCCATTCCACTCGACTACGGGGATGGGGACTATGTGGAATGATAGCGTGGGGCTCGAACCTACTTAAACTCTTTGGTGTCTCTATTCGTGGGCAGAACCGATTCATCCGCAGAGCTACCAACGCTCCAACGATAGCTAGGAATTGCGGCCTACACCGCGATCTCGAACTCCCGTCTATAAAGTGTTAGGTTTCCCCCTTGGGAGCCCTTTCCGCTGCTGCTAGTAGTATATAAATATAAGAAGCCGGGCCTCTGGCTCGCTCGTCAAACCTTGCCCGGTGAAGAAGGAAATGCCGTCCGAAAAAACAAATGAACGTCATTTCAAAAAAAAAAAAAAATCTCTCCATGGTCTCTTGCTTCGCGACATAAAACATAGCTTTAAATACAGGGTCTTAATTTGGATATTGTAGTGCATTTTAAAAATAAAATTATAACTTAGTTAAGTAGTAAAATTTGCAATTAATAAGTAAGTAGATAAATAAAAATCTCGTATACATACTTGGCTTTTGAAAATTAAACAAATTTTGATAATAAAAAAAATATCAACTAGGTATATTAAAAAATGATATTAATACGAATGTTATGTAACTTTTTGTATCCTTTGTTTAAACGGATTAGTTTACATTAAGCGACAATTTAAAATGGGTTAACCATGTTCTACAAAACACTTCCTCCATTACTCGCAGCTAACGTTAAAACTACAGGAAGACTTGTGTGGTCAACTGTTTTTTCTTTCCTGTCCCGAACGCCATTTGTTTTTATTTAAGCTTTAACGCCATTGGGAGCCAAATGTTCCCCTAGTACAGGATCACGCCGCAAAGTTATTATGTTCTTTTGTTTTTTTTTATGAGAAATATGATTTATTGGCCCAATTGTTTTACTAGTTATTTTATTTTATTAAAATTTATTATTTAAAAAAAAAAAATATACTTTTAGCAAATGACGGACTTAAAGCTAAGAGCATTTTCTACAATTATTTGGCACATAAAGAGATACAATATACTTACAGTATAAAATACTACTTTATAATTTACACTTACAATTACATTATATACTTGTTACATTTAAATAGCTATCAAGCGAAAAACTGAATAATAATAACTTTATGAAGTAAAGGAGCTTGTTTTTTGTTATTTTTAAAGAAGGCAGTCATTATTACTACATAGTAATTACTATTAAATACGTATTTATTGGATAATAGTAATTCATATGTCATAAATTGAAGATTATAATATAAATAACACAAATTTTACACTTCAGTAAGTAATATCTTAATGAGCTGACACATCTTATTTTAATCGAAACTTTTAAAATACTTATTTACTGCTTCGCCCTGTTAAATAAATAAATTTTCTTTAACATATCAACACTAGACTGCATTTCTAGTATAGTATGTGTACTATCACGATTTTTTTATAAAACTGCTACCATCATACATTATCATAATTAAAAATTTGTGGAAAAATAACAAACAGATAAAATATTTTCTTTTTTTGTAAAAATAAACTAAATTTACAGCAAGATCTTAGTGTAGGTACCGTGTTTGTTTTCAGGGACAAACAATTCCACTTAGTGGTTCTTGTTTTGATAATTGAACCTTCTAATGTGCTGTCGGGTTTCGAGCAGGTGGCCCTTGGTTATAATGTAGATAGGTTACCTACACACAGTAGTTGGGGCTTTGTTAACTTGAACAGATATTTTTAACCGACTTCAAAAAAGGAGGAGGTAATCAATTCGACTGTATGTTTTTTTGTTTGTGTATACGCGATATCTTCGTAAACCGTAGACCGATTTCGATATTTTTTTTATTTGAAAACTAGTAGCACCAGGTTGGTCCCATATTAATTTTGTGAAGATATGATGAGACATGAAAGAAACTGTTAAAAGTAAGTGAAGTCAGTTGTCTTTTTTTTAGTAAAATTGAATTATAATATAGTAGGTTTTTCACTTCAGCACAGTACTACTAATTGTAATAAATTCTATAAAAGTATCATATCAGCCACAGGAAGTCCACTGCTGGGCATAGGCCTCCCCCAAGGATTTCCAAAACGACCGATCGGAAGCGGCCTGCATCCAGCGCTTCCCTGCAACCTTGCTCAGGTCATCTGACCATCTAGCAGCTGGGTGTCCTACGCTGCGCTTGCTGGTACTTGGCCGCCATTCGAGAACCTTTCTGCCCCATCGGCCATCGGTTCTTCGCGCTATGTGCCCCGCCCACTGCCACTTCAATGAGCTAATCCGCTTGGCTATGTCGGTGACCTTCGTTCTCCTACGAATCTCCTCATTTCTGATTCGATCGCGTAGAGAAATACCGAGCATAGTCCTGTTCATAGCCCGTTGAGCGACTTTGAGCCTTCTTATGAGACCCATAGTAAGGGACCACGTTTCAGAGCCATAAGTCATCACTGGTAACACACATTGATCTTGAGGAACTGAGATACACTTTCGTCTTGAGGAACTGAGGTATTTTAGACGATAAAACACTGCGTAATTTCCCGAACGCTGCCCAGCCGAGTCGGATTCGCCGAAAGATATAAAAGTATGTATAGATGCTATTCAGCTTTAAAATATCAATGCAAGTCAAAATAGCCAAACGGATTTCACCTTGTTGGGCGTAGAAATAGATAGCCAACTAAACTGGAAGCCTCACATCCAAAAACTTTGCGCAAAATTATCCAAGTTTGCATACGCGCTCAGAGAGGTAAAAAAATCCACAGACACCGAAACGGCACTTGTCACATACTATGCTTACGCCTACTCGTGGCTTAGCTATGGCACAGTCCTATGGGGACGCGGAACCGACTGGGATAGAGCTTTTACGCTGCAAAAAAGACTGATACGAATAATGGCCAACTTAAAACAAAGAGAAAGTTGCAAACCACATTTCATTAAACACAAAATACTTACATTACCGTGCATTTATATTTTGGAAATGTGTAAATTCGTACGCAAATACCCACACTTCTTCGCAAAAAGAAAGGACATTATCACTAAATATACACTCCGACATCAAAATAGGTTACAAGTACCTACCTCACGCCTAAAACTTCATTCTTTTGGTCCTCTAGCTATGTCTATAAAACTATATAATAAACTACCGAAAGCCATTACAGACATTGAAAACTATGAAACATTTCTAAAACATGTTAAAGAATTTCTGTCTAACAAATGTTACTATTCCGTAAATGAATATTTAGAAGACAAAGAGAAATTTATTCAAAAATTGTAAAGAGTACTATTAATTCATGACAAAATAAATATTAAAATCAATACCAATATATAAGATGACAAAATTACCTTCCAATAAAGACATATTATAATAATATTTATTTATATTACATAATTACATTTTAAAAATATCAATATTTATCAAAATTTAATGAATAATAAACTGGACAAAATTAAGAAATGGCTACAACATAATTACACCTACAAATAACAAATACATATACATAGGCACAGAACGCACGCGCATACACAGTAGGTAATGTAAAACTTTAAAATTAAAATAGCCCTTCTCCTATTGCAGCGCCCGCCAGGGCCCTTAATTGATCCTTATTTTATTGTAACACCTATATTGTACATTAAGGAAGCAATAAATATTGAGTATTGAGTATTGAGTATTGGATTAGAACGAAATACTTATGGCATGTGGATAACTATTATAATCACATCGGACACTTTTTATAATTAACTGAAGGATATCAATGCAGAGGTAGTGGCTAAGTGGTTAAGGGACTGGCTGTGCGTCTATGAGGCACGAGTTCAATCCTTACTAGGAGCGATGAAATGAAAATGACTATAGTGCATTATGATGAACTTAGACGTACAAACCTCTCATTTTGCACATGTATGCGGTTATTTTCAGTTACCACTAATTTTTGTTGAAGGAAAACCATCTTCTAGCCTCATTCCTATACAGGGTCGGCCCTCCTGATATATTTTCGTCACTATTGGCGGTCCTGTGTTTAATCTGACTTAATGCTCATATCTTCGATGATAGTTCTGATCCAGGTGGTCTGGGCGTCCTCATCTTTGGCTAGGACTTCTTCAGTGATGAGGTCACTACTTCGGCGCATTACGTGTCCATTCCATCGCAGACGATTCTCACGTATTTGGTCCTGTATTTCTGGCACTTTAAATGTTCCTGTAAAGGAAAACGTGAGGAAACCTGCATGGAAGTGACTAAAAGATAACTGGTGTATGAAATGGAGAAAGCAATATCAAACCATTCCGATGTCTCCTTAGTAATTTTGGTGGCAATAAGAGCAAGATTTAATAATTTATTATCAAAATTAAACTAATTACTTACAACAACTACAAACGAAATCCGTAAATCCCAAGAAACCACCTTATTAGCTTGAAAAAGGACGAACGTGAACTCTGAAATCAAAGGGCTAGTACACTACACGGCAATGAAATATTTGTTATATTAAACAGAATTACACTTGTTAGCAAGGACTAACAAAAAGGACCACACACGATCAAAGACGAGTATAAATGTGTTTCTATAAAAGTTCTAATGTTAAATGGTATATTTTCCTTGTATCTTTTGGTTTAGTTCCTACGGTGAGCAACATGATTAAGTTTAAAAGTTTTTTGAGCGAAGTTCTCTGAATCTCCTTGAACAATCCAACGTTACATACAAGCACTTGATTTCCTAAGTATAATGTTGATGGCATGTTTGTTTGAGGACAACTGAAGAATCAATGATCGGAGATATATATATCAAATTTGGTAAGGATGTTACGGTTAAGGATTTTAAGTTTCAAATAATAAGTCAAATCGGTCAAGAGATTACCGAATATGGGGTTCGCGAGTTAACAGCTCGGGACAATAATAGTTATTCTGTAATGTTGGGCAATAAGTTTAAATTTTGTAGGCAAACAGATACGTATCTAAGTAAGCAATAACACATAAAAAGTTAATACCTACACGGATTAGGAATTAGGAAAAATCCGAGATGTGGGGTTGTAAAGATTTTCCATGGATCATCCTAAATCATGTCTTTAAAACTTTGCCCGCATAATGTAAGATTTTTAAAAAATGTGGCGCAATGACAATGTTATTATAAGAAAAAAAAATGTATTTCCATAGCTTGTTTCTCTTGGACATATTCAATTGCCGTTGGGTAGGAAGGGTAATTTGCTATAGCTTATAACCTACATTTGGTTTTTTCCGTTTTGTCCGGGCACAAAAGGAACAAACTAAGTCTAGGAATAGATTTCCTTGTTTCCTTTTGATAATAAACATATCAACAGAGAAGGAATTTTACGATCAATTTCACAGATCTGGAATTTTATTTTTGGCGATTAACCCCGTTCTGTGTTAGGATTGGGTGTTTTATTTATCTTAATGTTGACATTATCAAGATTTATTGGCGCAATACCAATAACGTTTAGGAAAACTGATTTTAATTAATCGTATCATAATGTGTGTTTATTTTCATAACTGTATTTTTTTATTTTAGATTTTACTAGTTGTTGATCGCGAGTTTAAAGGATATTTTTACCAATCCCACGGGAACAAACGTATAAATAGTATCCTATTTTTTTTTTATATCTAGATAATAGGTCATTTAAACACCGGACTTATTTTAACATACTTTGTCAGAAATTATATTGACAAATGAGTATTCGCACCATGCTTCGTCATAATTGACAGACAAATAACCCGCTCCAAGTCGTCTCTAACCCAAATGTTCCTATAATTTTAGCAGCATATCCACGTTATACAACGTAGAAGGAACATACCCGTAATAAAACATACCACGGGCTATACTAGACCACTATAGTATAATGAAATTAAAATAACAGCCAAAACACAAAAAAAATTGCCGTGTCCATACAAAAGTGCGCAGCCGCCCGGGCAATTTGAATGTCAGTTTTTTTTTGTTTTTTAGTTGTTATTTTGTTTTCATTATACTATAGTGATCTAGTATAGCCCGTGGTTCGATTTATTACGGGTATGTCTCTTCTACGTTGTATAATTATTATTATATTAAGACCAATCGCAATTGCGTAAGACTGTTGAAGCTCTGCCCTATCTAGGTCCTTAGAACCTTATGTTAGTAAACAATCCTATACTTTAAATAAGCTATTCTCGGAAACGGCTCCAACGATTTTGATGAAACTCGGTATTTAGGTAGTGACGAGGCAAAAAAATGATTTTCGTAAAAAAAGTAACTGAGCAGAGCTCGGTTGCCCAGCTAGTAAACCTTAAAACGATAAACCAAGTTTCCGATAAAATATGTACGATTTCAGTTAAAGCAGCGTAAATAAAGAATGGAATTCCAATCCGCTAAGCTCACGCAATCTTGTCGCTTCAATTTTGCTTTTTAACTTCGCTAAATGCAACATCCCGTACTATGGAACGTTCTTCATATAATTGTACTGATATTTTTATTTGTTATACTTATTAATTTGTATTTTTTTTTTCTAGTGTATGGTTGTCACAATATATTTTGTCAAGTGTTACAAACATATTATATTACATACAAAAAAGTTTGTGAGTGTGTGTGTGTTTGTTACTTCTTCACGCGCAAATGGCTAGTCCAAGTTTGATAAAATTAGGTATTTAGGGAGCTGACATCCTGGATTAACACATAGGCTACTTTTTTCTATCCGCGAGTAACACCGCGGGGCGCAACAAGTCTTACTAATATTATGAACGCGAATAATTTATGTATAGATATTTTTTACTCTTTCACGCAAAAATGTCTGTACGAGTTGGAATGAAATTTGGCACATAGATAGCTTATTACCTAGATAAACACATAGGATACTTTTTATTCCGGGAAAATGTGAGGATCCCGTGGGATTGTCAAAAATATTCAACAATGGCAACGCCGCGGGCAATAGCTAGTACATTTGTTAATCTTAAAAGTCGCACGATTTTTTGATAAACAAGTAAGAGAGGAAGCTGGTATATTCTACTTTTTTCTTTCTTACCAGACTATATACAAAATTTAAAGTACTTATTGACTTTTACATTTGTTTCGCATTTATAATTACTATTATTATCTTCCTGAAGGGCCGGTAACGCTCCTGTTACACCCCTGGTGTTGCAGTTGTCCATGGGCAGCGGTGATCACTTACCATCAGGTGACCCGCTTGTTCATTTGCCGCCCGATAACATAAAATATACAAATGCAAAAAGAAAAACCGTCTGTTTGTCAGCCTGTCAGTCTGTTACCTCTTCACGCTTCAACCACTGAACCGATTTAGATGACAATTGGAATGGATATAGTTTAAGATACGAGAAAGGACATAGGATAGTTTTACACTCAAAATTACCACGGGGAGCAAAGCACAGCTTGTAATTTATATAGGTATAGTAAAAAACAGGCGATACTTCACTTCGTTGCCCAAAAAACTATTCAACCGCAAAGAAATCCTAAAAATTAATTCCACCAAGTATGACACTAATAAATCTTAGGTCGCACGGATGTTTTATCGCCAAGTCCAGCGGTACCGGGGGAGCCACCCCGAGATTAATTCACTGAATAAATAAAAGTCAGCAGATTAGGTCCCACCCTCTTAAGCTGACCCATGGCTTTGTGGAAAAATGCTCCGTATAAATAACTGGACGAATCAAAGTGAAACACTGAGGATTAATTGTATTGAGTAAAGTAAGACGTTGGTCTAATGTGAAACTCATGCTTTTTCTGCAAATCTCCAGGTTGTAATATTTACGTAAAGTAGCTTTCCAGCTGGGCTTCTGCGACAGCCACACAAGATAACAAGACAATATAACATAACGGACCAAAGCAAACTTACATAACTAAGAACACGCTCAATTAAATAAGGTACACTTTAAAATCACTTTCATAATAATCTTTTTAAGCCTTCTGGAGTTACTATGCAAAAAACAGTCTCACAGGCAGATAAACGAAAATTAAAAACGTACGCGTCAATGTCAAACTA
Source organism: Acrobasis suavella (assembly GCA_943193695.1). Lineage (NCBI taxonomy): Eukaryota > Metazoa > Arthropoda > Insecta > Lepidoptera > Pyralidae > Acrobasis > Acrobasis suavella. The sequence goes on from OW971943.1 coordinate 5,830,901, forward strand.
CTCTTGCGAGGGTAAAAACAGGGCATTAATTAAATAATAAATGATTTTTACTTTTCTGTTCAATCATCAATCAATTAAATAAAAATAAGAATTATAACAGATGTTGCCTGTTAAATTCACTAATCATGAAATAATTATGAATAATTGGTTGCAAATTTATTAATACGGCAATTCCTCTCAGGGAGGAGAAGCCTTCAAAAATAAGAAGCGGTTCCACTCTTCAGTGTGGATACCTGCATCCAGCGTTAATAAGGTTAAGTTGGTTTAGGAGTATAGCACCAACCGATAACAAAACCATAGCGCGTTTTAAAATCGGACAGCGCCATCTAGTTTAAAACGTGATAAACTTATACGAATAAGTTGTTTTGCAGTTTTATATGAGATTTATGTAGTATAGTTGTGTTATAAGTTGAAATTGATTAAAATATTTCTATATTGAACGCCAATGATGATGTTCGGATACTTAATTAGAAAAGAAAGTGATCAAAGGGTAGTTTTGAGTACATACAACTGATACCTACCTAGCCTCTGAGTACAAGTTAATTACAATACTTGTTTTTTTTTTTTCAAAATATTCTTATGTAGTCTACACACGACAGGTTACCACGTCTTTATCCTTTAGAGATAGACAGAGTCTAAGACTGTTAAGATCCAAAGCCCTCGTTTAAGGGGCTACCTGAATTTTCCGGGGTCCAGTGCTGCCCCCATTTGAAATAAATATATTGAAAAGGAAACGGAGATTTCATGTAAAATTTTGTCTTGATCAGACCCTAGATAACCCTTCAAACTATTTTATGAACTATTGTTTACAGTTTAAAGTGAGAACGTGAAGCTGTTCTACGCACAATTTCGAAAAATGGCCACTTTTGGCGTATGTGCGTAGAAAAGCTTCATGTTCTCACTTTAAACTGCAAACAGTAGTTTATAAAATAGTTTGAAGGGTGATCTAAGGTTTGATCGAGACAAAATTTTAAATGATATCTCTGTATTCTTTCAAATTATTTATTTTAAATGGGGGCAGCACTAGACCCCGGAAAATTCAGATAGCCTCTTAACATGACAGTGGGCGCTAAAAAAGGAATGTAACCCAGAAAGATCTAAAAATAGGCATTGAAACCGATTTTTTTGTGTTATGCGTTGACTAACTCCTATAATAGGTACTTACTCTGCCTACAGTTCCTATACCAATGATTATTTTCTACACACAACCTTACAATAAGAACAATTTTTTCTGAAAAATTCTAGAATTTAAAAAAATTACATCCGTACAAATTAACCTATCCAGATTCAGTTATTGTAAACTATAGTCCATTTGTATTTAAATTAATGTAAACAATTTGGACATGTCTTTTTATTGAAATATACACTTTGTGAATCAATTCCTTTGCAATTTTTTTTTATTTGCAAAGGAATTGATTGACTTTACATACTTCTTTGTAATTTGCAAAAGTATTGATTTATAAAGTGTATATTTCATTAAAAAGACATGCCAAAATTGTTCACATTCTTTTAAATACCTAAACAAATGGACTATAGGTACCTGGTATGTTTTTTAAAGTCAGTTAAAATCGTAAATTTTTCTAAAGAAATCATTTCGATTTCAAATTTGATATCATTCTTAATTCATAATTATGACATAGCAATGTATAAGTAAAATAATTTTTGACTTTGAATTTTCCGTTATTCGACAAAAATGACAAACGTTTGCTAAACCTATTTAGTTAAAACATGTTTTGTCTCATTTTTTCAATGTCAATTTTCAAAAAGAGAGAAAGGAATTAAACATTTCTCAACTAAAAAAAGGTTATACCTAGTTGTTAATTTTGACGAATGTTTTTAATTTTATCTGTATTTTATTACAAAAAGAGAGACAATGGATTAAGTAATTATAAAACTTTTCAAAAGCTGCCAAATGTTAATTTTAACATATGAATACGAGACCCCGCTAATTAAGAGTGTACAAAGGAGCATAAAGATAATGCTTCATTTATAATAGGAATTTCGTATAACAATGTAAAGCCCGGAAGTTTGTACAGTACTCGCCAATTAAGTTCACGCAGGGTTTAAATGTACCTATCATTGTGTTAAAATAGGTATTATTATTTCTTTTTTCAAGCTGCTTAAATAAAATTACGGCATAGTTAACGATTATCATCCTCTAGTTAGTAGGCACTTGAAAACAAAAAATGGAAAATTAATAGCTGAACGTGCTGAACAGACTGCGAAGGGGGTAAAAACATCGACAGTATCTGTGCCACCCCCCCCCCCCCACCTTTAGAATGGTAAGAATTCGTATTTTTTAGGGTACCATACCTAAAGGATAAAAACCGGTCCCTATTACTAAGACTTCGCTGTCTGTCTGTCTGTAACCAGGCTAGATCTCGTGAACTGTAATAGCTAGACAGTTGAAATTTTCACAGATGATGTATTTTTGTTTCCCCTACAGCAACAAAAACTAAAACAGAATAAAATAAATATTTCAGTACAATACAAGTTCAGGGCTCCCATACAACAAACGAGATATTTTATAGATAATGCTACGAAAACCTTCGTGCGTGAGCCCGACTCGCACTTGGCTGGTTATTCTTAAATGTTGTGTATTGTCATTGTCTTCTGCATCAGGTATGATTTTAGTACTTGTATGTAGGTGCCAAGCGCACTGTGTTGATGCCTCTGGTTGAAGTACCTACAGTCAATTGTCTTAAACTTTAAGCATAGGTTTCCAAACCGCAGTATATTATACTGCGGTTCATCATAAATTAATCTCAGATAGACTTATATACGATAAATTCATATCCATTCATAATATATTTATCTCAGATTAGTTGCAATAATATTAATCAAATAAGATATTATCATAAGGGATATTAATTATATGTGTAACAGGTATATTATATTTCGAATTGAATTCCATTAAATCCTTTCATAAATATACTAAAGTTCATGACAGACTACAGAACTGACGGTAGGAATTTGAGCAGGTTTAAAAAAAAATTATACATACTTTTTTTAAACTTGTGTCAAAACTATCGATTTATTTCACTTTAACTGTACAAAATAAAGACGTAATTACGCTTCCTTCGGCGACAGAAGTCTTCATTAATCATGTATGGGCTACGACTCGAGCACAGATTTGTGCAAAAGTAATGGGAATTACGACTAATTCTACTGATGAAGTGAACGAGAAATATAGTAGGATTAACTTATTCCTTTTGTAGACATCAGACAGCGATAATAATACCATGGAAAGGTGTTTAAACTTGACATTAACTTTTACAGACTTTTGAATTAAATACACATAAATAAAGAAGATGGTGCATGGTTAATAAAAATTGCTTATTTTTTTTAAACTAAATCAATAGTTAATTAACTTTATTAATGTGTTCAAATTTTCACAAAGTTTTTTTTATTTAATTTTTTATATAATAAAACATGGAAGGGACATACTCGTAATAAATCAAATCACGGGCTATACAAATACAAGATCACTATTAGTATAATAATAAAAATAAAAGTATATAAATATAAAATATACTTTCCCATACAAATTGCCCGGGCGGCTGCATACTTTTGTTTGGAAATGCCGTTTTTATTTTGTTTTGACTGTTATTTTTATTTCATTATTCTATGTAATTAGCCCGTGGTTCGATTTATTATTATTCGGGTATGACCCTTTCACGTTGTTTATTATAAATTTTACTTAAATTTTAAAATTAATAAAGAGAATAATTTGTAATAGCGTTAGTATCGACAGACTTCAAAATAACTGTCTTCGATTTACATATAGCCTTCGTAAGTACTTCTGCTTCCGTGCTACGTCTGCTTACCGTACTCAACTAAAGTGGTTGCCTATTCGTCAGCGTCGCCAGCTGCATATTCTCACAACCCTCGTTTCAATTCTTTTTGACCCTAAAACTCCGTCATATCTCAAATCAAAATTTTCTTTTCTTGGTGATACCCATGACAAAAATCTTCGCTCTTCTAGCAATCTCCGTCTCGATATACCATTTCACCGGAGTGGGTTCTTTGAACGTTCGTTTGCTGTTCAAGCGGCAAAGCTTTGGAACGCCCTACCAATCAATATCCAGAAGGCTCGTACTCGAGTAACGTTTAAAAGTGCAGTGCGTGCACATTATCTTCGAGAACTGTCAGATAGAATACAAATAATATATATGTAGTATACATATTGGTTATTATATCTTATATATATGTATATTTTGAATGTAAGTTTATTGATATATATTGTTATTTTAATTAATATATTCTAATCTTATATTATTAATATATCTTCCAAAATCTTCTTAATCTTGGCATTACCAGTAGGTTGACTGGTAGATAAAACCTATGGCTTTAAGTCCGCCTATTACATTTGTAATAAAGTTAAATAAATAAAAAAAATATATATGATAAAGAAAAATCCTCTGCTTATAATGCTTATAGATACTTATATAAGAAGTATTTATATTAATTTTATGTAATATATTTTTTGGACTAAAACAACACCCGCTTGCCGTTCCATCTAATTTTTGCAATATCCATATTACGAGTATAAGTGATACAAGGTCAGATAGAAAAGAGTTTTTACTGAACCAACTTAAATGTATTACCTTCCTACATTCTTTGTTCTTGTCGATCCCAACCTTGTCGGCACGTGTCAGAAGGGATCCTGCCCACATTTAAGTAACGCTTGCCAATATTTGCGGAGAACAAATGTTTAAATGTCCGGGTCAAAGGCGTTTCGAGGTCTCCGGACGCATCCCGAACAATGTAAGAAGATAAAGGCAGTAATGTGACGTCTAGTAGCTACTCGTATAGTGACAGGAAAATGTATGTTCATGATTACTTAAAATAATTTTTACTCTTAATTTGTTTACATTTTTCTAAGTTCGGATTAACTACTTGTACGCTGGAATATAATACAGAAAAGAAAAAAATGCATTCTCGAGTAGATCTGCGCGGCCGCAGCGATGCGGGGGGATACATGAATGTTTCGGGGTTCAGTGCTGCCCCCCATTTTGAATAAATTATTTAAAAGAAAACGGAGATATCAAATTTTATGTTCAGTATGCCCTATATACCTAATCTTTCAAACTATTTTATTTGGCCGTTATTCGTACATTTTCCAAAAATTGCCGTTTTTCGCAGATTTGCTGTTTTTCGCAAATGCGCGAAGAAAAGCTTCATGTTCTCACTTAAAACTTTAAACAGTATTTCATTTTGAAAGGGTTATCTAGGGCACACTGAAGACAAAGTTTTGAATGATATCCCTGTTTTCTTTCAGATAATTTATTACAAATGGGGGCAGCACGTCCCCGAAAAAATCATATATCCCCATAGGTATACTGTTTTATTCTAGTGATTAATAAAGCGATTTGTTTAAGCCAACCCCTGGGTATAGAACATTATAAAAGGTGTGTAGTTTTACCTACGAGTACCTAAAGTAATTTGTTCCCATGCAGGAGTCATCTACCGTACAGAACGTGATAGTAATTTAGCCGCATCTTCAGTGACATGGTCGCTCCGTATCCGTTCCCGTATTATAGAAAATTGCATTAAAGCCTGCATGGATACAGCACAGTATATGTGAGAATTGAAGATAAAACAGAGTGATTATTGCACGCTTCATAAGCGGAGCGTTGAGGTAGTGCTCTACTCTTAAGATGTCAGGGTCATGCATTTTTCTGGACTTAAACTGTCTCTATTATATTCATATTGCATTAATATAATAATACAAGTACAGAGATATGAAGACTAACCTTTCAATGTTGCTGCAGCCCCAGCGGATGCAGCAGCGTGGGAGGGAGCATGCATCAGCTTTTGGTGGTGGTTGCACACGGGCTGTTGGTGGTAGGTAAGCTAGGGCATAACAGAGTAGGTGGACGCCAGCCGGTAATAATTTGCATGAACTAACGGCTGGTGGAATCGCACAAAGTAATTCAAATCACAATATATGAGACATGGCGAAACTATAAAGGTACCTTATTTACTACGGAACCTTAAAAAGGAATCTTCATACTATTTGTAAAATAAAATATGATCGTCTACCCCATTTGCTTGAATATACCTTTGCCCTTAAGAAAAGTTGCTTTTTAGGAAGTTGCCCTTTAGCGAATGAAGGATAATCTGTGCTCTTAATACAGAGCCCAGAGCAGCAATACCTAAAACCCACTTTTAGCGTGATGGTGCGCTAGATCGTATCTATTATTCTTAAAACAGCTTTATGGAAGAAAGCTTAAAAGCATGCAGAACTTAATTATAAAAACTCTTCAACTGAAAGGCTTAACAAGGTTAAAGGCGTTCGCTTTTGTCAAAAGTTTATTACATTAAAAAGTTATGAAGTTTTTCAAGTTGAGCATTTAATTAGAAAAATACTTTGTATTTCAGTGAATAATGAAGATTGAAGAAGTTTTAGAGAATTATAAAGATGTACTATATATTTTTTAGTTTTCGAGATTTTCTGAAACTTTTACTTACGCATTGACTCGGATAGTCTATTTTATTATATAAGTAAAATCTATTTTAACCTTATATTTTTTCGTATATTACGAGTTATTTGAATCATTTGTAACGTTTTTTAGGTGTTAAAATTAAACTAAGGTTTCATCATGTCGTACCGCCTATTTATATACATGTGCATAAGTACCAAGCCTTTAAAAATGTTGCTTTTATTTGTTACAGGCCAAACATTGGTCAGATTGATTATTCTTGTAAAATACCTACATGTAGCCAATTCTACTAAATAGAAGAAGAAGAATTATGTTGGAATAAATAAAGAATTAACCTACTTGTCTAAATTATAGTCATAAAATAACAATAAACTTCTTTCATGTTGGTCTTGAAGAAAATAGAAATAAAATCTTAAAACGTCCCTACCAGATGTTTTTTTTTCGAGCAGTTCACCAAAGCCAATCGAGATATTGAGCACAAATTAGAAATATGGCCGCTAGCCACCCGTCATTATTTTGATTCACTTTTTTCGCCTATCGTCCCGCTAGTAGAAAACATGGGGTCTTTCCTAGGCTCCGTCTAGTATATTTCGTTTAATTTGTGTTCTTCTAATATTTAAGAGCTGGGCTCTTGTCGGGTGGAGAGCTCTCCATGTCTCTCTTTCCTATGCCAAGTTCTTAATCCCCTTATAAGTATGTTTTCTCGTTCAAGTTTTCTTTTATTTGATTGAAAAAAAAAATACTTATGGGTTTTCCTACTATTCTTTTTCCCTTTTTTTCCTTTCACTATTGTTTTTAAGACGCATCGTGACGTAAATAGTAGATGACCGAATATTTTCTCTCTTCTATTTTCTGTAATTTGTAGTATTTGTCTTTTCTCTCCCACATTCTCTAATACCTAATCGTTTGTAACTTTTTCTGTCCAACTTTTTTTTTTCTTTCTCCTCCAGCACCATATTTTAAACGCTTCTTATCTTTTTCTACCCTTTTTAGTCATCGTCTACGTTTCATACCCTTACAAAGCAGTACTCCATATAAAAGTTTTGATAAATCTTTTACATAAACTTTCTTTTAAACTAGAAAAAATATTTATTCTTTACTCTTCAATGTATTTTTGCAATAGCAATTCTCTTTTTTATTGTCTTCTGAGCATCTTGAATCTTACTGACTGAACTGATAATTTTACCTAAATATTTTATGCACATGTATATAAAAAAGTACATTTTTACAAAGCTTCTTACCCTAGCATATACTACAAACCGGGAGAAGAACTAGAACGGATCATAAAATGCACGTTGAGAGTCGCTTCAATCAATCAGGCACTAATCGAAAATTCCAACTCAATAAGAGAGCTATCTTCAGTATTAGGTTGAGAGGATTGATTCACATGGAATAGACAGTAACTATCGTCTTCATATTTTTTTAGGGTTCTTTAGTTCCGAAAAAAACCCTTATTGGTATATTTGTCTGTCCGTACACAAACTGGTGTGACTTCTTCACTGTACCGAAAGTGGTGATGATCATACTTTTTTTTATTTTATATATTGAGGCATTGTTCGCTATATCTTTAAGAAATATTATGGATTTGTGACGATCTTTTTTTGTCCAGATTAAAAATAAAAACGCTGCTGTTATAAGTTATAAGCTACATTTGACGGAGCAAAATAACCTGTTAACTAATGGTCCAATGTCAACAGTACACTGGACCTGACGACACTGAGCGTCCCATCTAGCAATAGCGGGGCCTCCTTAGAAGCCGATTCTTATCGAGTTCCCTTAGAGGTTTCTAATATATACGCATTTATTACTTAAAACAATTATAACCTACGTATATTCTGCGCACCGCGCATTAACCCTTTCACCGCGAATGTCGGATTTATCCGACAAACAGAGTCGTGCCCATTCCGCGAGTGTCGGATATTTCCGACAAAAAAATGCTCGTTGTAGGTATATATCTTAGATTTACTACCCCTTGCGCTGGGGGCACGACAACTGATTTAGTCTCGCGGTGAAATATTTTCCACTTACTATTTCATAAGCCGTAAAGTTTGCATGCATGACCGGATTGCATCCACGTATTCAAAATACGAAATTTTACGCAGGTAATTCAAATATACTCACAATAATAAATTTTGTATAAACACGCTCAGAGACAATTAAAATATGCGAATTATAAGCCGATATTGAACGGTTTTTTAACGTTTATAGAATCTATTTATGTAGATATTTAATTCGTTTTAAAGTTTTACTAGCTCAAATTCTCACCCAACGCAACTGCCATCTAGTGTCCTATTTTTGAAAACCCTCACTGTAATTGCGTCTTAGTCCGTTCAGCAAGCTCTCATTGAATCCCTCTCAATCCATTTTTATATCTCAATCAAAGTGATTCCATCTAAAAGCTAAGCAAGGCTTCTCTTCATTCCACTGATTGCTGAATGTTATGTCCCCTAATCTGAAGATTTCATTATTAGTAATCACTTATTCTTTAGATTTTATTGAACCTATTGAATTCTACAAATATTCCGAATTGATGTGCCATCACCATCATCATCATAATTACTCTTAATGCACTGGTTTCGCTTCATACATGCTTCTAGTTGTTCAGTAGCATAGTCTGAATGTACCTAATTATTCTTAAAACAGTTTCAGTAGGTATATTTTTAGGGCTTGTTTCTTTAAAAATGTGATTAAGCCCTTTTTATAATTTACTCAGTTTGATTTGATGTATTTTATATTTAGTTCATTATTTTATGGCCTATAGAGGGCGCCGTATTTAATCTAATAACATACCTTATAATGACATGACTATTAAATTTTTTAAATAATATATTTTAATAGAAAAAAATAGACTTATCTTGATATCACATAATTATGATTGGTTTATTTACTTAGTACCCAATTAGATTCTTGAGAAATCCCGGAACTTTTAGTCATATCCATACTTTTGATAGCGATAGCACCCGTGATTCCGGTTTCTGCTTATAACCAGCGGTCAGCCAAACCAAGACCTCATTTGTCAAGGTATCGTGGATATGAAGACGCAAGGGAACAGATGAACATACCTAAATACGTATATATAGATACTTACAAAGCGGCGAAAATCATAACCCTCCTTTTGGCTTCACCGTAGTTGAGTAAAAAATATGACGCCATTTTAGATTTACACACACAATAGCTTCTCTGCTCTAGCTACAGTACAATACTAGCACTTGACCGAGTCTCGTCTGCTCGGTCGAGCACGCCACGTGAGTACTCATGTAGCTACATTAATTAACCCAACCACTAACAAAATACGTACAGAGAATATGAAGAAAGGACTTGCTTTTTTATCTAGGCGCTTGAATTTAGTTTATTTGTTAAAAAGATGTAGGCGGTATCAATCGGTATTTTTTTATTATTTATTTAGTTGTCTATCTTGAGATTCACATCACTGTCAATCACGTTTTTATCTGCTGCAGGCCACGGTCAATATGAGGTAGGGGAGCGTGGTCGGAAATATACTAAGATAAAATATCACAACAGACAGAGCCTAGTGTCGCAAGACCTAAAGGCCACTTTTAGCGTGGTTGTGGGCGTGAAGGAGGAAAAATTGAATCATAATTTTTCAAAACTAGAAACCGACTTCACCGCCAAATTACACATTCGATTTAAAAAAAAATATTTATGGGACCACCTGAACCGTGTTACCCTTTTAAACAAAAAAAAATAAGTTTTCAAATCGGTCCAGTCGTCTTTGAATACTCGGCGAACATAAGTACATAAAAGACCGCAACGAATTGATAATCCTCCATTTTGGAAGTTGGTTAAAAATATTGACCGATTGTTTAGCCCTATCGTCTAGTGACGGCTCAATCATATTTTTTCGATCGACTCAAGTATATATAAAAAAATATATCTTACTTAAGTTTACCTAATTAAAGAATGTATAAAAGACCCCAGGTAGACCCAGGAAGCGTTAAAGAGATGGAGTCGGAGAAGACCTACGTAGGATGGGAAAGTACACGGCAATGGGAAGGCAGGCCAAAGAGAAAATGAAATGGCGACGAATCATTGTGGAGGCGAAGACCCACAAAGGGTTGTAGCGCCAAAGAAAGTAAGTAAGTAAGTTCACTACCTACTAAATTATTTTTTATGAGACTATAAATGATTAAAATAATTTAAATGAATGATTTAAATTAATTTATGGCTATAAGTAGCTTTGCACGCAATTACTAAGCTAAAAAAAATCATTGACAGAATGGCGGAAATTTCGAATGCAGCAATACTTTCAGCAAATCAGCAGTAAACAAAAGTTGTTCAATCATAACTGCGATCCAACCTCGCCCCGAGTTCCGACTGGCGGAATAAGGCAATAACGCTGAGCAATAATCTAAATAGAGAATCATTCTTGCTTTAAGTCACAGTACTGAAGCTCCATAGGTTTTAAGCAAAATTTTCACACATCCTTTACATACTTTCGAAATTATCGTTTGTGTGTGACGAAAACGTAGGGCTACCGTAGATTGACACTTTTACTTAAGTGTCTTATGTTGTAATTACGAGCTGCGCTCCGCGGTGTTATTATTATGTGTTAATCCAGGGTGTCAGTCAGTCTTCCTGCAAACCAAATTTTACCGAAATTGGTCCGAAAGAAGTCACAAACATACACACACATTCACAAACTTTGCCTTTATAATATTAGTGTGATTAAGCTACAACTCAATTATAGCGATGAACCTAATTTCATGTCTCTTCATATTATACCGATCTACGAGAGACACTGACTGAGGAACGTAATCGAGAGGTCCCTCCTCTCGATTACGTTCCTCAGTCAGTGCTTCTGTATTATGCAACAATTTCAAGATGTTCAGTTAAGACGTAGCACGAACAACACCCTAAAGCACTGGCTTATTTAATAAAACATTAACACAGCCTTTGCCCAGCTGTGGGGCACGTGATGGCAGGAAATGAAAATTTAAACGTTTAGCACTAAAAACGGCTTTTCGCAGTGATCACAGCATGTTAGGACACATAGCGCGACGAACCGATGGCCGATGGGGCAAAAAGATTCTCGAATTGCGACCACGTACTGGCAAGCGAAGCATAGGACACCCACCCACAAGGTGGTCTGACGACCTGAATAAGGTCGCTGGAAAGCGCTGGATGCAGGCCGCTCTAGATCAGTCATTTTAGAAATCGTTGGGAGAGGCCTATGTCCTGCAGTGGACGTTGTGCGGCTGAAATGATGATGATGACAGCATGTTATGGAAATGTGTATTACACATTGGGGGCATACTTTAGTATCCTGTCTATATTTATGTTGGTCTGCGGGAAATAATAACTTAATTTATCTCATTTCTGAGACAGTCGGGGCTTAGCGACTCGACGGAACTTTTGTGCGATGCTACGTTCAAAGTGAAATGTTTTAAACCGTAATAACATACTAACTTTATGACATCGTAATATACTTACCTACATGTATGTTCGATGACAACTCGACTTTGGAGTCTGCCTAACTTGTCTAATAGAGACCAATAGAATTTTTAACTTCGAACGTGAGCCAAATCCGTCAAGGAATTATCGAGATTTGATTTGTGTTTGAAGGAGAGGCAATTTCACAGTTTTTTGCGATTTATTTTAACAACTTTAGACAACTATACATTTTTTTTTCCGTTAAAAAAACGAATATTAATTAGTGTTTAGTTGCCGAATGGTGCCGGAAAGATAGGCTCACATAACGACCATGTGGATTCCAGGAGACGGAAAACGATTAAGAAAAGGCCTAAAATGAGATGTAGTTCCAACCAGTCTGCTTTTGACAAGGATTGGACAGAAGTAGTTAAAATTAGAAATAGCTGGAAACAACAAGGGGAGGCCTTTGCCCAACTATGGGACATAAATGGCTAGTAAAAAAAGAATGTTTGAAGTTCTGGAAGGGAGGCCTTTGTTCTGCAGTTGTACAGTAAGAGCTGAAAATAATTTAGGTTGTTGTTGCTGCGGAGACGCGAGCATGGATTTTGTATGCATTTGATCTGACTCACACATGATGCCGCTGCCGCAAAAACCACTGCTGCGACAGTGTAAGGTCGTATTTAGACGCCACGCCAAGCCCACGCCTAGCGCATGCCTAGAGCACGCCAAGCGTGCTTTGAAACTTAGAAATTTGTTGCATTTAATTTGAGTCCCATCACACATCAATACAACTCAAATTGCATTAACCAAAGTCAACATGCGCACACCTCGCCTATGCTATGATGCGCTTATCTTGCCTCCGCCTTGCCTCGGCCTTTCACCCGTCCAGCACTCGCCCTGACTATACTTAGGTAAATGTAATTTCAGTTGTATTGATGTGTGATAGAACTCAAATTATATGGGACAAATTAAAACCGCGCTTGTTGTGCTCTTGCGTGCGCCAGGCGTGGGCTTGGCGTGCGCGTGTGTCAGTTATATTATAGTACTCTATGGCGTGTCTTCTAAATGCGCCCTAATATGTTTAATTTATTTCTCTGTCATAGATTCCTTGCTTAATTGTTCAAAAATTCATTGTCATAAAAAGATTCAAAAACAATATACCAATAATTATTAAAACCAAATATCAACTTCAACACCAAACTAAAGTATTTCCCAAATTGGTCCAGGCGTCTTCGAGTGACCAGGGAACATAAAAAAAATTATACATTCAAATTGATAACCTACTTCTTTTTGGAAGTTGGTTAAAAAATAATAGTCTCGGGATGACGTATTCAACCACACTCAATACATCGAAATTTTTTCCGGTATTTCGAAGTTTTGGCGGAATAAAAACTTACTTACACATATAAATGCTAGAATCATTACATACTCTTTTTTGGGGTATTCGTGTACAAATAGTTCACAAACACTAAACTTCTGAAACACATGCTACCACTACCTACAATAAATAAACGCGACACATGCTGCAAATGTCGGCGATTGGAAGTCGTAGTCAGAATTTATATTCTAATATCAAATATCGTTATCGCTGTAACGCTTATTTGATAAGAACTAATACAAAGAAAAGAGAAGGGTATATTTTTATGTTTGTTACGTCAACACTCAGTCATTTTACAACTGCGTGCATGTATTCATGTAATCAAGGTATATTTTAATACTCTTTTACTCAAGCAGTCACAGAATAAGTACTAGTACTCATGTACAGAAGTCTTGATCAGAAAAAAATTCAAACGTATATCTACTTAACGTGGTTGGCGCTATGGTTTGATTTAGCTCACGTCAGAATTTCTCACCTCTTCGTTTACATACCTAGACATCCATTGCAAGCCAATTTAATTTTTATTACTCTGGACAAACGATTCATGTAAATGAATTTTCACCTTCGAAGTGGTCGCCGCGCGTATAGTAATAAATTAATGTAGGTATATTTTCGATACCTAAACGGGGAGTACCACAGGCCCGACGCAGTGTAGTAAAATACATATACCTAGTTATATATACTTTTAACGTATTGAATAAATCAAGAAATAGTTAAATTAAAAAAGAAAAATAGTTAAATTGAAATGTTTTTATACTAGTTTGAAACAAACAAAAATTTCTACTAGGTACCTACATCCAAATTAACAGTTTTTTAACTACGTCAAGAACAATGTGGAAGCGGCTTTATCCCCATAATTGGCTCCCAGCTAATTTTCCCAATTACTAGTCTGACGATTAGGTTGTCCAATTATTAGAGACAAAAGGTGACGTCAAATTAAAAATATGGTAATTCCGACTTTGTCTGTACTCGGCCGTGTGGAAGATTATAATTATTGGGACATTGTTACGCATAGTGTGGACCCCACAAGAATAGAGTTACTTATCAGATTTAAAAGATTAGTCAGGAATGGGCGAGAGGCGTGAAATTATAATACACTAATAATTTGATCATTTTTGGTCTACTTTTTCATAAAGAATAATAAAACTTTATTGTATTTTTCTTTCTGATGTCTTAAAAATGAATATTGAAATGAGTTTTAAAAAATCATACAATTTTTTTTACAGAGTTCCTATGGCCACCTTTAAGCTTCGTCTGCAGATCAAAAGTCATAATAATATTGCATTGACATCCGAAATATACAAGTTCGCACAATTTTAGCCCAATAGGTTGAGGACAACTTGATTAAAATTAAGTTGCAAGATTTGACCTAAACAAATTATAAGATCAAGATACATTGGCCTTTAACTATTATCACGTTGCCTGAAATAAAATGATTTGATTGATTGATTGTAACTTAATTAAATGCTTGTAAAAATTATTTAATAAAAGCCTGAAAAAATAAATTTATTTAGGCAATATAACATACGATTGGTCACCATCATTGCCTCTTGCACATTGTTAACAGTATTAAACTGACATGCATTTGTAGAAACGAATATGTAAATAATGATTTTATTATTGTAACATTGACATATTCATGTACTTCTACTTAATTAAGTACCCTTGTAACCACTTTTCTAGCAAACAAACTTTGATTTGATTTGATTTATTCCTAGAAGTAGTAAATGGATTCAGAGAGGTTAGAGAAATACAGATGAATGAATGAATAAAGTCAGATGAGTTTTCATCGATATTCTTTCATTTCTTTTTCAGCTTCTGTTGTTGTTATAAAATTCTTAGCACGAGCAGTCCGATACGCTGGATTTTACTTCAGGACACAACGCAACGTATCGTACCGCTTGGCCCAAAATATTTTGAAATTCTTCATCTGCATGAAGTGTGCCACCACGGTTGCTTCATCATCTCGAGCCTGCAACAAAATAGCTAGTCAATTATTAAATAACCATTGACCGGCCAAGTGAGAGTCAGACTCGCGTACCATCATCTATAAAAATCACGTTTGTTGTATGGGAGCCGCACTTAAATATTTATTTTATTTTGTTTTTATTTGTTGTCATAGCGGCATCTGAAATATCATCTGTGAAAATGTGAGCTGAATAGCTATCATGGTTCATAAGAAACAGCATAGTGACATGCAGACAGGCAGACATAGGGACGGACGGACAGCGGCATCTTAATAAAAGGGTACCGTTTTTACCCTTTGGGTACGAAACCCTAAAGAGCAGAATCCGGCCTACGTAAGTAAAAAAAAAGTTTTTTTTCAAGCTTTTATCATTATAACTTGTATGTCAGGAACTGGTTGAAAGAATACTTGACCTTATTTACACACACACATACCCTTACACACACTCACATACACACGTCACACGTGGTAAATGTCTTTGTAAAGTACAAGTCTTATTTTTGATATCACTGTTTTAGAATATCAAGCTAAGCTATGGTATTTGTTGCAAAAACGAGTAAATTATAACACTGATTTATTAACTACAAATGATATACTACATGTACATAAATTCCCTAGGCATATTATATTTTTGTGAAAAATGTAGGTTGATACATTACGAAGTTGTAATCGATAATCATAAATCTTTTATTAGAAAGAAATATAAATTTTAAATTATATTTTTTATATCCACATAAATATTTTAACTTTTGCATTTACGGTTGATGCAAAAAATTTTAAAAACTAAAATGTTCTTAAAGCTGGAAAGATTTATTTATTTCTGGTAAATATACTTAAATATTATGAAAAATCTGTAATCATAATCAAATTGACAACGATAATAAATAAAAACATACTTACAGGTACCTATCAATAGTCATCACTTTAGATATTTTGCTATTTTCATGCTCGTCTGAAGGTCGTTTTCGATCCCATACTCCACGTCCTCGTGTGATCGAGGGATGGTTTGATGTCAAAAACAACTATCCTTTTGTTGTGAAATTAGTAACACCTTTTCCAAACCCAACACATCCTCAAATGGGGATTTGCACTGGTTCCCTTATAACGCGGCAATGGGTGCTCACCGCTGCGCACTGCTTAGCAGTTTTTTCCAACATTAAATTTGTTCGGTGGGGTAATATGAGCATTCCTTGGAAAGAGACAATATATAAGTCAAAAGTACTTAAAATAATTCCACATTATTCTTTCGTTACATATACTAATAAATATGAAAACCAACAACTAAAACAGTTAACACAACATGACATAGGTTTGTTACTTGTTGAAGAAGTAGACACCAAAAGAATAGGCAGAATTCACTCCGCTGATTATAAAACATTTATAGGCCGTTCGGCTTACTTTGCTGGATTTGGCATGACGTCTCCATACTTTGTTTACAAAAACGATGAAGATTATTTCGATTCTATGATTGCAGATGACATGAAACCCTATTTACAGGTTGGTGAGGGGGTTATTTTTTCTGACAATGGAGATTTGCTCAATAAACAGATAATTCAACCGGTTTTACTCGTTGCACCTAAATGCAGCAATATTCGACACACTGCATATACTGCAGACTCTGGTGGTCCACTTTTAGTGGATGGTCTAATAGTGGCAGTACTTACGTCAGGTTCTCATGAACATGCAAAGGCACAAAGGATTACTTATGCCAAACATCCTGAACAGAATGCTTTTACGCCAGTCAGTCCTTATCTAGGGTGGATTAAGCAGGTCATTAAAAGTTAGTTAAATATAGCAACTTATTTTGTTTCGTTTATTTAGTACAGTTTTTCCTATAACGTTACTGATATCCTGTTTATTTAATATCATTTATGAAAAAGAAGTGTAAAACAATAATACGTTTTTTTACGCTCGTTTCTAACCGACTTCCAAAAAGGAGGAGGCTATAAATTCGTCGCCATCTTTTTTAGGGTTCCGTAGTAAACAAGGAACTCTTATAGTTTCGCCATAATTTCAGGCTGACTAACATTCATTCGTTGTTGTATAACGTTGTGATCTATGTGAACTCTCTTTGAAAGTACAAATCTTATTTTTAGTACCTACCTTACTTACTAGTAAAATTGAATTTATTTACAATGAGCATAGTAATCTGCTAGTAATAAAATATTTTTTGTATCAAAAAACATTTTGATTCAGCGCCGTTGTAGTCAATAATCATAAATCTTTTAATACTTAATCAATTTAAATTGTCGCAAACCAATATAAATTTTTATATCCACATAAATATTTTGACACAGTTGATGTAAATAAAAAAAAACCTAAGAACTGAAAATAATGCTACGATTTTTTTTTTATTTCCGGTAAGTATTAAAAATATTATGAATGGTCGGTAATCATTAAAACCCTTTAGTTAATAAATACATACTTACCTGTCAAAAGTCATTACTCTAGATATTTTGCTATATGCAACTCCTTGGAAAGAGACAAATGTACAGTCAAAAGAATTCCACATTATTCTTTCGTTGCATACATCAATAATTATGAAAACCTACTGCCAAAACAATTTGTAGAGAAAGACAGGTTTAGAAGTTGTTGAAGTGGTAGAAATAAAAAAAAATAAAAGATTTGGCGGAATTCACAACACTGATCATAAAACATTCCTAGGCCGTTCAGCTCTCTTTGCTGGATTTGGAAGGTCATCTCCATACTTTGTTTACAAAAACGATGACAATTATTACAATGCTATGATTGCAGACGACATGAAACCCTATTTGCAGGTTGGCGAGGGAGATTTTTTCTGACAATGGAGATTTGCTTAATAAACAGATAATTTCACCAGGTTTTACTCATTGCACCTAAATGCAGCAATATTCGACACACTGCATATTCTGGTGACTTACTTTTAGTAGATGGTATATACATCACGTTCTCACAGACACACAACGGATCACTGATGCCAAACTCCCTGAACAGAATGCTTTTACGCCAGTCAGTCCTTATCTAAAGTGGATTAAGCAGGTCACTAAAAGTGGTGGACTGTAGCAACTTTTTAAACTTTAATGTAGCATGCAGTTTTCCTTACAATGTATACCTACCGTAGAGTCTAGGTATTATTTATTTAATATCATTTCTGACAAAAGATTAAAATGACAATACGAGTACGTCTATGCCAAATTTAACCTAAACGTTTACACGTTTATGTTTATGTTCTATTTTTAATATAATTTGTCTATTTGCGTGTACAGTGTTAGGCAAAGTACTTCAGATAACTTACCTTTATTTTGACTCCATTTAAAAGTTAGAATGCTTCTTGCCGACAATCCCAAGATTACAAACGGTATCTATCCATCTCTTATGTCTATGGAGAGAATTTTATTACCTGTGTGTTCTTCTGTTTGTTATGCTCTATTGACATGTTGATGATAATACATTTCATATTTTAGACTTTAGTTACATTTACCTTTAAGGAGTTCTACTTCCTGCCAATATTACCTAGTTTAGCTGGTAGCATTAACGAGTTCTGCACTTTTCTGCACAACGGGTTTTCTTGGTCTATTGCACTTGAGAGTAGAGGTAGAGAAGTTTTCTGTGTCCACCATTTTGGTTTTGGGCTGGAGATGTATTTCAACCAAGTCAACTCAGCTCGTCGAGGAAGCAAAATATTGCAGTGGATGAGCTGCAAACGTCTGCCAGTGTACTTGGGGAGATATACAGCGTTACACTAAAATTATTGAAAAAATTAAAGAGATGATCCAATCTTAAGTATATTTTGCCTAATTTTCAGATCAGCTGGTTGTACCCTGCTACATTACATTATTTATGACAAATTGACACGTTTTTTATCAAATTTATATAAATAAGATTTTTTTATCGTATTTTGAAACAACATCTTTTGTGTGCAAGCTGCCCTATGTCAAGAGCTGAGCATTCCTTTCGAGTATAATTTTGCGACCCCATATAAACAAGCAAATTGGTAAAAAATAAACTATTTTGTAAAATAATTAATATTTAAGTAAAATAAAATGTCACAATATAATGTCACTCGTAATTGATCACATCAATAATAATTATGAACGTGATTTTAGAATTATTAATGCAGAAAAACATATATAGATATTTGACTCCAAGAAAATATGAAACCACAATCCGACTTTTTATACCATTCCCATACAAAATGTTTGGTTTGAAAAAAGTACTTATCTGATTTGACTTATTGAAAACTAGTGGATTGCGACTAAGAAGAATATCATGTGGTAGAGAAATAACATACAATCTAGAATAACTACGAATAATAATCTTAGAAAAACCAACATTGAAAATTAAACCTAATGCCACTTACTTAAAAATCTCGGATACCTACTTGAATTTTTCAGGGTCCAGTGCTGCCCCCATTTGAAATAAATTGTTTGAAAGGAAACGGAGGTATCATTTAAAATTTTGTCACCACCAAATCCTAGATAATCTTTCAATCTATTTTATATGAAATACTGTTTACAGTTTTAAATGAGAACGTGAAGCTTTTTTACGCACAATAGCCAAAGTGGTCGTTTTTCGCAAATGTGCGTAGAAAAGCTTCACTTGTTAATGCTTCTATTTAAATACCGAAAGTTCCCAAAAGAT
Source organism: Acrobasis suavella (assembly GCA_943193695.1). Lineage (NCBI taxonomy): Eukaryota > Metazoa > Arthropoda > Insecta > Lepidoptera > Pyralidae > Acrobasis > Acrobasis suavella. The sequence goes on from OW971943.1 coordinate 5,850,702, forward strand.
ATACCTTAAGTTATCTGCATCACTTTCCCGCCAGTATAATAATGCTGAAATACTTAACTTCAGGTATCTTTTTCGGAAACTGCTTTCCCACTTCGTAAGCATTCTAGATTGTATTTAATTTCTTTTTGTGGTACCAAGTAGAATGTAAAGTCCCCATTGAAATGTATTGATGACACAATTGTTTACATTCACGAACTTCACTGAACAGATAAAATACTTGTGACTTTAATTGTACGTGGCGTTGACAGTACTTCAAGTACAGTGTTATAAACGTAGGTTCACATGGGATAACAACTAACCCTCATATTCATAAAAAAATACAACCGTTTGTTAAACCTATTTTAGCTAAAACATGTTTTGTCCCTTTTTCTCTTCTCAATATTTGACATTGAAAGAACGAGACAAAACATATTTTAACTAAAATAGGTTTAGCAAACGTTTGTAATTTTTTATGAATTTGGAGGTAAGTATTTACTTTTATCGTTATAAATTACCAAAATATTTTCTGGTAGGAATAACTTACTATTACATACAAACATAAATATACAGGGTTACTGGTAACTAACTCATAACCTCTTAACATCGAAATCAGACTCCCCAGCACATTATAGATCTGCAAGAAAAAAGGCGCAAATTGCAGAAAAAAAAATTGGCCTCCCATACATATTCACTGATCACCTGGTCGAGTTTCTACGAAGAGCCCATTTTTTTTCTTAGATTTTTTTTATTTTTTTCTTGCAGATCTATATTATGTTAGGATTCTGATTACGATGTTAAGAGGTTTTGCGTTAGTTACCAGTAACCCTGTATACTATCACAGCTTTACCCCTAATAGGGCAGACAGAGCATTTGCGGTTATAAGCAGTACAGTTCAGGTCCGTAAGCCTCAAAGGCAATTTTTCGTGTGATGGCGCAAATTGGGAAATGTACAACTTAATTTATTTTTAAAAACTTTAATGATTCAAAATACGCAATTGGGTATTTTCCTGGGTCAAAAATAATTTATTTTGTACTGATAACAAAATCAAACGTCGCAAATTAATGTCACTTGTCTTTGAACATATTAATTTAAACGTGATTTTAGATTTATTATTGCAGCACAACTCACAATAAGAGCACTATTTGACTTCAAGAAACTATGACGTCATCTGCCTGTATTTGATAGAAATCTCAAAGAGAATATTCGTTTTGACGTTCAGAAAAAAATATCTTTCGGATTGTTTACAATTAGCGGACTTAACGCTAAAAACTTTCACTCGCAGTCATCTATAAAATTTTAGTATTATAGTTACTGACAATAGCTATAGGTACTAAACAAGAGAAGAAAAAGTTTGATAATTTATAAGAAGGCCTAAAAACTTTAACTCTTTCACCGCGATCGTCGGATATTTCCGACAAAAAAAACCGCTCGTATTGTACTTAAGTACCCACATCCCTTTTCGGTTGTAGGTATTTATTTTAGATTTCATACCTATCGCGCTGGGAGCACGGCAACTGATATAAAAAGTCTCGCAGTAAAGGGTAAAAAGTAATGAAATTATTAGCATTTTCAGTAAAACATATAAAATACGGTTGAAATATTTTTATTTTTTGGAGATTTCATTTTTGTAAAATAAGTTTAGAAAATCCAAAAGGCGCAGGACTCACAAGTTCATAACTCTCATTAAAAAAAAAAAAAAACTCTACGTTCACGTGTAGTCAGATAGGATTTTGATCATTGTAAACGTCAAGTGGGAGGCACCTTATGTGTCACCATAAAAAGATGAAATTCGTATGTATATAGAAATATGCAATAATATTTGAATAGATTAATAAAAGTCCTGTGTTTTACAGGATACCAACTTACTTTTTTTGGGTATTTTATTAATTGTAATTAAACGACACTTAATTAGATAGTAATTTTCAAAAGGAAAAAATCCCATGTCGTGATGAACCTATTAAAAAATGGTACATGTACACTAAGTATTTCGAGCATAATCGTGGCACATACGTCCACACAGACAGCCACAAAAAAGTTTAAATCATTTTTTATTTTTAATATGTTATATTTGAGAGATATTTTCTGCAAGTATTAAATGTGTTTATAAAAGGGTTGTTGTTTAATATACCTCTAACAGAGACAGTTCAAGTCCAGAATAATGTTTGACCCTGACATGTTGAGAGAAAACACTTCCTCAACGCTCCGCTTATGAGGCGTGCAATTTATACAAAATAAAATTAGGCGAAAAATCATTGCGTCTACAATTTCACTTATCGCTGCGATAACATCTTTAAACGTCTGTAATTTAATACTATCTTATAAAGATAAATAGTTGGTTAACTGTATAAAGTGTGCCTAACTGCTCGCAGTCACGGACCATTTGGCAGAGGAAGAAATTGGAAGGGTGCGCCTTTCAATTCAAATTCAACTATCACTATTTATGTCGACTAGTGTTGTAAGAGACTCGAGACTTTTTTGGAATACTATCTATTTGCTTTTATTAATTCATTTTGAATAAATAGCCGAGTGGCTTCCAGTCTAGAATAGGACCGATCAATCTTTTACTGCGCATGTCGTAAGAGGCGACTAAGAAACTAAGAACAAACATCTCGTTCTACACTGAACTCTCAAGGAGGGCCAACATCGGTCGGTAGCGGATTATAAAAAACAATGCATAAATGCATGCCCAAAGAGAGTTGACGTCAGGCTATTTCTTCTTGATTGCATGGTCTTGGCATCTTTGGCTGACCATTGACATGACTATTATATTTGGAGAAGAAAAAACGGGAAAGCTCGCCCCAAAGCAGCAGAGTCTGAGAATGCAACCGGAAACACGCCAAGATGAAGACTCTCTTTCACCGCGAGACTTTTTATCAGTTTTCGTGGCTTCAGCACGAGGCATATTAAATCAAAAATAAAAACCTACAACAAAAAATGATGTGGATACTTATGTTTTGTGCAACACGAGCAGTGGTTTTCGGTCGGTCAGTCGCTAAATGGACACGAAAATGTTTGTCGGATTAATCCGACGTGCGCGGTTAAAGGGTAAAATATTAGTATCACATCATCATCATATCACAGGAAGTCCACTGCTGGACAAAGGCTTCCCCCAAGGATTTCCAAAACGACCGATAGGAAGCGTCGTGCATCCAGCACCATCCTGCAACCTAGCTCAGGTCATGTGACATCTGACCATCTACCATCAGGTGGGTAGTATAAATACTTAAATTCAACTTATGCTGTACATACATTTTCACCCGTCTTTTGATTAACTGACATAGGTTATATGCATTTTACCAGTTAACCTGCTAACGATCCACCATTAAATTCGACTCAAATAAGTAGACTCGAGTCTTTTACAACACTATTGCCTATCAATTTGGCTGTGTAAATATACAATGATTTCATTTGGATTGTTATCGTAATTGTTTAAATTACGAGTATAAGACTCTCAACTAAATGAGTACGTTTTGATTTTTATAGGTTTGGTATGTAATTTGAAATAAATGGTCTTTTGTTTGTTTTATTTTTGTGTTTTTTTTTTCGAATAGTTTATGGAAATGTTTAAAATTGTTGCTGTAGCCTAAATGTAATTTTAGTTATTTTATTTATTTATAAATTTTAGTTATTTTATTTTTATCGAATCAAACGCTTTCATTCGATTAAGCAATTAGGTACCTAGATTTGGGATGGTAATGAGAGTACATTATGTCTAAGACTGATTTATTTAAGTTTAAGTGAAATATGTATGTTTATTTCTAGTTTGTGTAGTTTTATATAGTTTTATTTCTGTTCTTCCTTGATCTGATGTATGAACGAACATGCCTGTATACCTCTCTTACAAACATCTCCTCTCACAGGCCTACTGTAAGACATTTCTTGTGAGGTAATTGTTGTCTTTATACAACCTATATTTTTCCGTGTACATAAATTGATAAATATATAAAAAATTACAACATAATGACATTTCGTGATAGACAATATTATTTTTAACCAACTTGCAAAAATGAGGACGTCATCAATTCTTCGGAATCGTTTTTATGTATGTTTACCGATTATTCAGAGACGCCTAGACCGATTTGGAAAATTATTTTTTTGGTTTCGTACCTAAAGGGTAAAAACGGGATCCTATCACTAAGCCTCCGCTGTCCGACCGTCTGTCCGTCCGTTTGTCACCATGCTATATCTTATGAACCGTGATAGCTAGACGGTTAAAATTTTCACAGATGATGTATTTCTGTTGCTGCTCTATTAATACTAAAAACAGAATAAAATAAATATGTAAGTGGGGATCTCATACAAAACATTTTATTTTATTTAGTACAGGACCCTTATACTTCCATACATATTCTGCAGACATGTAAATCTGTCATTACTTCGATGCTTAATTTTTCGTTTTGCTAACGCTGACGCCGGGTGGCCCTCACTTCACGGGAAGTAACAGTCTAAAGTAATACATAAAATTAGTTTGAAGTTATGCTGAATCCGTGTGTGGCGCCATATGCTTATTTCTTATTCTTCGAGTTTCTTTAGTTTTTTTTTTGAACACTTGCGCAAAGTTCTCTGTGCCTATTTGGAATATCCAGCGTTATAAAGTGGTTATATATGTTTTTAACGATAATTAGGTATTTGCCTGTGTCAAAAATAAATTATTTTGTACTCAAAAAAAAGACGCAATATAATTTTACTTGTCTTTGAACATATCCATTTTTATGTGATTTTAGATTTATTATTGCAAAAAAACTACTAATAAGAGCGCTATTTGACTCCAAGAAACTATGAAGTCTTCTGCCTGTATTTTTTACTAATCCCTCAAAAAAAGTTCTGTTATGACTTTTAAAAAAGTATCTAATCTGACTTTTTGAGAAATAGCGGATTGTCTCCGTATAGATAGTTAGATAGATAACTCTTTATTGAACACCAAAAGAAAAATGTAACACAAATAAATAATTTTAAATTAAATGAGTAATATAATCGGGACATTTCAAAAATATTCGACTTATTAGACCCTACGGTCTAATAATTAAAACTATTTAAAGGTGAATTCAGTCAATAATACTGAACAACTTTTCCCAAGGAACATACGTCAATATATGAAAAATAATTGTTGTCCTCCCATACAAGTTGACTAATCAGCTGATCCGAGTTTGTATAGAAAGCACAAAAATATTTTTTTATATTTCGATATAGGTAGTTTCCTTGGGGAAAATTGTTCAGTATCAAGGATGAATTCATAATATTATTAAAACTCACGTGAGATGATATAACCACTGAATAAGTACTAGTACTCATGTACAGAAGTCTTACTCAGAAAAGAAATTCAAAGAAGTATCTACTTAGTGTGTAATTAGCGCTATGGTTTAATTTAGCTTGCTTCAGGACAAACAATTCATTTAACTGAATTTTCTCCTTCAAAATAGTCGCCTCGCGCACAGCAATAATGTTTAATTTTCGATACCTAAACGGGGAGTGACACAGACCTGACATAAATCAATATTTTAACACGGTTTTACTCTCGGAATATCCTAGAGGCGATTGAGATAAATAGACATTCGAATTTTAATCGTGTTGGTGGCTTTACCTACTGCTTGGAGACCTATTCTTCAAGCTCTTAAAAACTCTGGTAGTGAGACAATAAAAGGTAGTGATGAGTGATACCCGAGGCTGATGACACAATGATTTCTACAGCAACAAGTGTATCAACAACTACGGACACACCATCCATAGCCATCGTTTTCAATAGAGCAGCGCAGGTGGCGGCGCGGGCGGCGACAGGCGAGGCTGCGCTCAGTGCGTTGAGGACAGTGAAACCGTCGGGTCGCCGTCCCTCCTAACACTCGCCCTGATGATGATCGTCGAAACCGATCGAAACTAGTCGCCTATTTCCGACTACACAACGTGTTACTACGACACACAACCGCGTTGAAATATTTATACTAAATTCTTCCTTATAATAGTTTCAGTATATTTTGTTAGACCTCGTAGGGTATTAGAGAACTTATGACATTAGTAAACAATAAATGCCTATGACCGAGTCGTCACAGAAGATGACTACATTCAGTACACGGGCATGCCTACCCATCGCCTTATAAACATTATTTCTCTTCCTTGTCAGTAGATGGCACTATAGCTATTTATAAAAACATTGAAATCTTTTATTAATGTTATTTAAATAAAGTAAGTACGATAATTAATTAAATATGACTTAGATGAAATGCAATAAATATTTTTATTTGTATAAGAATATTCAATACTTTCTGTGTGCTGCCATCTCTGTGCGCCTACCCGCAACTCGAGTTTTACCTACTTTTGGGCCGTCTAATCGTTTCTATGGCGTTGGGTATCTGTTGCATTAGTAATTGTATTATTTTATCCGTATGTAACATACATAAACTTAGCAATATCGTATAAAACATAAATCTTTTGCGGCGGAGCGCTATATCTTGCTATATCTGTTACGCTGGAAAGTGTTTTAACGACCAATAAAAACAACAATTTTAAAGCATGCATCATTTATGAGGTGATAATGCAGGGCAAGGAACTCCCTAGTTACTTTAGTTCGTCAAGCGGCCGCAGCGAGGCGCCACAACACATTTTCAAAACAAATTTATTTTTACTGTTTTCCTAAACCTTAACACATTCAATTTAAAGGTGATAATCCGTTGTTTTTTTTTAATTTTTAATTTGTATTTGATGTAGAGCATAGGACGATGGTTGAATATATATTTTTATATTATGTTAACAGTCACATCGTGTTTAGAAGTAATTCGGAACACGAAAGGAATAACTTTTAGTACCGTTACTGTACTTTAATAGAGTGTTGTGTCACCAAATATGGAAGTCAAAGACAATCGGCGGTATTCATACTGATTTTATTGTTACGATTGCTTATTGTTACCTCTTGTAACAGTGGGCATAAGAATAATTTAAAAGTTTGACTCTCCTTTCATGCTGGTCTGAGAGAAAAGAAAGAACTTTGAATTTATCACTGTTTCTCTTTCCGCACAGCTTGTAGAAGCCGATTGAGGGAATCTAATAAGGAAGGTCAACCTGGAATAACTTATATGCATTTAATGTATGGTATTAGCGACATTGAAATGCGGATTCGAGTTAGCTGACATATGTGCCAAAATTAGTTGATAAATGTCAAAGTATATTTAGGGTAAACTTTCAGTCATTAGACGCTAACAGTCATCGGACAGAACGCAATAAAAACTTATTTATTAAGTTTCCCTTAAAACGGGAACATTGCAGCTACAGAGTATAAAAAGCTATCAGCTTTTATTGTGTTCTGTCCAATGACTGTTGACGTCCAATGATTGGAAGTTTACCCTACTTTATTTAGAAGATAGTTTATCTTAACTAAAAACGATCTTCAACACCAAACTACACCGATTTTAATATTTTATATGGGACCACTTTACAAGTATGCCTCTTCAAATAAAGAAGTTTTTTTTTTACTTAATTGTCAACAATTTACATTACAATAACAATTTATTAAATTGGTCCAGGTCCGTGCAAATAATCGGAGAGTATACGTAAATAAAATATATACATTCGAATTGAAAACCTCCGCCTATTTTTTGAAGTCGGTTAAAAATCAATTGTTTCTACGTCTTCCAGGAGTCAGCTGGAGTAAACAGATAATCATTGGAACCTCGTACCAGACTCTATCGATCAAGCAGTACGTAATTTGATACACATGTGTACAAATAAAATCACTTAGCGGGTAAGTGGCGCCCTGCTGAGGCGGCCCTTGCGGGGCTAGGGCTGCTGCTTACTAAATAATTTTTTAAAACAAGTAATTATTATAAAAATAAAAAACCCGCCTTCCTTCTTTATTTGTTTTTTTTTTATTAGATTTTTTTTTTTAATTTTATTTTGATATACCCAATGTCACTTTCACAGTAAATACGAATCTAACACCTCTCTGGCTAAAATCCATCAAATCCTTCAGGCTGCAAAGCGTGCCAAACAATTATAAATACATACATTTATAAATACATACTCACTAACTCTCGAAAAACATAACCCTCCTTCAGGCGCAGTCGGGTAACTAAAAACCGACTTCACCCCCGAACTATACAACCGAATTGATAAAATGTCTATGGGAACACCTGAAAAACCTTTTAAACAAAAAAGAAATTTTCGAAATCGGTCTAGGCGTCTTTGAATAATCGGTGAACGTACATAAAAAAAAAGATTCCGTTGAATTGATAACCTCCTTCTTTGGAAGTCGGTTAAAAAGGCAATATTACAGAAAAAGATAATTACAGAAAATGTTTTCTAAAGTTTATTCTTTCCGGTTACGAGTTATCTTATGGCTATGAAACTTGACCCCTTACCAATTTCATATGAAGGGTGAATATTGCCCAACGGGGTATGGAGAGGGTATGGTTGATGTTTTCCTACATAATAAAATCAGAAAGGAGAAGATTCGTAGAAATAACAAAGGTAACAGACATAACCCAGCAGATTTGCTAATTAAAATGGTAGTGAGTAGGGCACATAGCTCGAAGAATCGCTAACCGATGGGAAATAAAGATTCTTGAAAAACTGTCACATACTGGCAAGTGTAACGTAGGACGCTCCTCCTACTAGATCTGATAACCTGAGCATGGTTGCAGGGAAACTCTAATTGCAGCCGCTTCCAATTGGTAATTTTGATAATCCTTGGGAGATGCCTTTGTCCAGTATTGAACTTCCTTTAGGTGATAAGATAAAATTTATTCTTTTACTCAGCCTATACACTGTCCCATTTCAGGGCCTTCCAAAATTTCAACTTTTTTAATTGGGGGCTTCCGAGGCCTAATCAAACCGAGGTTTTTTTTTCTGGATCGAAGTTCCTTTTGACGGCTAAAAGTGTAAGATTTTTCACTTTTTTTCACCACGAATTAAGTGAAAGGTAATTTCACAAGTTTGACTACCTATCTCGTCGAAAGCTCAGTCGGGAGAGCGTACGTCTGAGAAGGTCGATGTTCCCAGCTCAAACCCAGCACAAGTCATTATTTTATCTAATATTTAATTTATTATTATTAATAAAAAAGTGTAAGATGTTTCCATCAGTTCTTAAAACGACTGAACTTGCTTTTACACATTGGGAAAAGAGTTGTTAATCTAGCAGCTACCAATATCAATATTTTCTATCATAAAAATACGATTACGTGCCACCCCTGAAATCGCCAACTAAAGCGGACTGTTCTGCAGTGATTCATCAGCGCGTGTTTATGGACTGTGTGATCATTTAGTTGTCCAGAACCAGCAAATGCCTACTGTGAAACGTTAGACAACTGAAACAGAAAAGAAAACATATAAAAATACTTTTTTTTCTCTTTATAATGTAAAGTATTTATAAGTTATACAGGCCGCAGATTTTCGATGTAGCAGGTTTTTCTGAAGATTTTCAACCAATATTTTAAATCTAGACTGGCCCAAACCTGATCATATTATAGTATAGACCTATCATCCCATCATTCCCATCACAATGATTTTCTTTTTTCTAAGAATAAGTACTAGAGCTCACGTACAGAATTCTCACTCAGCACAGAAATTCAAAGAAATATCTACATAATATGGTTAGCGATATGGTTTATTTCAGCTCGCGTCAGAACTCAGCACTTTTCGCTTAGATACCTAGAAATCCATTGCAAGCCAATTTCATTCTTATTACTCTGGAATAACGATTCATATTACTGAATTTTCCACTCCGGACTGGTCACCGCGCGCAAAGTAATAATGAGTATATTTTAGATAACTAAACGTGGAATAACCAGGCCTGGTTACTTTGTCCGGTGAAGTAGGAAATACCGTCTGAGGCAACCTATGTATGACATTTAAAAAAATAAAAAAATCATGCCTGGTCAGTCGGGGCTACAGCGGCGCGTGTTAAAACGCACTATATTATAGTATTTTTAATCCCGTACAAAAAAGAAGGGTGTTATTTTGATGCTTTTGTTACGTGAATGCTAGTTCCCTTGCAGTAGTTGATGTTTGATGAAAATCGATTCAGTCGTTTAAAATTGGAGGTTAATGCTTAAAAGTTAGGGTTTATTAGTTTGTCTAGCAAATAAAAGATGGCGCTTCGGATATCGATTGGAATATGTTATGTCCGCTTCTAATCACTATAGATGTTGTTCTAGGAAATCATTTTTTTTTATTTGCTTGGCAATTTATCTTGTCCACAAAGCTATTGGCATCATTTAATTTGAAACAGAAACCACATCACTAGGCGAATATATATTCAACCAACCAACACTTCGATTGAATGAAAACACCCCTTCCTTTCCTAAATTCTGCGACCAAATCGAATAAATAATGCCGGTAATTTATCCACAAAACACTAAAATAGTCAGTAATAAAAAATCCTGGCACAAAGGGTTCCAGATTTTCAATTGTGAACTAAATTCGAGTAAAATAAGGCGTGAAATTGCACAGTGAATGGGAGGAATTTGTTTGTGAAAGCGTTCCGTGTTTTCGTTGTTTCGTGTGTTGTTCGTACAGTCGTAGACGCATCATTCGTAACATTTTGTACTTGTGCCGCTCGTATCATATCAACATATACCTAGGTAAAGTTTTACAAATATTGTGGAGAATATCGCCATATTATAGAGAATATCGGAACTAAATTTAGCATGACACCGTCCATTAAACAGGTTGAAAAATGTTCAATGACCATTATTCAAAATTTAATTTCAGATTATCATTAATGAATATAACATATTACCTATCGATCCGAAATAAATACAATAACTTGGTTATCTGTTTTTCTTTTCCTTAAGGTAAACAGGGAGAGATAAGTGGACTGCTTTAGCATTAAGTACACTTGAAGCTTTTGGCTTGATAAAGTTTTAAAATAAATAGCTGTTATTTCTTGTACTTTTTTGTTGTAAGATTCAAATGTTTATTATCTAGTTCGTTGATTTTTTTTTAAATGTGTTGCACCCATACACGTATTATGCAAACTTTATTATCTTACCTACTAACTAAATTAAATGTTGCGAGCCATTTCAGCCTTATGTACTATTGCCATTTAGAAATAATTTTAACTTCTGCCTGGTCCTTATTAGCATTCACAAACGAACTGGACTTTGTATACGTAAAGTACATCAATGTCACGCGTGATTTGCTGTCGACCGTACGTATACCTAGAGGTTGGTCATTTGTCGTTGAATGCATTTACGTTGGAGTTTTTTCAAATTCAAATATATCTTTATTATCATAGGATATTTATAATATCTCTTAATAATCGTCACTTTGTTTTATTGCACAATAATTGTTGACGTCAAAAAGTTACTTAGAACTAAGTTTACTGCCGCCTCCAAAGCGCTAGTGCAGAAGAAGCGGTAACAAACTGCACTGCAGCATTTTCTCCAAGAACGTCAACTCACAATGAAATTAATATTTATAGTTGATATGTGGACAGAGTATACATTGTTTGTTGTCATAATTTAAATTAATTTTTTTAATGTCGAAATTTTGAAATAATGTCAAATCAAGTTGTAAATTCAGTATGTACTTAATGTACCAGATTATGACCATTTCTGAGTATACAAACCTTTAAGAGGGACCCGCGCCAAGCTCAAGCCAGACTTTGTTGTCTTTAAGATAGTCATCGGTCCTATAATAAGCCTTCTCACAGAGTACCTTCTTTACATAAGCTTTAAACTTTTTGTCAGGCATATCAAGGACCGATTGTGGCAGTTTATTATAAAAAAGTATACCGTTCCCCATAAACGTTTTACTAACTGTTTTGAACCTATAATACGGGGCAACTAAGTCACTTTTATTGCGTAAGTTTCTGACGGTAAAATCGCTTACTTTATTGTATGAGGAAATATTTTTCCTTACATACAGTATGTTTTCAAATATATACTGTGATGGTAAGGTTAGTATACCTATTTCTTTGAAGAATTCTCTGAGTGAGTCTCTAGATCCTAAGCCGTAGATAGCTCGAATTGCCCTTTTTTGTAAAATGAAAATAGTCTGAATATCGGCTGCACTCCCCCATAGCAGTATGCCGTATGACATTAAACTATGAAAGTAACTAAAGTACACTAGTCTAGCAGTTGCTACATCTGTCAAATGTCTTATTCTCCTAACAGCATAAGCCGCAGAGCTAAGCTTATTTGAAAGTTTTGATATATGAGCGCCCCACTGAAGTTTCGAGTCGATCGTAATTCCTAAGAAGGTAGTACTTTCAACAAGATCGAGTTTTTCGCCATCTATCAGTATGTCGACGCAAGCTTGCCTCACATTGGGAAGAGAAAATCGAATGCATTGGGTCTTTTTCGCATTTAACATGAGGTTATTGGCAGTAAACCAATCAGAAATGGAAGACAAGGTGCTGACATCTGTGCTATGACGGTCAATTTTGAATATTAGCGAGGTGTCATCAGCAAACAGCACTATGCCTGCCTGTTTCTCAACCATGTAAGGCAAGTCATTAACATAAACTAAGAAAAGAAAAGGTCCTAGAATAGAACCTTGTGGTACGCCGATTTTAACATTAGATCCGTGCGATTTTATGCCGTTTAAATCAACAGTCTGAAGCCTATCTGTTAAATAAGATTCTATTAATTTAATTGAATTTTCATCAAAACCATATTGACTAAATTTAAGCAAAAGTGTCGGATGATCTACGCAATCAAATGCTTTAGAGAGATCGCAAAAGGATCCAATCCCATCATTTTTGCTCTCCCATGCGTCATAAATATGAGTGATGAGTGCCACTCCCGCATCGGTGGTTGATTTTCCGCCAGTAAAGCCGAACTGTTGGCTATGGAAAAGGTTGTAGGTCTTGAAGTGAAGTAGCATTTGATTGAGCATTATCTTTTCGAACACCTTACTCAAAACTGGCAAGATAGATATAGGTCTGTAGTTGCCAGGGTCTGTTTTTTCTCCTTTTTTGAATAAGGGGATTAGTTTACTACATTTCATTAGGTTAGGAAATATGCCTTCATCAATACATTCGTTTAATATAAAAGCTAAGTCACCAGCTATGACATTTATAATATGGCTTACTACAGCAACCGACATGCCCCAATGATCTTCCGATTTTTTTAAATTTAACTGTTTAAATGCTTCTACTATATCACTAGGGCCAACATGCTTAAATTTAAATTTAGATTTAGAATCACAAGGCCTAACATTATTCTTAAGCAACGCTTCAGCACGTTGGGGGTTAGAATCCACATTGGAAGTAAGTTCCAAAGGTATGTTAGTAAAAAAATTATCAAAAATATTAACAATTTCTTCAGGTTTAGTAATAATCTTACCGCTAGCTTTAATTTGACAGATATTTTCTTTTGCTTTATTTCTACCAGATTCTTTATTAATAACATTCCAAGTTTCTTTTATTTTGTTAGGGGCATTATTTATTTTTTTACTAATACGATTGGCCTTGGCTTGTCTACAAACTTTTTTAAATATTTTAGAATAATTTTTAACATATTCTACAAAGGAAGGATTAAAATTAAATTGTTTTTGGGCATATAAGTCATAAGTACTGGCTTTGCATGTGTTTGGTGATTTTACCCGACCACGGCAAAGCAAAGGGTTATGATTTTGGCAGTCTTTGTATGTAAGAATGTACTATGGTTGTACATATGTAGGATATTTATGTGTGTTCCACCGTAGTATCCAAATCGCTTATCCAATTTTCACAAATGAGATGTCATTCGATTTGTCATTAATATCCGGGTGACATAGGGTTAAATTGGTATGCAACAAATGTGTATAAAGATACATACAAAAAAGAGCGAGTAAAAAAAATTGTTTCAATATCGAATGTATGGAGCAATGTCTTAAATATCACATTTCAAAAAAAAATATATTGTTAGTAGTATAAGGCTCCCTTGAAAGGTTATTAGTTTTTGAAATCACAACATTTTAATCTTTTAATTAATTTTAATATTTTAATAATAAAAAAAATCATAGGAACTAGTGAGAAAAACTATTGCCACTAGATGGCAAACATTGAATTGGTCAGATACCAAAAAATCTGATACCTAAAAATCAGACACACATACTAGATAAGAAAAATTCCTTTATATCAGCCTGTGATTGATTTAAATAACTAGGTCACACTTTCTAAGACTAAAAAGTAAAACCTAACAACTCTGTCTACCCGGTGTAAAATGAAGTCGTCATAAGTATTTTAAATAAAATGTGCGAAATACCAACAAAAACTGAAATGTTGCTACACGAACCCCAGTTTTCATACAAAATAAACCGAAATTGCCAATTCTAATCTAAAAATATTGTTTTAATGTTCTCTGGACGCCATTCATTTAAATTGGATCAATTTTAACATCCGCTCGTAGAAATAAATTTATTATTTGTATCTTTTTTATTTTCACTGGTGAAATACAGAATTTTTAATTTTATGAATATGATAGAGTGTTATTGTTTCATACAATGCCACGTGTTTCAACGTTGCAGGTTTTGCACAGCCAAGAGTTGTTGTAATTGGTACTTGGTGAACGTACATAGTGGTGAGATCCCTTCTGATTGATAACCTCCTTCTTGTTTGAAGTCGGTTAGAACGGGCGGATTTGCTTATTACACCATCCTTGGCAGACAGGTCTGTTTTTGCAGTAGATGGTATAAAGATGCTGCTGCTCATTCTGTCCTTATATATATCTTCCTTAATCGCCTTTTATAATAAGGTCGGATAGGAATAGTGACAAATTCAACTTGGCCATTACCATACAGCGATATCAAATCAAATATTTTTTAAGTGTGTAGAACTAATTGTTATACACAAGCGCCATCTATACGGCTTGCATTGCATTATTTACCTAGTACGATCATACTTGATGTTAAGAATCTTTATCAAGAAGTGATTCGAATTAGTCGCCATTATGCTATGTGTAATATTGTAAGCACACTATACAAAACATTTTTTTTAGCATTTTCGTCCTCTGTTTCAATGCGCTTTAGCTATAAGCAGTTACCTCGAAATAAATCGATAGATACCAATTTCTTTCTTTTATTCGGCACCTATTTTACACCAATACATTTTAGGTACAATAATATGGTGTGCAATTTTTTTATTGTTTTACATGCATACATTAAATAAAATTATAAAAGTATGTAAAACATAGACAATTAATGGTACTAGTGGGATAAATCAGTAACATTTATACCGGAGGCTTTTATTTTGCGCAGAAAATATTATTATCAAGAAACCATTTAAAGTATGTCCCATAGTTTTAAACAAAACAGTTACAGTTACACAATTTATGTAAATTTAGGAGAAACCCACAGAATGCGTATGCAGCTAGACAAATAGATACTCTCCCTGACAAAGTGGGTAATATTTTGTTCCCACACTGTAAACGTTTATTGAATAACTAAGTTACTACTTTATATGGTGAGTTATATCCTACTTTAGTTGACAGAACATTATTTATTTGGAAGTCACGTTTAAATATTTTGTGTTTTTTGACCAACTTTAAAATGAGATGTAATCAATTCGAATGTGTGTATATATGTTTTTTTTTAATGTACGTTCCCCGATTTCTCGAAGACCAATTTGGTAAATCCTTTTTTTAAGCGCATACTTGTCAGGTAATCCCATAGATATTTTAGCAAAATAAAGTATATTCATGTATTTTTTTAAACGAATGTATAATTTATTATATAACCGAAAAATTATGACACTTACACAATATTATTAAATAAGCTTAAAAAATGATAATTGATACCACTATCATTATCAAACGACTTAAATGCGGTGTTAACGCTGCCATTTTCTGTGACGACAAGCAACGTCTACAAGTACCATTTTTGAAACGCGGATTCACCTAAACTAATGGATTTTTGCGTGACTCTGCGGTTGAAAAATGGCACCACATTTCACTGACACCTGAGTGCAAAATATTATAGCTTTGATAAAACCGCTTCAAGTCATTACAGCGAGTCTTTATTTACCAGGTAGTAGTAGGCTTTCAGCAAATAATGATCAAAGAACACAAATAACTTGGAATAACAATGAAAGTAACAAACGATTTGTTGACAGTGACACTGACAGACAGATTTGTGAAAGTCTTTTTAATTTCTGGTTGACAGCACAGACATCTTAGAAAAAAACGTTTGACAGTGCACGGTTTCGGAACTTTTCGAGGAAATTTGAAAAAGACCAATTTTAAACTAGTTTGTTTCTCAATGGAAACAAGTTATATCGCAAAAATAAATGAACCGGTAAATATCTTTAGCAATAAAGTTTTCACATTTTTAGGGTTCTATAGCCAAATGGCATAAAACGGAACCCTTATGGATTCGTCATGTCAGTCTGTCTGTCTGTCCATATGTCACTGCCACTTTTTTCCGAAACTATAAGTACTATACTGCTGAAACTTAGTAAGTAGATGTATTCTGTGGACCGCATTAAGATTTTAATACAAAATAGAAAAAAAGAAAATTAATTTTGGGGGTTCCCCATACTTAGAACTGAAACTCAACAACTTTTTTTCATCAAACCCATACGTGTGGGTTATATAGGGATAGGTCTTCAAAAATAATATTGAGATTTCTAAACTGAATAGTTATTGCGAGAGACACTTCCAAAGTGATTAAATGTACGTAACTTCTACCTGTAACTTCTGAAATAAGAGAATGATAAAACTTAAAAAAATATATGATGTACATTACCATGCAAACTTTCACCGAAAATTGGTTTGAACGAGATCTAGTTAAAAGTTTTATTTTTTTAATATACAAACTACAAGAACTTTTATATTATGTTACGTTTTATGTTATGTTATTATGCTAGCTACGGAACCCTTCATGGGCGAGTCCAAATCGCACTTGGCTGCTTTTATTGTCCTTTTCTGAATCACTTGCATATAGTCTATTGGTCATTTATTTAAGTGTCGAAGTTGATTTTAAGTATTGAAATAAATTAAGTTATTTTTTTATTTTACACGAACGAAGTCGCGAGCACAAGCCTAAATATACCTAAATTAAAACATGTGATGAAAAATTTCGCCACGAGTGGGATTCGAACCCAAGTGACACGTCCCTCATGTTACGCTGTGAGTTCGTGGCGAAATTTTTCATCACATGTTTAAATTTTGATAATAATCCAAGCATTGTAATGCTGTTAAAAATCAATAATCTAGAGATACCCGTTTACACAGATAATAACTAAGATTTATACAAGTACCTAAACACACTTGATAAATACGTCATATAGGGACTAAAAGTAACAAACTCAAAAAATGTTGAATCAGATATAACTCGACAACTCTAATTGCACCGCTAGTGGAACATCCGATAGTAAGGAAAAACGCAAATTGTGTGTAAAAGCCCCTCGATAACTTGATGCGTTAAATGGCGCGCGTATGAATGCAATAAAATTGTTGCGGGTGGCATAATGTGTTATATCCGACGTTTTTATACCCAGTTTGCTGAATGAATTTTAGTAAATATTTTGTTGCAAGTGATTTATGTTTGTGAATAATTATTACGTTACCAGTAAAAAAATATAATATAATTACTTTTTATTCGCTATTGTCAAATTAATCTGACATAAAACGTACCTAAATAAATCCATAGAAACAAGACTTTCCCTTTTTTTGGACCATGTAACAAATATTTCTTTTAAATATGTTTAATAGAGATACTGCTCTTGCTTTCAATACATAAAAGGATTACACCTTGTTGTTTTTTTAAACGAATGAAAAAGTATAGTAACAAAAATCTAACATACTATGTAATGAATCGCACAAAGTAATTCAAATCACATAGTATGTAACTTTGCCTTCTGCAAAGTATGAACTGTATCTATTAACTATTCTAAGACCAACGACACATTTCACAAAACGAATTTGAAGCCTTAAAAATTCAGGGTCTAACAAAATATAATGAACCTATTGAATATAAATATTATAGACCATGATACTAAACACAGCTTTTCCCAAGGAATATTATCGAGATATGAAATATAATTTAGGCCTCCAATAATACGTGTTTCTCGATCAGCTGATCGGAACTTGATGGAAAGCAAAAAAAAATTTTTCATTGCTGAATGTTATTCAGTTCAGACTGAATTTACCCTAATAATAGTATCAGTATATTTTGTTAAACATAATATACATAGTGTACGTAAGCATAGGTATGACATCATAAAATTAAATGCTTAATAATTCGGGGTCCAGTGCTTGAAATAAATTATTTGAAAGGAAACGGAGATATCATTAAAAGTTTTGTCTCATATTGGTCTCGGTAAATAGCCTTTCAAACAATTTATGAATAACTTTTTACAGTTGTAAATGAATACGTGAAGCTTTTCTTAGCATTTTTAATAAAAGTGGCCGCTTTTCGCAAAAATGTTTAGAAAAGGTTCAAGTTCTCACTTTAAATTGTAAACGGTAGTTCATAAAATAGTTTGAAGTGTTATCTATAACCGAAAGTGACAAAAATTTAAATGATATCTCTGCTTTGAAATATATATTTTTTTCAAGTAGGGGCAGCAATGGATACCGAAAAATCCATGTATCCCCTTAATGAAGTTGGTACTTTACTTATTTGGTAAATATTAATTTTAATGACAAGCATAAAAAGATTAATATTATTTTCACACTGATAAGAACTTGATTGTTATATTTGAGACGTTGAAACCATTAAACTTTTACACCTACATTCGCGATTTTCTTTATGCAAATCTAGAAATGAACCTCAGGGTTGTCACTCGCAGCTGCGGAATCGATTTGGAAGTTTATTCAGTCTGACAACGCGTGAAGTAAGCCGGGCTTGGAATCTATTCCACTCTGTACATCCATATAAGACGTCTCCGCTCGAAGCAGCGAACCGCTCAGACGTCAATTCAAATTTGGAATGCTCGCGTTCTAAAACCAATCCGTCGAAAAATATTACGCTGCCGTAAATGGTAAACTGGAGACGGTTAATGTTGATTGGTCTATTTATACGAGTTTCGTTGCGATTTTTAAAATATATAAAATTATTACTTAACATAAACTTATCTGTATATTCCTACATCAAATATTATGAGATAGTTAAACGTTACGTACGACTTGCTTCCGATAATGAACATAAAGTCAAGATTTCTTTGCTTCAAGACACTTAAAATTGCTTAACTCTATTGTTATCCAAAGTATGTTAGTTGTCTTAAAGTTGCTAAAAATCGTACAAATTAAAGTTTTGGTTTTAACATTGTTTGTACCATTTGAACAGAACTTGTAATTTTTTGTGCAACTATCAAAATAAAGCCTAAAGCCTGTACTTTATATTCGCAAGCCAGTATTTTTCAAGTTATCTTCAGTAGTAATAATAAAGTAAGTAAATCTATTATACTTGTAAATGCATGTGTGAAATGAAGGGACGCATAATAATATTAAGTTTTTTCAGTTCAGTATATTATTTATTAGTGGATAAAATAAGTAGTTAAAAGAAGGAAACATTTCTATAATTATTTTTATTTTTAGCCTATACTGTCCTGCCTATACTGCAGGACAAAGGCCTCCCTTCCAGCACTCCAAATATCTCGGTCGAGGGCCTTTGAGGCCCAATCCCTGCAGTAGAAGTCAAGCTCGTCCCTCCATCTCTTTCCGGGTCTACCAGGCTTTCGCTTTCCGAATTATTATTTTTTGTATTACCTATTTATTTATATTTGGATTCCTCGGTGTCAAAATAAAGCTATTGTTGAAGGCAAAGATAGGTCGAAATGGCTAATTTATGTCTGTCTTATCTAATTTTTAATTTATACTCAGCAATATTTTCAAAATAGTCAACTAAATTAGAAGACCGAGCGTTTGATGATAATAATCGCGTCTCCACGCTAAATATCTTTTGTTGTATTTGTACTTAAAGCCATAGAGTTATTTTTCTAACGTTATAGAGTAACACCAGTGTTTTTCTTATAGACTTACAAGTTTATTTGCTAGACAAATTAAAGAAAGCCCGACTTTAAAGTGTTAACTCCAATAACATTTAAACGGCTGCACCGATTTTCATTAAACATAGCTAAAAATCAATGCAAGAGAACTTGTTTTAAAAAATACCCAATCGAATCGGTCCATCCGTTCGAGAGCTACAATGCCACAGATAGTCACATAGACAGACAGGCATTAAACTACACCCCTCTTTTTTATCGGGGGTCAAAATTAAAAATGATGAAACAAACTTTCGACCAGAATCAGCTACAGTAATGGGTTCTTCTGTTCTGGTCCTGTTTATGTTGGAAGATTATCATTGTCTTGACAGCACAGCTAATAATGTAAGTGCAATTCAAACGTTTTTAAAATAAGTTCAAGTAAAAACAATTACAAAGTATACTATCATTATATGTACATATATCAATATATTCCAGTTAGTCAAACAGTAGGTAATCGTGACCTAGTTACTCAGTAAGTACAACCCCGTTTTATATTTTACATCATCGACCTTTACTTTTAAATATTTTGGTCAGTCTCAAACAGGTAAATTTTTGGCGTTTAAAATACCCAACACAACATCATGTCTTCATCCTTAATGGGGTAGACAGGGCCGCCTTTGATATACATTTACTAAGATCATGATAAATGACATTTAATCTCAAGTAATTTCGTTGCTAAAAAATTATTGCTAAATTGTTCGTCTGCCTCACTACAAACTCTATGGTTTTAAACCCGGGCAGGGAGATAGCGATCGAAATTTATGTTCAGCGTCGGCCGCAGATACAATTGCGCGTGACAGACGGACAGACTGGAGGTTCCCAGAACGACACTGCTCGGGTAAGCAACACAGTTTGTTTGTCTAATAGGTATATTGTATTCCCTGGTTTCGGAAGGATTTTTCTATACCTATGGCCCAGGACCGTAAGATCCAAAGGCCACTTTTAGCGTGATGGTGGGCGAAGAAAATAGAAAAAGACATCAAAAATAGTACATAATGATTGCTAACATGATTTTTAACCGACCTCAAAAAAAAAGGAGGAGGTCATCAATACTAACTAGTATGTTCACTAAAAGATAATATGCATGAAAAAAATATGCGTTATCTAACTAGTTTATTTATAAATATTCAGAAGTAAAGTACCTACTAACAGTGAAATCAGAAAAAAAAATTAAAAAACGAACGAGATATATTTAACAATTTAATGAAAATATGTTTATCTCACTCGCAAAAACGCCATTATAAATGGCAAATGTATAGATGATATGAACTTTGACGTCACCAGTCCATATCGGACTTCTCTTTCTAATCGCAACTTTAAAGTATCACATGTTCGTTGCTGATTAAGATATTTTATTAATTCATATATGTTTATTGTGGCTATTAGGAATTTAATTATGCAAATAAATAAAACGCGCATATTCCCTATTACTCGAAGAAGCGTGGAGCGAGTTGGAAAAATATTTTTTTATTGAAGGGATATACTTTTTAGGTCGTCTCATAAAATTTTTATCAAAATCGGTTGTGCACTTTGGTGGTGACGTCGGTATTTATATTTTGAAAAACAAAAAATCCCTCATTCTCTCGATCCTATTTTACGATCTGCACAGGAATGGAAGCAGAGGGTACATTTTACGTTTTTCATTTTTGGGAGACCTGAATAGAAGATTTTTTCTGACAATACAACTTGTCGGAAATATTTGCAGACCACGCTGGAAGGCGGTTCCATACAAGCGAGGTCCACAGATATTTCCGACGGGTTGTATATTCTTGCATTCTTACACATAGTAACTTGTCCTTGGGTACTTATCCATCTCTAACTTTAATAGTAAAATCATTCAATATTTATTTCCTTCACACAATCACTAACCGCCAAATTATTCTTCATGTGCGGTCAAACTAAGCAAATGCAAATCTCCTTTTCCTAGAGTTCTATTGCGGTGCATTTCACCATTACATAATTAAGAGCTAAACGACACGGAGATAATAAACAAAGCAGTAATTTCCAATAATTCTGTCGTTTCAGAATGGGCCACCCAGTAGGGAAGGACATACGGGCATAATGTATTGCCTGACACGCCGCGTCTAGAGTTATTCTCACGCGTTTTCATATCAAATGACTACATTGCGTCGTTATTCGAATGAATATTTTCTGTCATAAAGTCTTTAACATGCGTACAGATGACACTTTGAATAGCATTATTTCTGGTTTCAAATATTTAAACTGAATAAAATTATGTATGTTATGCTTTCGGTATCACATCAAATCTTACGTGTTTTGACTAAAGTAGAGTGTGGCTCTTAGGCTCAATTTTTATGTCATTAGATTGTATACAGTAATACATACGTGTACTGTATAAAATTTGATATAACTAAACAATAATATTCATATACGTACATAAAGTCTGGGCCGAAAACTCCCCTCACTCACTCCATTTATCTTCTACTATATTACTATTATACTCTTAGTTGCAAACTTTCCTTGCATTTAAAAAAAAGTGCAAGTAAAGTTTGCAATTCCTTCCCGTACATTCCAATGATTGCGGAGCGTATAATGAGGGCAACAAAGGGCAGGCAGTCACGATCGTCCTACATGTGCTGAGCGACCTTCAGCGAGGCAGCTGCTATCTTGGCTCCCTACCATCAAGTCCTAAACACTACACGATATCGTCGTATTACGTTACTTTTTAGCAAAGGATTCTTACTATTTTTAAAAGACTGCCCAAAAAAGAAGTTTAATATTTCAGCGTTCATTCATGTACAGTTCGTTTGGTTAAATGATTTGACGACTGACTGTAAACCATTTCAACAAAAGCCAAAAGTCAAAAATAATTTAATTATCTTTGGATATTTGTATCACTTTACAATTGTCAATTATTTCTTTCGATTTTATAATAGGTAGTTGTTCACGTCAGATCATTTACTTACAGCTAAGTTTAACTAGCTTTAGCTAAGTTTACGTCTAAGTGAACAAACGGACTGTATGTATGTATATATATATATATGAATTAATGTAATGTCGAAATGCTTTAAACAAATATAAATTAAAATGTATTGTTAGGTATTCTTTTATCATCCTGAGTATCATAGACTATATTTCTTTAGTTTTCTTGTGCAAAACAAGAAAAGTATATCCGTTTTCATATAATTCGATATAACCTGATTTTTAGACTTTATTAATTTTCTTCAAACATTTTCGCTTTTGACTTGCCTGTCAAATTGAGTAAATATTGTGACGGTATCGTACGAATTCTTGTAGTACAGATCCAGATCCTTACTTTTTAGTGTCATGATTTCCGTGTCGTGCCAGAGCCAGCAAAGATCGTATTTGGATTTACCTATAAGTCCTGTAATTAAGGGGCTACCTGAATTTTCCGAAGTCCAGTGCTGCCCCATTTGAAATAAATCATTTGAAAGGAAACGGAGATATCACTTAAAATTTGGCCTTGATCAGACCCTAGATAACCCTTTAAACTATTTTATGATTTACTGTTTACAGTTTGAAGTGAGAAAGTGAAACTTTTCTACGCATATACGCCAAAAGTGGTCGTTTTTCGCAATTGTGCGTAGAAAAGCTTCACGTTCTCACTTTAAACTGTAAACAGTAGTTCATTAAATAGTTTGAAGGGTTATCTGGAGCCTGGTCAAGACATTTTAAATGATGTCTCCGTTTCCTATCAAATGATTTATTTCAAATGGTGGCAGCACTAGACCCATGAAAAATTCAGGCATCCCCTTAACAATCCCAAATCTATGCTTTCAAGCACAGAATAAGTACTAGTACTCACGTACAGAAGTCTTGCTCAGAAAAGAAATTCTAAGAAATATCTCCTTTATGTGGTAAGCGCTATGGTTTAATTTAGCTTGCGTCAGAACTTCTCACCTCTTTCTTCATTTAGATACCTAGACATCCATTGCAAGCCAATTTTATTCTTGTTACTCTGGACAAATAATTCATATAACTGAATTTTTTCCTTTGAAGTGGATCTCGCGCACATTGTCATAATGTAGGTATATTTTCGATACCTAAACGGAGAGTGACACAGGCCTGGTTCTAGTTAATACCAACTAAATATTTCTTGTTAAGGAGATATTTCCGGTCAGAAGACGTAAAGTTATATGCACTACATACTTCAAACAATTATGATAAAGCTTCTATTTATATTATGTAATCTTGCCATCGGTTTAGATTGTGGAATCTTCTCTAATCCTGTACTAGACTGCATGGTACAATAACCAGAAATCAATATTGGACAAATTTTTCTGGCGATCTAGTATACACCTAGCGTGTTAACAAGATCGTTAGAAAAAATCTGTCCGTCATTTGTAGGTTCTGTGTTTGATCCCCAGCCAGGCCATATTGATTTTTTTCCTTGAGATAGTATCCCATTACACAATATTTAATTTTCTTTGGGGCTAGCTCACGCTGGTGTGTCAGCGTGAGCGGTCGGAGCGGAACCAGCGGAGGAGGTCCCGGGTTCAATCCCTGGTAAGGACAAGTTGAAAAATGATCTTTTTCAGAACGACCTGGATCTCGTAGTTTGTCATAAAATAAACTATCGTTGAGTTAGTATCCCATAACACAAGTCTCGAACTTTGGGGCTGTATTTTTAGATATACTATCTTATATATCACCTCTGTATGCCTCATTAGAAATAAAGACGTGTTTATTTCTAATGAGGCATACAGAGGTGGAAAAGGAATCAAAATAGTGATTGGTTGCTATTATAGTCGATCGGCTTCTCCAATTTGCGCGGGAACAGAAGCAGTTGGCACATCTATGTTTTTTCTCCTAGCCCAGCATAGAATGACTACAAAATACCAGACCAGATTTTTAGATTATTGTAATCAAAGGATTTTCAGATATTCTGAGTAGCTATGTCTTACCCGCGGTGGCCCTCATTTAGATATTGCCGCTTTGTATTAATCTGGGTGTCGTTTACGCCTTAATTGCATGGGACTGTTGACAGCTGAAGTGTGGAACATACAACAACTAATATAGAAGAGTTGACGCCAGGAACATACCGGGTGGCCTTTATTTAGAATTAGCCGCTTTGTATTATCTCGACTGTCATTTACATTCTAATCGTATTGGACTGTTGATAGCTGCAGTCAGGAATACGGTATTTTAGTTCATATGAGGAAAGTAAATTAAATTATATTTTTGAGATAGTTAAGGGTAAAACAGTCGAAAAAATGTTAGTTTTCGTTTTATAGATACCAAAATTAAATTCAAAGTTTTCTATTTTTAAACACAAAATAGTAGCCGCCATGTTATTACGTCATACGCCTGTGTAAACTAAAAAGTCTCAACTGTTTGACAGTTGAGACTTTTTAGTTTACACAGGCGTTTATACATACATTGGCGCATTTGTTTCCATCAAGGGCCTGACACGCTTTGATAGAGCGAGATAGTCTTATTGAGATTTCTAAAAGAAGAAAAAGAAAAGAGTACCATGTTTTGTCTCTATCACCGACCGATCATTTTTTCATGGTCGGGTTATAAGCACACTTCAAATTGCATATATTTAAAGTGTGCCTATAACCCGACCATTAAAAAAAATATACGTAGAATCATTCATATGTCTTTTTCTTATCCCTGGACGCACGGTGGCAAATCTACACTACTTGTATATTCTATACCCCCAAATTCATAAAAAAATACAAACGTTTGCTAAACCTTTTTTTGTTAAAATATGATTTGTCTCGTTCTTTCAATGTCAAATATCGAGAAGAGGAAAAGAGACAAAACATGTTTTAGATAAAATAGGTTTAACAAACGGTTGTATTTTTTTATGAATATGAGGCTAAAATCTTTGGTTTCCATACATACCTGACGTCATGACCAAGGAATTTGGCGTCCACTGCTCCATCGTTTTCGGCAATATACGCACGATATTTAAAATTGTAAATTGGTAATGCATTTTTATGGCACTAATCGATTGAATAAAAATTTTGTGTATTTTTAAGTGGCTTATTAGCACCATGAGAACTAATTAAGACACTTTTCCAAAATGGGACCCTATTGTCTGCGGATGAGAGATGTATTCGTGTTAAGGGCTCTTACAGACAAGCGGCAGAATAGCTGTCGGCGTCCGTCGCCGACAGGTGTCGCGGGCGTACTTCGCTTGTCTGTCAGAGAAGACATTATAAAAAGATCGACTGTCCAAAGTCGAAGTAAACCTGACATTCTATCAATCAGTCGACATTATTTCCTGTTCATGACAATTTGTCAAAACTATTTGTTACCAATGTGTCAAGAATGTTTGTCAAATGTTGGAGAAGCAATTAGCTGACCACCCAGACTCGAGACATTTTGTCACCTAGCGCTGACAATATGACAACTGACGGACATTACGGTGACAACTTGGCATGTTGTTGAAATAATTTATATAACTTTAAAAAGCCCCATATAAATATATAGTATACTTACATATATAAAATATAGGTTTTATAAAATCTTTCTTTTTTTATTTATTCTAAGTATTACGAAAAAGGTAAACAATACTTTCGGATACTAACTCGGATTACAAAGTTTTAACGTTTGAAAGCGTTAAATATAAAACAATTTCCCAACTGACTGACGTCTAAGTGACTAGTTGACGGGTTGTTAAAATAAAGAATGTTTTTTTTACAAAATACCATTTCTTATCTTACTATTTTTGTTACCACGTTGCGCAGAGACTAAACAGAAGGTTGTTTTATAATTTTATTTTTTTATGACTACTTTAAAAACTAAATATGAGTAAAATTTTACTAAGATAACTCTTACTCAAAAATATATGTCATTAATTTATACCACATAAATTTTATTATTATCTACCCGCGACAAAAAAAAATGTCTGTTTGTCTGTCTGCATGTCGAACCGCGGCTCTCGAACGGATGGCCCGATTTCAATGCGTTTTTTTTTTTTACGTGAAGGCAAGTTTTCTTTCAGTCTCTTCATAGTTCTTAGCATGTTTTGGTTATGGCTTAGCGGTTCAAAAGTTATGGGAGGAAAGCTTTAAAGATCCCCGTTTCGTTATGGGATAAAGATTCTAATACTGTAAATAATAGGCATGAACAATGAAAAAATATTTTTAGTAAAAAGATTTTTTTACACAGAGGAACTTTGACGTTTCGTATCTTTGTTAATTTTTACTTTTTTTTAGCAAAATAAAAAATCTGTGTCCATCTAAATGACGGACTAATTACAATTATACTTTTCTAACCTTATCATCACCCTTATTAATGAAAGTTGAGACTAATGTCTAATAATAAGAATAATATCTAATGTCTAGCCTGCCTTTCGTTAAACAATCAATTTTTGTAGACAAACGGTCAGAGTGACGAAAACGTTCCGTTTGCCACCCTTCAAAAACAGAACTCTAAAAACAAAGAGAAAGTGCGAGGTCGCATTATCTGAGTAACCTTATTGACAATTGACATCAGGGACACTGCCGTAGTGCCGGCTGATCGAAGTCAAGATTTATAGTTAGGATCGGGTCACACTGCCGTATAAAGAATAAGTATTTTATTGCAAGGTTTCTTACAAGGATACCGGAATACCTAAGTATTTTTACTTACATAGATTGTTTGCTATAAACTCATATTAATAACAACTTAAGGCAGATTAGAAAATTGACACATGACACTATACTATATACTCTGTTTAGTAGCAGACAAAAATATTGGGGTAAAATTTTCAAAATAAGAGGTTGGAAAGAAAGATCGTTTTATGAAAATACTTTTATACCATGCCCCCTCTCAAAAGTTTATTTTATTCACTGAAAACAGTGAATAAAATGCACTTTTACTCACTATTTTGATGTTTGAATTTAGAACAATTTACTCTTAATTTTAGTAAATGTTCTAATTTTAATGACCATTTTAATTAGTATAACCTTCTTTTTTCTTCATTAAATGTCTATTTTCGCTTACATTTTTCTTTTTGACCGACTTCCAAAATAGGAGGTTATCAATTCGTCGGAATCTTATTTTTATAAATGTTCATCGATTTATTCGAAGACGTTTGTACTGATTTAGAATATTCTTTTTTTAAAAGGGAATACCAGTCAGGTGGTCCCATATTTTTTTATTAAAACCGGTTGTGTAGTTTAGTGGTAAAGTCGATTTTTAGTTTTGAAAAATTATTCTCCTAGTTATGGTATAAAGTATAGTATGCAATTCTTGAATAAAGCGTATTTACATCGAGGGCCATGAATCACTCGCATTGCTCAGGATTCCAACACTTCAATCACTCGCTACGCTCGTCATTCAATCATCATGAATCACTCCCTACGGTCGTGATTCAGTCGTTAGAATCCTTCACCTGCTCGTGATTCATCTATGGCCCTCGAAGTACATCCGTCCTTTATTTACTAATTGCATAATATACAATTATTTAGCAAGTCACAAACGTTTGACATGATGACCTAGAAAAAATTGGCCACGCGGGATTTCATTCGCAAAAATGTTATACAGCTAATAAATCTGCCCAAAATAACGTGCATAAAGTTAATAACTTACATCTTTCGTGAAACAGCCCTTATTCTACGTCGCTATCACTAACTACGATCAGGGATAGCTCTTTGATTCGGCTCACGAAATTAAGGAAATCGCTCATGGGTGTATTATTCCGTCGGAGATACCATCTGCTTGGGATTTGCGCTGTTCTCTAGTGTTTCTGGGCAGTTAGTTTTTCGTGTCCTTTTTGTAACTTTTATGTGTCACTAGGCAGCTTTTGGGTTTGATTCTGTTTCATACACTTTTGTATTTAATTTAAAGTTTTTTTTTTTCATCATTGCGTTACATTGGTGTATTTTATTTTTTAAATGGCATTTGAGATACTGATTGCCATTTAAGACAATTGAAAACTACATTTAATATTTATTAGCCACCCGTGAATCAAGAATCAATTATTTAGTCAGTAATGATACCTTTTCAGGAACTTGAAATGTCCATATATTTTGAATACATAACGCGTAATGTTTATTTATTTTTAAATTATTAAAGTAAAAGAATCGATCAAGCAATTTGCAACAGCTATCCTCTGCTAAGAAGAAACGCCGAAAGAAATTCAATAAGACAGTTAGTCACCTGCTCGCCAAAAGGACTAAGTCAGTGTTTAAAGGGCATAATGCAATGTTATTACAATATAACATGTAAAGCTTGCAAATGAGGGCCAAATCCAATCGGCTTGATAACAAACAATATAAAAGTGTTGTAGATGCCTTTAATCGAATATATAGATCATTTTTCTTAAAATGTTGAGTAATTAAAAAAAAAAAAACTTGTCATCAGGATTTTTTTATATAATTTTAAACATTACACCGGAAGTGACGACACACAGCTATCGAAGTTTACATTTTTCCTATGCCTGTACTAAAAAAACCAATGACCTCTGTCAACTGTCAATGTCACCTGATTAAATTGCCGTCGTTATGTTAGTTGTTGTCAAGTTGTTGTGTTGGAAGATGTCAATGTCAGTGAAGTGACAGTACAGTGGTGCCATTTTTCAAACGGGGAGAACTTAAGGAACGGTTTCTTGTATGGGAAAAACATTTGTTTAGGTGACTCGGTGTTTCAAAAACGGAAATTGCTAATTTCAATTCATTATGATGTCACTTCCTCAAATAAGCTTGACCTTGCTTGAGAATGAAGGTCATTGGGATTCTTGCAAAAATCTCAATAAGTAAGACCTCATTTTAAAATTTGATTATTGAAAGCTTTACCTAAAGGCTATTTCCTCGAAATGGATTGCAAATTAGATAATTTTTTAAATAACTTGACAAGCGAATTATCAGAATAAGTAATAACTTTTTAATTTTATCAAAAGGCCGTATCTATGAATACCATACAACTGCCGGTAGTAACTCAACACTACAAAGGCGGGCCTCGCCCATCCGGCATAAGCCTCCGACGATGCCAGCGATTGGCTGAACCCAGGAGTGTAAGGTTTCCATGTCATTGTGGGGTATAAGGTGATTTAATTCTTGAGCGACTAAGCTTGGTATTTACGGGGGATATCATGTCGGATTTTTTTAAACTTTGGCTCAAGTAGAAAAAGTTTTTTACAAAAATTTACTAATGGGTATTCATTTTTTTAATTTAAGTAACATCAAAGTTTTTTATATCCCATAATTGAGTATGAATTCTCGGATAACATAATTTTAGGCTCTGAAGCTTCAAACAGTCTAATAAAAAAATTGTCACACAACCTTTGTTTTAACACAAACTTTCATGTGTGAGTAAGCAGTGCAGTTATAGTGTCGATCGTCACATTTTATTCGATAAATACTTGATTGCTGTCTGACATTTAGAATGGCAATAGTCAATTCTTATTTTTTTTATATGAAAAATTTTATATCTCTTGATTAAGAGCCTTTTTACCTTTGGTTGGCTGTCTCGCTCGCACAACACACGAATAAGGTCATCAAAACAGTGATGACCTTATCTTCGATATACACACACATAAACAATAAAAAAACATGTCTACAATATCTAACATACAATATATTAAAAAGTTTATGAAACACTTTTCTTCAAATGAGTCACATTTTTAATAATCTTTAAAAATGTTTGATTGTGCGAGCGAGACAGCTAACCAAAGGTGAAAATGGTCTTAGGAGGAAAGTATTATAGCTCGTGCTACGTCCATACAAAAAGAGCAGATGAACGGACGGCAGCTGACGGACCAACGGACCGCGAAGTCTTAGTAATAGAGTCCCGTTTTTATGGTTCTGTAGGAAACAAGGAATCCTTATCGTTTCGCCATGTTTGTCTGTCTGTCTGCCCGTCCGCAGTTTTACTCAGAGACTACAGGTACTAGAAAGCTGTAATTGGATATAGTATGAATATTAATCATGCCAAAAAAGTGGTAAAATAAAATATTGTTTTTTTTTATTGTAGCTCCATACAAGTAAAGTAGCAGTAATTTTTTTTCTCGACTATCCCATCATAGGGGAACCTTGAATAGGTCTTTAAAAAATATTGTGAGCTTGTGAACATCATTTTTTGATTTAGGGATCCGTTTCTAAAATATTTGGGTTTATATTGCACATTTTTATAGGAGTCAAGTGTCCCCCTCTCTATCTATTAAATGGTTATATATAGACATGTGAAAAACTTTACAGCAGTAGTGTATACAAAGTTTAAAGGAAAACTATCAGAGCTAAGTAGGGTTTACAAATTAAAAAGTTATAAGCGACCAACTTATAAAATGTACTCGGAAAAGGAAAGTTTATACAAATTCAATAGAAAATTAGTTTTTAGACATTTTTAGTTATTTAGGGCATTTACAACTACAGAACCCGACACTCCGCGTGGGCCGACACGCACTTGGCCGGTTATTACCCTTTCGGTACGGAACCCAATAAATAGGTTTATAGGTTTTCTGTTTTTAAAAATTTGCAAATATTATTGTAAAAATTATTACAGTGGAAAAATGTTTTCTATTTTTGTATGGATTAGTACGCGCTAGACTTTCTTCTTACACTGATTAACTAAAATAGTTAAATGAACCATTTTTTTATACAAGTATTTATAAATAGCTGCTGCCTATGTTATTTTACTAATAATACAAAAAATAAACATAAAAAACAACGTCTCCTCACCTATGTCAAGAATGAAAAAAACTATCGGTTCATTGATCATGCGTTTCGTCTACTAGCGATGTGTCACAAACATTTGTCACAAATATTGGACAGCCAATTAACAGCCCACCCAGGACACTGATTTGTGCATGTTTTTTTAAAAACTCTTTGAGCTATAAATACCAACTACGTTTTTTCTTTGCTGAACCGCCCATTGTGCCATTTTGTACTTATAATTAATTTTCGAAATAAGAATAGATTATCTTTTCTTAAGTTGGTAGGTACTGTGCATTGTAATAAATCGTAATAAAGAAAATCATATTTTGTATAAAATATTGTTGGAATCGGTGTAAGTATTTAATAATAACATTATTTAATGATGATTAAATAATGAAAGAAGGTTATAATAATAATATAATATAATAAAATCTTTATTCAAATAATTAGGTGCTAGACATTTTAAAAGGAACACATTATTGATAAATTAAAGATATATATTATAATCTAACGGTACCTGAGCTAGGATGAAAATCATCCTGTATTTCAGGCGTTACACAAGACACGTATTATATACTCATAATAAACTTAATAAACAATTACACTTATAATTAGATAACTAACCTAATTAACATACTTTTATATTTTAAGCATTTTAATAATATTAAAGAGCGCATTTAACTCGAAATTAAGTTCACTAGCGACAGTAAAAAATTTCAAGCGCAAGATAAATCATATATGAATAAAGTAGGTACCTATTATATTAATGTATTTGCTAAAGGTTAAGGTAAATAAAATGTAAATGTAACTTAAATGTTGAACATTTTTGATAACATTGATTTTAAGCGTATTTCGAATTGCATATTTTGTTATGATCACTTTTTACAATTATGATCCAATAAAAATGCAAAGTAAAATTATTTAAAAAACTTTTCATAATACAATTCAGAATATTCAAACTTTGAATAAATGAATTTATATATGTGCAATACAAAATGTACAAAGTCCATTCAGATTATAGTTTATTAACATTTGCATATAAATAACGCAGAGGTAAGGCCAGACTTACTTTGGGGAGTGTTGGGATAATAAATGCATACTAATCTGTTTAGAATTTTGGGCGTACCGTTTTTGATACTGTGTCTAGTTTCATTTGTATTCAGAAATTCTGTATTTGATATACCCGTTAATTAACTTGTAACAAAACTAACAAATGAATAATAATTTTCTGTGAATAAAATCAAAAATATAGAAGTTTCATTTGGATTCAGAAATTTTGTATTTAATCTACACGTTAATTGACTTGCAACAATGTGTGAATAAAGTGAAAAATATAGAAGTTAATCTTATAGTAGCTTACTTTTTCAATTCAGTTATTAATAATAATAAACAAATTGATTATTTAATACTTATTAGAAAAGAAGTTTGTACCTCACGCGCCTTTTCAACGAAGTATCTCTAGTGAAATATAAAAAAGGCAAGTAAATAATTATATACTACAATACCCGTGCACGTAAGTTGGACAAAAAAGGCGGCCGTAGCGCATGTTTAATTGGAGATAAAAGTATTAAAAGAGATTTTTTTTGGTCTGTCTTCAAAGCCGAAATCATTTCTATCTAAAGTTTGGATAGAAATATGAAATGTCATAAAAATGTTATTCTAAACGGACAAACAACATAAAAAACGACCGCCATTTTTGTTCAACTTACGTGCTGGGTATTTTAAATATATTACTTACTTTTTTCGTTTTTCGTGTGTGTAAGTGGCCAACACTGGTGTCAGATTTTTCAGGCTGCCTAAAGGCATCTGACATAGCTTGACGACTGCCAAACAATAATGACAGCCGGGACCAACGGCTTTTACGTGCCTTCCGAAGCACGGAGGAGCTCGAGATTTTTTTTTATGCCACTTGTCCATATGCGGACTATACCCATCCAAATGCGGACCACGCCCGGTGTCGCTTTACTTGCGAAAGCGCTACCAATGCGCACTCCGCCGGGCCACCGAGCTCCTCATTATTAGTTACTTATACTTATCTACACATTTCATGTCTTATATTTTTCCTTAACGCCAACACTGCAATTCATTACTTGCAGTTAAAGCTCCGATAAAGCCTATAAAATTAATATTTACACCGTGATGTCCTATTTTATTTGCTGCGTAAGGCCTAAATTTATTTGTATCTGGTTTCATTATCGCGACTGTGACAATGGCTTTAAGTTATAGTTGAAATACAATAAATAATATATCTAACAAACGCTCGTTTTGACCATAAATAGTGGTCGGTGGAATTGAATCCTTGGTGCTGGAGGTCTAAAACACAGATGCTATCACAACTAGATATTATCGTAGTTTTTTTTTCCTAGCCTCAAGGTATTATGTCCCACTGCTGAATAAAGGCCTCCCCCTTATTTTTCCAATTGTCTGTTTCTTCTGCGACCTTCTGCCACCCACATTAAAATTTGTCTAGGTCGTCCCGCCACTTTCTTATCATCGCAAGGTTCAATCTCCTTGGTTCCTTGCTTTTATGTGTTATATGACAACGCACCTTTGTAAATGCAACCAATACTGTAAAATAAATTTCTTTTGGCGTTTCTTCTCAGCCGTGGTCGTTCCTGCTTGCTGCTGCTTTTCTTTAAAGTATTTAAATTAAACGTGATTAAAGCAAAACTTATTGACATTTAAAAAGCAAGCTCTTAGATAAAATGTGATAAGTAGAAGTTGTTTTTACTTTTAAACATAATCTAGAAAATTAAGTCTACGTTCTGCAATATTATCACAATTCATATCCACACACAAACGGCCATTTTGTACTGTGTGAAACGATTTGTGGTCATTATAAATACGAGTTGATATGAGAAATATTTTTTATAGCTTTTGTTACGTTTTATTTCGTCGGCGACTTTAGTACTTAATATAATAATTTAGACCGTGATGAATCATTTTAAAACTGGTTTTCATAAAAAAAGTTTATTATAGAAACACAAATGAAATTTTCTATTTATTTATGATCACTTATTGCAAATTAAATTTATTCACTTATTTTTTTCATTTATCACTTATTTTTTTTATTAAAATAATGTTTTTTACAATTTTTATGTCAAAGTTTTAAAAATCCATGAAAAACGTCATAACTTTGACATAAACATGAAAGAAAAAAACATTATAATGATACTATCGTTTTTGCTACGTCTCAGACATCAACAAGAAAATGACAAAAGCAAACAGACGAATGTAATTTTTTGAGTTCTAAGTTGCATAATATGAAATAGCAACTCCTTCTTTGTAGCGATGTGAGACAAACATGACTTTTAAGAGGAGCAGAAATTACTATGACTCACAATTTAAAAAATAACGCTCGTTTGGCTTGGCCTTCATGCCTTTATGGTGCTTGGAATCGTTAACACGGCAAAAAAAGAACGGAACGCAAAATACAAATCTGCATTCCAAAAATAGAATACGAAAGTCAAGTTATTGCTCAATAACAAAATCAACAAGCAGTAAATGAGACGTCAGTTATTATCTGATGTCGGTTTGTGACTGATGCCTGGAGATACGTTAATGCAGGGTTACCAACTCTAAGGTTAAAATCTACATGCTTCCCGAGAATTTGATCTACATTCTTCTTTCTAAATATAATTTAGAAGTTATTTAAAAAAAAATAACACGACTGAACCAAAAAAATAATTACAAAAAAAGAACCTACACATAATATAACCGAAACCACATAATATACATACAAATAAATTGACTCTAAGAATATAACACTCCTCTGACACATTTGTAAAAAATGGAAGCTCTCTTATCTTGATAGGAGGTAATCAAAAGTTTTACATTTATCAAAATAACTAGAAATTAATTTTGAACAATGTTAACATCTACTTACATTAAAATCTGTGCTCCTTTAAAATTGTTTTCCCAAAATATGAGGAGAACCTCTGAGTTGGAAACACAGATTTAAAGACGTTTGGTGTAACATCTTCTTGGGACTCGTCGACACAGCATGACGTGCATGGTTATTTTGGCGAATGACAACTTACTTCCACTTATGCATGGAATAAGGAGTTGTTCATGATGTTCATATAAAATTTAGTTTCTTTCGAGATTCTTTTTTAAAGATTACAAATCAAATGTAGTATTTATTTGAGTAATGTAAAGATATATCATGTATGTGAAAATGAGTAGATAGCAGTAAATTGTAGTCTTTACGATACGAATCTGCTTCTTTAAAAATTAATACATGTACTATAAACTATCTCAATAAAATTTAACCAATAAACGAATACTCGTTTTGTATACTATAAATATAATTCATATAATTGAATGAGTATTCATTAATAAACAATTCGGGTCGGCTAGTGGTCGCTCATTTATTAATTTTTTTAAAACTAAAAACCGACGTCAAAACCAAGCTATACAACCAATTCTGATAAAAAAAAATGAAACCACCTGATAAGTATACCCTTTTAAACAAAAAAAGAATTTTCGAAAATGTCTAGGCGTCTTCGCGTAATCGGTGCACATAGATTCAGATGAATTGAAAATCTCCTCCTTTTTTGAAGTTGTTTAAATATTAATAATTTGAAGATAGTATTAAATAAATAAATATAAATATATAGGGACAAATTACACTGGTTGAGCTAGTCCCAAAGAAAGTTCGAGACTTGTGTTATGGAATACTAACTCAACGATATTATATTTTATAACAAATACATATATAGATAAACACCCAAGACCCAGGACAATGCAAAAAAGGCCATTTTCCAACTTGCCATGACCGGGGATCGAACCCGGGACCTCTGGGTGGCGGACTAGCATGATGACCACTACGCCACGGAGGTCGTCTTTAGGAGGAGTTTTGCATTTCTATTTGCATTTATATTAAATTATTATTCGTTAATAATTATTTTTTAACTAAAAAGAAACTGCCTCAATAACAAAAATGATTATTTTTTAATTATTAAAAAGAGACCTGCCTCGATATATAGAACAAAAATATTCATCACAAAAAGAACAAAATATTTTCAATGAATTTCAATTTGCACTGTACCTTATTTTATTCAAAATTTACAGCATGTTCATCTGGCCCAGTGAATAAATGAAGAATAATTTAGTATTGAATGTAAATTAAATTATAATTTTAATTTTGAGCACGATTACTTTAATTTGACGCTTCGCTTGTTATGTAGCGGTTCAAAAATTAATTTTGCTGTAAGATGCCATTGTACTTTTGACATTCAAGTACGAACATTGCATCTTCATTACTTTTATGGCGCAGTAATTTAAATTTTATTGACTTTTCTGAGTAACTGGATATTGTTTGTTTAATTTACTTTAATTACAAACGTATGTAACTTACAGTTTCCATCTAAGGCTTTGTGTATTAAGGAACACACATAATAAAAAATATTTTAAGTATTGTATTGACCATCATTAAAAACTTTAATCCTGGTATCATGGCTTCGAAACGCGAGATAGATGTAAGAGCCTCCTCACCACATAAGAATAACTCGCATTTATTTGTGCCAATCTGCAACCCCTTTAACTTAAAATTGATACTTAAACACTGCACATCGGCTGCCACAACTTTTGGAGGACCACCCAAAGTACCATCATCCAAACCAAGTATTGAAAACTACTTTCACTAATGCACCAATTTTTTAGACCTTAAAAAATCAATAAAATTCTAGTCCGAAAGATTAAACTAGATAAAATAAACCAAGACCACGAGCAAAAACAACTGTTCTCATAAACATTGTATACGTTGTACCTAAAAAGTCATAGACCAAAATGGTGATAGACACATCAGAATTTCCAACGCTGCAACGGCTAATGACGTGCTATAAATGCGACGGCGCACGCACGTCCTCAATCTTGTAAAAACCATAGACTCTGCTCAGTGTTTATGAGACAACGTTGTCACGACTCGGACGCACGTGGAATAGGGCAAGGTTTGTAGAAAAAAAAGTCTATCTTGTAAGGTGCCATAAAAAGGAACGTGAAAAGATTAAATTACAAAGGCAGTTTTATATACATAGAATAAAACTAATTTTTAAAGTCTATGTATTTTTATTTAATGATTGCCTTAAATTCATGTTTTATTTAAAACTTATAAATGCCTTGTTCTTTACGTTTGATTTTTATTATTTATACATTTTAAGTACAATCAAATCAAATGAATATTATGTTTTTTGCTTAGGAACTAAATTTAAATTTTTTTTTCTTCTCAAAAATAGATTTAATGCAAACAGTAAATTGAAAAGTTAATAAATGTACTTAATGCAAAAATGATTCCACTTGAAAAATCCTACAAAACTTTTTCATCGAACTTCATGAGTTGAAATGTGAATTTTTTAATACTTAAAAGATCAAAAACAAAACCATTACTTTCTGTTGCCTAACAGACATTTGCACTTTTTCAATTTAAAAAAGTATTCTAGAAAACACAGGTAACATCCTCTCCATATTTTCCTCAATCCAATCAACGATCGAAGTTTAACCTAATCCGAGCGGTCGGAGCGTAAAAAAAAGTAAAAAGCCACGGACATGTCAATGCCCACGCCTTACAGTAACCTGATATGAGCGGATACATTTAACGCAAAGTTCGCATAGACTGTTGCGTGTGTGTAAAGCATAAGCGGGGCGGTAAGCGGTGCGGAGCGTACAATTTCATGTTTATTTGCAAAGCAAATTAAAAACAAGCACCTAATTATTACAAAAACAAAAAACCTGCCTGCCTTTTTTTTCGGTTTTTTTTTATTTTGACATACTCAGTGTCACTTTCATAATAAATATGAATCTAATGATACCTCTCAAGCTTAAATCCATCAAGCCGTTTAGGCTGCAAAGCGTGCCAAACATTTGAATTTGGAGTCAAAAATCCGCTTTTTTTATTTTGATATACCCAGTGTCACTTTTACAGTTAATACGAATCTAACGACACCTCTTAAGCTAAAATCCATCGAGCCGTTCAGGCTGCAGAGCATGGCAAACAATTATACATACATACATATACTCAAAAAACATAACCTTCCTTCTGGCGCAGTCGGTTAAAAAACTCTCGACGACACCATCTAGTGATGCGTAGCGGAATTACATATACCAATTGATGTTAATTGGAATTGATATCCGTAGCGCCATCTTTTTTTTGTTAGGTTAATTATAATACCCCGACTTTCAACCGCTAACCTCCAGTAATTTTAAAACAGCTGAGCTTTCACGTTAAAAAGCCGCATCGAATTTGGTTCACGCTTTTGAGAGCTACGATGCCACACACAGACACACAGACAGACAGACATTAGCGTACTAATTATAACACCCCTCTTTTTTGTTCAAGGCATAACATTTTTAAGGGCTTTTATTTATTTACTTTTGTTTCTAATATTTGCTTTTCTTTATGCGGCATAGAGTTTTATGTAACAGTGAATTTTTTGATAAGCGTTTTGTGTGTCGGTTTTTCAATCTTCCTAAAAGCTGACATCTTGACTGCCGTCTAAGTTGTAACCAATGATTTTACGTGCCTTCTGAAACACGGAGGAGCTATATATACCATATGTGGTCGCTGAGACTGTTGCATGAGTGAGAATCATTAGCAGAGCGGCAAGCGGCAGGGAG
The DNA here is from genome assembly GCA_943193695.1 of Acrobasis suavella. Lineage (NCBI taxonomy): Eukaryota > Metazoa > Arthropoda > Insecta > Lepidoptera > Pyralidae > Acrobasis > Acrobasis suavella. Next base: position 5,889,763 of record OW971943.1, read on the forward strand.
AAGGTAACTTATCAGAAAACTGTTGATCGCATTTCTAGGTAAAAACCGCACAATTATTCTTAGGAACCTATTTGATTTTGGTTTTAAGTCAAGAATCGCAATAACGATAATAATATAACTGAAATTACAGAGCAGAAAAGTCTCGATTAATTTCAACTGTAAGAATATTTCGAGTGAAAAGTATATTATAACTCACTTTTAGTTATTTAAATACGTTCAGGGATACTTTAAAGCAACCTATATTATATATAATAAAGTGTCCACAAACGTGTTAAGTTTTTAGCTACACGAATTTATAGTGAGTAAAGGTATATATGCTGTCGCGTGTGAACAGGGCATTAGTGAATCAAAGAACTTCGCAAAGCGGGAAGATCACTTAGCAAAATAGACATTATGTCAAAAAGCACATGATTATGAATAATTAATACAATATAACACCCTTTATTCTTATTTATTTATTTAAAACTTTATTGTACAAAATACATTTTGTAAAGCACAATAGGCGGACTTAAAGTTTAATGCATGAAATAAATAAATACAGGACATAATTATCTTAAAAACTAGGAAATGCGCAAAAGGCGGCCTTATCGCTAGGCAATTTCTTTTAGGCAACTTCGCTATATAGAAAAATGTGAAGGGATATTTAAAAAAAGTATATTTTTGTTGTATCTGTATCATTAAACGAATAAACTGTTTTTATTTTGCTTGGGAAATGTGCAATACTATGGATTAAATATGACTTTAAAAATTCTTTAAGTTTATTTTGTTAGTTCAGCACCCGTCGCAGGGCATTTTAGATAGTCCAAGGATAAAATGTATATCGTGCGACGAACTAGTACCGCCTTTCTCGTATAGCGCTCGATTAAAGTATACAGCGCTCGATAAAGATTGTCGCCTGTCCAGTGTCCATGTAATAATGGTCGGTACGTAATTCCAAACTGTGAATTCCATTACCGTAGTTGTTCCGTCTGATCCATATTTATTCTTGAGATAATTCTTACTCCACGGAACACGGGGTCTGTGCGTGACACGTGGTAGTCACCGGAAGATTGCGGTGCAAATAGGGTATGAGCGTGGTGTTAATTGGAATAAATGTTTCTTTTTCTTACTAAAAGAAAATAGTTCGTGCTTAACTGCACTACTAAACATAATTCTCGTATGCCTGTTTTACCTATATTGTGGGTCCCGAACGTCATCTAGCGTATGCTCAAACCTACCTAAGGATTGGTTCTGATCTACCCTTTAAGTTGCAAAGGTCAGACTGGTGAGTTTACGGATTCCGGGTTCTGAAGCGTTACCAATTTGGATGCAACCGGGAATAAACTTGGATGATGATGACGATGATAATATGTTAATATCTTGAGAGAAAAAGATTTTATTGTTCGATATGGCGTTAAGACATCATTAACTATTCTTTTAAATTACTTACGTAAATAATAATATGCTACCAGCCTTTTGGGCACTTTACCGCAGGGCAATGATCTGGCCAACATTTTTTATTTCTAAGTTTTTTATTTATATTTATTTAGTTTTTAATTTAGTTTTTAGTTTAGTTTGTACTTTAGTTTTAATTAAGATTTAATTTCGTTTTTAGTTTGAATTTTTCCTGTAATTTGTAAATTGTTAAAAAAATAGGTAGGTAGGTTATATCATTCCGTAGTGTTCAGTATCACGTGCGTACTTTTTCGGAAAAAGGGAAATTTCAATTCAAACATTGATATTTTGCATCATCTTAGCACGTTTCTAGTTGCATCCTTTACTGTTTCATAGTACAAATAAAATTTCTTACGTAAACCATTTTATATAAAAGCACTTGTTAAATTATTTAATTTCAACTCAATTACTACGTTAATTGTACCTCAGGTACAGGTTATAAAACTACAAATTCAATTGTTCGTAACTGCCTCAGTAAGTTCGCATTTCTCTTGGCAGGTCTTTTTTGGAAATTTTCAACGAACACCACTTGTGACTTGCCTTCCATGAAGGAAAATATCTTGAGAAAACCTCCACATATGAAAAATCAATGGTGTTTGCGATTGTTAAGACTATGTCGCGTGATGTGGCAATGAAAGATGGTCTATTATTTTATATGGATTGAATCACAGTATTTTAATCATATTATTACTATTTTTATTACAGAATTAATATATCTTATATCATCAATTCCAAGAGATCTGTGTACTTAACGAACGAGTGATAGACTTTCACGTTACCAAAGTAGATTTTTTTTAAATGTTGAACCCGTTTTGGTTTTCCGACACTTAAGCCACACCCGAAAATGCCCATCCGCCGGTCCGCGTCATGAAAGCCGATACTTTATTACCCAACTCATTGTTCTGTTTAAAATTTGTCAGTGATCTTAACATTAAACTTTTTTTACACTCGATACCTTCATAATCCCTGCGAGTTAATCTTCATCACAGACCACACATATCATATTCTGTAGACAAATGGTTAAGCTTCGTTACGATAGGTTTCACATCGATAAGTGTCGCGTTTCTCGACTATAATTTATTAAAATGTTTAGTTTTTGTCAGGTTTTAATGAATTATATATAATATCAATTTACAGAAACTTGAATGGCACGGGTGGTAATGTGTTAATAATTTTTTAAAATATTGTGTTTATGTTTTACTTTAGTCCAGTGACAGAAATCTTTAATTAATTAATTACATGAGTTAGATCGTAAAATAATAACTAACGTTTCTTTTCGTCATGAGAGTTGAATTTACGCTGCATTTTTTTATTAAATATAAAAAGCAAAAAGCACAGTTCATAATAATATTTTCAAAAATATTATTTTGGTATTTTAACCATTAATATCTTTTTTCTTTTTCTATTGATTTGTTAGTAGAAATTGGCATTAAGTCTACCTATTGTAGATTTTAGTTCTATAAAGTTTTTATACGTAAATAATGTTTAAAACGTTATTTTAATAAATGGATTTATGTCTATTTGTAGAGTTGCGGCAAAAAATTTACTGTTTGCAGGTAGTTATCAAAAGGTATAAGTATATTTTCAAGTGATATAAATATCCAAAGATAAATAAATGATTTTTGACTTTGACTATACAAATTATTTCTCTTAATATATATATAAGAGCTTCTTGTTCTTATGATGACAGTGCCATGTAAACAATTAGTAGTGACGGATTGAGTTGAGTACGCTCTAACCGAAAATGATTCTGAACATACAAGGTAGGTCGTTTTGCCAATAATAAATTGTTCAAAATTTATAAATGCTAAAAAAATTGCGCAAAAGTGGGCTTATTTGAGCGGGCCACAGCCGCCGTTCTCAAGCTTCACGAAAAATATGCTAAGATCATTTTTAAATACTAATCATGTCTTTATTCTTTTTACTGTAGAAATAGCTTAGCATTAACCTAGATAAGACCCAAAAGTCTTTTTTATCGTGGTGGCAGACAAGAACATTTTAAGACACAGACAAAATAGACGATTTGCTAGCAACATCGCTGATTGATTCCTTGAGATTTGTACCCATTTCCACACACTAGTTACGCACTTTGCTGTTAATGGTTGGTGGACGAGACAGATAAATGGAAGAAAATTAATACTCCACCGACAAGAGCATAGATCTTTAATAAAATAGAAGTTACGCACTGTATTCTGTATGTACTGTATTCGGTTTTTGCGATCTCAGCATTGGAAGAAAAGCAGGTGCTACATTCTTTTGCTATGCATTAGAGTTGTTTCAAATACGGGCTGTACTGCCACTCTAAATATTTGTACTCACAATTAAAAAAGAACTTATAGCGCCTAAGTTATAAACCCGCCCTAATATGTCCAGTTCTGACGCCATCAAGTCGGACCCGACATAGCGCCTTAGCGACTCGCCTCAATATGTCCAATCTTTAAGCCACCAAGATGGACCCGACAATTTCTCAAAAATGGAAGCCTACCGTTCAAGCCTGCGTTTAATTTATTTGCATAATGCATGGAAGTTTTCGTAATTACTCGCATTAAAATTATTGGTATTTGGGCCCTGTCACGCGAGGAGCGCCCGAGGGCGACCCTTGATGTTGGCTACTGAGAGCTGGTGTGTTCACATCGGTTATTTTCGGTAGACCTTACCTATTTTATTCATTTTGACAACTAAGAAATATACACTTTAGGTACCAGAGGTAAAGTCAAGTTAGATTCAAGACAAATCAAATCTTTCATTTTTTTTAGTCTCTTTACTTCTTTTGTTGCTGGGCGACTTTTATTATGAAAACCAAGTTTTATCAAAATTTTGGTTTTTGAGATCTTCATTATACAAGAATTGCTCGTTTAAAGTATAAGATAAAACCAATTGCTGTAGTGTAAAAAATCTATCCATTTATATGATAGGAGACCAATATTGTTCCGTCGTAGAAATATCAATAAAATTGAAAGGTCTGGTTGTATGTTGCTGAGTTAACTAGAATGGACTCTACTGACCTAAACAAAACATTTTTTTCATTTTTAAAATGAAAAACAAATCTCGACACTCATAAAAAGCTTGTTTTGGAATATAAAGAAATAGGGATACCAACACGTTGACAATTCTAAAGCTTTTAAAAATGTATATTTGACATATTTATAATACACTCGGCTATTTCAATAATAAAGTAACAATTACCTACTAAGAGCAAGAGGAAGACCAAACTAACATTATTATTGCTTTTGATACAAAAATTACATAAGGTATTGTTTTAATAAAAACATAAAAACCTCGGTCATTGTTCAATGTCCGCCCAAAAAATTGTTGTTTCTTGTTGTTGATTTTGATACAAGTATATTTTGACACCACACAACTATCCTTATTTGGTATATGAACGGTCATTGAGTTCTTATATCCAGATCAAGAAAAGTCACAAAGGGAACACACCAAGATCGCCAGTAAGCAACGATAATTTGAGCTAATTTCGGTAATTCTGCATAATTTCCCTACAAAGTGCATGTTGTGCTCAGTTCGCAATCATTATGGGTGAAATTGGCTGATCTAATTCTAAAAAGCTTGAGGCGAGTAGCAATACAGATTTTAAATTAGCAAGCGCTATCTGTGTTCAAAAAATTGTTGAGAAAAACAATTTTGTGCATATTGTCCAGTTGTAAGAGCATACGTGTTAATTCGTTTCTTTGTAAACTCTCTGTGAAATAAACAAACGATGACCTTTATCAAAAAGCTTAACTAAACAATAAAACAAGACTAATTCAACTAAATTAATAGTCACTGTAGCAAGAACGATAGCCGCCTTCCCTAACTGTATAGCAATGATAATCTGCCAAAAGTGAGCTATCAGTTACTAGGAAATCTCCTAAAAGAATGCAGTTGTATTCACATAGGAATGCAGCTGTCGCACAAAATGTTTGTAGCATTCTACGATATCCACAAAAAATATGGAGTGGTACGATGTACCTACTACACCCAAACCAACATTTTCAAAATATTGCCTACTAGGTACTACCTTCCCAAGGCGTTGCCCGCGTATTAGAATTTTGACCATGAACTTACTTATCATTTTTCTGAGATTAAATGGCCAACACTGGTGTCAGATTTTTAGGCTGCCTAAAAGCATCTGTCAGAGCATGACGACGGCCATAGAATGATGACGCTGAGACCAACGGTTTATACAAGCCTTCCGAAGCACGAAGTAGCTCGAGAAATTTGTATGCGACTGGTGATCACACATCCAGGTGCGGACCACGCCCGGTGTCTCTTTAGCACAAGCTTCTCAGTTTTTTTTGAGATAAAAGTTACTAAATATGTCATCTAGATTAAGGAAACTACCTATTTGCCTTTCGTTTCAATCCGTTCAGCCATTTTAGCGTGAATGCGAAACCAATATACATACATGCGAAAATACTTTTGACCCATCGGTCAACCAAACCAACCGAAAGAAAAATACGTGTAAAATATTTTTAATAATCTAATTAACAAATACGTACGTATTTTTCTTTTCTCTGAGAAACAAAAATCTTTGTTTGTTACATTTACAGCACATTTAAGTTTGTGACAAATACAGCACATTTAAATTTGGCATGACGTCACGTTTTCATACGATTTTCACTGAGCGGTGACGTCGCAAGCTCCGATTCTGGAACTTTTAAGTTTCGTATTTTTGTGAAATTTTACTTTCTAGTTAATTTAAAAAATATGAATTCATTATATTTGGATAATCTAGAAGACGGATTAATTAGAATACATTTTTAGCGCTGTCATCACCCCTATTGGTAATAGGGATGACGACAGGGTTAGAAAAGTATAATTATAATTCGTCCGTCTTTTAGATTATTCAAATATAATGAACCCATATTTTTCAGTTTGCCAAAATAATTAAAAATTCATAAAGTTACGAAGCATCGAAGTTCCGGAGTGGAGGCATGCGACGTCACCTCTATGTAAAAATCGTACGTAGCCGTTTTTTGCCAGTTTTTGTTCCTCAGAGAAAAGAAAAAAAATAAGTATACAATATTTTTTGATAATCTAACTGGGCTAAAAATATTTTTTCATTCGTCATGCCTATTCAAATGACAACGACAAGATCCGAATTCACTATGTAATCGATTATAACCATCAAACTATTTCAATTAACCAAATCGCTTGCAAGCTATCCGTGGGGACCGGGCAGGATATTGAACAAATAGTGCGCTATTAATTAACGTTGGTAGATAATTGAAGCGATTACATCAATGGCCTAAGGCTACTGAATGTAAGTATCATTACTATACTTTTTTACTCGGATGAATGGAGTAAAATGGAAAGGAAATGAGTTTGCAAGGTTTCAAGATTGTAAGAATCATCAGGTTTTAATCATGGAAAGGTATAAAAAAATGACAGCCATTCATCATACGCAATATCTACTGTCAGCGACGATGAAAGCAGTAGGGGCGAAATACATACATACATTCTGTCAAGTCTTTATCCGTAATGAGGTAGACATATAATTTGGGTTTTGTGGCTGTAAATAGATACTTCAAGCCCAGGGCTGCAAGACCCATAGTCCACTTTTAGAGTGATGGTGGGCGAGAAGGTGGAAAAAGGAATAGAATGATAGGTTGCTAGCTGCATCGCCTCTTAACATGATTTGCATCTTCGCCCAATCCTTCAATAGGCTTCTACGTTCTGTGCGAAAAGAGAAGCAGGTGGTACATTCTAAGTTTTTTCGTTTCTCCAAGACCAGCATGAAAGGAATTGTCTGGTTCATCACTGGTCGTCAAAATATCTGGCTCAAAATGATATCAATCGCAGTAAGCCCCGTTATATTCATATCCATACTTCCATCAATATTTCCATAGGTACTTAGGTAAGTACTAATCATCACACTAATATTCAGAGATCGGAATCACGGTTGCTATTGCTATCAAAAGTATGGATATGACTATATAATCTATAAATAAAACAATCATAATTATGTGATTTCAGGATATATTTTAATCGAAACAAATATACTTATCCTGTAATCACATAATTATGATTGTTTTATTTACTTAGTACCCAATTAGATTCTCGAGAAATCCCGGAAGTTTTAGTCATATACATACTTTTGACAGCAATAACACCCGTAATTTCGATCTCTGCTAATATTATAAAGGCGAAAGTTTGCGAGTGAATGTGTTTGTATGTTTGTTACTTCTTCGCGCGCAAACTGCTAGATCAATTTTGATAAAATTTGGTTTGCAGGTAGCTGAAACCCTGGATTATACTATACTAAAACTTTTTCTGCGGGTAACACCGCGGGGCGCAGCTAGTATAGTATAACTGTGAAAGTAAAGAAACTCTGTCTGTCTGTAACTTCTTCATGCTTTAACCACTGAACTGATTTGGATGAAACTTGGTATCGATATAGTAAGAGACCCGAAAAAGGACATAGAATAATTTTGATCCCACAAATCATCCGTTAAGGGAATAAAAAGAGGAGTAGAACTTTGTATGGGGAATCCAACTTTGTCATACAAAAGTAGACTTAATTACGAAGAACTAAATTCACGCAGACGAAAAGTTAGTTAACAATAATACAAACGTGCACCAACAATGCAATATTGAACAATAATCGTATTTTCAAAATGAACACTGGCGGAAACGCCCTGGAATGAACGTTCATCCATGGCGATGGCGATCGCTGTGTGGAAGCGACGACACGCAGACTGCACAGATTATATTCTGGACAGAGCTGGCAATACATAAAAACAATTATTGATTACTGCCAGCGTTTTGGGCACGTTGCCTGGGTGTGGCGCATTTTATGAAATTTTCTGTTAAAAAGTTGTTTTAATTTCAAGAATAGTTTTAAGTTTTAGATATAATTTGGTTTATGTACGTTTTTTTTTTGTTGTTATGTTTAATGTTGAGTCACTAAATTTATTTCATCTTACGTAGGTATATGTTCCAAGAAATTTTAATTTAAAGCAAGTTTGGTTTTGTTAAAGAAATAACGAAAATATACACCTCACAATACAAATGAGGCATAAGGTTTTTTAAAATCAAATCCATAAAAAGTTTTTTTTTAATCATTTTTTGTACATGTTTTTTATAATGAGGCCAAAGTACTTATCAATACAAATTAAATAAGCCCAAACTTAACGGAGTTGCGTCTCTTTATTACAGAGTTCCATCGACCACCTTCCGTCTCCGTGATTAGACCCTAAACATCGTGTTCCATAAAGTGCTTGTCAAGACAACTCAAACATGTCCTATTCAATGAGGTTATGTTATTTTATAACTGAGGTCTGTCGAATATCTCCCGTCCGTCAGTCCGACTCATTAACTCCAGAATATTCTATTGTTATCCGATTTACACAGGTGTGCAAAATGTTAGCTCAATCGGTTGAGCATGACTGGTTTAAATTTGAGTTGCAAGATTTGACATAAAAAACAAACATACATACATAAATACAAGACAATTTAAATAAAAGTTTGTAAAAAATTTTTTATATAAAAAGAGGCCGACAAATACACGATACGCAGGAAATCTGTATGTTTATGAAAAGACTGGCAAACTGTTATCACTCACAAAGATGATTGGACATCAAAAGCCTTTGTCCAACTCTGGGACACACAACAGTTTAGTAAAAAAAATACCAGCCAAGTTCGAGTCAGACTTGCGTATGAAGGGTTCCGTACCATTATATATAAAAAATCACGTTTATTGTATGGGGGCCCCACTCAAATGTTAATTTTATTCTGTTTTTAGTATTTGTTGTTATAGCGGCAACAGAAATACATAATCTGTGAAAATTAAAACTGTCTGTCACAATAAATGAGATACAGCCTGGTGACAGACAGACAGACGGACGGATAGCGGAGTCTTAGTAATAGGATCCCGTTTTACCCCGATGGATATGGAACCCTAAAAAATGTTAAAGGAAGTTGGAATCTGAATAATAAATTGCTCTATGCGCTATTTCCTAGCAAAGTTCATCAGATAATGAGAGCATTTGTTGCGTGTGAAACCAGAATTCCATTCGTCCCGCGTAAGCTTCAAACTAAATGGTATCGATAAATCATTAGTTTTAAAGACTTGTATTCACTTCGAAAATAAAATACAGAATTTATTTCACGAGTTTTGCAGCTGAGCCACGTAGCAAAAATATATCCATAGAAAGCTTCTTTTGATTTTGTTATTATTAAATTTCATCTGCTAGTACCTTTATTTCACTATACAATGTGACATTCACATGTAGCTATATATCGGTCGTTTTCCTTCTATAATGTTTCATCGTGATGAATAAAGTGGGCATCAACTTTCCTATTCTTTATATTATCTATTACCTACACACTATATTATACACAGAGTGACTTTACCACTAGCCAAGTTTTTGAAGCAAGTTCAGTCCATGACAGGGACAGGAATACCGATAATTTTTATCGATATATCGATACTAAGTACTGGTATATATCGATATTTTGTTTAAAATACCGGTATTTCGATATATTGATAAAAACAACGATATCGGGTATCGATACATCGATAAAAAAAATATCGGTATTCTTGTCCCTGGTCCATGATACTGAAAAAAATAATTACCAATCAGTAATAAAAAAATGTAATTACTATTATAAAATGTTTATACTTAATCCAGACTTCATATATATTTTCTTTCGTGCTGGTCTACTATTGGCGTAACCATTAGTGAGCAACAAATCACTATTTGATATATATGACTTTTGATTGTCGTCTCGGCCTAGATTGGCGGTACATTCATAACCGGTATAATATGTAATATACAATTTTATTCCATAGCATTAGCCTGGTAGCCTAGAATTCTTGTCAATACTACTCCTAACAGCCAACTTAGAAGATCTCTATAGGATGCACGTCCGTTCGAACAGCTATAGTGCAATAAATCCTTGAGAAACGTGGTCAGATTAGCAGCTACGACTATCTTTACCAATTTAACTTTAACCAATGCCGCTCTTCTTGTGTTTATTTCGTAATTATTATAAGTATTCTGTATTCTACTATAAATTGATCATTTTCGTGATTAAGAAAATTCTAAATGATCTTTGTAAAATTTATATTGAAGCATGCAAAATTTATGGAATTATGGATGTTAATCCGCTTTAACACCAAAACATTGGCATGTGGATATCGTATTACCTGGATTAACACATAGGTTTTTTATCCTGGGAAAGCGTAAGGTTTCTGAGGGATTGTCAAACATTTCACTACCACGGGCAACGTCAAATGTTATGCGCCAGTCAAGCTAAGAGTATTCACAAGTATGGCCTCTTAGCTGATCCACCTCAATTCTTTGACCGCTTTCAGTAGAGTTGAATGTTGTAAACCCAATCCCAGCATGAACACCAGGTTGGCGAATGAATCGGGCGTTAAGGGGATCTAAGCGAAGTAATTCATTTAGTGCTACACTATGCACATCTGCTCGTATTAAGAAAACATTTTCTCGAGCAAATTCTGCCTAGTGTTTTATAATCACCATAACGCAATTATATCGTAATGTACTATTAAATCGCGACACTTGATCTAAAACAAAATCACATAATGTCACTTGAACTGATGTAAGGAATCGATACCCAATACATCCAAATCGGTTTAGGCATTGCAAATTCTTGGAAGAATACAGAAACTGATATGCATGCATACATATACCCTTTACATTACTTTACCTTTTTTAGTGGGGACGTATAATTGCTCTTTCGAACTTCTGTATTCGGTCAGTATTTGTGTTTTGGAACAATAATATTATGTTAAGTAACAGTTGTATAAGATGTGTTAAAAATGCGAGTTGCGCAGGTTACGATGCGATGCGAGCCTTTGCAAGCATCTTAGTCATTTTGGAAATCCTTGAGAGAGGCCTATGTCCAGCAGTGGACATTATGTGGCTGAGATGATGATGATGAAACAAATGGTCTTTTCGACAAAGAAATATAAAATTGACAAACTTTATTTTGTTCTTAAAACATATAATATAAATATACGTATTGAGGAAGGGAATATTTGAATTAATTTTTATTCATAGTATGTTTTATCCAATTCAGATAAGGGCTAACTGGTGTATAAGAAGCATGGTCTGGATGCTTCGCGTTTTGGAAAGTAATTGATTCCGTATGATCAGTATTGCCACGTGACAAAACTCCAACAATCTTATTATCCACAAATAGTGGCCCTCCAGAGTCACCAAAATATGGAGCCTGGTGTATATTTGAACATTTAGGCGCAACACTTATCTTTGGCAGATAATCTATTTCATCTAAATCACTAACATGATCATTGAAGATTACTCCTTCCCCAATTTGTAATTCCCTTTTATCGTCTTCTTCTTTAGCTTTATCTTCACCTAATGGGCTATGAATGTAAGAAGGATAAGTTGAACCAAATCCAGCATAACGCGCTGATCTGCCAAGAAAAGTCTTATAATCGGCTGAGTGAATTCTCCCCAAACTTTTTGTTTCAACTACATCAGTAAGAACTAAACCGATATTATTCATGGCATGTTCTCCACCTCCATATGCAGGAAACGAAAACATCTTTAAGACTTTAGATTTGCATTTACTATTACCCCAATTAACAGTCATGTTACCGTACCTTATATAGCGTATATTTTCACTTTTACAGTGTGCAGCTGTTAGGACCCATTGATTTGTAATGAGAGAACCGGAACCACCTTTGATAAGAGTTCTATCGTCAGAGTCATCATTTTTCTCTAAAAATACTACAACAAAAGGATAATTATCATTGACATCAGGCCAGCCCTGAAGTACTCGCAGGCGTGGAGCAGATTGGAATCTACGACGATTTGCCCTGACTTTCAACCATCGCTTGACTGATGATACTTCATCGACAAATGTTGTGAGGGACAGCCTGAAACCACAAACTGGTCAAAAAACATATACGTTTTCTGAAACATGTAATTATTTTCTATTACATTGAGAAATACTTTGTATAAATGAATGTCTTTTCTCCTATGGGACTACAACGACTTGGACAAATTAGATAAAAAATCTTTTTCATCTCATCTACTCAAAAAACGATGTTTTCATTCCAAAACATTTAGAGCTAAAGTTACTGGTTATTCTCTCGGGACTAAAACGTAAAAAAGAAGATCTCTAGGGATTAAAACCAATTTGAAAACAGAACACGAGTTTAATCTATGTAGAATCAAAAATAATGTTGGCAGTCCAGCAAAAAAAAAGAAGAATTTTGTTTTAAAATAAGAAATAATCGGCACTGATTTCGTGATTTTTAAATTTCGAATACATATCGTCTTCAACATTGATGAATGTAGGTTAAAATTTTTATGTTCTTTGGAAAAAGAAATAAGTATAATTAAAAAGCGCTATTTTTCCCTTTGATTCAAGTAATTACAGAAGTTTTAGGTTATATGTATTGAAATGTAATTATTTATGTAAATGTGACAACTTTTTCGTGAGTTTAAGCCAATAGTGAATAGTTATCAAGTTAACATATGTAAATAAAAGATATGAAGGACCACGCAAACAAAGGTTAGTTTTAAATGGTCGGTTGAAGTCTGTTAGGTATTGTAGGAGTTCTACTGTTCTTTATATTCTGTTTTGTATGTGCTAGTTTTTCTCATAGATGGAGATGAAAAGTAGAGTGTGCTGCTCGGGTACGGTAATATTTTTATCTCGAGCGATATGCATGAATCCCTCGCTATACTCAGGATTCCACCGTAGAATCACTCGCTCCGCTCGTAATTCAACTGTGGAATCCTTTGTTTCGCTCTGGATTCAAAGAAGCGCCCTCGCCTTCAAAATATTACCTTAGCGCCTTGTAGCACAATCTACTATTAGATGTAGCTTTTCGTAAAATAAAGTTTACTATAAATAACTAACGACAATCATGTGAGCTTTCTTTACAATTTAAAAACAATAAACTATTCTTTGACTAAACGGTATTTCTCTCTCTCTCTCTCTCTCTCTCTCTCTCTCTCACACTCTCTCTATTTTCTCATACTTAAGTTACTAAATTTTTTGTGCTTTCTGTTTAAATATTGAGAAACTGATCTATTATTTTGTATGGTAATTACTTTTCGTATATCAGTTTAATTACTTTGATAAAATAAATGTTCTGTATCTGAACTTATCGTGTCTTTGGAAAAAAAATAGTTTACTTTGTTTGACCTAATATTAATAGACAATTGATGTTTGATATCCTACCACAAAAAAATTACTTTATGCACATATAACATATTTTTCGAAAATATTATTTCAAATTTGATTGCTGACTCATAGAATAAGTAGCTACAGTTTTAAATTTGTTTTATTTCTTGCTGCAGTCAACGATATCAATAAAAAAATTATCACTGTAGAATGCAATAAAAATGTATAGGTATTTTTATTATTATTTTATTTTCAAATAACACTGAGAAGTAGGTATTTTTTTAAATGTTTCAATTATTTGTGAGGTAAAATAATTGAAAATAAAGTGACATACGTTTGTCGGCCATTGCACTAGCCCCAAAGAAAGTTTTGTTCTAGGACCCGCATACTATCAGAACGGAATGTGATAATGTGCGGAGTCTAGAACAAAACTTGGTCAGAGTGCCTTCTTTCAGACGCTAGGCAGATGGGTCGATGATTATAGTGTTATACAAATAAATGAAAGGAATTCATTGTACAGGGGCTGATTGTTCTCTTTTATTTCTGCCTTAGAAGAGATAAAGAAGCTCCAAAAATTATAAGGGCAATTGACGACAATTATTTTGAATACTACTCGTTACAGCTACCCTTTGGAAATCCAAGTTGAACCACGAGCTTAGCAAGTGATTTTATTGTTAAATCCTGAGTAATGAAGCGAAAAATTCATGTAAATCGCTCGAAGACTCTAGACTCTGAAGTGTGTTAAAGGCAGTATGTATCGATCAACAACAAAAAATGGTAAAGTAAGAGTACCGCAAGTTTCCATATTGGGCCCATTATTTTTCATTACATTTATGAATGATTTTATTAATTATATATCAGATACCACCAATGACTCAGTTAACTTAGTTGTTTTTGCGAATGGCACGAACTCTATTGTTTCTGCGCATAATATAACAGCCTTAAATATTTCAGTGAGTCTAACCTTAAAGAGCTTATTGGACTGATTTTCTGCAACGAATAATATATATGGTAAATAAAAGATACCAAAATATTACGCTACAGTATACTTTTTTGGAGAGGTAGTTATCTTTACAATATTCGAAATGCGTTCAGATCCCAAAAAAGGGCAACAAGAACAATAGTGCATATTCATCAGCAGGAATCTTCAAATCTATCAAAAAAAGATACATAAATATAAAACAAATGAGGAGAGAAAAGTAAGAGAAAATACTAGACGGAAAGATTTGGTGGACTTTTCCACCACACGTTTAAACATTGTAAAGCACAGCTCTCAAGTTCAATCGATAAAGCTATTTAACAATTTGCCTACCGAATTAAAATTGTTACTATATAAGAGTCATTTCAAAAAAAAGCTCAAAACTTTTTTATTAAGGTATTCCCATAGTATTGAGGAGTTTCTGAAATGACACAAACAAAGTGACATCATGTATAAATATATTCTTTTTTTGACATTGGTTTGTATAAAATAATTGGTATAGATGTAAAATAGGACTCTTAAAAATATTGTTTTATTTAAAGTATCAATAATTATTTAATAGCTAGGCTAAGCTAAGATATTTCAACACAAAAGGTTTTTTTGTTATGAAATGAAATGAAGCAAAAATATTACCGTTTCCGAGTACTCGTAGCACACTCTACTTTTCATCTCCATTTAAGAGATGAAAATAGCAAATACTAAAAAGTGAGTACCTATGTAAAAGGAAAGTAAAACACCTACATACACCTAACGAGAGTTCTGCCGATAGTTACGAATATGTACGTATTTTTTATTTGCTTAATAAAATTCTTATTAACCACAGTGAACAAATATGAAAGAATTTATAAAATATCTTAATCAGCGACTAACATGTGATACTTTAAAGTTTTGATTAGAAAGAGAAGTCCGATATGGACTGGTGACGTCAAGGTCCATATAATTTATACATTTGCCACAGAAAATAGCGTTTTTGCGAGTGAGATAGACATATTTTCGTAAAACCGTTGTACCTCGTTCGTTTTTCAACCAATTTTTATTCTGTTTTCACTGTTAGTACTTTACTTTTGAATATTAATGAGTAAACTGGTTAGATAACACATATTTTTTCTATGCATATTCCATATTAATGTCAGTTTCATTCAAGAAATACTAAGAAATAATTTTTCGAAGAGCATCAACCTCTGATAAAATTTCCACTCATCATTTTAAATTTTAACTTGGGCGTGGTCCTTCATAATAATCTTTTTTGTTTTATAAATAAACTTGATATTCACTATCGGCTTAAACTTACGGAAAAGTTTTCACATTTACACAAATAATTACATGTCAATACTTCTGTAATTACTTATTTCTTTTTCCGAAGCAAAGAACATAAATATATTTATTCATTTTGACGTCGATATGTATGGCAAATTTAAAAAATACGACATTGTGCCTTTTTTTTATTATTTTAAAACTAATTTTTTCTTGATTTTTGCTGGACTGCCGACATTATTTTTGGTTGTACATGATTACAATCGTGTACAGTCTTTATATTGTTTTTAATCTCTACGGTTTTTTTTAATTCACTTTGCAGTGACTGTAGCTCCAAATTTTTTGAGATGAAACATAAGGTTTTTTAAAAGGATAAGAGAAAAAAATATTTTTGCATGCGCAAATGATATTATTTGGTGAAAATGTTTTCCAATAAAAGGAAATAATCCAGCTCCATTTAATATTTAAACGCGTCAGTAAGCAAAAAAATTAAAATGTATTTTTTATTATCATATGTTTTATCCATTCCAGGTAGGGGCTAACAGGTGTGTAGTAGTTATGTTCTGGGTGCTTTGCGTTTATGAATGTAATGGATTCTCTATGATCCAATTCACGGCTTGCCAAAACTCCAACAATTTTACCATCCACTAAGAGAGGTCCTCCAGAGTCACCAAAATATGGAGTCTCGCGTATATTTGAACATTTAGGTGCCATACCTATCCTTGGCAAATCACCTTCATAACTTTTATCTTCGGGATTGAAAATTACCCCTTCACCAATTTGTAATTCTCTTTTATTGTCTTCTTCTACTGCTTCTTTTTCTCCTATTCGGCTGTGACTGTAAGAAGGATAAGTTGCACCAAATCCAGCAAATCGTGCTGATCTGCCCAGGAAAGTCTTATAATCTGCTGCATGAATTCTTCCATACTTTCTGATTTCAACTCCTTCAGTTAGCACTAACGCAATATCGTGTTGTTCTCTTGAAACATTTATAAACGATGGAAAGTTAAACATCCTCAAAACTTTTGATTTGCAATTACTTTCAGGCCAACTGACATTCATGTTACCGCACCTTATAAAACTTATTTCGTCATTTATACAGTGCCCTGCAGTGAGAACCCAACGCTGTGTAATGAGAGAACCAGTACATGATCTAAAACCATCATGAGGGTTTTCATCTAATAATGCGACTACGAAAGGATAAATATCATTAACATCAGACCGGCCCTGAAGTACTCGCAGGCGTGGAGTAAACGATCGGAACCTGGGACGGCGGGCCTTGACTCTCGTTAGATATTTAAATGTAGATACTTCCTCGACAAAAGCTATTAGCGAAAACCTGTAACAATATTCGTCTAGTAACAAATTTCTGCCTTCAGCCAGTCAGACATACTCGTAATATTTAGGTTCTTAATTCAATAATGTCAGTTATAAAAATCGTTCAATTAGGTTAATTAATTCAAATGTAAACACATGTATTTAAATTTCTATTTCTCTTGAACCTACCAAAAATATATCACTTTACGCACATGAAACATAATTGTTTACAAATATTATCTAAAAAAAATCAGTTTTGCCCCTTGATTTAAAAGTAGCCACCGTTTTGAAATTGTTTTGGCATTTTACAACGGTAATAAAATTCCCACCAATATAGAATGTAATGAAAATAAATTCAGTGTTTGATCGTAAATTATAGCTCAGTAGACCAATTTAGTCTTACCAGTAGGACTACAGGGAATTCGTGTCTTTTGGACTTTAGGAATTCTTACGGGGTACAGAAAACCCAGGGCCGGAAGTTTGTTTAATATAGGTATATGTAAATGTGCATGAAGATGGAAAAGAAATCTAATAACTGGTCAAGTGCGAGTAAGACTCGCGCACGAAGGGTTCCGTGTGCCATTATCTACAAAAACCACGTTTTTTGTATGGGAACCCCTATTAAATATTTACTTATTCGGTTTATAGTATTTGTTGTTATAACGGCAACAGGAATACATTATCTGTGAAAATTTCGACTGTCTAGATATAAATAAATAAATATGGACAAATAACACTGATCGAGCTAGTTCCAAAGTAAGTTCAAGACTTGTGTTATGGAATACTAACTCAACGATACTATATTTTATAATAAATATGTAAATAGATAAACATCACAGTTCATGAGATACAGCCTGGTGATATACAGACCGCGGAGTCTTAGTAATAGGGTCCCGTTTTTACACTTTGGGTAGGGAACCCTAAAAATGATTTTCATAACATTTTCATAGGATGTATTTAAATGAAACTAATTTTGAATCACGTGTACATTTACTGAATGGGAAGTGGCAAATAGAGCATCGTCAATTGGAAGTTTTGAATGCGGTCCAGCGCTATTTCCAGATGATCTTTGGCTTCTTGTTTTGTTGCATCGAGACAATGTGCGACTGAATTACATTCTCCAGTGTGTATGTGTTTATTTGAGTAAGTAGCATTCGCTTATAGCATTTGCATACACTTCTTCCATGTTGTTCTGGACAAAAAAAAAATGTAGAATGTAATAGCTGCTTCTCTTCCTGCACTGATCATAGAAGTCCATCGAGGTATTTGGCAAAAAGGCGACGCGGCTAGCAACCCATCACTATTTTGATTTCTCTTCTGTTTAGAATCTAGACGTCTGCTTAGAGCCACAAGACCCAATTTGCCTTATCTGCCCCATTAGGGAAAAGATAATACAAAAATTTATTCAAAAGTGTATTACACATAGTGAGACAGGGAGACCCTCTCTCACCAAAGCTCTTTTCATCGGTACTAGAAGAAGTCTTTGGAAAACTAGAATGGAACGATTTCGGAATCAACATCAATGGAGCAAAATTAAATCACCTAAGATTTGCTGATGACATAATTCTTATATCAGATAACCCAGAAGATCACCAAAGCATGCTTCAGACTCTGGCACAAGAAAGCAAAAAATATGGGCTTAACAATGAATAAAACCAAGACAAAAATAATGACAAATAGATCACGATAAACGATAACAATAGACGAAGAGGAAATCGAATATGTAAACTCCTACATTTATTTGGGCCAACTAATTGCCTTCAGTGATCAAATGGAGTTGTAGATAGAGAGCAGAGTTGCAAACTCATGGAAAAGGTTTTGGGCCCTTAAAGAAGTCTTTAAAGGCAAACAGTATAACACAGCACTGAAGAGAAAAGTCTACTATATTAACATATGGCTGTCAGACTTGGGCAAACACACAAACACAAAACCAAAAACTGATCACTTGCCAAAGAGCAATGGAAAGAAGTATATTAGGTTACACAAGGAAAGATAGAAAAAGAGCTATAGATATAAGACAAGAAACAAAGGTGGAAGACGTTACAACCAAAACGAAAATTCTTAAATGGAGGTGGACAGGCCATATCCTCAGAGAAATTAGGAACGAATGGATTGAAGAAATAATAGAATGGACCCCTAGATTTAAGACAAAAAGAAAAAGAGGAAGACAAAGAAAGCGTTGGTCTGACGACTATAAGAAAACAGCGAGTCCATTATGGTATCGAACAGCCAAAATAAGAGAAGAGTGGAAAAAGCTGGAAGAGGCTTTTGTATCGCAAGAGACACGCCAACAACTAACAACTGATCCGTTGTAAATTATAATGAAAAGCAAATGACAAATAATATGTTGGCCAATAAAAGCTAATAAAAAAATTAAAAAAAAGTATTACACATATTCTTTTACAGATTAAGTATAAAAAGTAATTAACAGGGATAAAGACGTGATAGTATGTGCATATTTAGTATATGTATATACTTTCTGCTTCCATACCGTCCTGGGAGACAAGAATAAATATAGAATCCACCGAGCTCCTAAGGTTCAGTTTTTAATGATAATTATAATATCTAGATCGTTGCCCATGTGGCAGCGACGTGAATGGGCTCCACGGTTTCTACTGCCATCTCATTGCTGGTAGAATTTTACGCCACGGCTCTCTTAATGACATTATCCGAAGGGCTCTAGCCATCATTCACAGTACCTTGTACCCTCGAAGACTTTCGGACTATAGGGCCCCGATACTAGGGGACTCTTTAAAGAGATCTCTCTAAGGACTAATCTCCGCCGTTGGTAATAAGAGGGCTGGCTGTAAGGTTTTTCGGCCCAACGCATCAGTATTGTGATCCAACGGAGAAATGCGGCTAGCGTTTTTGCACTATGCCAAATGGGCACGATTTTTAAGATCACATTTTAATAGGTATTTCACTTTTTCTTTTTGTTTGTATATACATAAACTATCCTATCTTATTTATTTAAATAAAGACCGATGGTAGAATAAGCTTAATATATATTTCACCATATTATATCGATTTACGGGTACACTTAGAAAAAGGGACGGGAAGAGCTTATATTTTTAACGTTACTCTTTTTTTTTTTAATTATGTGCTATGACAGTAATATAATGCAAAATATGACACAAGATCTGAAATCAATATTAATTTTTAATTAAAAAAAAAATATTTCAACGTTCGAGTTAAATAGTAGTAAATCAAAAGACTATTATAAATTACATATAATATCGCTGTAAAGAGTAGATATTCAAATTAATTCAGAGACAGGCGAAAGTTGAGCCGCAAAAATGTGTCAAGTAAATAAGTAGACGGATTTGCAATGCAAATTCTTTGATTTAAGGTCCAAGAGTCATTACTTCAGCCCTTTGCCATTCAACCCACAAGTTCGTTCTAGATAAGATTCCGCACTTTGGTTATTATAAGCTCTTTAAATAATCTTCTTCGCTATATATTCGTTTCTTTATAGAATAAAACGAAATTCACGTTGCAAGTTTCATAATGTTATGTGTTTTATTTGACAATTTCATAATATACTTTCATAATGGGTATGATCACGACAAGTGACATTATTTTGTGACGTTTTATTTTTTTAACAGTACCAAATAATTTATTTTTGGCCCATGAAAGTGTCCAATTACACTTACTAAATGGGTTTATTATCATCCGCAGTTTTGAACTCCCACTGCTCAGAATAGGCCTTTAGTTAGTTAGATAGTTAAAATCCTTATTGCACTGAAACATAATAACAGGGCAAGTGCAAGTAGAACTCGCGTGGAGAGGGTTCCGTACAATACCAAAGATTTTCCGTAAGTGAAGGTATTATATTGAGTTTACTACGAGGGGGGGTCAAAAAGTTCGCGGAATGGAGGGGATAGCGGGGGGTGGGGGACCTGCCGCAGGTAGTAACTAATGAGCAACTCTTTGTGAGTATATATGCCAAGTTTGAACCTGATTGTGTCAATAACCTTTGACCTGTCGTCGATCAAACAAGTGAATCCGGAAGAAAAACTTGAACATGGAAAAAATCGAGTTTCGTGCCGTCATAAAGTTCCTCACTAAGCAAGGAAAACCACCTCAGAAAATTTTGGAAGAAATGTTATCAGTATACGGGGACTCTTGCCCTGGGAAAACCATGGTGTACAAGTGGAATAGCCTTTTCAAGCAAGGCAGAGAGTCTCTTGAAGACGACCCTCGCTCAGGACGGCCGATTGAGGCCACCACCTCAAACATCGTTGAAAAAGTGGAGAATCTTATACTGGAGGATACTCGTTTGAAGAAGAAACAACTTGCAGAAATGGTTGGAGTATCACCTACAACCATTTTAAATATTCTACACGACAATCTTGGGATGTCAAAAGTCAGCGCAAGATGGGTGCCAAGAATGCTCACACCACCACAGAAACAGCTGCGCGTCGAGTATTCAAAGGAGTTTTTAGACCTCTGTAGCGCCGACAAGGAAGGAATTTTTGCAAGACTTGTTACTGCAGATGAAACTTGGGTTCATCATTATGAGCCTGAGTCGAAGCAAGAGTCTATGCAGTGGCATAAAAAGGGTCAGCCCCCCCCTAAGAAATACAGGGTGTCACAATCGGCTGGAAAAATCATGGCAACTGTTTTTTGGGATACAGAGGGTATTTTATTAATAGATTATAAAGATAAGGGTGTTTCTATAACGGGAGAATACTACGCTAATCTACTAAGACAATTAAAAGAAGCAATCAAGGAGAAAAGGCGGGGAAAGTTGACAAAGGGTGTGCTGCTTTTGCATGACAACGCACCGGTACACAAGAGCCGCGTTGCGATGGCTGCCCTTCATCACTGTGGCTTCGAAATGTTAAACCATCCTCCCTATAGTCCAGACTTAGCCCCCTGTGATTATTTTTTATTTCCCAAATTAAAAAAAGAGCTTCGGGGGAAGAAATTTTCCGATGATGAAGAAGTCAAGTCGGCGATTTCGGCCTATTTTGAGGACAAAGACAAATCATTTTTTTTCGACGGTATTAATAAGTTAATAGAGAGATCTGAAAAATGTATTCGACTTAAGGGGGAATATATTGAAAAAGAAAAATAGTACAGTATTTTATTTCACCCCCCTTCCCCTCCGTTCCGCGAACTTTTTGACCCCCCCTCGTACTTTATTTTCGATTAAAAGAATTCTTATATTATTTTTCCTGTAATCTACAGGTAATGAACTATATTGTGTATTTTTTTCAAAATTTTAGGCTCAGTAGATTCGGAGATCATGGGGGGAATGGTTAATTTTCGTCTTTTTTCGTGAATAAAATCAAAAATATTTATATTAAAATAATAAAAAAAGAATATTTGGGATCCTCGTCACAAGCCCTTTTATTTGATATATGACACAGTAAGGTTTGCAAAACTTTTTTTTTAATTTCCTAATTTGACCCTCGAAAATTACCCTTATTTTAAAAATACAGGGTGTTTTAAAATCATTGGCATCCTTTATACTGGTGAAAGTACTCATGAATATGAGCAACTTTGGGACCGACTCAATCCAACCGAAAAAAAAAATCAGCTGTTCCGTACATTTTGGGATTCTAAGTATTGTAAAATAGTATGGAACAGCTGTTTTTTTTTTCGGTTGGATTGAGTTGGTCCCATACAAAATGTTGCTCATATTCATGAGAACTTTCACCAGTAGAAAGGATGGAAGTGATTTAAAAGACACTCTGTATATTTATTTACTTATTTTTCCTGTATTTTACAAAAAATAACTATATTTTGTATTTTTTTAGAAATTTTTGGCTCAGTAGTTTCGAAGATCAGGGGGGGGGGAATGGTCAATTTTCGTCATCTTTCACGAATAAAAGCAAAAATATTTAAAATTCTCATAATAAGCCCTTTCAGTTGATATATGACACAGTAAGGTTTGCAAAACTTTTTTTTTTAATTTCCTAATCTATCCCTCGAAAATTATCCTTATTTAAAAAAAAAATTGTTACTATGCACATCTATGTTTGGGTTGTAGGATTACACCGTCCTACCAAATTTCACCTGATTTGGTCCAGTATATTTGGAGCAAAGTGGCTGTGACAGACGGACGGACAGCTGACGCACGAGTGATCCTATAAGGTTTCCGTTTTTCATTTTTTGTAGGGAACCCTAAAAATGGATAACATGAAACATATGTCAAAAGGCGGCTTCATCGCAATTTATAAACGCCATTTAAAAGGTTCAAATATAATGATTTACTAGGTATTAGTTTTCTTAAAATGATTTTAAAAAACGTCTCGTACACAAAAAAATGCTTTGAAATTTTCTCAAGTATATAAATATTTATCACAGTGTGATGATAAATATTTTTAATGAATTATTATGGAAATTATTTTTTTATTTATTTTTGGATCAAATTCCTTTTGGGAATTTCATCCCCGTATCAGAAAGCTTTCCCGCAAAATGAAGTAATCTGATCACCTAATAGGTGTTCAACGCTGGTGGTGATAAATAAATAAAATAATGTAAACTCATATTATGCTCGTTATTACTAAGCAGAAAAATCAAACCGAAAATCCAAGAACAGATGACATAATTTGTCAAATTTCTCCAAACGTATATTAAATGAGATAAATTAGCAATCCAACATATGAAACCATCCCGATGTTATTTTTAATGAGCCGGTCCCGCATTTTTTGTGGAGACCAGACGGGAATTTTTAGCATAGTTTATTCTCAGAATGTCATTTGTCTTTAGAAAAGTCGTTGATTTACACTGACAACAAAAAATGTAATTTTTCAAAACAAAAATCCAAGTCAGTCCCAAACAACAGTCACAGTAAAACTAAATACGCAACAACTTTTTAAGATAACATATTTTTTCTAGTTGCTTTTTTCGGTTAAAATTATCAGGTGAACTTTTCTGATAAAATTTATAAAAAAACTATTTTTTAATTAAAAACAAGTTATAGATGATAGAAAGTATTAGGTAGGTATACCTATCAACTACTCAAACCAATATAAACTGAAAATTCTCTATTAAAAAGACTGCTAGTATTTTTTAAGTTATACTTTTCCAATAACCTATAGGTTACAATATAGATATTTCAAATCATCGATCTATTGAGCTAAATGAAGACTTTAAAACATACCTAGTTGCCAAAGCGGCCGGAGGGGACCTTCAACACAAAGACTCAATGCAACGATCTTTCGACGTATTAAGGAAATACTTGAATTTTCGGGGTCCAGTGCTGCCCCCTTGAAATATTTGAAATATATAATTATTTAAAAGGTAACGGAGATATCATTTAAAATTTTGACC
This sequence comes from Acrobasis suavella, assembly GCA_943193695.1. Classification (NCBI taxonomy): domain Eukaryota; kingdom Metazoa; phylum Arthropoda; class Insecta; order Lepidoptera; family Pyralidae; genus Acrobasis; species Acrobasis suavella. Next base: position 5,914,160 of record OW971943.1, read on the forward strand.
AAGCCCTGTTTACAGTTTAAAGTAAGAATGTGAAGCTTTTCTACGCACATTTGCGATAAACGGCCACTTTTGGCAAATGTGCGTAGCAAAAGCTTCACGTGCACAAAATTCAAAAGACAACTTGTAATAATAAATCCTGATTGTTGTCTCTGATTTATATAACTGTTTATATATATCCGCAGTGCAAAGGATAACTATACTCTAATACATACTTAGTGGATGAACACTCGAGCTAACATTCGCGTACTCGTGACGCGGTCGTGACGTTGCGACGCGGCGCAATTTGTCGGATATTTGGAATAGTCCGACTGCGGCCACCAACGAGCATACGGACACACAGGTTGTTGCTTAAAGGACGAGCATTTTGCTCGACAAAGTAGATGAAATTGAATACCTACCAGAGCTGTAACGCTCGCGTATTCGTAATGTAATATGTCAGTTAGACTAGTCCGACTATGGCCACCAACGAGCATACGGACACGCAGCTTGTTGGTTAATCGACGAGCATTTTGTTCGACAAAGAAGATAAAAATGAGTATCAGAAGTGTAACGTTCGCGTATTCGTGACGTAATTTGTCAGATATTTAAAATAGTCCAACTACGGCCACCAACGAGCATACGGACACGTGGCTTGTTGCTTGATCGACGAGCATTTTGTTTGACAAAGTAGATTAAATTGAGAACTGTAACGTTCGCGTATTCGTGACGTAATTTGTTAGTGGTAATAGTCCGATTACGGCCACCAACGAGCATTCGAAAACGTGGCTTGTTGCTTAATTGACGAGAATTTTGTTCGACAAAGGAGATAAAACATTAACATTTGGGAACCCATGACGTTGTGATGCGGCGTATTAGTCACAAATGTATTTTGAAAAGTTAGTTTGCGATCACCATCGAACATACATACAGACACACAGCTTCTTACTTATTCGACTAGAATTTAAGATAAAATGATCCCATCCCTAAATTGGCTATTACATTCATTTTTATTGGCATCATTGAAAAGTAATGTAAAGAAATAACGACATTTTTAGACACACTTCCATGTATTTAAAATACATAACAACTCAATAAGCAATGAGCTAATAATGTTAAAAGCTTTTAAATGTTTTGGGTTAAAAAAAATCGTTTTTGATTATTAACTAAGTAAGGCTCGGTCTGCCCTGGAAATAAAGAGCGAAAATATTTTAGAGGTACTTAGTAGATGAACAATTAATTGTAGCCGCAAAGATAATTCTGATTACATACACACAGAAACTAATTATCATATAAGTTAGTAGATACCTATACTTATATTTTAATGTTTGTCTAACGTGTACTCCGTATGTCACGATGGTCTTCAATAAGCCTGTGACGTAACAGGCGGCAGACACGCAAAAACAGGATCGCTGGAATCAACAATAAAAACCTATACAAACTACGTTCCCTGAATTTACCCTACAAATAGTAGTCGTAAACATGATTACGGTAGCATAAACGCGGCCTCTATGATGTCAGGTAATTTTTTGTGTGGTTACGTAATTGTAACGAAGAACGAGAACTTTTGAAGTGCCGTGTCGGGATAATGGAAATTTCTGAAGTACGACGTTTTGGATCTTCTGAGTCATAACGTAACTTTTTACGGAGTATGCATGTAACTTTTTACTTAATTTCAATCATGCATCGCAGATGAAACGGAGAATGTTTGACTTTTCTTTCCTTTTCGTGTGTGTTAAGCCAAGGCTGGTGGCAGATATTGTGAACTGACTAAAAGCATCTGATGAACTTATTTTTCGTTGGCTACCTTGTCGTATACTTTTTTATTTAACTATTGTTTATCTAACTTACATGTATGTTGTATGTCATCATCATAATCATCATTAATTCAGCCGCATTACGTCCACGGCTGGACATAGGCCACTCCCAAGGATTTCCAAAATGACCGATCAAGAGCATGTATGTACTTTGAAATGTTATTTATACATTTCATGTAAGAAATATTATATGTACTTTCAATGCGATTGGCAATGTCCTTTAGAAACAGACATTAAACTGAGATCCATTCGGCGTATCTTCTCAGCAGCTATCGTTCCGAAACGATTGCAGTTTGATGCATTTGCACTAAAAATAATTTACTTACAATAAAAGAGGACAATTTTTGTTACTTTGATTTTGTGCTCATAGCACTAAAATGAAAGTTAGAAGATGATACTCTAGAGTTTGGAAAAAGTCAAGAACATAATTTCTTGTTCAAAAACAAAAAGTCTTGTTAGCAGAGCGTGGTTTCGATCCACGGACCTCTGGGTTATGGGCCCAGCACGCTTCCACTGCGCCACTCTGCTTATGCAGCATCGAGCAAAATTATTACTTATGTTAGTCAGATCTCATGCAAAAGACATTATTTAAACGACGTCGACAAAATTGTAGAGCGGCGAAGGTTCTCACACTGAAGTGTAGTTTATTTTTAGGTACTTGTTAAGTATAAAGGATCGTATAGCAAGTGGAGGTCCATAATCCCTGACTACCCCTGTGGGGAATAGGCGTGATAGTATGTATGTCTGTTTATAATAAGTAAGTATATTTGGAACGATTTACCAGTCGATGTCAGGAAGGCTAAAACCCGCTTTTCATTTAAGAAACAGGTGAAGGCACACTGTCTTTAGAAACTGTCAGATAGACCATTGTGTATTTATGGAGTTTATGTAGGTATTGTTTATCATATAATATACTTAATAGAGTGTATTATTGGTATGTAGTTTGTTGTTTTGAGGATTATTTGTAAACAAATAGTCTTTTTTGCCATTTACCTATTTCTAGTTTTGCACTATCTCTGACATTCTCTACATCACCCGTTTGGTTGACTGGTAGATAAGCCTTAGGCTTTAAGTCCGGAATTACACTTGTATTTGTGTATAAAGTAAAATAAATAAATAAGTATATCTACAATACAATACAATACCCTTTATTGCACAAAATAAATAAATCAGGACATAATTATCTTAAAAACTAGGAAATGCGCAAAAGGCGGCCTTATCGCTAAGCAATTTCTTCCAGGCAACCTCGTTATATAGAAAATAGTAATGGGAAATTAGGTACTACGCATAACTTTTCTGATAATAATCTCATTGGGATTTTTTAAGCGTTTCTTTCAATATAAAAGTTACATATAAGGATTAAAAAGACGTCATTGTAAATATATTTTTAATTATACACCTCTTTTAATGTTATTCTTGCCCAAAAAGCTGTAAAAATTTGTATTACTTGGCAGACTCTTTGGGGACGATACGCCACGAGGCCCACGAGAAACCAAGTTACTACTTAACTACATTAATATTTAACAACTTGTTTTGAATAAATTCAGTATTAGTAATTAAATTTTTTTTCTTATCTCTTTGTTTATTTTTTTTTACTATTTTTTACTGGTAAATATAAACTAAAGACTAATAAAAAGTAGACAGAAATAACAGTAAACATTACTGTAATATACCTTACGCTGCAAGGTAATAAACATTAATGAAGTGAAAATTTTGAGCAAAAGCTCGCTAAGATGAGTTATTTAAATAATAATTAAATTAAACCACTCTGTAGTTGAGGTACTAGAAGCTATGTATTTAGGTTTCTAGCCTTTTTTTTATGATTAATTTATTAACTTTACTCGAGTAAATGTAAATTTTATGTAAAAATTAAAAAAGAAAATATTAAATAGGCTGAAATTATAAAGGCATTCCTCCTTGCTGATCTGTGAGACAGAAAAAACCGTAGAATATACCACCTACTTTTTTTCCGACGTACTTCCGCGCGAACCATCAGGTAAAAGCCGACCAGGGGCGACAATTTGAATAATTTTAGTAGGCACATAAATAAATATTGTGGACAAATCACACAGATTGAGCTAGCCCCAAAGTAAGTTCGAGACTTGTGTTATGGGATACTAACTCATCGAAACTGTATTTTATAACAAATACATATATGAATAAACATCCAAGACCCAGGTCAATCAAAAAAGATCATTTTCTGTCTTGACCTGACCGGGGATTGAACCCGGGACCTCTAGGTGACAGCCTGGCATGATGACCACTAGGCCACAGAGGTCGTCTAATGACGCTACCAAGCTATTTCAAATTAGGGTCTTGTGGCTCTAGGCTCAGTTTGGGATAAAGAAGTAATAATGTATATGTATTTAAAATGGTAATACAGTAGAGATTAATTTATTTGATAAATTCCTTGTTTTATTAATTTCATAAGTATATTGGGACCATGTGACCTAAGAATAACCTAAAAAAAGTAAAATATTTTTCTAGGCCGCAATCAGAGTTTTATGTGGATTAGATTCTGAATTTCCAATTACATCGTTTGAGACATTGTGGCCGGTGGCGAGGAACGCTTGATATTATTTTGTGTATCTCTGTCAATTTCACGGGACAACGCGCGACGTTAGCGGGTATGGCTTCAAATTCCATAAGCTGATACGGACAGAACATGGTATCTCTTTAGACAATTCATTATTTCAATAGTGCTAGCGGTACGCCAAAAAAACTGAAAATGGTGTTAAAAGCATGAAAATCGGAACGATTGATATTTAGGCCATAACAATTAATTTGGCTCGTGGCACGAAAAAAAAACTTTTCGGTATGGGATTTTTTTTTGTTCTGGAACCTATCTTGTGTAATATCTTATGAAAAAGAACTTACTAAGCCAATCTTAAAAATATATCACATCATTATATTTCAGTCAATTGTTTTAAATTAAAATAAAATTAATTTTCAAAACATACTCAGTTTGGGCTCTATCAGGTATGATACGGTTGAATCATTATTTGTAAAATATACATAAATTGATATGTAATAGCCTTATATCTTACCCCAAGAAAGCAATTTTGTAAATATTTATATTAAGTATTTTTTGATTAATTCAGATTACTCAACGCCGCCAGGACCAATTTTGAAAATTATTTTTTTGGCGTATACTTGAAAGAAATTTTATCAAATTTTTGTTTTGGTTATTTTTGTTTGTTTTTTGTGTGTAAAATCTTTATTGTGCATAAACACAGAAAAAAATACAGGTTAGAACTAGAGAACAGTACAAAGGCGGACTTATCCCAGATCTCTTCCTGTCAACTTTTAAATAAAGGACAATTAACAACACAGAGTAGAAAGTGGGTACAATATACAGAAGACATAAAACAAAGTATGGAGTTAAAAAGGTTTGTATTTTTGAAAAATCATTACGACCATGACTCTGAATTTCTTTGAAGGCACAGTAGGCAATTAGACATCGCTAAAACTTTGACCCCACCTCAAGTAACTGTGTCCCTTTGTTCACCGCTAGTTAAGCGGAAGAAAATAATTACGGCGATGTAATGACAGCTGGGAATTCATTGAATAAAATAATTATCAATTCGATAAATTGGGCCGTACTACCTCGAGATGCTAATTGAGGTAGAAAATCAAACGAATACAGTTATTCAAACCTTTATAGAAAAAGAGCGAAATTAAGCCGATTGTTAATATTTAGGCAAATGGCAATTATTATTTGCTTTTACTAAAATATTAACGCTTTCACCGCAAGACTTTATATCAGTTGCCGTGCTTCCAGCGCGAGGGTTAGTAAATCAAAAATAGAAACCTACAACCAAAAAGGGATGTGGATGCTTAGTTATGTTCAATACGAGCATTTTTTTTCTGTCGGAAATATCCGACGACGCTCGCGGAATAGGCACAACAATGTTTGTCGGATAAATCCGACGTTCGCGGTGAAAGGCTTAATTTGTTTCAAAAACAGATTATTTTGTAATAGCCTAATATGCCAAACCAAGCGTAGGACACCCATCTACAAGATGGTCAGAAGACCTGGTCAAGGTCAGTAGAATACGCTGGACACCGGCAGGCCGCTTTATAATTGGAAATCCTTATGAAAAACCTGTGTGGACGTTATGCGGCTGAAATGATGAGAGTTTTATTATGAACGCGAGTTCGATTGCTAGTTTGAAACTAATATTTACCTGCTAGTATTCATCCAGTGCAGATACTAAACCACGATCAAGCGATGGTACCTTAGTATCCTGAATCCTGTTTTTTCTCAATAGACGATAAGTTGACAACTTCTCACTGTTTGTAATTTTTGTAAAATTACATACTGTCATACTCTCTATGGTAACCATAATTTTATTGTGTGGTAAAGTTACTACTAAATTTATATAATTATACAAAATTAAAAACCGACTTCACCCCCAAACTACACAACCGATTTTGTTAACATTTCTATGGAAACAACTGACAAGAAAATCCTTTCAAAAAAAAAATACATCGGTCCAGGCATCTTTGAATAAATAAGTGGACATGAATGAAAAAAATAAACATGAAAGATCACGATGAATTGATAACCAAAAAATCCTCCTTTTTGGAAGTCTGTTAAAAACCAAGACTATACCTAACTAGTTGTTTTGCAACTTTTAGCTCGGTCTATCCCTTTAGGGATTTAATCATAAATTTATATCGGTCTTGATCTTATCGCCTTTTCCAGCTATATAATATGTGTCAATTGTGAATCCAAGGATGCTGATGATCATGTGTAATGGAAAAAAAGCCGGAATAGATTACTCTATTATTTTCCGATCGGCCACCTGCCAGACGTTAACCTTCCTTAAATAAATAAATATATACGGACAAATCACACAGATTGAGCTAGCCCCAAAGTTAGATCGACTTGTGTAATGGGACACTAAACTCAACGATAGTATATTTTATAATAAATACATTATAGATAATCATTCAAGACCCAGGTCAATCTGAAAAAGATCATTTTCCATCTTGACCTGGGGATCAAACACGGGACCTCCAGGTGTGACAGCGTGGCATGATGAGCACTAGGCCCCAGAGGTCGTCAAATCGTCCTAGGGAATGCAGTTATAGCAAGAGATGTTTGTATTTATTTTTCTTTAGTTTCCTCTTACGACCATAACAGAAAGAGATGGAGTGGCCGTCTAGAAATTATATCTTCACATTTTATGCAAATTTTTATCCACGCCATTTCTGAAAAGAATTTAAATCATTCAACTAATTATCTGCAAATAAACATGGAACAAAATGGCCGGTAACCGTTTTTCAATCCGATCCCGCGGTTCTCTTGATGGTCAAATTGCAGTACATAAAATAATTGCACAGTACTGTTTGAACAGGGAATGCGTGTACTTTAGCAATTTTCTCGTTATACTCCGGACATCGGCTCTTAACTAAGTTCACATTGAGCGAAAGATTGGGGAGTCATACTATGAATAGGGATGTATAAGTATGACTGGGTAAAAAATATATTATTTTATTTAGCACGTCAACTAGCTGTTTTAAAAAATAAAGAACCCATATTAGTTCGTTTAGCGAAGTAGTAAAAAAAAAGTTTTACTTATTTGCTAATTGGTCTCATTCTTATTTTGTTCTCTTTTCCTTTCAAACTCAAATAAATATAAATAAAATTGAAATGTTGAGTAACCCCTGCACAACTAAGTACAGCAAGAAAGCTAAGTACACCTTTCAAAGAAAAAAAAAAACTGTAGCATAATCAGTCCATTCGAAGAAAAACGAAAGTCACTGATATAGCCCAGCAGATTAGCTTATTGAAGTGGTATGGGCGGGGCACATAGCACTAAGAACCAATGGCCGATTAGGCAGAAGAGTTCTCGAGTAGCGGCCACATAACGGCAATCGCAGCGGAGGACAAATATTTATAAAAATACTTGAGGCTTAACAAGTCTCTTTACTACTTCATTTCACTATACCCATTTGAATGATGCCTTATTAAGTCATCAAAATATACCACCGAGGTCGTACGTGAGAAGCTTTTACGAAAAGACTTGTAGCTATTAAATTAATGTTAAACAACCGAAGGGCTTTTTTGAATGTTCTGTGTTACAAAATTTCTTAAAAACCGTTGGTGGAAAATTTTCAGGTCCTTCTTTTGTTTATCCTATTTTATTTTTAACATTTTAACAATATTTTGTAAAGAAAAATATTTTTGCAGCCCGTAAATATTTTTTTTAAAACAAAATGAAATATTTTCATTTCAAAGCTTGACTTTGTTCTATTCAAACTTTGTTAATAATAGTGTTTATTGTGCTTCCGACAAAACTAGTTGGCACGCACAGTACAAAAGCACACTGCAAATAGAGTCGTAAGCCTACTTTTATACCTAGTTCTCCAGCTTTTATCTATAAAAAGTTGGAAAATGTTCACAGATGTTGTAAAAAAATAATTGTACAAATATCTGAAACAAATAGGTTATAAATGGAAATAGAACCAAATAATAACTAAATTATTCATCTTAAATTTGGATTTTTTTTTATGTACTTTCATTATGTTTTTTATCTGTAGCAATTAAAATGAACTTAATTTCATGACAGTTTTGTCTTATTTGACACAGTCTAAAGGAATGGTGCACTACTAATTATAAACAAACTGTAACTTTTCGTAATTTTTTTCTTTTTTTTTAAATCAATAACACAGTTATAATTTAGAAAAGATGCAAATTGAAATTGTTGCAATTGCATAGAGTTTTGTCTAAACTTGCACTTTGATTCTCGCATCGAATTCAAACTCAATCCGGTATATCCTACATTTACTGTTTAGTACGTAAACACATGTATCGACTTGCTAATCCGGATGGACTTAGTTAGCTAATGAGGCCAAACAAACTTTACTTAATAAGTACTAATAAGGCCACTGTGAGAACACTGTGTAACAATGTTGAGCCGTTTTATTCTTGTATGTATAATAAATATGTAGGTATAATATTGACGACCTCCGTGGCTTAAGGCGGCCCTTCCCGGCTGCTCTGTCGTCATCGCGAGCATAGTTTGAAAAGCTTGTTATTTCATCCAAGGCAGTGCTAGAAAAAGAGGCAAAGCAAAAATGGAGAGTTAGCGCCTGGGGGGGGGGGGGGGGGGGGCTCGGTTTACATTCCATTAAATGAAATTATTATTAACTAGCCATTGAACAAATATTCACTTTTTATTGGGTGTAGAAATTTCATAAAACTTGTTCTAGGTGATACGTGTTTTTCAGTAAGCCTTACAAGTGTGTGAAATAAATGTTTTTTTTATTTCACTCACAAGGTTTTTATGAAAGTATTTTTTTACCTTTATAATTCATGAGTACTTTATAAACGATCGAAGTTCAAGTAAAATTTGTGCAAAAAAGCAGATTTTTGGAGGCTTATACTGAATTTGTTTCTCCAAATTTTTATTTTTTATTTCGATAAAAACCTAGAAATAGCGCACAAGATACCCGTTAGTTCAAAAAATTTCAAGAAACATCAGTTATAGCGTTTGTATGAAAAGTAAGATGGGAAGGCCGCTCTTAATAGTCAACACGCTAGACCTCCAATCTGGAGATTCTAGGTTCGATCTCCAGCCAGCCAAGGCAAGTTGAAAAATGGCCTTTTTCAAATTGTACTGGGTTTTGGGTGATTATTTATCATAAAATATAGTATTGTTGGGTTGGTCTCTCATAACACAATCTTAAGCTTACTTTGGGGCTAGCTCAATCTGTGTGATTTGTCCGGATATATTTATATTTATTTGTACCTATATAAGGTTGATATAAAGCCCAATCATCAAAAGACCGTCTACACTGGTCGCCAATAATCGCTGACTATGTCGTCAACCTTCGCTGGCATACTATCGCCCTTCTATAATATCCAAAAAAAAAAATATTATAGCATTTTTTTCTGAATTTATTGTTTACAAACAGACGAATACAGGAGGCATGCAAAATGTTATCAACGAGCAAGTGAAAACAATTCGCGAAAGTCTGTTTGAATTAATTTTGTTTGTATGATTTTATTCGACTTTTCGAGTACCGGGATTTCATGAATTTGTAAACGATAACATGTAGGAGGGACGAAAATAATTTATAAGTTTGCAGATGAGCCAAATCAATCAAGGAAACGACGACAAGACGACAAGAGTGGGTTGAATTCCTTAATTTATCAGTACTCTGACTATTCCCACGAATCTAACATTTCGTCCAATGCTGCCAAAGTAAATAGGATAGTTTTTCTCTAACGGATTAAAGCGAGAAAGCTGAGCTATAAATCTGCGGATTAAACGGACATCTGAAGATAGCGATCTGCGCCCGCGACCGCCGATAATGACTTGGAAAAACTAAAAAAGAAAGAAATATCTTATTTTTTACTTACATCAATAAGTAGCCTACTGATTCGCTTTAATATAGTTGCGTTCAGAAAAAGAACGTGAGGGTCGTAGAACACTCGGTTGGAATGAAATTAATTTCATAGAACCTAAATTATTATTACGTAACGGAAAAACTCTTATACGTTATTATTTATTAATAATAGTAATAAGTTAAACAATAAAATTTAAAAAAAAATATTGGCGTGTGCTGGGTTTGAATCGGGAACATCGCCCATCTCAGACATACGCTCTCCCAACTGAGCTGTCGATGAGAAAGTCAAACTTGAGAAATCACCTTTAATTATATTTTTATTAGTGACTGAAAAATGTTGCGCTTTTTTTCGCCTTGAACCCATCCGCCAAGTCCGGACCATCTGAAAAGGTACTTAGTTCTATTACTGAACCGTGCTTCAACTTGGGATCGTGTCGTGTACCACCAAAAGGAATTTTTCAGCTCGGCTCCACTAGATTATTTAGTATTTTGTGTCCGGTCAAATAAGTCGAAAAATTTATAGTAAAGTTACAAAATTCACATAAAGCTGAAAGTTAGTAAAATTGTTCAAAACATAATTATAAATGAAATTTTAAAACCGGCCAAGTACAAGTCGGGCCACGCGCAGTGTAGGGTTCCGTAGTTGCGAATGCCCACTTTGAGTTCGCGCCACTAAAAACGTCTATAAACTAATTTTTATTGAATTTGCATGAACGTTTCCTTTTCGATTTACATTTTAAGTTGGTCGCTTATAACTTTTTATTTTGTAAACCCTACATAGCTTTGATAGTTCCTTCCTTGAAACTTTGTTAAATGTACTACTGATGTGAATTTTTTCACACTTATATGTATAACCGTGTAATAGATAGGTGGGTGAGACACTTGACTCTAACAAAAATTTGCAATATAAAACCCAATATTTCAGAAACGGATCCCTAAATCGAAAAATGATGTTTACAAGCTGTCTATATTTTTGACAGACTTATTTAACAATACAGCACACGATGGGTTAGTCAAGAAAAAAAAAATTGCGTCCTACTACTTGTAAAGGAGCTCCCCAATTTTTTTTAAATATTTTATTTTACCACTTGTTTAGCATGATTAATATACATACCTATACCAAATTAAAGCTTTATAGTACTTATAGTCTCTGAGTAAAACCGCGGACGGACAAACAGAGATGGCGAAACTATAAGGGTTCCTTGTAGGTACTACGGAACCCTAAAAAGTCGTCATCGAACCGATACCTGGAAAAAAATATCGCCTTTCAGCAAAACGGTAAGTTTTATCATATAACTAGCTCATACCTAAATTGTAGATCATGATATTTATCTATAAAAAACTGATCAATATTGTTTTTCCTAAGAGCCATCGTTTCTGAAATATGACGATTCAAAAAGTTGGAAAAGTTGTAATCGTCATCATATGCATGAGTACATCACGTATATGTACCTCTACATACATCACTGATGCTGTAATATATGGAAAATATTTTTTTTTCTATAGGTGATTGTAACTTACAATCTATGTAAATACGAAATCTTCATTTTAATACACTATGTTTACTATATATTTTTTGCTAGGAATTATTACGTACATTCTTATGTAATTCCTTTATTTAACGTGATATTTTACAAATCGATTACACTTTTTGAATCGTTATTTTTCCAGAAAAAGTGGCTCTTAGGAAAAAAAGTCTAGATACATTTTTAAAAGCTAAATATTTTATCTACAATTTTTACCTGAGCTAATTTTATGATAAAGCTTTGCTGAAAATCGCGAAAAATTCCATTTTTTGACCTATGACCTCGAGTATATATTTTTGAAGTGAAAACTTCTTTAGCGGCGTTGTATACAATGGGTAAAAAATTTTAAACTCGCGTCAGGGCGTCAGGATACGTGACCCTGATCGAAAATTCGTAAGACTGATGGAGAGTAGACAGCCGCTGCAGCGTGCCACGGGCATTCATGGATAGTGACAGTGACAGCTGATGCCTCGACCGTCTGTGTAGTGGCCACACTGCTGTGTATTCGTAAAATTCGTGTATATAAAGTGTTTAATTAATGTAATATAAATTGTCATATTTGTGTACGATAGCGCAATAGATAAATATTGTATTCTACCACATAAATGATAGTACTTTTATACTGTTCTAAAATTATTCCCTTACCATTCCAAAATATCAAAAATGCACAACGTTAATATTCAAGTTTTCACTTCTGCCGGCACTCCCGGAGTGCAACCCGTCGTTTTTTTATCCAGCTCCTGAATAGATGAGTATTTTTAAAATATCATTTATATATGTTTTGAACAATTTTACCACCTTTAGGCTTTTTGTGAATATTTGTATCTTCTCTCTTTTCTCATAAAACAAAATTATCTTTAAGAATTCACAATTCTACTGCCATATTGAAATAAATTGTTTTGTAGTCTTATACGCAAACAAGCAGAAACCAACTGAATAAGCAATATCGGATTTCTTTGGACAGAAAAAATGGTCTCTTTGTGTTGTCATACGATTTACCTAAATAAAATAAATGGACGGGAAACACGACAAATACACGAAAAAATAATCCTTTAAACGATATGACGTCAGGAAGTTGATTTAATTCCTGTTGCTGCTGGGCAAAGGCCTCCCTCTCCTTTCTGTTCTTTGTGTGTTCCAGTCAGTCCTGTGGAGGGCAAAAGTTTGCCAAAAAAAAAGATTAACATAAATGAAATACATTTATGTACTTATTTTTTTATTGTTTAATTGTGTGCAATACATTATTAGTTCGCAGGGGCAAGATTTGCCAGATTTTTTTTATTTATAATAGTTTTTGTGTAAATATTATGTATTTTTAGTATTTAAGATTATTTTAGTTAATTAGTTTTAATTTAGTGAGTGATCAAAGAAAATATTTAAAAATTCCATATCGAGATTAAGGTTGTAGTATATACCTAATTAACCTCATTGGAAGGGTAAGTATGTTTATTTATTTATATTATTTGAAGTTTTCATAGTATTTCCTTCCTATTCCAATGACACCAACTTGTAAACATACAAGTTTTTTTTAAGAATGAAATAGCACCTTGATACTATGTTTACTTTAAAAAAAGTTTTATTTTTAAATTTTCAAGTGGACATGACCAATTAAAAATTAAGAAATAAAATTAAAAATATTAAGTAATCCCCGATTGTAGTAACTGTAGCTAAATACCATCTCGATCACGTCAGCTTACAAACAAAAAAGAAAAACACATAATTAGTTCATTCATTCAGGAGCTATGATGCCACAGACACACAGACACACACATATATATATATTTTTTGAGTTTATTGGGGTCACGGGGCAGCTTTGGTCGGGCGTAACTACGTGGTCTCGATCGAAAATCGTTTTCGTAACTTTTTATCTTATGTCATACACAAATTTGGATTATGTATATGGAAAGAGGAATTTATTTACCTAATGACATTTTTTTTCCAAAACCAATAAAAAGTCAGCGTGAATATACGTCAAATTTATAACACCCCTCTTTTTGCGTTGACGGATACAAATAATGTGTTATAAATGTTTGTGAGCGCATCACAGATTTTTGTATGGAAGTTGATTACACCTATTAGTCTCACTAATTACTAGTTTTTACAACCACAATTTAGTTTTATGAGTTTCGGAATATATTCTATCGGGGCTGAAGACCCGCCGCCATAAACAAATTATTACGGTTTGCCATCATTTAAAGTTATAGCCTTTGTTGGCAAAATCGAAGAGGAAAATTTCAATTTGATGCGGGGATCTGCCCAGCCCGATTTAAACATTTATACCTCTAAAGTCCTCTAGGTTCCACCCATCTCATCACAGCTTTGGTGGTGTTAAGGCTTTTTGTAGATTTTGGTTGGATCTGAAATTTTAAGTTATTATATTACAATAAAATAACATAAAAGGAGAAATCCGACCTAAATCTTGTTTGTTTATAAAGCTTTATTGTACATAAGAAAGAACACAGTTACAAATCAGAAAAGTAAACATACAACGGCGGACTTATCCCTTATAGGGATCTCTTCCAGTCAACCGGCCAGTAATTAAGAGGAATGTTTACTTATTATGCGTTTGGGGCAGAAATGGAACAGTACAATATAAAATTACACAATGATACTGTAAAAATAATATATAGATGTAAACTACATGAATACAACTAAGAATAAACTTACATATAAGTATACATAAATATACATACTAATATACCTAAAATATAAATATATATATATATATATATATATACATATCAAATATTTAAAATATAAACTTTAAAAAAAAAAATAAGTAATTAGGTAGCTCGGAGAAACTTAGGATTCTGAAAAGTTCAATATTTTGTTTTTAAAGGAACCCAAGGACGATGCCATTTTAGTATCTAAGGAGAGTAAATTCTTACTAAAAAATTATCTAAAAAATCTTTTACGTAATATCGTTCCCATTCCCATAGAAATATATTTTGGTTAAAATATACACAGTCTATTCTGAGACCCATACATTTACAATACAAAATTAGTTGATTCGTGATAAGAAAGTAAAATAAAACAAAATATTTGCTAAAATATTGGTAAATACACCCTTTATTGCAGAAAAAAAAATACATCAGTGCGAATATGACGCGCTCGTGCACAAAGCCGCTGGAGTGGCACTGGAATGAGAAATTAAGAAGACCTCCGGATGAGGTCGAAACATATCGGCCAGTAGCTGACTCTTTACGTGAGTAACCCGTGCATTATTAATAATGTCTGAGTCTCACGTTAGTTTTAATTAGGGCACATAAACTTGTTGTGTAAATATAGAACCTCCGTACTTACTTTTATCCAATTGTATTATTTACAAAGAAAATTCAAACACAGCCATAACAACTAAGACAAAAGCCCGGAGTGACGTTGAGCGTGCTAATAAGCTCCTTACGTCCGCAGCTAGCATTATTTTTAAAGATAGCATTGCTGGTTTCAATGTAATTGCCCCGGTTCCTTCAAGCGGCTGACAGCTCAAAGGCCGCTCCGTGACGGCCGCATTGTCAGGACGCCCACAGCCCTATTCAAATATCTTTTAGGGTTCCAAGGATGAAAAAGTCAAACCAACTTCACTGCATTTAGTTTTGGTTTCAAGGGGATACGTAAATTTTTCGGGGTTTAATGCTGCTATTTGAAATAAATTATTTGAAAGGAAACGGAGACCTTATTTAAGATCTTGTCTCAATAAAGCCCTAGATAGCCCTATAAACTATTTAATGGTCTAACTATTAAATAATCAGATGGTCATGATGGAATCTCTGTCATGACCATCTGATTATTCTGATCAAAATTAAGAAACAAGTAAAACAACGCAAACAAAAGAGCATGACTGTGACAACCAGAATTTTTAATGATGGAAATAGTCTGAATTTTTAGGAGGAACTTAAAGATATGGATTGGTCTAATCGGGGGATAAATACATTTTTAAAAATATTTAAATCTATACATATTTGATAAATGTTATAAAAAAAACAAAAAAGTAAATTAATTTAGAAAAAGCACGAATAGCTAAGATGGGTAACCAGGGGTATTATCAAGTAGAATTAAAAGAGTGATGGCCTATCTTGATAGAGAGTATAGTCATAAAACTTTAATTGACTATCGGTACAATTACTTGAAAATTTATAGGAAAATACTACAACAAGCTAGAAAATTAGGAGTACAATCAGAAATAAAAGCAGTTAAAAAAACATAGTACTTAAATGGAATAATAAAATGGTGGATGACCCACTGGAGATAGCTGAAATTTTTAGTGAGACTTTTGATCACAATATAAAAGATGTACATAAAAATTCTCAACATGCTATGGCTTTACTAAAAATAATACTAAGCCGATTGACAATAATATGGTCTGCTGGAGAACGAATGCGACTGAAATTAGGAACATATTAAATAGAATGAAAAACAAGAAGTCGTGTGGTTTCGATGATATACCAGTAACGGTAATTAAAGAAAATATAGAAATTCTGGCTGAACCCTCGGCGAATTTAAGAACAGTTAAAATTTACGAAAATTATACCGATATTTAAGAAAAAGTGTAAATCCGATTCAAAGAATTATAGGCCGATTTCTTTGCTTTACTTTTTGCAGTACTTTCAAAGATCTTTGAAAAATTATTAAAAAAAAGGCTTTTATGCCATTTTAACTCAAATAAAATAATCAACCCTAGACAATTCGGTTATCAATATGGTGTAGGTAAAAATGATGCTATAGAAGTATTGACAAATGATATTCAAGAGAAACTGAATAAAAAACAAAAAGTCGCTGGATTCTTTCTAGATTTGAGCTCTGCATTTGATACATGACATACTGATGCTTAAGTTAGAACATTATGGCATAAGAAATAAAGAACTAGCTCTTTTCAAATCGTATTTGAGCAACAGAAGACAATATGTAGAAATAAAAAGTGCAAGTGCTGATAGCTCAACAGAAGAAGTTTATAAGTCAAAAATGAAACAAGTGTATAGGGGCGTACCACAAGGTTCCATCCTGGGTCCAATTTTATTTATTATATATATAAATGATATAGTCAGTCATTTATATAAACAAATCCCAAACATCAACGTATACGTACATATAACACTATATGCCGATGACAGTAATGCAGTTATAACTGGACGCAACTTTGAGGACTTAGAGAAAACAGCAAACAATACGATAACAATTTTTTCATGATTGGCTTGTTATGAATAATCTTAAACTCAATGCAAACAAAAGTAATGCAATTCTTTTCAGAACTACTTCGCGCAATAAAGAAATACTAACAGTAAAATTGCAAAATAAAAATATTAAAGAAGTAACAAATAGGGGTTATGATATATTGACTTTAATTGCAAATTGGAACTTGAAGCTATTGATGATGCATTTAATTCCTCATGCTATGCACTTCGAAGCCTTAGAGCTGATTAAAGAACAGCTGAAGATGCCATGAAGAGCCATGCTCTAATTAAGTCTAAATTACGCTATAGTATAGATTTTTGGGGCAATAGTTATAAGTATAATATACAGAGAGCCTTTTGAGCTCAGAAAAGGGCAATATGCACCATGGCAATAATTCCGCCCTGGAAGTATTGTGTAACGTATTTTAAGAGTTTTAAAATTTTAACTGTGCCGTGTTTGTACATTTTGGTTCTTCTAAACAATTTCTACAAACAAAGACATCTTTATGAATCAGAAGAAGAAATGATCCGGAGAGAAAAAATGCGAAGAAAAGATCTTACGACATGGATTCAACCTAAACTGAGAGTGACAACGCAATGTGTGCGATACCAAACAGTACTTTTGTTTAACAAGTTGCCTATAGAGTTAAAAACAATACGTAGCAGAAAATTATTTAGTGAAAATTTAAGGCTCACCTTTTGGAAAAATGTTTGTATTCGTTGGATGAATTTTAGGATGTATTTCTATGTCTGTCCAGTGTGTGTGTGTTTCTTTTATTTTTTATCATACATGTAAACTTTATATTCGAACACAAATATTTTTTTGTAATCGAGTTAAATTAAATGAACTATTGTTTATAAAGTAAAAAAATTGGTTATTTAGAGCTAGGAGCACTTATAATGTCACCCTATTTTTCACTAAATGTTTGACCTTTTTATACGAAACAACTTCTGTCTTCAGTTTTAAATAATCCAATAGAATGACCTTCTTGATTTTCCTTTCCTTCCCTGGCTTTAACTTTCCTTCTACACGTATCTTTCATGTACAGACATTGCCTCTGAGAATAGCAACGACTACAGCAACACTTTTTTGATACGTCATTTTTATGGAAACCTAAATCTAGTTACAAGCCATGGTTAAGATTTTAAATGTTGATAAAGAGCTGATATTCGATCGGTTTTTACCAAAGATGAATAATTTAATTAAAAAAGAAAGTGAGTATCATGAAACACTCGGTAGGAACAAAGTTACTTTCGTACTCGTAATTATTAATTCGTGAGGGAAAAATCTAACACTTTTTTATTAATAATATATTATTGCAAAAAAAGTACCCGTAATCGAAAGGCATGAAGAGATTGATGAGTGTAGATGAGGCGAAAGAGGTTTGTCAGGATCGTAGCAAGTGGAGGTCCATAGTCTCTGCCTATCCCTGTGGGAAACAGGCGGTATAATATATATGTATGTATTGTAAAAGAAAACTTAAAAATATTTTACATAAGTTAAAATTCTTATTTCAACTCAAAAATATCAACAAATACCGCATATAACATTCAACTGCCACTTATATGTTTTACGGCACCTGTATCATTAAAGAAATTGCAACATATTTTGATAGCAAAACAATATATTGCAATTTTCAATCAACTCTTAATTTTATGATTTTAATTTAAAATAAAGGCCACTATTTTACTATTAATTTTAGTTTTATTTATTCTTAAGAGATGAAAGTTTCTAGGACATTTTTATTAAACTTTTAAGGAGGATTGTTTGAGCTTGGCAATTAGAATCACGCTCCAACAGTTTTCTGCTCTTGTGACTTTCTTTTTATTTATATCTTCCTGTTTCTCTCTCTTTTTTTCTTACTTTTTCTTTCGTCCTCTCATCTAAATGATCCTGAACTGCATTTGTTTATAAAACAGTAGTCACATAAGACAAGAACAAGAAAAGGTTATACATATTAAACGTAATTATAAGTTTTATTTCATAATAAGATAAAACTAGTGAATACAGTCTCTAAAAATACACAAATTTACAGAAATAATAACTGAAAATTTGTGTATTTTTAGAGATTTGATTGAAACTGAGCAATGGCTTGTTGGTTTTAAAAAATTATGGAAAGGAAATACTACTTTCTAGCGACATCAGAAGTCAATATGAACCTTAGGAGTTGGGAGGGTCAATATTTTTTTTTCATGAAAAAAACATTTCATAAAATGTGTCAATGAAATAAAAATAAAAAAATAAACCTAGGTTTCACTTACATCGACACGTTGAAACGAACGTTGTACTCGTATCTACATTTTTGACAATTTTGATTATCTAACTTGGCATGCCATGTTGTCACTCACAATATAACTATTTTTGTAAGCCAATACTCCTTGTGCATTGATCTAGTAGACTAGCTATGTAAATATCCACTTGCAAATATATGTATGACAAAGAAAAAAGACTTATAAAGATTTCTGTTGTAACGTACGTGGCATAATAACCAGAATTAATACCTATAGGGTAAAAAAATAAATAAGTAGCTATTTGACCATAATAAAACTCTAAATGACTACTTACGACAGCCCAACATTAACAAATAAGATTCATGATAAAAAAAAAAATTAATTCAAATAACTTTTCTTTAAATTTAATTTAATTTACAAAGAAAAATTAAATTAATTAATTTAATTTTTCTTTTATAATTCAATAAACATAATGAAATCAATTTTCATTTTAAAATAATTATTTTCTAAAAAAAAATGTTATCATCTGCATTAAAAAGAAAATAAGAACTAGATTCTTGTCAGTGGAGTATTTTCTATGTCTTTCTATACGACACGCCTTCTGTCTTTTACTTTATCCAAGATCGACAAAAAGAAGAATATGTTTTTGATATGTTTTTCCTACAATACCTTTATCCTCTCCTAGCGTCCACCTTGCCTTTCTATATCATATATCATGCATAATAAGGAGTCATTAGCTTTTCTCGACTCATCTGTGTCGTAAGCATTAACTTTCTATTCTCATTGACCTTTTATCAATGTACTATTTTTTAATAAATGTGTAATCCAATCTAAATATGGGCTTACAGGTGTATAGGTATTCATTTCTGGGTGTTTGGCATTTGTAATGATTTTTGAGTCTTTGTGGTCGTGAGATCCATAGGACAAGACTCCGATAATCTTACCATTCACAAAAATTGGCCCTCCAGAATCACCAAAATAAGGAACGTGACGAATATTTGAACATTTAGGCGCAATACTTATTTTAGGAGATAAAATAATATCATCATCATCGAATATAACTGCTTCACCAACTTGTAATGAACTTGAGTAGTCTTCATAGCTCGCTTGGTCCTTTCCCATCGCGCTATGAATGTATGAAAGACGAGTCATGCCAAATCCTGCAAACACTACAGTTCTTCCGAAAAACGTTTTATAATCTGCTGAATGGATCCTTCCTAATCTTATCATTGCGACTTCTTCTATTAGCACTAAACCAATATCATTCTGCTCTTGTAAAGAAGAATATAAAGGATGCGGAATATTTTTTAATATTTTAGATTTACATTGCGTTTCTTTGAAAAATAAGGACATATTACCACATTTGATGTATCGATTTTTGTTATCTAAACAGTGAGCAGCTGTTAAAACCCACTGTTTTTTAATAATAGAACCTGTGCAAGTTCTTGTAAATGCTTTCCGTTTAAAAATCTTCGATCTGGCCAGAAATGTTATAATAAAAGGATAATTATTTTGAACATCTGCCTTGCCATGTAGCACTCGAGGCCGCGGTGTGTGCCATTGATGGTGATGGTTTTTCTTCAATTCAATTCTTGAGCAAATTTTGACTGTAAATATGTTGGTCATGAAGATTGTAACCAACCACCTGCAAAGATGCAAAATCATTTTAACAAATAAACAAATAAAACTAGATATTATGTCTACTGCTGAAAATCGATCCAAAACTGATTTTACCATACACTTAGCATTTTTTAAATATTAAAAAAATATTTAAAGCATACTGTTAAAATGAACCCCACTTCAAATATTGTAATTCGTTTTATATACTAAGGTAATAAAATGTAACAACGTACAAAATACAACTGGTAATAAAATATTTATCGGTAGGTTTACAAATATTAAAAAAAAAATGGCTACTAACTTAATTATTCATAAATGTTGACTTTTCAATTCTAAAACAGTTAAAAGTTCTTATGAGGGAAACCTAGAACGAAGGATAACAAACGGTTTAATTAAATTATAACAAATTGAATTAAGAATCTCCACAATTGCTAGCTGTTCTTTGATTGGTCAGCGCTGAAGTAGGAGAGGCCAAAGCGAACGTAAACCGATTACCTCACAGACTTAAGTTAGCGATGCAAGCGGCAGCGTTCTACGATTTACTGATACATTGCGTGTGTTGTTCTTAATATTGTAGCTGGATAGTGCAGAAGCGAGCAATGGACGCAGAAAACCTAAACCGCCACCGCTCGTCTCACACACTCTTGTCCACACCGATTACTCTCAAATTACCTACACCGCCCAAACGAGTCGTGTGACGAATCAAGGTGCTGTTATGTCTTAATTAAATTATTCCCATAATTCCCCGGTAATTATGTTTTACCACGTTACAAATTCCGTACAATGAAGTCGTTTCGAATGGGAGATCAGGCTTAATTAACGTGCGTGGATTGTGGAACATTATTAGTACTGATTTGGGAGAGTAATAAATTTTCCATGCTAGGTACGTTTTAGAATTTACTTGGCGTGTATAGCTTTGCCTATGTAAAATAAATAAATAATAAATATACATATATGGACCAATCACACAGATTGAGCAAGCCCCAAAGTAAGTTCGAGACTTGTGTTTATGGAATACTCAACTCAACGATACTATATTTTGTAACAAACAATAATATAGATAAACATCCAAGACCCAGGTTTATATGAAAAAGAGTCATTTTCCATCTTGACCTGACCGGGGATCGTACCGATATAACGTAGTAACATATAATTTACACAAACATTTATTTGTTCATATCTAAGACCAACAAGGAGCTATCTAGACTAACTGAAAGAAAGCATGTCGTATCAAGCGATGTAAAGAGTCAGACTGAAGACCGAGAAATTTGGCGCATACTCCACCGCAAAGAGAATTTTTACGTACGAGTCACTATTATATCTGGCTTTATATCTTTTATCTGTCATTTAGACGCCAATTTTCTTATCTTTTTTTTTTGTAAAGTTTGACAGGGAGATAATGCTTTAGCATTAAGTGCACCTATTTGTAGCCTTTGGCTCAATAAAGTTTTTTTAAATCAATAAAAGAGCTACTAAGCTCTTGTTTAAATAAAAAGAAGAAGAGAATCTTATGTCTTTCTTGCAACCAAATTGAGATACTAAATGAGTTAGTTACCTTTCTTAATTACTTACAGGAATATAAAATGAAAATAAACGTTTATAGATTCAAGTAGTATCTTGCTAATTTTATTCCTGTTAAAGGAAATATAATGGATAGGTACATACGATTAAGAGAAAACATTGGTAGGACTAGGTATAGTTTCTTGAAGTAACATAACCGCATTTTCTTCCTTGCTGGTCTGGGAGAAAAGGAAAACCTTAGCTTGGACCAGCTGCTTATCTCCCGCGCAGATCATGGACGTCGACCGAGAGAATGGGCGTAAAAATAATAATAATTGTTTATTTTGAAACTAGTTCTTACAAATTATACAAATTGCTGGAGCCTTCTTTAGAGCAAAATTATACTCGGCTCTTTCTTATCTCTACGTTTTATAATAAACAATAAACAAAATCTTAAAAATTAGATAAATATGTATTCATATGTATGCATGTACACATGGTCGGTCGTACGCATGCATTTATGTACTCATTTATGTATACATACATATATATATACACGCACACGCGGGCGTAAATGAAAATCATGTTAATAGGCGATATGGCTACCGACCTGTTACTATTTTACAAGCTTTTATTTAGTTTCACCTGTCCCGTTGTCAGTCTGTCTGCCTGTAATCAAATCTTGCAAGTTAAATTTGAAACACTTTTTGATTTCCAGTTCAGCTGAAATTTTGTACGTATGCGTATATCGCGTGACAATGCTTTATGATGATGACGTGGAGCTGATCTGATGATGGAGCCAGGAGGTGGCCATATAGGGACTCTGTAATGAAACAACGCAACCCTATCGTATGGGCTCGTTTGATTTGTCTTTAAGAGCACTTCAAACTTTTAAGTTAACTGTTTTAGATAAATGCTTGTTTTAAAAGCCGCAAAGACCTAAATTGTTCTGTCTGTCCCAATAGCGGTTAAAACGTAATAGTGATAAGTACACATTATATACTGCAACAAATGTATCTGTTGAAAGGACTAAGTAAACATCTGGTTAATTGGTATTGTAAGTGTCTGTCAATAAGCCATAGAAAGCTATTTTATAAAGGTAATATAAACTCATGTGTTTGTCATTATCTTGCAACCCACAATTAAATTCTCTGTGTAATCCAAAGATTTATCAGTATACAACGCTTTAAGCGTTAAGTTTACATATTATTCTTGTACAATTTTTATTTGATGAACTGTAAAGGTTAAATAAGCTAATAAACATGTTATTTGACTGATTGATGACCGCCAATTCGGAGGTTCTGGGTTCGATCCCCAGCTAGAACAAGTAAGAAAATGGTCTTTTTCAAATTGTCCTTGATCTTGGATGTTTATCTATATTTGTTTCTATCATAAAATATAAAATCGTTCCCTTTGGTTGGTATCCCTCATCACAAACTTTAGCTTACTTTGGGGCTAGCTCAATCTGTGTAACTTGCCCCGATGTATTAATTTATGTTACAAAATTCAATTAAAACGCATTTTAAGACTAAAAGCAGATAAAAATATTAAATTACGTATCCGACATCTTAACTAGACGCTGCAGTGTCATCTTCTCGAAGAATTTTGCAAAGAATTCACGTCCCACCCTCCCGGTCATAATGCGGGGATGCAATTTCCATAAATTTTACACACAGTGAACATAGTCCCGTCCTAAAAGATTGGACTCGCCCGTGATATGACGGCTTTTTAGCTAATATATGTGGTCCGCTGTGAGAATAATAGTGGGGATACGACATTCACATAAAATGTTGTCTACCGATTTTACAAGCTCTTGTTTAAGGGGGATACATGAATTTTCCGGGGTGTTGTCTTGACCAGGCCCTATATAACCCCTTAAACTATTTTATAAACTACTGTTTACAGTTTAAAGTAAGAACGTGAAGCTTTTCTACGCATATTTGCGAAAAACGGATACTTTTGTCTAATGTGCGTAGAAAAGCTTCACATTTTCACTTTAAAGTGTAAACGGTAGTTGATAAACTAGTTTAAAGGGTTATCTAGTGCCTGGTCAAGACAAAATTTTAAATGATGTCTCCGTTTCCTATCAAATGATTTAATTCAAATGGGGGGCAGCACTGGACCCTGGAAAATTCAGATGTACGCTTAAATTAATTTTTAGATTTTTAGCAGGTCACCTGGTACGCCGGAGTGATGGCCGGTGGAGTAAGGCACTAACAGAATGGTGGCCTAGGACGGGTAAAAGAAGCGTCGGACGTCCGTCGTTACGGCGTGGTGTAATGAGATGAGTTGACGATAGAGTCAAGGTCGCGGGTCGCACCTAGATCGGAGCAACACAGGACCGAGATTGGTGGCGTAGAAGAAGGGAGGCCTGTGCTCAGTAGTGGGTGAAAGAAGGGCTGACATGATGATGATTTTTTTTTTGTCATAAGGCGTAACTGAACAGCCAGGTCACTTGATGGTAAGTGATCACCGCTACCCATGGACAATTGTAACACCAGGGGTGTAACAGAAGCGTTACCGGCCTTAAAGAAGATATAGACTCGTTTTTTGATGGTTTCCAGGGG
Organism: Acrobasis suavella; assembly: GCA_943193695.1. NCBI lineage: Eukaryota > Metazoa > Arthropoda > Insecta > Lepidoptera > Pyralidae > Acrobasis > Acrobasis suavella. The sequence continues at coordinate 5,938,927 of OW971943.1, forward strand.
TGTAACAGAAGTGTTACCGACCTTTCAGGAAGATATAGATTCGTATTTTGATGGTTTCAATGTCGTATCGGTTGATGATGATGATGTTTAACTTGCCTCGTTCTTATGTGTGTGCTACCGAAAATGTAATAAATTCGTCATTGTAGGTATATTCCTAGGAAATGTATACAATTCTTACAATCAAATAACATTTATAAAATATTTTTTTTAACACCATTTTTAGGAAATCTATAAATAGCGATCGGAAATGTGTTATCATTTATCAATCAAGCTTCTGTCACTTACCCCTTGCTTTTAGCTTCGCCATAGTTAAGTAAATAACTGGCCAAGTGCGAGTCGGACTCGCGCACGAAGGTTTCCGTACCATTATTTATCATTAATAAATCACGTTTATTATATGGGAGCCCCTCTAAAATATTTACCTTCATGTGGTTTTAGTATTTTTTTTATAGCGGCAACAGAAACACCTCAGGTGTAAAAATTTCAACTGTCTAGCTATCAGGGTTCGGACGACGTTCAGACGGACGGACGGACGGACAGCGTAATCTTAGTAATAGATAGGGTCCGGTTTTTACTTTTTGGGTACGGAACCCGAAAAAGCTGACCAACTAATGCATTTAAGTACATTTCAGAACAAAAAAGAAAACAAAATCTTATAATTTTAATGATCAAAACCAAAAATTTCATCCAAATAAAATTTGTTGCATTCTAAGATGACATTTCCTGATATTTATACTCTATGGCCCCCAACGACTATAATATCAAAAAAGGAATTCAAATAACTATACATAGCAATTCTTAGAGTGAATTTTTCAAGTTGCAGCCGCACATACATTTTGTAGGAAGCAACAGGGGACTCGTAACAAACCAAATAAATTATAAAAGATCTCGGTCGGGAGACAAGGTTTGAGACAAGTCGTAAATTTAACGGTCGAAGGAGTTCTTATTTCCCCGCTGGCTGTGGTTGAAACTATTCTTCTTTATGAGTAATAGAAACCCGTGTCTTGATATGGACTATATGAATGAGAGACATAGATGTTGTCGGTAATCTCGATAATTACATTACTGCTAAATAAAGAATAATTGAATAAATTTTATGAGAAATATTGCTATAGAGCACGACCAGTAAATTTTAATTTTATTTTTAAAGAGGTAAATTATTTTAAATGAAAACTATACTATACCGAAAGTAATTAAGTTAATTAAACTTATATACAAAAAAAAATTTGCTTAAACTATTTAAAAGTAAAAAATGTTTCGCAAATCTCGCCCCTGCAGAAAAGTGGGCAGAAGTCTAGTCCTTCTTTTAGATAACTGATTGCTTACATTGTATTTTTTTTTCAGGAATTTTAAACACCTCCCCGATGGACACGACTTCTTATACTTTATGCATGAACGGCCTTCTTGGTATTCTTTTTCTCTTCTGGCTTCCACCTTTCCCTCCATATGGTTTTTGATGAAATTGTCATTTCGTATAAGATGTCCAAACGTCTTTCCTTGTCTTATTTTTGTTATATGAATTAAGGTTCTATTATTGACCAGTTACCAATATTCTATTGGACAATAATTGTCCAATCTTATCAAAGTAGATATTTATTGCTGGGTGTTTGGCATCTGTACTGTATTTTGAATACATGGAGTTTCTAAGTCCAGCTGACACTCCAATTATCTTACCATTCACAAAACTTGGCTCTTCAGCATCACGGAAATATGGAAAGTGACGAATATTTGACATTTTGGTGTAATAATTATTTTTGGAGTGACACCCATGTACTCATCATTTATAAAAATAACTGCTTCATCGACTTGTAATGATTTGGTTTAGTCTTTAAAGCTTGCTTGATCCTTTCCTACCGCGCTATGAATGTACGAAAGACAAATCATGCCGATCCCAACATACACCAAACCAAAAACCGAACCAAAAACGTTTTATAATGTGCTGAGTGGATTCTTCCAAGTTTTTTCACTTCGACTTCTTCTATTAGCACTAAAGCAATATCATTCTTCAGTCCTCTAGTACCAAGAGAAAACAAAGGAGGAAGAAAGCTTTTCCAAATTTTCGATTTGCATCGTGTTTCATTGAAAGATAAGAACATGTTTTCACACTTAATAAATTTCACATTTACATTATTTATACAATAATTAGCGGTTAGTACCCACTGCTTTTGTTATTAGAGAACCTGTGCACAACTTATCGAATGATTTTCTTTAAAACAAATTTTATCTGCAATGAAAAGATAATCATTATTGACATCTGCCAAGCCAAGTTACACTCGAGAGCGCGGTATGTGCGATTGATAGTGATGGATTGGTTTAATTCTAGACCAAGACTTGGCTGTGAATACTTTTGCCATAATGATTCTAAGCAACCACCTGCAAGCACGCACAAGATACAAGTTAAAAACTACAACTCGACTACGGAAAAAATCTTACGGAGTAGTATAATTTTCCAGTTAATAAAAACATACCAGGAAGAAACAGCTTTTAATGTTTAATTTCTGTAATGTGCTCATTAGGCCCTTTTATTTGGTACACTATATGATTCTATTAATTTTATTTTTATATTCATTATTTTATGGCCTATAGAGGACGCCATATTAAATTTAGTATGACGTCACATAGCTTAACATCAGCGGACAGTCAGGAAGCTTTTAACGACACCTCATTTTCGAATGTACCATGGATATCACTGAAAGCACGAGAGAATAATATGAACATACCTACTTAACAGCGAAACACATTACACTCCTTTCGGATTCAAGTTTATTTCTATTGTTAGGAATTGACGCAAAGCTGATTATATTAGATTTTTATTTAGATCGATAGACAAAGCATTTTCGAAATACATAAAATTTAAATATGGTGATAAAATGATACTTGTGTTCAACTTTAGTTGTGATTCGTTTTACATAAAAAAGCGACTGCGTGTGTGCCACTAAAATGCCCATTGGTATATAATTAATAAAAATTGCAATACACTTTGCGAATTTTACAGACCAATGTAGTATTAGAGTATACCTATAAGTTGCCAGCTTACTTCGAGTAAACACAAAATGTAAATTACATTGAATTTCAAAATTATTTAAGTTATAAATATAAATTACATTAAGTTACAGAATAAAATAACGTATTAAATGAAATTAAATTGTAAGTTAATAACATCATTAATTAAACTTTAAATTAGAAATGCTAGTGGAAAAAGATTTTGTAAATCATATTGGCTGATGCACTGAAATGTCAATTTCATTACATATTATATTATATTATTTTTGTACTTATGCGATTCAACGAAGAATGTTGGCGATAATTAGTTAGACAGATGGCCAAGTTAAAAAAAAACTCTTTTATGTAAGCAACCGCTTGATCTCATTATGTCGCGTCACCTACAAAAAATTACATGAGCGGATTGTGCGGCTTTCGAAGCCTAGTTTGCTCTCTGTTACCCCCTTTACAACACGTGTAACGTTTCAGACATTAAAAATGGTACCTCATTTATATTATAGGTTTAGCTTTTAAGTTTAGATTGAGGAATCTTGTAGAAACATCTGAAGACTTGAGTTGAGTTATATATGTATATTAGTGTATATTGATTAGGTATATATTTTTTACATATGTATGTATATTTTAGGTGTGTATTCAAATATGTATTTATATTTACTGTGTTATAGTTTAGTATTTATTTACAAGTATTCATTTTGAATAGTTTTTAGTGTAGTAAGTAGTTAAGTGTAATACTCGTAGTATTCTGTTTTCTATTGTGTGTCTTCTGTATATTGTACCCACTCTCTATCCTGTGTTGTAAATTGTCCTCATATTTCAAGATTGACTTGAAGAGATCCTTATCTGGGATAAGTCCGCCTTTGTACTGTTCTCTAGTTCTGACCTGTATTTTTATAATGGGTTAATTAAAGATTTTACATAAACACATTACAAAAATACAAACAAACAAACTTTACCGACGAGCCCTCATATTCATAAAAAATATCAACCGTTTGCTAAACCTATTTTAGTTAAAACATGATTTGCCCCTTTCCATCTTTTAAATATTTGACATAGAAAGAACGAGACAAAACATGTTTAAACTAAAATAGGTTTAGCAAACGGTTGTTATTTTTTTATAAATATGAGGGTAGGTATCTACCTACCTCTTTCAATTCAAACAAAATTTCCACGACCCCTGCAACAGATGTGTCATTCAAATTGGTAGCGAGTGACTGATTAATTGAAGTATCAAATGCGTCCACTACAGTTTGCAGCAAACCTGTAATTAAAAGCTTTGTTAGAAAGATTTGCACTCTATTTTTATTTGGCATGGATATATATATATTTATTTAAACTTATGTTTTAGGTAAGTTTATGAAGGAAGTGTTTATAGCACGCACCCCGTCCATATAAAAATAGGAGATAAAGAAAACGTTTTCCCACTCCTTAATGTTATCTTATCCCAATGATTTTTAGCACTTCTTCTTCTTAAGGTGCCTCTCTAACTAGTGAAGGTGCATGGTTACCTTCACTAGTTAATTACTTCACTAGTTATCAGCTTGATGAAGTCTTCTTTGTTCTTAGCTCGGCGGAACAGCTCACTTCCTACATGTATATTCTAAATCTTTTTGTAGTATTATGTTGATACAATACAAAACTAGGTTTAGAGGATTTCTTTTTTAAAATAGATTCTTTTAAATTATAGCAAATTTTGAGTGTAAATAACATACCAAAACATAATTAAGATAACAATTAGGAGTGGAAAAACGTTTTCATTTTTTTGTATGAACGAGTGCGTGCTGTACTTCCCTCAAAATGACATACTCTTTCGATAGTTTGCTGAAAATGGAAGAGCGCACTTTTTTTTTCAAATTTTTGTAAATTTCGAACAGAGTTGTTAATTTCGAACGTATGCTATCCAAATCTGTCAAGAGATTGCTAAGACATAGAAGTCTTTTATACATAAAGAAAACCCCATAGGGTTTTGAAGACAGGTTGCGAGTTCACAGTTCGCGAACAACTAACATATACAAAATATAAACATAATAACATCCAAAGCAAAGGGTTAATTGCACATCGCCGTGTCCGTTGTCCGAGAGTCTCTGCCAAGTTTAATGAAGTTCTCTTTTACTGCCGAACTCTGTTTACGATCTTGTTACAACTTTAAAGAGATTTCTCATCACCACGCAGCCATTTTTATTAGGGTAACTCACTAGAAGTTTAATCTAACATTGTACTACTGTAACCACGCTACGATGGAACGCTTCTGATATATTACTTATGGTGAATGTCAAAAAGTTATTTTCTGTATTAGCTTTTTTATTTGTAGGTTAATTATAGACCTAGATGTTTTTACTGACGTTAGTTATAATATATCAGTAGGCTTTGCAGGAAATTACTGGTTTGCGATAGCCATGGACAAATCAAGATGGCGATTGAATATCTTCAATATATTATATTTACTATTATTATATAATAGTGGTTATTATTATATAATAGTAAATATAATATATTGTTGATCTACAATATAAAATTGTTTACGATTAGCCGTTATGGCTAATATAGAAGAATAATGCTAATGAAATACCAACGTATGAAAATTGTTACAGAACCCTTTTTTAAACAAACTCTCACTTGTCTTCTTTTCGAAGACGTAATAACAGTTGCAAATCTTAAACATTTTAGTACTTTTGATGTCTCCAAGATTATTGAGTCGTAAATTAATGTTTCCGCTGCTAATTTATTGACGGAGTATGTTTTATGGCACATCATTATAACGGTTTTAATTTTACTGCAAAACATTATTTTACACTTTTTTGACATAAAGTCTATGAACATTGCGTATGATTTCATAAGAAACTGTTATAAGCCATTCACCTCTTTGATTCAGGTATATGCTAAAACTAGCTTTTGCCCGCGGCTTCGCTCGCGTAGAGGTGTAATTAATCAAAATCCTTTCTTAGGGGATGCCTACGTCATAACATCTACCTGCATGCCAAATTTCAGCCCGATCCGTCCAGTAGTTTGGGCTGTGCGTTGATAGATCACTATGTCAGTCAGTCAGTCACCTTTGAGTTATATATATTTAGAAGAAGAAGAAGAAGAAGATGGTATGATTGATGATTGAATATTCAATTTAGTATCAAAGTTTAAGCCAATTATCTTCATCAGCTTTCAAAAATCCACTGTGGCCGTGTACCACCAACCACACGTCTGAAAAGCCGTAACAGCGACTCTCGATACTAAATCTAGAATCGAACTATAAGATCGTACATTTTCGGACTCACGCCCTGATTGTCTGCCAGCTGAGAAACTTCTGCCAGTTGCCAACCGCCCCTAGCAGTCTTTGAACAGACTCCGAACTGGCATGTTGGGAGATGTCGAGAAAACCTTGGTGTGTAGCGTTTTTCCTTAAACCAAAAAATGCGAGTGTGGTTTTGTCCAATCATTACCACTAATTGACGACCTCCGTGGCGTAGTGGTCACCATGCTAGTCCGCCACCTAGAGGTTCCGGGTTCGATCCCCGGTCAGGACAAGTTGGAAAATGGTCTTTTTCAAATTGTCCTGGGTCTTGGATGTTTATCTATATGTATATGTATATGTTATAAAATATAGTATCGTTGAGTAAGTATCCCATAACACAGGTCTCGAACTTACTTTGGGGCTAGCTCAATCAGTGTTATTTGTCCCTATATATTTATTTATTTATTTATTGTCTTGCCCAAAATGAACCCAATCTAAATGAAGCAAATAATAAGAGAGTCGCCGTGGCCAAACATTGATCAGGTTTATTGTACACTCGAGAAGAAAACCCTACCGATAGGCATAAGCTTCCCTTTGTCTACACCTACTCTACGTCATCTTGTTCTGTCCCTGGCCATTAACACAAGTATTTAATACGTATAATGACTGCCTCCGTGGTCCAGTGGTCAAGGCGTTCGCCTTGTGACCCGGAGGTCATGGGTTCGATTCCCACTGGGAAGCATACTTTGTGAAAAGTTGTTTCCAGTCTGGAAAGGATATTGCAGGATTAAATCACCTGATTATCCGAAAAGAAAGATGATTCCGTGTTTCGGAAGGCACGTAAAACTGTGGGTCCCGAACGCCACCTAGCGTTTGATCATCAAACTATCCAAGGATTGGTTCCTGGTTTGCCCTTTGGGTTGTGGAGGTCAGACGGCAGTCGCTCTGTGTAAAATCCAGGAACCTCGTCAAATCACCTTGGTTTGGTAGCGGACCCCGGGCTCTGAAGCGTTACTGCTGAGGAAGCAACCGGGAATACGCTCGGATGATGATGATGATTTAATACGTATAATATATTTCTTAACAAATTTAATTAATTTCTAAACAGCTCCTTACTATATTCATAGGTCTTGGTAATTTTGAACGACCATACAATGTATTCATAGATCAAGCATCGATACTTTCATTTGAATTAGGACTTGTTTCTGAAGTTTTTTTTTTTTGCCTTTAATTAACAAGGAAATGTATTTACTAACTTTGGACTTTGCTTTTAAAAAAATCAAAGTATAATTTATTTGAATATGTTAAGTTTACATAATATCCCTATTAACTCGCTCAATATAATTAAAATATATGTCTAGTTTACATAATGTATCTCGAAACTTTGTTAAGACAATGACTCATTAAAAATGATGAAGTTTCTATGAAATTACCTGACAAGCCACTATAAACAAAAAATAAATAATCCAATTGGTTTATGCGTCTTCGAGTAAGCGGGGAAAACTCTTATCAAGAAAAGAACATATAAATATCACATTAATAACAAACATATAACATTAGTAACATTCGAATTAATGCTTGCTCGCTGTGACCAACACTATTGTCAAATTTTTAAAGCTGCCCAAAGGCATGTGACATATCTTGACGACTACCATAAAATGAACAGCCGGGACCAACGGCTTATACATGCCATCCAAATCACGAAAGAGCTCGTGAAATTTTTATGCCACTTGTGGTTACCCATCCAAGTGTGGACGACGCCTGGTGTCGCTTTACTTGCGAGAGCGCTAGTAATGCGCACTCTCGCCGACCCACCGAGTTCCTCATTCGAATTGGTAACTTCTTCCTTTTTTGAAGTCGGTCAAAACATCATAAACAAAGTACGGTGTAAACTACTAACGAGAAGAATATTCATGCGTAATTCTGACTCACTCAAGTAGTAGAATCGAAGTTATTTTATTTTAAACCCTTTCGATTCACATGTTGTAGATACATTTAGCATTGTCCGTTCCATTTCAATTGTAAATGACAGAGATAGATAGTTACTTTAAAATGTCAGAGGTACTTAAATGGTAGATACAGTACCCGCATGAGAGTCACTGAACTGTGAGAAAATGGCTAGGGAGCTAGTCCAACTTTGTTCAAACCACGAGTTTAGACTTTAGACTTTGAATGATATTACAGCTACTCTATACTTACTATATTCATAGGTCTTGATAATTTTAATCTACCATACAATTAGTCTAGAGCATTTTTCGTCAAAAGTCCTCTAGAAACCGAGTTTTATTTGTACTTCTTCTTTATACCTATAAGTGGTATCGTTGGATTCGTGAACCGACAGATCCATGATCAGATCATAAGAAATCCAATGGTATCGGTTATCTGTACAGAAGAGAGTGCAATTAAAAATTATCATGTTAGTACAACGCTGTTCCAGACTAAATGTATACATAAATTAAGCATCGATACTTTCGTTTAACCTGGGACTGGTATCTAAAGTTTTTATATTTATTTTTATTTAACAAGGAAATGTATTTACTAAAATGATTTAAAAAAAAAATAGGTAGAAGCTGCCTGATATTTTTTATCCTTAGATTTTTTTTACCGCTTTACATTTGTAATTTTTTTTAATAATTTTACAACAATGTAATAGGAATCGATTTAATATTTTTTAGAGTGGTCCTACTCTAGCCTGCCGGAAACCGCATGTTGACTAAATAGTGTACCCCTTATTCATAAATAATACAAACGTTTGCTTAACCTATTTTATTTAAAACTAGCTTAAACCCAAGTCTTCGTCCGCGTAGAAGTCGAAAATGTTTCTAACAGGATTTTTGATTGGTTTTTTTACGTTTTTAATTTTGTTATAACATATGAATTATTATGACAAAAATTTACATGAAGAGAGTGATGATGAAGATGAAATGAAAGAGGTTTGTTAGGATCGTAGCAAGTGGAGGTCCATAGTCTCTACGTAAGTAGAGACTATGGACCTCCACTCGCCTGTTTCGCACAAGAGTAATCTTGTGCGAAACAGGCGAGGTAAGATTTATGTATGTATGTAAAAATTTAAGATGTTTGAATACTGATATATATCTTACTTTATAATAGTGTAGGAATGTAAAGGCCTAGCGGACCCGACGAAATTTGTTCCGCTTTTTCCCATTCCCGTTCCCGATCCCTATCACAATTTTTTTGTCTCTTACTCAAAAACTGACGAAGTTTCATAACAATATAAATTTGCAACCCCTGATGCACCCCCGAGGATGCAATTTTTTACTAATTATTAATTCAAAAATGTCATTCATATGTCTCGCTTCAAAATTGACGAGATTTATACAAACTTACAACCCCTATTTCACCCCTTATAGATATATAATTTTCAAAATCTAATAAATGCATTATTATTTTCTACAAACTACTAAAATAAAATAAAATTTTTATATTTCTCACTTTAAAAATTACGAAGTTTTATACAAACTGGCAACCCCTATTTTACCCTTTTAGGAATGAAATTTCCAAAAATCCTTACTTAGCGGACGTCTCCTAGTCACAACCTTCGTGCTAAATTTCATCTTTATTGGCTTAGTAGTTTTCGAGATTTCGTGATGAGTGAGTGAGTGATTTTCGCTTTTATATATATATAGATAGATTAAGATTATTCGAAAACGCCTGAACCGATTTGAATTTTTTTTTTGTTTGAAAGGTTATACTTGTCAGTTGGTCCCACATAAGTTTTATCTAAATCGGTTGTATAGTTTGGTGATGAAGTCAGTGTTTGTTTTCAAAAATTATTTATTTAGTGTAGTCATACACGTCTTGGCGTATTTCATACAAAAAAATCCCACCAATCCGTTCCAAAAGCTATACTTTTGAGACTTCAACGCGGAATCTTTATACCAACTCCTAGTTATATCTATGAAACGATACCCAAGTTGATTTTCAAAATTTTTTTTACCTTTAAGGGGTTGAATTCTGAAGGAGCCTGAAACACTTGTTTACTGATTTGTCGCGACCGGAGCGACGATGTCATCGCGAGAGGGGCGGGGCGCGGGGCAACTGCCTCACAGGACCGCCGGTCAGCGCAGCGGTCTTCTAGCGTTGCATAGCAATCAATAGTTTGACTATCGATAGTTGACCTCGAAAAACAGTCACAATATCGATAGGACTATCGTTAGTATCGATTGTCAATAGTTTGCAATACTATTGATGAAAGGTAAAACTATCAATAATATCGATACTATTGAATTTAGATACTATCGATACTATCGATAGTTTTTAATTGATACTATCGATAATATCGATAGTGTAACTACTCTTTGTACAAAAAACTATCGATAGCTAAACACTATCGATAATATTATAATATCGAAATTCGTCACAATACTATCGATAGTTTTTAATTCAAATAGTACCTTTACTATCGATACTATCGATTGTATAAATTAAAAACTATCGATACTATTGATACTATCGATACTATCGATAGTCCTATCGATATTGTTACTGTTTTTCGAGGTCACGATAGTATCGATGGACTATCGATATTTTATACTATTGGTTGCAACGCTAGACTCTTCACTCGGCCAAACGACTTGATTGCGCATACGCGTGTCCCATAGAATTTTGCCTTGTAAATCACCAGTTTTACATAAACCTATATAATCCATACAGTCCATTTCTTATTTAACTGCCCAACGTACCTCAGGATTACCTAGAAGGCTTAGGGCTCAGACAGATTTATTGTTAGGAGTATTCTTGTGAAGTTTCGAATAAAATAGTTTAACTAATCTTGTTTCCCCATACAAATTTTAATTACGCCCTTTTTCATCCCCTTAGGGGTTGAATTTTCAAAAACCCTAAGAAACTTAACTGTTTATTTCTAATCGTTAACCTAATACCAAAGTTTTAGGCTTCTAGCTTTAAAAATGACTTCCATACAAAACTTTAACTGCTTTTTCACCCCCTAAGGGAGCGTATTTAAAAATCCCTAGGCGGATGCCTACGTCATTACAAATATCTGTATGACAATCCGAATAGTTTCGGCTGTGCGTTGTTAGATGAGACAGTCAGGTTTGCCTTTTATACTCTTCTTCTATGTCTATGTTCTTTCTATGTCAAATATTAAAAATAAGAAAAGGGAAAACATGTTGTAACTAAAATAGGTTTAGCAAACGATTTGTAATTTTATGAATATGAGGGCTAGTCATTATTAAAAATTTGTTTTTATTTCTTAAAATAATATATAAATTTACTTAGGAATTATGTATGATAAAATAATTAGTCCTTGCAACTAAATAATTAAATCATCATCATCCGAGCGTATTCCCGGTTGCATCCTCAGCAGTAACGCTTTAAAGCCCGGGGTCCGCTACCTAACCACGGAGATTTGACGAGGTTACTGGTTTTTACACAGAGCGACTGCCTTCTGACCTCCACAACCCAAAGTGCAAACCAGGAACCAATCCTTGGATAGTTTGATGATCAAACGCTAGGTGGCGTTCGGGACCCACAGTTTTACATGCCTTCCGAAACACGGAATCATCTTTCTTTTCGGATAATCAGGTGATTCAAGCCTGTAATATCCTATCCAGACCGGAAACAACATTTCACAAAGTATGCTTCCCAGTGGGAATCGAACCCATGACCTCTGGGTCACAAGGCGAACGCCTTGACCACTGGACCACGGAGGCAGTCAACTAAATAATTAAATACATACTAATAATTGTTTAATTTATGATCAGAACCACCTATTTGGTTTTTGATACCAATAAAAGCAAAACAGTACTTCCAAAATAATTTATTTGACTTGTTTATTTATTAACACTACCTTGCAGCGTAAATGTGAGTTCTATAGGACAAATCCAAATAAAATACAGCACTTACAATACATAAACGGGACATTCAAATTGTGCTCGATTAAAATCGTATACACGTCTTATCCACTACGTCATAAAGTTTAAAGTCGCAATGGTAACTTCCAATAAGATTTAACAATTATCTTTATGACAAAGATAAAAGATGAAATAACGCCAGTAAAATTTTCATGGTGCAATTAAAACCAAAGGCATAAAATAAAAATGGTAAAGAAGCATATCTGGTTCACTTTTTGCATAAAATATGACATTGTGTTCAATATTTTTGTTACTTTAATTACATGACATTTAATAATTAACATACTAATAGTTCATGTCAGTTACATTTTAATTTAAGTTTTTTCAAAGTAAAGAATCAAAATTTCCAAAAGCTTCAAAAAGTATGAGTTAAAATTTTTACTTAGAACCTTTTTTGGGTATCCTCTGTATCTGTCCCTATCTTGGGCTATTTTAATCCAGTTTTTTCGGCTTTGAACGATGTCGTCCTCCCAAATTTGTCTTGGATGGCCCTGTTTTCTTTTTCCTTGCGGCCTTTTCAAAGCGGGATTTCGTCTATCGGCCATCTTTAAGGCGTGCTATGTATCTCGTCCATTTCCATTTAGCCTTCATGGCATATTCTTTTGCATCTATAATTTTTGTTTTTTGTCTTTTGATACTTTTTATTTTTTTTAATTTTCCTTATTTTAAGTAATAGTAATTTGATATTAATCTCTGTTTCCTATCAAGTTATTATCTAGTAGTTAACACTAGTGTCAGATTTTTCAAGCTACTTAAAAGCTTATATCTACTTAAATGTCTAAAAGAAACATAGTTACATTTAATAATAAGCCATAAAATGGTTCTAACACATTGTAAAAAGCATTTACAAATTTGCAAACAATTAACGTTTTTAAAAACAAGCGGTCCATATCTAGTGTGGTGCAAAAATGAGACAAAAAGAGATTCGCTCTGCTTTCTCGATTTGCTGCACGCCAGTTAATGCTTTCACTTTTTTCCCGTTAATCTCTGGATGGGCTGATTATGTTATTTATGCTCAGAAATTGACAAACACGCTCTTTTTTATTTATTTGTTTAACTTTATTACAAATGTAATAGGCGGACTTGAAGCCATCGGTTTTATCTACCAGTCAACCCACTGGTGATGCCGAGATTAAGAAGTCTTGAAGGAGGTGGAAATTTGAAAGATATATTACTAATTATAATATAAAAGACAAAATATATATATTAATTTATATCAATAAACTTACATTCAAAATATACATAGAAATAAGATATATTAACCAATACGTACACCACATTTATATTATCTGACATTTCCCGAAGACTATGCGCACGCACTGCACTTTTAAACGCTACACGAGTACGAGCCTTCTGGATACTGATTTGTGGGGCGTTCCAAAGCTTTGTGGTTTGAACAGCAAACGAACGTTCGAGGAACCTTCATCGGTGAAATGGTATATCAAGACAGAAATTGCTAGAAGAGCGCTATCTGTATACTTGTGCAATTTGTGCTGATACTTTAGAGAATTCTTATTACTATTATGCGCACCCTGTAACTAGTGCTAGTTCTGTCAACTTTTTAATTTTCAACCTCAGCTGCAATTGGCGTTATTTGTGGATGTTAAACTGAAGTTATTATGGCCGAGAAAAATGGAAATTTTGAAAAATAAGGCAGGAAATAGCAAAATGAAAACTATGGATTAGGTAGTTAATGAATATGCATGTTTTTAGAATTTCGAACAAACTTTTTATATTTTTAGAACTAGTTTAATGCAGTTTTTCATACCTTTTAATATACGCGGTAACAAATATTACACAAAACCAAAAAGTATTGGCAAATATCCTGTAAATATTGGTTGAAATATTAATAATCATTATATGAAGTAATAACAATTTTCAGACGTTTTTGATGAATTTGAGATAACTTGAATTTTCACCGATGAAAATGCTTGAATGGACTCTTCCTTACAAACTGAAATAACTTTGACTAAGTGACCGCGATTCATCTGATGATTTTAGGTTATCAATTCGTCGCGATCTTTTATGTTTTTTTTATGTATGTTCACCGATTATTCGAAAACGCTTAAACCGATTTGGAAAATTCTTTTTTTGTTTGAAAGGGTATTCTTTTCAAGTGGTCCCATAGAAATTTTATCAAAATCGGTTGTGTAGTTTGGGGGTGAAGTCGGTTTTTAGTTTTGAAAAATTATATTGGTCAATGATGTCCTTAATGTCGTTAAAATATCTGGGTCAAAATAAAGATAACGGTGATATGTCTTGTAATGTGAATAATAGTCATTGTAACCTTTGCTTTGAAAATGTAGAGCCAAGTACCAACATCTGTAGCCTTATAGCCTTAAAAGCCGTCCTTCCATGAATCAACAGTCACATAGTATAAATATTGTTAGATACTTTGATACGGTATTACAACTCATAAAACTGATGAAATATTCACTTTTTCTTACCTCTACCATTACTTTTCTTGATACCAGGGGGTATTCAAGAAAAGTTTTACCTGAAATGCATCGCCTCTAAAAGTGTGCAGCCTGCAAACGGAACGAGCAAAATAAAATGCTGAGACTGAAGAAATAAACGAAAGTATGCATTATTATGATGACGATTCTGGAACAAAGGCGATGGAGTCGACTTTTTAATTTTTATTTCTTTAATATTACAAAATGTATTTTATCTTCCATGCTGGTCTTAGGGAGTACGTACTAGCTGCTTCTGTCACCACACAGACCAAAAGCCGATTAAGGGAATAAGCGAAAATGCGAATAATTTTTATAGCCAATGCAGCTAGCCATCCATCACTGTTTTGATTTCTTCTACCACTTCTCACCCACTATCGAGCTAAGACTGGCCTCTGGGTTTGGGCTTTGGGCTCTATTTGTTTAGAGCCGCAGGAACCAAAATGTCTTGTCTAACTTATCATAACAGTATCAAGGTAAAATAGAATAACAGTCACTCGGTTTTCATGTTCTTCGAGACAAATGCCACATCATGTGACATAACAATTTATTCTCAATGCACATATTTAGTTTAAATATCAAAAAATTTTTAAGTTGACGGTTTGGAGGAAACGCTGCAGTAAACCAAGCTGTAAGTAAATGATTAGATGTCAACAAGTAACTATTATGAAATTAAATAAATAAAATTGACAATTATCAAGTCATTAAATTATCCAAATGATTTTTGACTTTGACTTTTGACAAACAGTTTCCATTGTTACCATAAAATATTAACAACACTCGACTCCATAGCTGTCTCTGTTCTCACAAAATTAATAAAGAAGTAGTTACGGCTGAATTATGTCATTGCCTTTGTAATTCTGCGACCCAAAGAAATTATGTGGTTTAGATGAGTTTCGCACAGATCTGCATATCTTCGAGATATTACCAAATCATATTATAGTTTCTACAAGTAACATATATTTAAATTAACAAAACTCGACTCCGTAGCTGTCTTTGTTCTCACAAAATCAATGAAGAAGTAGTGGATTGCGGTCCCCAGCGTCGCGGTCTGTGCATAGATGTTACTGCTGAAAACATTGTGCTTGTTATCCAGAGACCTGAAGGAATGGGAATGTTTGTTTATGTACCTACTTGTATTTTATGAAACGTGGGATTTGTCTGGGGAATCCCAAACTATGTTTTTGTTTTGTTTGTTAAGATATTCATCTTCATTGCTCAGATCTCCCATCATAGTCTAATAGAAAACAAAATTTTTAACCGTTCCAGCACTTTCAGATGTTTTTTTCTTGCGCAGATCGTTAAAGCTGTTCAAGGGTTATGGCCGAAAAGACGAAATAAGTGCCAACTAGGCGCCGTATTTATTTTTTTATTCATATCTGTCAACATCCTTATTATTATGCAGAAAGTTGACTTCGTTTTGAGACATACCTATATTATGATTCCGTCCTTTCCGTAAGGAATAAACACGTGATTAGCACTATTATGTATGCAAATAGTAACGTATGGTTTTCTCATAAATAAGAGGGGTTTTCGCCTAGAAAGCCCCTCCGTGCACTCGCACTAGATTCAAGTACTAATTTGCGAACAAGTCAGCTAATTACACTTGTAGCTAGCCCTAACCCTAGTCTTGAGATTTAAAACTTTCAGTATTAGAGACGTAAGTGCGGGCTTAAGTTCTCTTTCAATCATTAAATAGGTATAGGTACGTCGCTGGACTGAACTTACTAAATGTAGCACAAAAACATTTATTATATTCGAGTTTCGTGGTAACAATACATACAAACATAATATCTCTAAATGGGGCCTAATAATCATTAAGGGGCTACCGGAATTTTTCGGGGTCCAGTGCTGCCCCCATTTGAATTAAATCATTTAAAAGGAAACGGAGTTATAATTTAAAACTTTGTCTTGATCAGGCTCGAGATAACCCTTCAAACTATTTTATGAACCACTGTTTACAGTTTAAAGTGAGAACGTCAAGCTTTTCTACGCACATACGCCAAAAGTGGCCGTTATTCGCAACTGTGCGTAAAAAAACAAAAAGGCCACTTTGGTGGGCTAGAAGGTAAAAAAAAAATTGTGATAGGTTGAAAGCCGCATCGCCTATTAATATAATTCGTATTTTTGTCAATTCCTTCGATCGGATTCTATGATCTGCGCAGGAAGAGAAGCAGCTGGTACATTCCACGATTTTTTTTCTTCGAGACCAACATATAAGGACTGATATCGCTGTAAAAATCACTATGATTAATATTCAGGAAATCAATCGCGTAGGTCCCAAAAATTACTGAAAAGATTTAAAAATAAAGGTCATAGAAAGAGGAAACCCAACTTCACTTTTTAAACAAATCGTAAAAAACTACAGAGCAAAAATAAAAGCTTGCAAAATAAAACAATGCACAGGTATACTGAACGTTGTAACAAGTACGTATACTTCTGAACTTTCCTTTCATTATCGTCCGGCAACCTTCGCCCCGAAAGTCGTTTTATGACGGCCGCACTCGTAAACCTAAGAGCATTTGTCAACAACATAAACTCTGACTGACGTTGATCCTGTCCGTGCTAAATGTGGAAGGTCTAACTTTAGGATAAACGAAGGTTATCGACTCTAGAATTTGTAGTCTATTGCCATATTTACAGTATACGAGAAGGAACCACGATTGTTTTATAAATTTTAAAATAAAAATAAAATTTGTAATTTGAAACAGTTAGTATCAATAATTTTTTTGATTATTCTGTAGTGCCTTGTCACTGCTCCGCTTTTCTACGTGCTTTGTCTTTTAGGTCAGTTTTGGAAGTTTGGAATACCATAAGGTTGTTTGGGTTGGTTCTCGTATAAGTTGATATTGTCAATTGGTTTACATAATTACATTATCCGAACTGAACGTCATGTACCATCAGATAGAGGAACCGCCGTGACCAATAATGGGTTAATATCATTTAAAATTAAAACTATGACAAGATAAGAAGGAGTGGTAAGAAATATAAAACATACACACAAAGTGTATAAATTTACTGTCTGATTTTCCCACCAGCCTTAGCCCACACATTTTGTCTTCGCCTGACAAAACTTTTACGAGCAATGCCTACTGAAATCGTAAACCTTAGAGGTTCGCGTTTGTCAACAATATAAACTCGGATCGAGGGTTGTAAAGGCTCTGAGCTACACATTATCGAAAGTACAGAGACATAACTGACATCCTTAGATGTATGTGGGTATATTTTTGAGCCAATGCCTACTGACCTCCTGAGACTTAGAGTTTCGAATATGGTTTTTAGACATTCAAGATGTATAATAGTACTAACGTACAAAAAAAAATATACATGCCAAGTGCGACAAGAAGCCGCGCACGTAGGGTTCCGTAACCGTATCTATAAAACTCACGTTTGTTGTAGGGAATCCCCATTTGTTAATTTTTTCTGTTTTTAGTATTTGTTATTAAAGCGGCAACAGAAATACATCATCTATTAAAATTTCAACTGTCTAGCTATCACCTTCACGAGACACGGCCTGGTGATAGACAGACAGATGGACGGGCGGACGGTCAGCGAAGTCTTAGAAATAGGGTCCCGTTTTTACTCTCTGGGTACGGAACCCTAAGAATTAAATAATGATATAATAAATGTTGAAAAACACCACGCAACTTTCCATAATGTCACAGAGCCTATACAACCCTCGATTCATGCTTATATTTTTGAAAAACGCAAAAGACTAATGTACTCGACTTATAAATAGGTAATAATATAAGAAATGGTTAAAAAACACCACGCGAGCGGGACTTGAACTCGACCTTAGTCTAAATACCACTATATGAGCTAGTACCAAGTGTGCAACCCCGCACACAAATTTTATTCTGTAGTCTTGTTACTTTGTGTCTAGACCTTCCCTCAGTAACGAGTTTGTTTCGTGATCTACAGATGTGAATATTATATATATTATTTATATTTAGAAAATTCTGTATTAGCTTGTTTTATATTGTGTTATAAAATGTATGGTAACATTAGTTTAAAGATTCACTGCTTTAAAGATGCAAGATAAAAAAAAAACATTGATACTCATGAAAAAAGGTTAGTTCATTTGCCAAACAAAAAATCTACCAACGGTTGAATTAACTTTAAGAAATCTTACCATTTAGATATATGTCAGTTTTGTTAGCGACATAAACACGAAGTAACTTTACATAATTATGAAAGCCTGAAATGGCTATCACAAACACTAAAGTACCTACTAAAAACTCCCAACAGGTGAAATAGGCCACTGTTGCTGTATTGTGCTGCAAAAAGGTACTAATAGCCAGACATGCAAGACAGTACAAGATACGATGTTTGGCAAAACGTAAAGTCCCTATGTAAAGGGCTTGCAAACTGTCTCCTACAGGTCTCCTCGCTTCTTATTTAATCTTTTTTCTGAACGTCGCGTACAAGTTTTGTTGCGTTTTTTAGGCTAAGGAGATCTTTGTGATGAGGTCTATTGTGTGATATGCTGTGATATAACGTAAAAAGAAAAAAAAAGTGTGAGTACTGTCGTAGGGGACGGTAGAAAGAAAGGAAGTTATATCAAATCGAATGAGTTGTGATCCTTCAGGAGATTTTCTAGGATAAAAAAAAACGAAATATGTAATTTCAATTTAAATGCAGCACCGAACTATAGGAATTTAATTGTGTTTTAAGTATTTTTCATGCTTTTTTTAAGAACTTTTTTTTTAATTGTATTCCTTGAAATATTATACCTATTTTATTCTTGTTATTACTACGCAAAAATATTGATCTATTTTACATTAGCTAGGATCCTATAATATTTTTTGACTCCTTTTTTCTACGTATTTTAGGTTTTTCTATTTAAAATAGTTTCATAAGTTCCATACATCATCAAGTTCAAACTGAAAAGTAACTTCAAGACGCCGCACTGTTTCCAACGTGTTCTTATTTAAGGGACATTTTGAATTTTCGAGGTCCAGTGCTGCCTGCCCCATTTGAAATAAATTATTTAAAGGAAACTGAAATATCATTTAAAATTTTGTCTTGATCAGACCCTAGATAACCCTTCAAACTATTTAATGAACTACTGTTTACAGTTTAAAGTGAGAACGTGAAGCTTTTTTACGCATTAGCCAAACGTTGCAGTTTTTATATCTAATGTGCGTAGAAAAACTTCATGTTCACACTTTAAACTGTATCAAGTAGTTCATAAAATAGTTTACAGAGTTATATAGGGTTCGATTAAAGCAAAGTTTTAATTGATATCTTCGTTTCCTTTCAAATGATTTATTTCAAATAGGGGCAGCACTGGACCCCGAAAAATGCAGGTAGCCAACAGGAATCGCATCTCAGTCGATAAATAACAGCCTTCAATAATAAAACGAGGAACTTCTTTAGTCCTACGAGAACTGTTTGAGGTCACATCTTTATTCCTAATGGGGCAGATAGGGCATTACGGTTTTTTAGCTCTAAGGA
Organism: Acrobasis suavella; assembly: GCA_943193695.1. Classification (NCBI taxonomy): domain Eukaryota; kingdom Metazoa; phylum Arthropoda; class Insecta; order Lepidoptera; family Pyralidae; genus Acrobasis; species Acrobasis suavella. The sequence goes on from OW971943.1 coordinate 5,958,957, forward strand.
AAAAATATAATATCTATTTCTTTTAAAGCTACCGTTATCATAAAAAATCACGTTTGTTGTATGTAAGTAAGTCCTACTTAAATATTTATTTCATTCTGTGTTTAGTGTTTGTTGTTATAGCGACAACAGAAATACATCATCTGTGAAAATTTCAATTGTCCATGAGATACAGCGTGGCGACAGACAGACAGGCAGAAGGACGGATAGCGGAATCTTAGTAAAATTTTCTTGTTTTTACCCTTTGGGTACGGAACCCTAAAATAGGAACATGTGCTTTAAACAAAAACTAAATGACTTCCTACTATATCATAAAATGTAAAACAGTTATCTATTATTTTAAAATGTTTTCAAATACATATTTCCAAACTCATAAAAATTAGTACGTCGCTACGCTTCCGCAATATATTATTAATATGAGAACTATAAAACATATAAATCTAACTAATTTGTCGTTTCAAAACTAAAATAATGACATCCCTAATGACATAAAAAGCTCTTGCAAATAAATCAAAATAGTTTTATTTCCTGTAATCGAAGCAAATCTGGAGCAGACGATATAAACAGTAATAAAATTAAGAATTCATAAACCCCTTTACTATAAAAAAGTAGTAATAGTTGATGCGGCTGCCATTAATATTATTAATATATGGCTTCACGAAGCAAGGACCATAAAGTTGAACAAACGAGGAGGGCGGGATACTTTTTACCACCCGGACTCCCATAAAAACTCAAGCCCTGAATTAGCTCGATTCTTTGTCACCCCTTTGAACAACCCTAAATTTCTACTACCACCGTCTTTGTCTAACAATAACCACTACATTCCCATCCGTTAAACTGCATCAAGGAAAAACAACGTGAAACCGCCTGAGATGAAACGAGATAGAATAATATATATGCACTAGTAGAGGCGACAGAGAGAAGCATACGTAGTAGTACCGACGGACGTAAGCTTCGCACTGAGAGGAAGGGAGACGGGCACAAGTAAGCGAGAGGGGAATAAAAATTAACCAACAGAGGGGAGCGGAATCGAGCTTCTTCAGGCGGGGTAGTTAGTTCGCATTCGACCGCGCTCGCGGTAGGGTCTCTGAGCGACTGCGCCAGATACGGTCCGAGTTGTGATTTTTTCTTGTGATTAATTTCCGATGCTGATGACGTTTGATGTCTATTCAACCCTTGAAAAGGCATTGGTAAAGTGTGACACATAAATTTATAAATCTTCGGGAACAAAACTTTTGTACTTTGAGTAATGTTATCGCGTTGCCAATAAAATTGGAACATTTAGATCGCACGTTATTATGACTATCTCGCGATTCATGTGTCGGTTATGATAAGCGGGGTGATTTGACCAAAACTTGCATCGTAAAAGGAGGGATACCAAAGAAAATGTGTGCCAAAATGTTGTTTTATAGTTTCTACCTGTTTTCTCTGTTATGGATTGGAGTGCCAGCCGAAGAGGAAGTGTCTTCACCTCTCCGTGTAGCACAGTGTAGAGCAACATGCTTAGAAAAGGTAATTTTAAATAATTTTTATATTATTGGGCATGTTTTTCTCATTTTATTACTTCCGTGCTTTTAATTATCTTTGCTTTATGTTCATACACTAACTATTTACCTTTACAACCTTTCTTTTATTAACCAATTCATTCAGAATCTGAAAAAAAAACAACTTAGAAGAAAGCTGCATGAAGTGTGAAGATATTTTGCCGACGCATCACATCGTTCCTCGCACAATTTTGTTTCGTCCTGCTAAAACAAAATTGAAATAAGATCATATTTTCATTTCGATTGTTTTAATAGAAATAAGATAATTTTTATTAGAAAAAAAAAAACAATAAACGTTTCGCTAAGAAACAAGAGAACTTTGAGAAAAAAGGAAAATATTCAATCAATTTCATACACTTTATTGAAGCTTACAGTTGCTAAGGGCCTTCGAACTGAAATATATCTGCTATTTTGATGAGTATTTTACTTGATTTAATATGTATATGAGGCAATGATCTAATAAGTGCGTGTACCGTCTGTTTACCCTCATTTTTAATTAGTCATGAAGTGAGGTATGCTGTTCTTACCAAAGGATTTTAGCCTGCCAAGTTTTAACCACTTTACTTGCAATTTACTGGGGTTTTAATGAAAGTAGCTCAAGACCATGGAAAAATACATTCATTGAGATGCCTATTCCCAGCATTGGGTACAAGGCTGAGGATGATGGTGATGATAAATGGTCAAATTTTTACACGTATAAAGCAAAACTTATATGCGTTGCAAGTTTAAAAGTCCTGTAAATACGAACAAACTATACTTAGTTAGCAAACTCATTCAATGTCCAAACTTTCAATCAATCATAAAATGCCACTGACGGACTGCTATTCAAACATAGCTTTCTAATGATTGACAATGTAGCCATACATGATCATGATAGATCCATGTTGATATTTTTTTCTGTTTGCTATTGTAGTGCCGTCTACACGTTCTTTTTTTAGAATATAACATAATCAAAAAGAAGAATACCTTTTTTCAATTACGAAAGTTACGGTTTTAAAGCTGATTTGGGCTGAAATTTGATATCCATAATAAATATACATAAATATACACTGTCACGTCTTTATTCCTTATGAGGCAGACAGAGCCCAAAACCCAAGGTTGCAAGTATCAAAGGCCACTTCAAGCTTGATGGTGAGCGAGAAAAGGGAAAAGAAAATAGTAATGGGTTGATAGCCGCATCGCGCAGTAATATGATACGCAGGTTTGCTGGCATCTACAATCTTTTTGGGAAGAGAAGCAGTTGGTCTATTCTAAGTTTCTTCTTTTCTCGTAGACCAGCATGGAGAAATCCCAAAAAGCTTAGAATAATTCATGATGCTTTTTATAAGAACGAACCTGAAACTTTATTCATCAATATGCTAAAAACTATATAACAAAAAGACGTAAAACATACATTAATTCTACATCCTTATAACAATAACGGAAACATTGATAAAAGATCAAACTTCGAGGATGTCACGCAAAGAAACAATCGTGTCCATAACGCGAAACGCTGCAATAATTTACTTGACATGAACATTAGAAGACTAGGACACATTGCAAGGCCTAAGAAATGCAATTATGTATGGTGGAAGTATTTATCGCCGCTGAGAACGATAAGCACAATTTATATCGACCAATATTTACCGATAGAATTTATCTAAACTGGTTAGGTTATTTATTTGAAGCATTCCGACCGGGTTGCCCGCTGGTTATCGTTGCCCATTCCTCTATAAATGTAATTTGTATTGCTATCCCTTTCAATTGGAATAAACTTATTTGTTTCTGCTATGGTTGAGATTAAACAATAAATTATGTTGTTTCTTAATGAATTTTCTCAAGAGGTTTTATTAACATTTTGACGTCCAATATCCGATTCTAATTGGCTTTTTATAATTTAAACTCGCGAAGACAAATTTGAAATGTATGCATGTGTTTTAATCTTAATTTATGAATATTTTAATTGCAATGGATAAAACGAGGCAAAATTTTTAAAATTAATTATTGATTTCATTTGTTACTCTGGTTTTTATCATACACTTACGTGATTTCAATGCTAATCAAAAGGTATATTCAGCGAAATGTTAGGCGCGAAGATGGAAAAATGGTATTTCATAATTAGTCGATTATTTTTAAATCGAATCAAAGTCAAATATACAGAAGTTACAGCTTTGCTTTTTCTTGGGTGCCCACTGCCCATAAACCCTTGATGTCGGCACGTAAAATCATTTCAAAGTTATTAGTGCGAGCGAGTTTATGTGCCACTTAAAATCCTTTCAGTTCGATTTCAATGGAATCATAAATTGGAGGCTATGGAGGAACGCAGTACCATGTGAATTAAATTACTTTAAATGCCCTTAATTGAACCTTTTGTGAACTTTGATAAAATGCTCTTTCTAAACTTTGCTACCTAGCAAGATTGCCTTTTTAGTTGCTTTAACATTGTAGTAAATATGTATAAATACAAAAAATGTGACACACGCCATGTTTTATAAAATTATTGAAAATTCCTCATATTTACCAGGCACTGGCATGCAAAAAAAATATAAAGTGGAGTTAAAAAATTTAAAATTCTTAATCTGGTCAATAATGTCATTATCATATTACGAGTCATGTCATAATTGTTATTTAAAATTTAAAATGGTAAGCACAATAAATTTAGGTACCTAATTTTTATTTAAAATAACTTTCGATTTTAAATAAGTCAAAGAACTAATTAACAGAATATGCTCAACTCTTTGAAATGTAACTTTATATATTTATTTTATCAAAATGAAACATATTAGTAAGTAGTACTATGAATAACTAAATAATCTCATAATGGTTGTAAATGTTATTTTTTATAAAAATACTTATTGCATATAATTATTGCAATTTCATGCATGTTCTTAAAATGTAATATAACTATGTTGCTAATATTTGTGCTAAAATAATCGTATGGAACTAAAATAAGTATTATTTACTCATATATTTTTGCATTGATGTTTGGCAGACCTTTATCAATATCCATTTCTGTTAGTATTAAATTTATCTCATATTTGCTCTACAAAGCGTTCATATTAGCGGCTTCATATTTCTGTTTACAATTCCAGGTAGAAACGTCAGAAAAAATAGCACCCGTATCATGCACATCATCTACGTTTCAAATATCGACATCTGTTGATAATCCACGAGGCATTTCGATAGATCACGCACTGAATTTTTTGCTATACCATTTTTCTTTTAATTCCTTTTTTGGGCTACCTGCGACAAAGGTTCAATGCCAAGCTTTGAATGTGCGTGAAGTTACCAGGGGCGGAAGGATGGATATTTAAAGGCTGTTTGTTGCTTTGTTCGCGTTATTAGGGTATAGTGAGGAAATGCGCAAATTACTAAATAGCTCGGGTCAGGATAATCAATGTTTCTACCTGACGCGCTCAACTTTTTTGATATAAATACGAATATAATAACAGGCTCTCAGGCGGCGAGCATTTGAGTAAAAAATCTAGATGAATTTGCGCTAACAAGTTTGCCGTTAGCCTGAGGCAATCCAATTTAAATTTTCCTTTTATCGACCATTCTGTATTAAATATCCGGTTCAGTTTCTTCTTCTAAAAGAGAATTTTTTCACAGAATTTTCTTCATTTTGTCAATGTTTGATTTGGTATTTGAATTTTTTTTCTGGAAACTAAGAATACTTGTTCTAAAACAAAGAACTAAAATGTTTCCATAAAAAGGTATGTCAACTGTCAATGAGCCTAACAAAATTTAAATAATTTACTACAAAGAGCCAACGGACTGACTCTAAAGTCTCCGTCTAATGAGACTGCTTCGAAGTCTAAAAAAGCCCCATTGTAATGAACTGTCACCAAAAACTATCCTTTCCTTTGAAACAGAAGGTTTAAAATATATTAGTTGGTGTTTTTTCATTTCAACTTTTTCTAATCTTTTTGTGCCTCCCTCGATGCCAGTTTGGAAGCATGTGATGAATTTTAAAAAGTGCTTTAAGTGCCAAGATATAGATATGGTTATGACTACATTAGGCATGTAAGTTGGGTTGTCATGTAAATTTTATGTTTCCCTTTATATAAATTTGTCGTGAGCGCTCTTGTCGTGTGTTCAAATATAATATGCGTTTTGAATATAAATTGAGTTGCCCTGGGTTTTCTGTTTTATAATATTTAATTGGCTGTTTATTGTTGTTGCGTTCGCTTCTAAAATTGTAAACATAGTTAGTATAATTCATCTTGTAGACGTTTAATTTTTTTTAACAACCACTGGCTCTGTCCATAAATAATAATTTGTTTGATCCATAATTTAAATGCAAACGCAGAGAAATGTAATTGAACGCAAGCGAGCGAAGTCTACTTGAATATTCTGGCATTTGTATGTATGTACAATTGTGTTTTTTGACGATAGTATTGAGTAATTATGATTGGAGTTTTATGAAATTTTGTAGCTGTGTAGATGTAACCTATATATTTTTGGATTGTTGTAAACTCACTATCATTGTAAACTCACCACATAAGATTTTTTAAGTTCGAACATGAGCCAAATCGTTCGAATGGTTGCCGATAAATGGGGTTTGTGAGTTCACAGTTCGGCACCGAACAACTAGTTAAAAAATATTCCAGTATGAAGAATACAAAAATGCGTACATTCGTGCTTTCATCTACAAAATAAGTATGTAATCAGCTGACAAGGTCACAACGTAACCAATGCATCTACCTCTCTTTTATCATTCCTCAAACTCTGCCATTCTTTAATATTTTTAGCAAACCATCAGCAGATTGTTGGCACCGTTACAAAACTGCAAACTACACTCTTATTTTATATTTTATTGTGCAAATTTCAAAACTTAAAGTTATTGTTCCAGAAACAATAATTTGCAAAAACATTTCACCTTGAAATCGTTGCAGAAAAAATAGGTTGATCGGAACGAGAACCTTGATTAGAAATTTAGGACCATTCCGGCCTTCGTTTTACGGTCCCTTTTCGAGGTTCGGGCTAAGCATTATTATTTTATCGCTGCTCAGCCATGCACAAGAGAGGTAGAATAAAAATTTTGTGCTTGCTCTAAAAAAAAGAAACTCGTTCAAGGTTTCGGATGCACGTCCCGGGGCAGCGTTTAGAAAAAATAAACAAGAAGAAAGTCCAAAGCCGAAATGACCTGCGTTTTTGTCCGTTTGTTTTCGTTTTTGTTACGTTTGAGTTCATTTGGAAGTAGCCACGTCTGCTTACTGAATTAACTTAAATTGCCTTCGTTTTTTGTGTTTCAGATGATTGCTATATGTTTCTTTTGCGGCCATCTTTCGTCCGGCTGGTATAATTGAAAATATGCTTTAATTGTGTTCTTCTTGATATTGTAATGACATTTTTACTTCAGTTAAAAGCACAGTTAATATTTATCTAAATTTTTGTGTTACATTTTATTTTTATTTCCATAACAGTTGTATATTTGGTGGATTGATGTTGGGTTCAATATTATTTATTTAAGAAAACAAATAAAACCTTAAGAGATTGAGCACTAAGTGCTAGTTTTATATTAATATGTAATGGCTAACTACATATTATATTGTTTTCTTAGCTTTTCGAAGATCATCATCATCATAATTTCAGCCGCATGATGTCCACTGCTAGACATAGACCTCTCCTATAGATTTCCAAAATGAACGATCTAGAGTGGCCTGCATCGAGCGCCTTCCAGAAACATTGTTCAGGTCGTCAGACCACCTTGTGGATGGGTGTTCTACGCTTCGCTTGCCAGTACGTTGTCGCCATTCGAGATCCTTTTTGCTCCATCAGCTTTACGATCAACATATTTAATGTTAAAAAGTATTTTGGTTTTTGGTTGTGCGTTAGTATAATAATTTGCCTTAAATAAATTTCTCAGCCAGTCGTTAATACTTGACATTAAAGAGTGCCAAGACCACCAAATTACTTCAAATATGAAAAGTCATGCAAAAGAGCATCTCACACGAGCTCGCCTCCAGCATCCGTAATAAAGCCGTAGGCACACGATTAATGATTCATGACCCTGCAGTGTCATCAATATTATTCTGTTTGTTACACCCTCGCCCCTTTCCATACATAAATAAACGCGACGCGTTGCTTCTCTGATTACATCTCTCGATGTGAGAAATAGTGCCTTTTGTACAATACCCTTGGAATAGTTAGCTTGTTCACGGTTTCGGGTTTCTTAAAGATGTTAGATAGTGGAATTTATTCGTTGGCAATAAGCAATCTCGCTTGGAGTTATAGGTTTCTTGTAATGACTTGATGCGTATCTGCTTCGGGTTTCTTAGCTGGGTTAGGTTCTGGAAGAAATCCAATTATTTTACTGAGAGTTAGTTGTTTGAATGCTATACAGTTTCTTTGGAATTAGCTTTATAACATTTTGAGCATATTAAACAATTGGAAAGTAATTAATATAAAAAAAACCATCACCTATTAGGACACATCTTTAGGCAAAAAAAAAGTCTTCAGAAAGAAATAATTGTTATTAATTCAAAAATAGTATTTTACTTGCATTCACAATCAGTATTTACACATAATTGCAAACACTCTTATACAAATTAAATATTTTTTCCATATTCACGTATATTCTGTTTTAAAAAGTTTATGTAAAATTACTAATAATAACAGAGTATTAAATTTATTGGTCATATTTACGTAGCTAATCTGCGCTTTTATATATTATGTCACTAATACCAAGGTTTTATTCTATGTATGTCTGTAATGTCACCTACATAAAATGTTATTTCACTCCAATTAAGGTTTAATAACTCTAATGTGAGCGGATGATTAGCATCATACATCACCTGTAATTTACTTCATTCACATACTTTTTACCCGACATAATAACACGTTGATATTAAATAACGTTGCGGCATAACAAGCTCTTATTATTCATTTGGACGGTGACAAAGGTAAATAATATTTCACTACAAATAATGTCATCATAATTGCTTATTGGGCTCAAACATTCTAATACTCCACGTGATAATAAAGGAACACGTTGTTACCAGAAATTACATGACGTGCCGTTAGTGTTGTGTGATTTAAAGCATTATGTCACGCGATGCTACGATAAAGTACTTAAATCTAAATCAAAAATAAGGACTGTCTAAATCCTATGTCAGATACAGATTCCAAACACGTAGATGATAGACTCTCAGATAATGCTAAAGTCCGCGTTGGAGTTCGAGGAACTCATTAAAATTTATGGCCAAGTCTTTACATTGGTACGTTTTCATAAAACAACAAATTGTTGCTACATTAATTTCAATATAAACGATGTTATTAGTATTAGTGATTAATACAGCGATAAATCACGCGAAGAAGAAGTTATTATGGAGTCAGGAATTAAAATTGAATTTTTCAACGTTACAAATGGGATATCGCGGCTTAACACGGCTGGGATTCACAACTGCTAATAAATTATTTGTGTACTCGCATTGAGTTTTATTGATAGCTTGGATAATTTAATTGGAAATATAAAAAGGAATGTCTTGTTCCGAGAGAAATATATTTTTTGTGGGTAAAGCTCGCCGAGCATCTTGTCTGATAAATGATGCGTCCGCTACCGCTACACCGCTTCGCTTTTAATCCTGCGCCACCATTGTGTCGCCGTCCGATTTTTGACGGCGACCGTTTTCAGACACCTACGTTGTTACGGGTAAATAATAAATTAATGGTGCTTCTTCTTTATCTTTTTATCGATCTTCTAAGCTAACAGTTTTGTTTGGAAATGCCACATGTTTTTTTTTATTTAATTTTGTAATGAACTGTGTACCTATGGTTGTATATTTATTGTAGCATTAAAATAACTTTGCTTTTTTTTTGCTGCAGATAACTCTTGCATGTGACAATTATTAGAATTTAATTTCTTTTTACAACTAAATACATCAATAATTTATGGATATCTTAATTAGCACTAAAACTGCTGCTAACAAAAGAATCACGTTACCGTTTTGTTTTATTTATTGTTATTATTATGTAACAGTTCATCTTTAATAGTTAGAGCGGTGTTTTTGATTACACATTAAACGTTTCAGTAAACTATTTTACATCGGGGCCGGGTTGATTGGGATCCGATTACGGCAGCTGGCCAGCGTACTAAGCCCTACAGGCTGCGATGAAATGAAGATAGTTTTAATGCCCGTAAATTTCATTTGGAGAGCCGGGCTCGATCGCCTAATCGCTTTCCTCGGCTATTTGCGGAAGCTCCTAAACTTCCACAAAAACATTTCAACTAACTTTAACACCGCCTTTTTGTATTTTATCTTTGGAAGGGATTATTCGGGATTTGATTCAGATACTTTTAGGATTATCCAAACCTTTTATCAGTTTAATCGTTTAGTACTTTAAAATCTGAAATTACTCATTAATAATTTTATAGGCACTAAATGTTTACTCAATGCGATTTGATTCTTTCCTGTGCTTTATATAGAGTTGTTAGTAGTAAATGGGGACTTGTTATTCTATTGCATTAAAATAGGTTAATTAAGGCACTCTTTTAGTGTTCAAAATTCAACACTTTAACAACTTTAAAGTTAAGCTTATTATATTTAACGTTGTTATGGTGTGTTATTTAATATGCGTTTACTTTGTTTTGTTTATATCATCATCATCAATTACTTTAAAACTGGGTTAAAGTTGGCGAAGTAGAATATTGTTTTCATATGACCATGTCTTTCATAAAATATGTAGTATTATTTTCGTTTGTATTTTATTTTAACCACAAACCCAAACTTCTTTTGTCTTAATAAACGCAATCGACAAACCCTGCCGAAACAAAACCCGCTTTTCAAATATTAGGTACCTATATAGATATTAATACGCGGGTTCGTTGTCATGTATCGTAAAGCATGTGAAGAGGTTCATGGCTGGGTGATTTCTCTAAAACCGTAGGATGCCGGTGGGCGGAGCTTACTGCGTACGCGCAAAGCTAAGGAAGTGGGGGGAGAGACAAAAGGGGGTAATTGCTGTATTCTACCCACTTATTATGTTTGTCAGCTAACCTTTCCAACACATGTTTGTCACATGTGAACTTGAGTCTAAAGAATTATGGTTTGTGACAACACAAAAAACGCGTCCCTAATTGCGCATAAATTACCATATTGATATTCGAAAAATAATGAGAGAGTTAAACATTCCTATAGATGTCACATTGACTTATGAGTGCCTTAAAAAAGGGACAGGTAAATTTAAAACACCAAAGTTTTTCTTACTTCCAAAACCATATCCAGCGAGACAAAAGGGTCTACAAAACAAACACAAATCATGCGTACCGTTTTGTTTTTATGAAAAACAAAGGTGTCAAAATTTATCGTGTCCCCAAGATTCTGTTCCTAAAGCGCCCCCAAATCTCTTTATCTGGCATTAATCTCTTGATGCCCATAAAAACCATCTTTGGATCTTAACAAATATTTTGTTCCAAATTGATGGAGGGACCGACCTTATCGTGAGCTAAAATCTATTATACGGCGATCAAAATTCCTAGAGGTGTCGATACAAGGAACAAGTATGTCACAGATATAACTGCTGGTTATTTATAATAACTCCGCGTTAAATTATGTAAGACTTATAACATTGTTACAAATTATAATTAACAATTTGTACTTTGTACAACTTGTAGTTTGGTTTGTGTTGAACATGACCATTATATATAGATGCTTTAGTATTTACTATTTACTTTAACTGAATATCTGTAATTTTTAACAGTATTTAATACTGAAAGATCAACTTCTAAAAAAGTTTTAGTACTTTTGACTTTTGATCCCGTGTTAAGAACCGAGCTTCCTTTCATGTAAACCTTATCTGTAGTAGGCATCTTATCTTCAAAGAAAACGTTGTGTTTAATTCTAATTATCTCTTAAAAAAAACGAAACATATTTCCGCCTCATTTCTCTTAAGATGTTCAGCCCTTGGGAGGTTTAAAAATAGCGTAAGTAGTATATCACTACCGTGTTGCTTCTAAAGTGTGAACGATCATTGGGTTGCCGCGTGGGTCGTTGGCATTCTCCTCAAAAACACGGCACCCCGTTGTTTTAGAGGGAAAAAATAATGAAATATGCTTTTTTTATAGCGTTTTTTATGTAAACTCTGAGAGTCGTTAAGTGCTGTGTTTTAAAACCCGCATCGCAGTGCGTTGAATTTGGGCTCGTATTGCTGTAAGCGTTCTTAGCGAATGGAACATATTGTATTTAGATTTTGAATGCCAATTTCTTTATTAAGATGAACTTTGTATGTATTTTAAAAGCAATTTTACAAAATCTTTCCCGTTTTTTGCTGTTTTCGATTTTAACACGCATAGATATCAAAATTTAACCTTTTGATACTTTATCTATATTATAATATTAAATATGTTTATATTATATTTTACTTGTTTACAAAATTTTATAATGTTAAAAAGATGTCTTCGTCCTTGTTGATATCTTTCTATTTATTAACCAGAATGACAATAAAACTTATTTTTATGGCAGTAACGGAGAAACTCTGTTATTTTGGCTAAAACCAAAACAAATTTAAATACATATTTCTTTTACTAAGTGCTGTCTCTGTACAAGGATCAAACTTCCCTATTTCCGTAAACGTCAAACGGATCAAGTTTTAAAATCTGAGTAAACATCGTCTGGAAATAACAGGGCAGAGGGATCGGCTGTCACCACCAATATCGTTCGGTTCTATGGACCATGCTAATTTGGGAACACTACAATAATATTGGTTCGGATTGAAGCCTGTTGGCTGCAGATGTTAGGGGTGGCTTCCTTTATTTTAAACTTAAAGTGTGTTTGAAACTTAATAACCTGTTTCTTTGAAATACATAATTTTTCAAAACTAAAAACCGACGTCACCCCCAAACTACACAACCGATTTTGATAAAATTTCCATGGTACTGGAAATTTGAAATAATAGAACCTGGAAAGTATACCCTTTCAAACACAAAAAGAATTTTTTAAATCGGTTTAGGGGTCTTTGAATAATCGGTGAACATACATAAAAAAAGGATCGCGACGAATTGATAACCTCCTCCTTTTTTGGAAGGCGGTTAAAAAATTTTATAAATTTATTTGGTTAATGGTATGAAATGTTATTAAATTCAAATAGCTTTTCAACGAATTAGTAGGATCAATTTTAAAAATGAATAATTATGACAGTAGACAGTTATTGGTTTTGACAAATAATAAAAATCAAAGAACAGTTATATTAAAAGTATCTCACTTCACATTATGTTTTATAGGGTAGACAAAATTAAAAGTTAATTTCGCTAAGCGAAGATTTTGGGTATAGTCTTGCGTCGAGTTTTTAACAGTAGAATACAATCAAACAGCCAGTCAAAATGACAAAAGTGCGTCACCGCTGAGAAAATAAACAAAAAAAAAATTGCTACTTAAATTTTGAAGACAGATTATTAAAATATCAAAATATAATAGAAAGACAAACAGTACAACAGACCAAGACATTGTATTGCCTACGTTGTGTGTATGTTACGTATGTTGTAACTATATAGAATTGAACAGTCATTGCACTCGACATGTAGTGAAATCATATTTTACGATTGATACGTAATATTTCATGGTATGGAACAGCGGGAGCGCCTTGCTATCACTATTCTTGTTGAGCCGACCCTAGATAGAGGGCATATTGATGATTTTATTATCTCGCTCGTCTAGTCTATATAGAATAAATATACAGATACACTGTCACGTTTTAATACCTAAAGGATACCCTGAGCTTGAGGAAAATAAGACCCTTCCCTTCTTCTTCTTCTCGAGTCGAAAGGGTAGCCAACTACAATAAACCTGACCAATATTTGGCAACCAGACCCTTAGATCTCAGGCCTAGTTTAGCGTTATAGTAGGAGTGTGGAAAAAGGAATCTAGTATCTATCAGTCAATTAAAAATTAAAATTTCTTTCATTTAGAATTCAAAATTTAGATTCAGATAGTAAGAACCGATCAATAGAATGGGAAACGTCAAATTCTATTGATTAACATCACAGAAGTGCTGCAGAAGATGTTGCAGGACAATGGTTAACTTTTATCCTATTGCCTGCCTAATGGAACATTTAAAAAACTAAAACCTCTTTATCCCCAACTTATAGAAATATGTCTATCCGTTGGGGATAAAGAGGTTTTAGTTAGTGCAGCACTTCTGTAATGTTAATCAATATAATTTAATGTTTCCCATTCTATTGATCGGTTCCAACTATCTGAATCTAAATTTTGAATTCTAAATTAAAGAAATTTAAATTTTATATAGATGGACTGTTGTTGTTGATATAGATGTTGTATATAGATGGACTGGGATATCCCAGGGCCACATTTGGGTCATGTGACCCTGGGATTTGTTAGTCCATTGGGGATAAAGCTAGGCTACTATTGCGCGGTTTTTGCGTGAAGGTGGAAAAAGGGAATCGAAGTAGTGATTTCCTACTACTCCTTTGATCGAAAAAGAAAATTGTGGCATATTCTGTTTTTTCGTTTAACCCAAAGTAACAAAGAATGGCTCATATTCTAAACATTTGTTTTCAGAATATAAGCTATTTCTTCAATTCGACACGTTGATCTCAAAAAGTTTTCGAGTCTTACGACCGTGGACTCAGTGGATTCAGTCTGCTTACTAATTTATTTGCTAGCCAAAATTAAAAAAATCACCCCGACTGTTAATAATGCCATCTAGTGATGAGTGCCAGAACTACCGAAACGACTTGATATCCTTAGGGCCATTTATTATTCGCTAGAGAAAGCCCTTAATTTCCAGCGTTAACCCCCTATAACCTTTAAACGGCTGTACCGATTTTCATCAAACATAACTTACTGGGAACTGGGAGCTTACTTTCACATAAAAACCAACCGCATTGAAATCTGTCCATCCGTTTGAGCGCTACAATGCCATAGACAGACAGACAAACAGACAGACCGATATATATAAGCGTCAAACTTATAACACCCCTCTTTTTGTCGGGGGTTAAAAAACGAATGCCCCATTAGGAATAAAGACGTGATACTCGTAGTGTGTGTGTGAATCTCAAAAAGCGAGACCAAGGTTCATTCTCCAATGCAGTATGCAGATCTATTAAAAGTTATTGACGATACGATCATCGCATCACCTATTGATCTCCAACGAGCAATAATTGAATCGGCGAGCATTAAATTCATTTGTATTCCGTATCGATTACACTTACTTTATAGGCATTGCGTCCGGACATTTTTATTATCATTGGGAAGATATTTTAACGAAGTCAAAGTCTAAAATAAAACGGGGACATGGATTTTTTTGTTCATCGGACACGGCGTTTAAGTCACAATCGTAAATTTTATTGAAATGTCGCAGCGATGTCTCTGAGCCTCTTCGAGACGAATTTATGCGTAATTCGTAAACAAATTGACGTGCACCAGCTTTCAAGTCTTCAGTATCTGACACGTCTTTTGAGTCTTTACGACGCGGTTTTCTGTTATTGCTTTCGTTTGTTTTAATTTATTGGTTTTATTCTGATACAACGTCGTTTAGGGAGTTTGAAGCGGAGTAATTTGATACATTTTCCTCTTCCATGTCGGATTGGGAGAAAAGAAAAAAATCAAAATGCTGCTTATCTTCCCGCACAGATTATAAAAGACAAAAAAGGGAGCATGGTTAAAATCATGATTCATCGGAATCATGTTGTAATAACTTTATTGTACCCTGAAAACACACAAGTACATACAATGACACTAGTCGACTGGAAAAGATCCCTTCTGGGATAAGTCCACCATTTTGTACCACTCTGTTCAAAATTATGTGTAATTTGTGTCTGTTATATTTTATGTATAAAAGCTTAAAATAATAAATAAATAGTAATAGTAATAAAGAGTAAATTTACAATAGCAAACTTATCCCAAAATGGATTCTCTTCCATTCAACCGGCATGTTAAAAAATGAGGCTAGCGACCTATCAGTATATTTCTTTCTTTTTATACATATATTCTCAAATCGTTTTTGAATGCTATTATAGGTACATCAGAGGTTTTTAATAATTCTTCTTGTTTCTATTGACAACACAATGAGTTATTAATACACTGAAGTGTACATCTCATATAAGAAACTCAAACAAGGGAAAAAGAAAACGATTTTTATGGTCTCTCATGGATTCTTAGAGCGTATTTACAATTTCAATCAATTAAAAGTCCTTTTGTCTTTAACCTTTTGGAATTCAAGATTTAACGTGTCATTTGCAGTTTTAAGACACCTGAGTCACTTTTATACGGCTTCTTAAGTCGTAAAATGGTATCGCTTACACAATAGCCACTATTGTCTCTTTATTAGAATTCGCTTCTGTTTCGCACTGGGTGTCAATTTTCAGTATTGTTAAATTCGTCGGTGCTTCCTTTACGTTAAAATAATCACATAAGATTGTTCACTTGTTACTTAAAACAATAACATAAGAAAACGTCTTAATTATTATGCCTTTGCATTACGGAAATGTTAATGTTTGTTAGATGATTCGTTTAGATATCAAATCTGCCGAAAAATCAAATTACGAAGTGTTATTTCAGTACTAATAGATTTTAGTTTTAAAACTGAATTATATCAGAACTTTATTTATTTATTTAACTTCATTACAATAAATATGTAAATGGTGGACTTAAGGCCAGTGGCTTTTTCTACCAGTCTTTAGACGTTAAGATGTGTGATTCTTGTTTATCTTCTGAATGAAAATAGTAAGTACATGAATTACCTACTATTACTATATGGATAATACATATAAATATACTAGCATTAGCATTATCTGACTAACGATTTGTTTTCATTCTAGAAATATAAAATTTGCAATGCAATGTAATCGAAATGTCCGAGATTATAACGTCTACACAAAGAAGTTAGGCGATTTTTTTTTTGCAAATTAAGGTTATTAAGTTACCACGTCGCAATATAAATGAATCACCATCATCATGTCTTATTAGTCTTTACTGCAGGAGCCAGACTGCCAGAGTGTACTACCACAGCCATACTTGGCCAGGGTAGCCAGAAAATTGGGCCTACACTCTCTACCCTGGCCAGATGGGTTGGAGAAGTCTCATTCATGTATATGAGCTTTGTTTAGCTTGTATTTCCTGCTGGAAACCAGAAGTCAAAGTTAAAATACTATGACCAAATTGATAAGAACAGCACTTTATCGACACATTTTGTAACTTCACCGTTTTACAGTCCAGTTCTGAACCGGGCAATAAACTTTTTTTAATTTGTGGTGAATTCAATCAATGAGAACGTTCGAAGTGTCGTTAAAACAGCCAAACTGGTAGGCACCCATGGTGCAAATGACGCAAGAGGCAAAGAAAATTCTACTAACATAAAGAAAATTGATACAGATGTAAAGCTTCTCAGTCACTTTATGTTGAATAGTTAAATAGGTATGACCCTACCACATTGTGTAGGGACAACTCACACAGATTGAGCTAGCCCCAAAGTAAGCTTAGCTTGCTATGGGATATTAACCCAACGATACTATATTTTTTGACTTTATTTTATATTTTATTTTGTTTGTCGACATGAATGATATATACTTATACAATTGTGAAAAGAGGAAAACATAAGGTAATTAATACATAAAAATATGAGGTGTATTTGGGCAACCAGTTGGATACTTTAACCCGTTAAAATATAAGGTGTCCATGAGAACAACAATAATAAATAAATAAATATATAGGGACAAATAACACTAATTGAGCTATCCTCAAAGTAAGTTTGAGACTTGCGTTATACAAATAACGAACAAACGGGTAACAGCTAATTTTTGATACATTCAAATCAAAAATGACGGTTAAAAGAAAGTACTTATATAATGTGTGTAATCTAAAGTGCAAAAACATCTTTAGAACAGATATATCCAGATCCTTTATAATCTTTTCCTACATTTCATACAAATTCAAAATTCTTATTTTTGTTAAATAATTAGACCTTTACAGGCACTTCAATATGTATAGTTTGCATGAAATATACACATAAATAAATAAATATATTCGGAACAATCACACAGATTCAGCTAGCCCCAGAATAAGTTCGAGACTTGTGTTGTGGGATACTAATTCAACGATACTACATTTTATAAAAAAAATACATACATAGATATACTTACGTATCATGTACGTTAAAATATTATTTATTTTTAAAGAATAGCTACTGATATCTGTGCTTCGCAACGACCACTGCTGATTAGAAACGCCAAGAGGAACTCATTTTCACAGGACTCACCTTAAGGGCTTTATCATATTATTATTACATCTCAAATAATGTGTCTTACCAAATACTGTAATACATAAACAACTTACAGCATGTCAGTTAGATAAGATGTCTCATTTCTGTACCGTAAATATTTCGTGCCACAGGTCTTCGAGTCTTCGACATAGCTGGGCATGGCTTCCCGCTGACTGGGAGCTATTAGCGTTTTACGCGAGGCTCGCCGGGCGTCTCAACATGTTTATTCTTAATTGACTCCTAAATATCGTTGTTTTGCCCATGAATCGTGTTAATCGGACATATTTATTAACAAAGCGAATGTTAAGTGAGCGGTTGGTGGAATCGGATCGAAAGACAAAGGAATGTTTGTTTGACTGGATATCAGGATTGACAGCTTTGGTTTTTAGGGTGCCATTATCAAATAATGTTAAATTATCCTCCATCCTTTTATACAACTTTGTATGTGAATCTGACTCGCACTTAATCAGTTTTTCTGATAAAGTAAATTCAATGAATATCTAACGCCAACTCAACCAAGTATTTCAAAGACAGACAACGACACTGAAGCTTTAAGTACATGTCAGGATTTTAAGTAGTAGAAACATCTAGTTTTCGTTGGTCATCTTAGATTTCTTGAATTATGAATTATGAATAAAATTATTTGAACTAAAGAGAATTTACAAAGTTGCAAATCAACCGTACAAATCTCAAGATTGGTGTTAAAAACAAAAGTTGAATAATATTTCAAAAAAATATATATCCATTACATACATATATACATATTATCACGCCTGTTTCCCACAGGGGTAGGCAGAGACTAAGGACCTCCACTTGCTACGATCCTGACAGACCTTATATATCCATCACTTTAGTTTTTTTTATTAGACAGTTAATGTGATATCCCTCTGTTTAGTTACTCTCGTTATATGAAGTTAAAAAAAAAACCAGGATCAGATTTTTAAAATGTTCGTAAACGTTCGAAATGTTGGTGCACGTAAAATACAGCAAATTCAAATCGACTTTTACCGTATTATGCACATCCACTTGTAATGAATATTTAACTGAATCAGTTAATACTATCTTGATCTTAACGAGCCATATTTACAGGCAATGGTAACGATAATGCGTAGTAAGCGTATTGTTATCTGATGTCGTAAGCATCAGCAGCTGCCCTATCTGGCGGAATAAATGCTTTTCCCATTCATTAGTGATTTTTCCTTATAAGCCAAAGCTTTTCTGGATCGGGTATTGTTTTAGTTTGATCTAGCGACTTTCTTTGGATAGATAAGTGTCGCATTTTCTATACGACAAAGGAGGCAAACAGGTCTACTGAAGGACCATGTATTGATTGTCGACCTCAATACAATTGACGACCTCCGTGACGTAGAAGTCCGCCACCCAGAGGTCCCGGGCTCAATCCACGGTCAGGGCAAGTTGGAAAATGGCCTTTTTCAAGTTGTCCTGGGCCTTGGATGTTTATCAATATATGTATTTGCTATAAAATATAGTATCATTGAGTTAGTATCCGATCACAACACCGTCTCGAACTTACTTTGAGGCTAACTTAATCAGTGTTATTTGTCCGTATATGTTTTTATTAATTATTTATTAAATAGCTTTAATAGAGGGTTTTCAAAAATACGGGATACCAGATGGCAGCACTGTGACGTCAGGTCCAATAAGCTGCTATTGTTGGATAATTTCGATGAAGAGCAAATTAACCTATCAACTGATGGTCCAAGGATAACAGTCAATTTGACATGACGTCACTGTGCTGTTTAATAATATCCCATATTTTCGAAAACTTTCATTAAAATTGGCGTGCATGGGACTAAGATGCTTTGAAGAAGGAGAGAGAAGTTTTGGGGTATTACTTAATGACAAAAGATATATTATAAATTAGAATATGTTATTTTATCATAACTTTTCCCTTTGGAGGATTCTGAATTTCAAAAAAAAAATGGTTTTTAGTTTTTTTTTGGTTAGAAAGGTATGTTAAGATCTCTAAACCCCTACCTCTATCTTAAAAGACAACGTTTATACTTTTGATAACATACACCCTGAGTCCCTGACCTTTCCCTCAATGCATCTTAGACCTATTCTTGACTAACAAATATCGTCCCACCATCCAATCCCGATTCCCGCCTTGTTTATCGAACGTGACGCATTTCTTTATCTCTTTAACCATAAATAACTCCTCAGTACTCTTCGATTTAACTGTGAGTAACGTTTGCAATCGAGCATCTCCCCTATTGAATAGAGATTGATTAAGTTCGTCTGATATGGATTTTGCAAGACTTTTTATATCACAAATAGTTTAAACAATGTTGTACTTAGATCTGGGACTTTGATGACTAATTACTTATTCTTAGCCGTTATCAATCTGCTTGTTATTTGGCGATAAAGAGTTAATATTTATGTTATAGTACTGAAGAAAAACAGAAACTCCACAAAATAGCATTAATATGTATTTCTAAAGAAAAAATTTTCAAGGTAATGGACCTAACTGTCTCTTAATATATTTGTACATATTTAAAAATTGCCTTAAATTTTAGGCAACAAATACTTCTACTAGGCTACCGAAATTCTCAAACTAATAAAGGTTGAATTTTTCCGAAAGAAGTTTCAATATTTTGTTTGGGATTAAAAGCTTTGCCTGGTTGCAATATCCCAGCGAATTCAAACACAGCGTGGCACAAAATATGAACGCGCAAACGGTTAAAAATTGGCACCCGTCGTTGGTGTAATTTTTAACGGCCTGCTCACAGTTCCACTATGTTTTTTTGGAGCCAACATTTGGCCAACGTTCTTCACATAGTGTGGATGCGAACTCTGCATTAAACTCTTCGTTTTGCATTCTACCATCTGTGTTTGCTCATTGTCTCCATTTTAAATTTAAAAAAGGATTTTTATTCCCGCTGTCCCGTCGCACACGACTTTATGTGACGTCAAGTTGGAATGAAGTATTCTTATTGTTGCAAAGCGTCTTTACGCAACGTTGCATAAATTATTAAAGGTTTTATTTTAATTAAAGGGATAAAAGGAGGAACGTTTGTCTTCGTTTCATTCTTGTTTGTTTTTCTTGCGATTTGCATAATTTTGCGTTGTACCGAGAGCCTCAAGTTTCTGCTGGAGCGAGAACGTAAATGGAATTGGAGGCTAACCTTCGGTTATGTGCAAAATAAACTTAGCGGAATATTAAAGCATAACTTGCTTTGATAAACTTTTGAATGTTGATGTAAATTAGGCACAAGATAAATTAAGGCGAACTGTCTTCTATTTTTACTTTGATTCTTTAAGATTTCGAGGAAAATTGTAACATAATTTAAACATACCTATCCAAGTTACCGCCAACATATATGGCAAAATCCATTTCAACATGGATAATATTAAGTAAAACGACCTTAGTTCCCACGCCATCGTACCAGTGAAACCTATGATTTTTTTTGTCTTTGAGCTAGATTTTTAATGAAAAAATATGTGACTCGCTTAAAATTAAATAGAGTTGAGCACAAAAGTTTTTAAAGGTTTTATCGGACAAAAAGATGATTTTGGTACGCGTCTCACGCATGTGCTTCGCCATTTAATCAATTTTATCCTGGAGCTATACCACACACGTTTTTAATTATGAGAACTAATTTCTGTTCGCAATTTACGACTTGATTAGAACGATGTTGATGTATACAAATTATTTAAACATGCGACTGGTTAAATCAAGTTTTAATTGCTTGGTTAATGTCTAATTTAAAGTAAGTGCCGCATCAGACGGGGCGCAAGTTGCGTCGCGTAACAGCTAGAGATGGGCAGTGGATAGTACTCAATCTACCCATTTGAGTACTTACTCACTAGATTTAATAAATAGAGTAAATAGAGCGTGCTCATGTATTGGCATCGCATTTAATGTCTGTTTACTTATTTTTACGTAAAATTACGTCTATGCACACCTCCCTCCAAAAAATGATAATTAGTCAAAGAAGTCTACTTTCAGTGTATAATTAGTATGGTATTTTCATATAATTTAGCGTCGCATATAACGTTTACCTACATTTTAAGCAAATTATGGCGCACGCACACACTTTTCGACAAGAATTGCAAGTGTATACTAGATTTAAACCGATAAATATCCTATACTATAAAAAATAATAGTATAGGATATTTATCGGTACTCAATCTACTGAGTAAATACTCAAATGGGTTGATTGAGTATTTATGCATCGCCCATCACTAGCTGTTACGCGACGCAACTTTCGCCGCGTCTGTTACGGCCCTATCTTTCTCATCGATAACTATAAGTGATGTATTTTTATTGGTTTTTCACATCGTGAGCAAAAAGTCATAGATGACCTTAGGGGTTATAGACGTCCCAACCGTCGCCGCCTGTCGCGTCGCCGATCGTGGACGCCGACTAGGGTCGCGAGCTGTCGCTCTTCTGTCTAAGTATTCTTCTTCTATATGTCTTTCTTCGGTTGCTCATTTCGTTCAATCTATCACTACCTATTTTCAATCGGTGAATACTTCCTCTTTGATATTTGGAAACTGTCAGGAGTTGATATTAATGCTTCAGGATAATATTTTATCTTATTGGAGTCCTACTGTATAGTGTGACTGTTTAGTTGTACATAACTTGAAATGTTTTTTCGTGTAACTGTGCTATATTTTCTCAAACAACAGATCTTTAAAAAAAATTGTTTATGGTCCCATAAGCAGGAAGAAGTATAGTAGCATAAAAAAAATCTCGAGCTCCTCCGTGCTTCGGAAGGCACGTATAAGCCGTTGGTCCCGGCTGTCATCATTGTTTGGCAGTCGTCAAGCTATGTCAGATACCTTTAGGCAGCCTGAAAAATCTGACACCAGTGTTGGCCACTTACACACACGAAAAACAAAACGATTTTCAGCAGTGGACGTTATGCGGCTGAAATGATGATCATGATAATGATCGTTAGTCCCATTATAAGTTAATTCTTCTTCTTATTAAACAGCTAATCTCTTGTCTGTAGAGCAATCAATGCCCATAGTTACTGTACATACATTACTTTATGATATATGTACGTATTTTTGTTTATTTTTAATCAATAGGAGGTAAAGCAACTACTAACCTCTTTTATTATATAAAGTTTGGAAAGGGAAAACAAAAGTAAACGAAATAAACGTAACTTATGAAATTATAGCTGTGTTAGGTATATTTTTTATCTTCGTGTATATTACAAAGAAAGTGCAAAAAATTCATCCGATCCCAAAGATTCGACATGCGAAGTAACAAGTGTCCAATCCGACATTTTAGTTCAATGTCGCGTGAAATACGGGGAAAGTTCCCGTCCACCACTTAACTGAAAGGCCCTTTGTCCAGTTACGTAGATTGAGGTCACATCACTGGTTAAATGCATTGTGGATTAGGAACGTAAAAATCTGTGAGATTTGGGATTTCGCGCATGTGAATAATTCAAATTTCTATTACTGATCAAAGAAGAAACAAACATTGGTTTGAGAACCAATGATGTATTTTACATGAGAAGATTATAATCACACTAATATTATAAAGGCGAAAGTTTGTGAGTGTGTGTAATGATTTTTACTTCTTCGCGCAATCGGCTTGACCAATTTCGATAAAATTTGGTATGTAGGAAGCTGACACCGTGGATAAACATATAGGCTTGGCGCAGCTAGTAATATATAAATCGAACATTGTTATTTTAAAAAAGTTAACTGAAAGGCTCTTTGTCCAGTTACGTAGATTGAGGTCACATCGCTGGTTAAATGCATTGTGGATTAGGAACGTAAAAATCTGTGAGATTTGATATTTTGCGCAAGTAATTTGATCAAAACAGAAATTAACATTCAAATCAAATCAAATCAAATTATTTATCTGCATAAATGCAGGTAAAAATACATGTGATGTTAACAAATATTATAATACCAATACATTTTACCTTGGAAAGGTGTGCAAAATTATAACTAAACTAAATACTTCATTGGTTTGAGAACCAATGAAGTATTTTCATTCTGATGGCAAGATTATAATCATGTATAATATTTTAGATTATTGCTTCATACTTTCATTCAACTTCTATGTAGGCAGTCACACCTGAGGTCCCGGGTTCGACCCCGGTCAAGTCAAGATAGAAAATCATCTTATTTAGATTGACCTGGGCCTTGGATGTTTATCTATATATAGGTATGTATTTGTTATAAAATATAGTAGGTATCGTAGAGTTTGTATCCCATAACAC
Source organism: Acrobasis suavella (assembly GCA_943193695.1). Taxonomy (NCBI): domain Eukaryota; kingdom Metazoa; phylum Arthropoda; class Insecta; order Lepidoptera; family Pyralidae; genus Acrobasis; species Acrobasis suavella. Next base: position 5,982,904 of record OW971943.1, read on the forward strand.
AAGTCGCGAGCTTACTTTGGGGCTAGCTCAATATGTGTGATTAGTCCGTATATTTATTTATATTTGTTTGTACCTCCCAGACTCAGGCGTACCTATTGTATTTTACGTAAAGTTTTTGTTACGGCTGATTATTGTTTTCCACCCCACAAACTATATAAAATTGGCCAATGTTTGTATAATTGGATACCTGACACTATAAACTAGGTTCGTAAATTTCTGATATCATTGAAACATAGTAATTTTAAAGTAGTTATTAACAAATCCTAATCTCTTTTTGTGAAGTGAGTACAATGCATTAAAATTAACGAATGCTTAACATCTTAACTACACGTACTTAAAGTTTTTTTAAATGAAAACTTCTTTAGGCGTATTGGGCATTTTTTGATATAGGAAAAAACTTTTGAACTCGAAACTGTTACTGTAACCGAGAAACCGAGTTTTTACTTCTCTCGGCACTCCCTGAGCTCCTTTTTTTTTACAATCGACCTATATTTAAATCAAACAAGTAATTACAGGCTTGATATGTTACATTTTCCGAACTGCATTAGATCGCGGTGTGCCCTGGGGCTTACATTACGGTACTACGGTTCGATGACCTACTGGTAAATAGGCGGTAATTATTTCATGTATATTTATAGAGTATTGATGCGTTATTTACGCAATGTCAAGCTTGAATACCGTAATCATCATCATCATCCGAGCGTATTCCCGGTTGCTTCCTCAGCAGTAACGCTTCAGAGCCCGGGGTCCGCTATCTTACCAAGGAGATTTGACGAGGTTGCTGGTTTTTACACAGAGCGACTGCCGTCTGACCTCCACAACCCAAAGGGCAAACCAGGAACCAATCCTTGGATAGTTTGATGATCAAACGCTAGGTGGCGTTCGGGACCCACAGTTTTACGTGCCTTCCGAAATCATTGCCCTATGCTGAGTGGTGCCATTTCGGTGTAAAACTAATTTTAGTTATTTAGTAATCCTACTGATGTATACTAATTTGCACAGAATAAAATATTTTTCTTTCTTTCTTTCTTCTTCTAATCAGGTGATTCAAGCCTGCAATATCCTATCCAGACTGGAAACAACTTTTCACAAAGTATGCTTCCCAGTGGGAATCGAACCCATGACCTCCGGGTCACAAGGCGAACGCCTTAACCACTGGACCACGGAGGCAGTCTTGAATACCGTAATGTACTTAAATAAACATTTTTTTTTTCTGGCATCGTAGCCCTCGAATGGATAGGTCGATTTTGATGCAATTTTTTTACGTGAAAGCTAGTTCCCGCGCTGTAGTTTTTAGCTATTCTGATGAAAATCGGTTTAGTCGTTTTTAAAGATATTGGGGATAACGCTTGAAGGTTAGAGCTTTCTCCAACAAATATTAGATGGCGCTACGGATATCAAATCGTATAGGTTGTTCCGCTACTCATCATTAGATGGCGTTCTTGTCAGTCAGTTTTTTTTTAATTTGCCTAGCAAATAAATGTATATGTAGTTAGAAAGTTTTTATTGATATTTACGTCCACTATGACTCTTTGTATCCTTAATAATGTCAAAATTAATTGCGACAAGTATTGTTATTTCAATAAAAGACATTTATGTCATTTGTTTAGTGAAATTTTCACTGTTTGGAGCGAGTCACATTTTTTCACAGTGACTTTCACTCAAGCAACATAGAATAAAATAAATTGTGCTGACTTTGCTCCTCTGATTAACATATCTCTCATCAGAATTCACATCACTTTATTGCGATTTCCATAATAATCGCAACGAGCGCATCGACCTGTTTAATCCGTAGGCTTCATACATACATGCATACACACCTACACATAAATACAAATGACATGTAAGCACTTCCTAAATGGTGACATTGTACACATAATGATGATAGACGCATTGCTAGTGGTATTATAGTATTAATATACATATAATATTTTGTATATTATTTATGTGACTTATGTATAGTCATAGTCAATGAACTTAGAAATTACACAATTACCAGTGATGATGACTTATGTTATGATGACTCTGAAACGTGGTTTCCTACTTTGAGTCTCCTAAGAAGGCTCAAGATCGCCCAACGGGCTATAGAAAGGGCTATGCTCAGTGTTCCTCTACGTCATCCATTAAAAAATGAGGAGATTTGAAGAAGAACTATGATCACTAGGCTGACATAGCCCAGCGGATTAACTCTTTGAGGTGACAGTGGGCGAGGCATATAGAACGAAGAACCGATTGCCGAAGGAGCAGAAAGGTTCTCGAATGTAGTCCATGTACCGGCTTGCGCAGCGTAGAATACCCACCTACTAGGTAGTCTGACGACCTTGGCGAGGCTGCAGGATAATGCTGGATGCAGGCCACTTCTAATTTTGTAAAACCTTGTGGGCGGCCTATGTCCAGCCGTGGACTTCCTGCGGCTGATAATAATATGATGATGATGGATTAATGAACTCATGGCGTTATGTGGTGACGGTAGATGGATTCAAAAAGCGCTGTAAAAAAACTGATATTTAATCAGTTTTTTTTTGCAATAATTAATTTAAATTACCTTGAAAATGGATATAATCATGACAATTGACATTATTTTGTGACGTTTTATTTTCTTAACAGAACCATATATTTTATTTTTGACCCAGGAAAGAACCCAATTTGCACCAGCACCATCTCTTTCCTCAGCCGTGGGTGTCGTATCCCACTTAATCGCCTCTTATCATAGAACAGGCTGCAGATTACATCATCTACTACGATCAACAATTTTCAAAGGCGGAAAGGCATCTTCTTTATTTTTTAAGAAAGTAGGCCACTTCCACAGAATTATTATCAGTACTACATTCAGAACGGAATTCTTAAGGTTATTTACCCGTCCTCGCATCTTTCCCTCGCCATGTGGAGAATGTTTAGCGGGCGGCTGCGGGCACCTACAGCCGCCTCGCCAAGGCGAGAAACGGGGAGAGGTGCAGGGACAACAGGCACACATATTGCGCGGAAAAGAGATTCCGTTCTGTAGTAAGCAGAGGAGTAATATATGTATTATCACTTCTGTGCTACAACATTAATATTTATTAAATATATTTAATCATGAAAAGAAGAAAAAATCATACTCCTAAAATTTCACAACCTGTACTTTGAATCTAACTGTGTAATCTAGTTAAGCAATTGTTACAAACAACACGCACCTAGCTGCAAGTATTCCGCTAGATTTGTCATCACAATGCCATAATACGGTACTATGGAACGTTCTTTTTGACAACGTCAAAAAGTAGAAACGGTAACTTCAAAATAAGTTAGAAGAAATTTAGGATTTTATCAAACAACTGTGGCAAAGAATTATGACGCTTGTGTTTAGCGCGATAATTGCCATTTTTTATATTTTAAGCTGCATTAGATGTTTTACACAAGCGCAATGCTTATTTATAACGAATTTAATGATACATTATTCCTAGTTTCTTGACGATGCCCGACGGCAAAATATACAGTGTGTTTGAACATGAACTAGCGATAATTTAAGGACATTCTGTCGTCATCTATACGAACAACTTTTACAAAGGGAAAAATACGAAATCGCGAAAAAAGGAATTCGTTGCTTCATACATTTTTATGCGATAGGTATGTAATTACTATGGAGCGAATTTTTTTTTGGGATTTTCTAATTTTTCCCTTAGTAAAAGTTGTTCGTATAGATGACGACAGCATGTCCTTAAATTATTGCTAGTTCATGTCCGAACACATTGTAGAGTAATTTGAGCCAATCAACATGAAAAGTAGAAGAAAAAGACGATGCGTCGTCGAGACAGATACAACACCAACGAGGCTCTGAGCAAGATTTCATTTTTCATGGTACTCTGTCAATTTTTCAACGTTAAGTAATTTCATCTGTATATATTTACTAGCATAAACATGTGAGTACCTTTAAACATCAAGAAAAAAAATTGAAATTGGGTGATAATAACACCTTTATATAAATGCACAAGATTTACGAGTATTAAAGCTAAATCGCAGACTTTTACATCGCAAACGTATCGAGTTTTTTTTTAAACTAAAATATGGGATACAATGTTTTATTTTAAAGATAAATACCTATTTCTTTGAATAAGATCTGTATCAAAAGAGCAATCCGTCTTATAAAATTAAATATGATAATGGGACTTTTTGCGACAAGAAAAATGAGTTAAGATTTATTTTATTACTGTAATGTAGTAAATGAATATTCAATAGTAACGTGTTATAGTTATTTATGCAAATTACGCTAATTTTAGGAGATGTGAAATAAAAAATAATAATTCGTATTTTGATGTGTTTCATGTTCAAGTTATAAAATGAGTCTGGGAAAATAAATTTACCTGTCAGATCATTATCTTAATTAAATTTATTTCTTTATAATATTTTTTAAGCATAGTGATATCATACCCTTTATACTACCTATATATTGTGTCCTTTTTCGTGATCTAAAATATTGCCATACAAACAAGCAAGAGAAACTGTGTTTGTTTTAACTATTTATCTTCGTAGATATTTTTAGTTTAGTTCCCACATATATGTCATAATTAAAATATTTTTTTACATATTAAAGAAGTAGCAGATTATGAAATGTTTGCCCGTCATAATTTTCTTTTTTTTACGAACAGTTATTTGTGACGTAGGTCAAGTGGGTCACAACATCTGGCCATAAAAAAGTAGTTTTAGCTTTTATGAATCAAATTAAAAAATATTAATACTTGTACGAAGTTATAGTAGTTGTTGTAATATGCGTACTGGCAAACAAAGCGACACCAACTCACAAGGTGGTCAGACGACCTAAGGTCGCTGGAAAGCGCTGTATGCAGGCCGCTCTTGAGTGGCCCATTTTGGAAATCCTTGGAAGAGGTCTATGTCCAGCAGTGGATGTAATGCGGCTGAAATGATGTCGATGATAAATACTTTTGCTAGAACATTTTGGCTGACGACCTACTTTAGACCTAAAAAAATACACACAATTTTATTACTTCCCAAATGGGCTATTTACGATGACCTATTTCACCATCTGCACCATTATGTACCCATCAAATGTAAAGTATCGCTCCAAATTGACAGATGTTACCGCATTTAAAACTCTCGCCTCCGTTTAATAGCCGCAAACACATTTACTGCAACACATTTTGTTATTCTTTTATACACATCCACTACTACTAATGTGCGATTTCTTTTACAGGTAATTTCAAAGCCGACTTCCTTGATTCCGTAAGTTTATTGTAATCATTGTCCACCGGATCTTTTTGTGACATAAATTTGTCTCGAATGAATTACAAAACATCATTGTATCGAAAGCTATTCGCAAACAACCATTATGTAGAGCGGAAATCGCTAGAATCGAATTGGACGGTTGACAATGTGACACGAACCCACAAAACTCTTTCACTGCGCACATCCAGGGATCATTTCAATAAAAGTTATTGTGTTCAACCGACAATGGGTGTCACAGGAAGAGATCTGCGCGTGTGTTGGAGCAAGTGGACTGTTTATAATTTGTGTATTGTTGTACGGGATGGAACGTGTCCGGGGTCTATCGGGCTATTGTGTGCTGGCGAGACCGATACCTCTTCCTAATTGGCTTTTTAAACGATGCTAAACAGTGTTAGTGACGGGCTAATCGCTAAACCGAGGCAGGGGTCTGACCCGAACTAATTGTTCACGTAGTTCCTTTTTAACCGGAGAGAGAGTCGTTTTCGATAAAACTAACTAGGTCACTTTCAAACGGAAATTAAATTAAATTCGCAAAATAGGTAAACAATTTGGAAGACAAATTTAAGGTTTTCCTACTAAACATAGACAAATGAATCCAATACAAATAGCCATCAGCTAGCTATATTGTATAGAAAACAGATTTTCTCAGTTATACAGGGAAAAATGGGACGGCTTTTGTCTCTATCTTGACAAAAGACGAGGAACCAAACTTCAGTCAAGCGAAAGATAATAAATGTCGATACTTTGGCAGGCCGAGATACGATAGAAGTTGGCGGAAATTCGCCAGGAGTATGTGAGGTTTATTATGAAATACCTAATAAATCTGAAGAAGAAACTAACAACAAACTAAAACTTGTGGTTGGAGATACGAGCTCAAACTGCGGCATAACTTGGCGCGATGCTAATGGTCAGATTACAATGGCTACCGTCGGGATACAGATAAGTAATCGAATTACGTCTGTAAATAATTAATTCTCTGATATTTCATACGTCGTGATGGACATTATCTCTGATCTCAGATACTTGATACCGAACTGATACAGAAACCAGTTTACCGCCAGCTCTTTCTCTGAAACGCTCTGGAATATTTGTGAGACAATGTAATTTTAAAGGGGCCAGGTTTTATTGGCATTTAGTATCGTCTGTAGACCTCCTAACAGGCCAATCGTTAAACTTTTTATGTGTATTTTATTGGCGTTTGTCAACTTTATTAAAATGCTGTGTTAAAATTCAAATCACATGTCAGGCTCACGATTTGGATAACAGTTTAACCTTCGTTTTGTTATTCTCTGTGAGGCGAACAAAACTTTGTGTTTATTTAATTTGTTCATCGACTATTTCAGAGTTAACATGATTGAAATCTTAACTATGTCAAACATTTTAATAGCATCATTTTGTACAACCATGTAGTAATTAAATTAAACAATGATACAATTGTTTAAATTAATTGGATAATTGAATTTTTGGTTAAAAGCAATATGCATTCTCTCAATACGTTTTGTTATATTGAAAAAAAATATATATATAATTAGGAACAAAATTACCTCTCCTTTGACTGAGACTTGTATACTTAAAGAGCAAAAAGTGTTTTTTACACGGAATCTCCCCAGTTCTTAAGTTTTATTTTATTTTATTAAAAACTTAGAAAACTAATTAAAACATTACTATTCTTTTACAAATTCTTTGTCAGAATTTTCCTTTTCCATATTCAAGCTAAATGCATTAATTATGGCTTGCTTAGCTCATTTTAGCTGTTTTCTTTTAAAACATTTTACCCAATAAGAGAGAACAGAACGATTATTATAAAGAAATTAAGTATGGATGCATAGTATACATTTTATAAGTGATTATTATTATCAAAGCCCATTTTTGTTGTATGTAAATTTCATATAACAAAAAAATAAGTTTTTAAACTCACTGAAATCATTTAATCATATCTTGTTTTATCATTACTTATATTAACTTGTTGCACATCTTTTTTACTCATTTTTTAAGTAATCAAAAAAATTAAGGATTCGAACATTTTGGGCGCTTTTAACGAAATACCGACACAATCTAAAGCAGCGGCAATTCAAAAAGGCGATAGCGTTAATCAGAAATCTATTATTCAAAGGCTCATTAATGTCCAGCACTTAAGATCCTTCTTATCTATAAGTGGGAGATTAGATAAATGGCCCGGAGTCATATCTCGGGATTGTATGTGATAAGGTACGAGTCCAGCTTCCGTGGAGAAGTAGCTTAGCTTGACTAATGGTGCAGTAACAATTTGTGGTTTTTTAGTAAAGAGACAATCGACTTCGCGCGAAGAATTCGACAATCCTCGAATGCTCACGGGTTTATATAAGTTTTCATATGTAGGTCGCTTCGAATTCCCACTCTTCTTCATCTTATAGCTCGTTGCGGGTACCATCCCCAGCTGTACTGCTTCGTAGCCCGGGATGCACTTTCGCGCTTTCCGTCTTCAAATAATGTAATACGCACGTCAATGTTCACACGGAAGAGAGTGATGAGTGTAGATGAGGCGAAAGAGGTCTGTCGGGATCATAGCAAGTGGAGGTCCATAGTCTCTGCCTACCCCTGTAAAATCACAGGCGTGATGGTATATTTGTATGTATGTTCGCCAAAGACATAGTGGAGAAAATATTGCAAAGAAGTGTAAATGGTTTGGTTATTGCTTATAATTCCTACTACTTACACCAAAATGATAATCCCAAACGAAACGTGATATTTGATTTTATTCAAACGCCACGACCTTCTTTATCGATAAGTAGGTATTTAGATAGGATAAATCTCGGGATTGTATGCGATACGGTCCCAGCTCCCTCGGATAAGCAGCTCGATGCACGGCTCAGCTTGACAAATAGTGCCGTGATGTTAGAATAAGGCACACGAATTTCATCTACCTACGTCAGCGTTTGGTTACTAGTTTTCACTCGACTTAAAAAGGAGTGTTATGTTTTTTAGGGATTAAATTAAATTTGAATCAACTTTTGCATGTATCTGAGTTAATTTATTCCGCCATAACGTCAAGAAAGTCTGTATATTTGGGTATTTGGGATAATGTGAAAATTCGTAGATCATTCCGATTGGCATGACCTGTATTTTTTTGCACGCCTCATAAGCGAAGCGTTGAGGTAGTACTCTACTATTGATATGTTTTAATTCTATCTAATATATAATAACTTGTATTTCAATTGTTCAAAATGTTTTTGGTTTTGTTTATTTATGTATGTGGTTTTGAGTTGCTCTCTAGCACTAGCTCATGTGTTATCTTGCGATTGACTTTCAATGAACAGTCAATTCTATACACAACGTCTTTACTTTTACTTGGTTTATATAACTAGTATCTAAAAATACCCTTGTTCGGAAATATTTTATGTAATTAACATCATTCAAACTCCATTAAGGTTCATTTATTTCTTTATACAGAATGGAATATAAAAGAATTTCGTAATTACGTTGCTTAATTAATCTTGTTATGCTGATAATAAACGAAGACATTTCGTGAGTTCTTATAAAAGGAAAATTAAGGAATTTGTAATAACACAATTTGCAAGTTTCTACTGAATTAATAATTTAGTAAGTAGCTTTAAAATTACAAAATACGTAATTTTTTTTATATTACTCGTGTTACTGGGGACTAATTTTGGATTAGTTTCTAAAAATATGGTACAGGTATACCTATTCAATAGGTAGGTACTTACCTCAAAATAGTCTTTGAATGTATAGCAATATGAAGTGATCATTTTTCGGTCTAAGGCTGCTCAACCTGAGAAGAAACTAATTATAATGCCTATTTTAAAAATGAGTACCATGTTGGTAGTAATATCTGAGAAGATTAAAAAAAAAAGAATAGGGATCTATTTAACCAGCAAAATATTTTCTTTAGAAGCCACAACGAGCTTGAACCTATGGCCAAAACATCTAACGAGATCACTTTGAAGAAATTATTTTCTGATGTAGAATTTGTAAAGAGGCTTTGACATTCTTTGCACAAAATTGTGACGATAAAAACTAAAATAGTGTTTCACTCTTACGGGACTCTATATATTTTGATAAGTAACATTTCTTTTTTTGCAGAAGTCTTAAAAGTAATTCAAATTACAACCATCAGTGGCTCGCCAAAATCTGAATCGTCCATTTGGCCCGACTGATAAAAAAGTTAAGCAACCTTGATATTACATGTCTGAATGGCACTCACAAATTCCAGAGGTTTCATTCCATTACGCAATCCAATTTACCATTAACTTTTTGTCCATATCGTCCAGATATTTTAATTAGAAAGTACACAAATAAGTAGCTATTACTTCGACAACGGTGCAACGTTACGTTGTCACAATGACGGGTGGAACCTCTTCACAGAGTAAATTGGATACCGACCCAAGCGTGACGATTTGTCTCACAAAAAATGTAACCCTTTACGGAGGCTTTACGTAATTTCGGGCACAAAGGCAGGTTTCTATGGGCCTGATATTGGAGCATTTGTAACAGTATGCGGCTGTTTGGTATTACAATTACTATGCTCTACTTCTAAACATACGTACACGAGTACAGCCATCTTGAATTTCAACGTAAATAAATAGAATTAGTTATTATCAACTAGCGTTTGGATAGTTTGTGTGCTAAACAAGTTTTTTTCTTTTTGCAATAAAACATGTTTGAATACAACATAATACTTATTTTGAACCATATTACATAATGTACACTGACGTGGAAAGGTGCCAGCCTAGTCAGTAGTCTAGCTTTTAAATAAATATTTGAGCCTACGATTCTACTCATAAGGAGTCATTTTGTACAGCAGGGAATTATATTTGTTAGACAATATCATCAGTTGGTTTTGCCGTATCAAACCTATTTACAGTAATTTGTCTTTCAAGGTATACTTAAGGTAGGCGCAACATGTTGATTACATGTTGGGCCTACGATAAATTATTGATGTGAATTACTATTATAACTTTGCCTGCTGTTTTGACATTCAGTGATTTAATTCTGTCCTGGTATTAGCAAAACACTTCATGGATTTATATTAAATAAAACGCGGTATCTATCGCTTACATTATATTGTCAATTACAGTAACTAATTAGTGTCCACGGTTTACGGCTTATTGAATAGTTACCTAACTATAATTACAGCATGACGTTGATAAATATTGAAATTTATAATAAACGTAAAGCCCTTCGAAAATCTGAACTTTCACTTTTCCGTTCTGAAATATCAGCAAGTTTTCATATACAATTTGAAAATTAAATTATTTTTTAGTAGCTTTGTCTATTTTACATAATATTCCATAGAAAATAGTATTTATGCAATTAGTGAATAAAGGACGGATTTACTTCGAGGGCCATAGATGAATCACGAGTAGGTGAAGGATTCTAACGACTGAATCAGGACCGTAGGGAGTGATTCATGATGATTGAATCGCGAGCGTAGTGAGTGATTCAAGTGTAAGAATCCTGAGCAATGCGAGTGATTAATGGCTCTCGATGTAAATCCGCTTTATTCAAGAATTGCATACTATACTTTATACCATGACTACGAAAACAATTTTTCAAAACTAAAAACCGACTTCTTCTCCAAACTACACAACCGGTTGTAATAAAAAAATTATGAGACCACCTGACAGGAATTCTCAAAAAAACTAATTCTATATTGGTACAAACGTCTTCGAATTAATCGATCAACATATATAAAATATAAGATTCCGACAAATTGATAACCTCCTCTTTTGGAAGTCGGTTAAAAAGAAAAATTTAAGCGAAAATAGACATTATAGACATTTAAAAGAAGGTTTTTAAGAAAAAAAAGAAGGTTAAATTAATTAAAATTGAAACAAGTACTAAAATTAAGAGTAAATTATTCTAAATTCAAACATCAAAATAGTGAGTAAAAGTGCATTTTATTCACTGTTTTCAGTGAATAAAATCAATTTTTGAGAGGGGGAATGGTATAAATATAAATACATATATATAGAAAACATTATCATGTAATTTTGTAGAAAAAAATACATAAATTTAAAAGCATATGTAAAAAAGAAATGGCTCACCCATACCTAAAGCAAATAATGCAGATTCATAAGTTTCTAACTACCACATCTTAGAAACAAATATTGCAACTTAGTGGGCAACTATACAATTTAACAAGAGAATTTGAATTATAAAATAGCTCAGAAAGGAGTTTATCCAACACAAACAAAGGAAGCTTTAAGCTTTATCTCCGGCCGCGGATTACCGCTGATGTGTAGGTTCACGGCTGTCATCTTAAGACAATAACTCAGAGCGAGATTAACTGCTTAGAATACTTCAGATAAAGATGCGGACTAACGCTGAGAACTTTGATAAAGGTGATTGGATTCTTATGACGTTTTTAATAATAGCTAGTGACTTTTCTTGTGACATTGGAGTGTTTATCTTTGTCCGATGACCTTTCAAGAAAAGATTGAACTCCAAAATTGATATAGAAATAGGCATAGATGAGAAAAACGTGTTGTTATATGACTGGTGCAATAAAATCAATATTACCTAGGCATTGTAAAGTAAATTTTGATAAAAAGCCAATTTGTGTAAAAAGTCACAGTTATATCCTCAGATAATCAAATGTTGTGTGTGATTACTAACAATATGCAAGCAAAGCTGTACTGCAAAATACTAACAAAACCTTTTTTCGTTGCTAGACATACATGCCCTTTGCTCTAATTTATGCTTTGAAGATAAAAAAAAACGTGAGTGGAATTCGTGATGGAAAAAAGTGACGGAAAATCTTACACTTTTTTCTCCTAGCCCGGTTGGCCAAATCCGGACTATCCGAAAAGTAACTTCGTTCCAAAAATAGTGACAATTGCAATTCTAATGGAAAGGGCTTTTATTCTTTTTCTACTCATTTGAAAGTATAGGTACTTCAATCGAAAAACACAATCGTATCACGACAAAGCCGCAGTACGGTAGATTTAAGGCAAGCAACAATAGCCCTGTGAGTTATTCAAGAAAGTCACATTTAAAACGTCAAAAAGACTGGAACGCTTTCACATTTTTTGTGTTAAAGGAACTTTAAATTGCGGCAGAAATTTGAATGTGTTCGGTATAATGGATAGATAAAATAGTGAAAATAAGAAATAATAAAAAAATGCAATATATTAAGTTAATTTCTACAAAAAGAAGCATATTATTTATCGACCAACCTATAAAATACTATAACCTATAACCTATTACGAAGAGAGTAAGAAATTCAGTTAGGTATTTCTTGTAACTCACGTGTGTTTGTAGGAGGAAAATTGTGCAGTCGTTATGGTAAAAGATATATAAAGTTAACCAAATAAACATTTTATTGCATCACAACACTCAGGAAATACAAAAAAAAATGATTTAAGATAAGCAGATTTATCGCCAAGGTAGTCAGAATATTGTACTCTGATAACATTTTTACATATTTCTGTTAGTTTTTCTTCAATGGCCTTTAGAAGTCTTCTAAAGTACTATTAAGTTATATATACAATTGCTAAAATTCTAAATTTATTCTAATTTATATGTCCCTTCAACAATTCTAAAACTAAACTTTCATCATTCACATTCCGAGTACAAATCACGGTCCACAAATATCGCGTGACGTCCTAACAGTCACAACCCTACAAGTTTGACTAGGCCCATGTTAAACCTAGCCGCCGTCAGCGGCGGCGACCTTTCAAATCTCCCGGTTTATTTATCAGCCCCAACCGATGACAAGTACACGAGTATTTGATTTATACCGGCAGCCACTCAGATCCTTAGAATTATAGCCTTGTATTATTGCTTATTGAAACGACTACCAAATGAGGATTAATAACGATTTATGTCTTTAGAAACGATTGTCCTCAATGTGGCCCGAATACACAGACCAGCACAATTTCGCTCCTGGTCCTAAATCTTATGAGTTTTGATTTTTGTGCTATTTGTTCGAAGATATATCGTTAAATTATATTTATGAAAAGTTAATTTCAAATTTATGAAAATATTTTAACCTGATAATAGTTTAAAAAATAAATAAATACATAAAATTAAAGTTAAAATTGAACTAAACCTTTTAACCTGTAATTTTGGGTACTATAGGTCATGCTCTTAGTAAAACTAACACCATTTTAATACCGAATAGTTAATGAAGAGATTAGGTACCTAAATAATGTTTGTTTAGTAACTTGATACAAATTTAGTAGCTTGTATCCGAGTACTTTTAGAATCAAACAAAGGAGATATTTCAAAGAAAGAGGTTCAAATTTTGAGCCTGAACTAAATGATTTTTTTTAAACGTGGCATATTGCATAAGTACATCGAATAATTCGGGCCAAGAAGGAGTGGGACAAAGCGTAAATATTCCTTTAGGAATTGAGCGTTATCTACGCACCAGTTAGAGATATTCTCTATTGAAATGTCTATGCTCTAAAACGCTAGGAATTAATTTATTATCTGGACTAGGAAGAGATTGTGCGATAATGCAAATAGGATTGTACTTAGCGAATGCGGTTATTTGTTCAAATCATTAGAAGTTACTAGATTATAGTATTTGCTGTATACCTCTAATATCTAGATTGCTTTTTTACAATTTGTTTAATATAGGTCTATGCTCAGCAGTGGGAGATTAAAGGCTGTGTAGATGCCATCATTATCATCCATTAATGTTTGTATTTCTTTAAAACAAATAATTGTAACTTTATGTCATTTAATGTGAACTGGGGCAAATAGTATCATTTATGATCTACTTTATTTATTTATTTATTTTATTTTATAAAACTTTATTGTTCCAAAGTACAAAATATACTTTTAACAAATGGCGGACTAAATGTTAAGAGCATTTTCTCCTAGCCAGCTTTACACGTGTATTTTTTTTTTGTGTACCTATTTGACATGTGGTAGATTTGCTATTACCTGAGCAATAGCATGGATATGGTGTAAAAAGCATGATTTTCATTACGATGCTCTGGTCTGGTCTGCACATGCAAAACCTACGTGTTTTTTTTACAACTAAAGCACTGTCTACTTATAGTTATATTATTATATCTTTTAAAAACAAATAAGTGTTTATTATAAGCACCTAGTTAATATAAATATAACACACTACTAATAAAAAAGTCAAGTATAGATAACGTTTTGTAAATGCATCTGAACATCCGATCTTAGCCGTAAAATCTTCCAATATTTAGAAGCCATTACGAAAGCTCTCAGAATCAATTTAGATACAAAGTTCAAATGACAAAGTTCAAAACAACTAAAAACTGGCGCTGGAGATCCCAGATGCTTTAGACAGTTCGAAACAACTGCGCAGTTTCTTAAAAAAAGTTGGCTTTTAAAACACAAAGTAATAAATCAATAGAGGGGTACCTACTACAGCCGACGATAAAGCTATTCGCAAAATGTCCTACTGCACCTAAAAAGTCCCATTCCGGGCTAACTTATTTCAGATAGAGTCTTTACTAAATTCGTCCATTATCATCGACCTATTTAAAAAATATCCTACAAGAAACGTTTAATAAAATTGTAGGTGTTAACAATCAGAGTGGCAGTAGTTTTACATTTAGGTACTTCATGCCTAGTTATGCCATTTTGTGATTACCATATTATGATATTTCCAAAACTATTCTGTCCAGTGTAATGCCAATAAAACTAGAACATTGGTTTACGATTTAAATAAAATTATGTACACATGTAAAAGAGATCATTAATTTAATGTGATTGCCTCAGTTGTGTTTATTTTTTGAGAAATCGTGCAGGTCATTTTAAAAAAGAATAAGTCTTTTTGCGATTCGCGAACAGGTTCAGGTCAACAAAACAAGAGGGGGCGGTTTACGGTGAAGATACGTTTGCACCAGCTGCCATAAATTTCTTCTAGAGAGCTTGGAGCACTTTATAGCTCTGCTAATCACTGCAGGCAGGAGTTAGTAAGCCTTCGGATTAGTTAGTTGTAAATCGGTGTCTTTTGAGATTTTAATGTGGACTTATCGACGCACTAGTAAGATTTTTATGTTCGGATTTTTAATTTTTTATTTTATGTGACATATTTTGTCATAGCCGTGCACACCTTCATCCTCGCGCATTACCGGTTGCAGCCTCAGCTATGGTGGTTCAGTGCCCGGGGTTTCCCGCTATTTCTTCCCCAAATATATGCATGTCCATGGATGACTGCCGTAGATATGCGTTATCAAAAAGAAATAGCAGTACTAGTTTAAACAATTTGGCTATAGTTGGACGACCGACTTCCTGCCTGTTAGGAACTTATACTGATATAAAACGTGAGATGAGAAACTGAACGATGAGAAGGGCAATCCATAAAATCAGTTAGCAATGTTATGTTAGCAAAGTATTCTTATGGAATGCCCTCAGGTGATTGTCTAGAACATAACATTAGTTGTACTCGATATCAGATACCCAGTATTTGCTAACACAGCAAGGAGCTCCAATCGCGTTACGGTTTCTACTATCTCCAAGTAGGTTTGTTTAGTTTAACACAACCTAATTGGCTATAAATTAGGTGCAACTTCGCAGCAGATCCGCTAACTCGTCTCGTTAAAGTAAAATATAAATTTATGTCGGCATTGTGAGCCTAAATAAGTAATAGTTATTTGAATATACCCGTTTTGGGAAGAGAAGCTGGTATGTATTTCAACTTGTCAAATTTTATGGGATAAAGCGTTTGTTTGTCTTCGAGCTTATTTATGTTGGGTCTCGTTTGTTGTTTATCTAGTTTATTCTTAGGATTTAATCTAACGAAGCCTGCTTAGCCAAGTATTGTTTGTGGTGTTTCTGGCCATAATAACAGATATATGTATTTTTCATCATCATTTCAGCTGCATTGCGTCCACTGCTGGACATAGGCCTCTCCTAAGGATTTCCAAAATGACCTATCTATAGCGGCCTACATACAGAGCATTCCAGTGACCTTGGTCAGGTCGTCGGACCACCTTCTGGGTGGGTGTCCTATGCTAAGCTTGCCAGCATATGGTCGCCATTTGAGAACCTTTTTGCCTCAACGGCCATCGGTTCCTCGCGCTATGTATCCCTCCCACTTCTACTTCAATTCTTAAAGCTAATCCGCTGGGCTATATCAGTGACTTTCGTTCTCCTACGAATTTCCTCAATTCTGATTCGATTACGTAGAGAAACATCCCTTTCCATAGTTCGTTGAGCGACATGGAGCCTTCTTAGAAGACCACGTTTGTGTCAAACAAAATGTCATCATTGGTAACACATTGACTCTGTACTTTACTTTTGAGGCACTCAGGTATATATCATTAAGTTGTTTTGTAAAATAGCAAAAGTCTTTGTACAAACCTTTTTATTACACTACATAGCTTTGGAAAAGGTTAAAGGTAAGAACCTTTATCCTTTGAATATTAAACAATTGCCTACCATTATTGATAGATCACATAAATTAAAATAACGATAATCTGATCACTCATCGTAACATAACTTACGAGATATGAATTGACACACTTTATATTTTGAGTATACTTAAATAAAAAATCAGTTCTACACAGTAAACTGCTACTTAGTATTCGAATTCTGACACGATGATAAAAATCTTAACAACCCTAAATCAAATAAATCACAATCAAAAACGCGGGCGACGCCGGACGCGGCAGTTAGTCGTAGTTTGCCCCCTGTCGCTCTGAGCGGGTGATAAATATGTATAAGTCGATCGAGCTTTCTATGAGAAATTCTGTAGATGAAGCAATACTAATCTTTATGGAAAGTGTTCGGTTGGCTGTATCAATTTGTTGTAAAATGGAGGTGTAAGGACAAGATTGTAGAAGCGTGTTGAAACTATAACTATGTACGGTAAGCCTCAAAAGTGGAGTCTCATTTTTTCATATATTACAATTAGTATGAGAAATTGGGACTCCACTTCTGAGGCGTACCGTACATGCAAAAATTTGTTAAAATTATAATTATCCTCATATGTTTCTAATTTTAAATGCAATGTTCATTTTGAGGCGTAAGTTGATGATCAATCTTAACTGTGTATTCTTTTTTTCAGGTAATTTCAGCATATTTCACTTCTACCGTTACGCACGTAAGAATAAATGTATTTTTATTTAGAACTATTTATTATAAAAATATCTCAATAAAATTTAAATTCATTTATTTTATAATAATATAACCTGTTCTAAAATTTCACATCATCTCAATTTAAACATCTATCTCTATCTTTCCCCGTAAAGATGAAAGGGACTAAGTTTTCTAGTTTGTAAATCTGAAGAACTGGGAACTAGCAGGTGGGGTTACAATTAGCAAAGTAGGTGTAAGTGTGGAACGCCCTCTAGCTGGGGTTGTTAAGGGGTAAGTTTGCAAACTATATAAGGATAGGTAGTTAGATTGTTAGACGGCTTTTCATTTTTAGAAAAATGTTTCTGCTGCAACATCTTTGATCAGCCTTAAACAGAATAATTATTTGGGATAAGAAAAATCCTTATAGATTCACCAAGTCCATCTGTCCGTTTGCCTATCCCTTTCTTTTTTTAGGGTTCCGTAGTAATTAAGGAACCGTTATAGTTTCGCCATGTCTGTCTGTGTATTTGTCCGTGAGCGGTTTTACTCAGAGACTATAAGTACTAGAAACCTTAAGTTTGGTAAAGGTATGCATATCAATCATGTATCATCAAAAAGTGGTAAAATAAAATATTGCAAAATGATTTCTTTTAGGGTAGCTCCCATACAAGTAAAGTTGTTTTTTTTTTCTTGACTTCCCCATCATGGGGTATGGTTGAATATGTATTTCAAAAATATTGTGAGCTTGTGAACATGATTTTTCGATTTAGGGATTCGTTTCTGAAATATTTGGTGTTATGTTGCAAATTTTTGTTAGCGTCAATTGTCCCTCCCACCCTCTATCTATTAAACGGTTATTTATGGACATGTGGAAAAATTCACAACAGTAGTTTATACAACGAAGTTTAAAGGACAACTATCAGAGCTAAGTAGGGTTTACAATTTACAAAGTTATAAGTTATAAGCGACCAACTTATAAAATGTACTCGGAAAAGTTCATACAAATTTGATAGAAAATTCGTATTTAGACGTTTTTAGTGGCGTGAACTCAAAGTGGGTTTTCGCAACTACGGAACCCTACACTGCGCGTGGCCCTACACGCACTTGGCCGGTTATTTTTATTAAAGAAGTATAAACATTTTACCTGGATACGTATTTAAAAAAATATTTAAAAATTAAGTTTAATAAACGCGGCTAATGAAACTCCCATAGTATATATTTTGTCTGACTAGCAATTTATTTATTTAAATATACAATTCAATACATGCCCGAAACATTCAATAAGGTTACGAAAACAACTTCCACATCATTAAAGCTATTCTGTTTTTAAATAAGCAAAACAAGTACCGGTTTAAAAATGGATATGAATTCTCAATTAACGTAAGTGTATCTTCATCTTTATTATAGTTATAAAAAACTACAAAAAAGCCCGTGAGTTCCGTACATTTTTCGCCATTTTATACAATTTTATTTTGGATAAGTCATTTGTCTATCAAATTTGCTGATAAGTATATCCCATGATAGCTTTTTACAACTGCTCTAAATACATAAATAGTTTGTTTTTGAAAATTTCCTGTTGATTTACATGTTTTATTTTTGATAATTTTGTTGGAAATTTTCCTGGATTAAAAATAAATAATATATTAAATTAATAAAAAGTCACAAAATAATATCACTTGTCATGATCATTTTCATTTTTAACATATTTTTAGCTATTTGACTCCAAGATACTATGACGTCATTAGTTTATTTTTTATACAAATCCTAAAGAAAATGTTTGTTTGTCGTTTAGAAAAAGTATCTGATTTGAGTTGTTGGAAAGTAGCGTATTGTGTTATTTGACTTTAACGCCTCTACACGAATATAACTGACAGAAAGGCAGAGTTGACATATGGTTTTCTCTTTACCATTTTGGTTTGGATCCCTAAACATAGTATTCAATAAAGGCAACTAGTAAAAAACGCGTATTGTGTCCGAGACTGGTATGCCACAACGATTATTAAACTCACCAAGTCCATTACCATGAAATATACTTGTCACAGCGAAATAACTTGTTACTTATTCCTTATACAGAAGGACACATATCGTTATTAATAAAGTACGAAAACAAGTCTGCTTATAGAAAACAATTTTCGCTTTTATTATCTCATTGGTTACTTTATGTTGTACTCTACGATAATAACAAAACGCTGCAGATAGCTTCTGAATGGTATTGATAAAGAAAACGTTTTGTTTCCTTTAAATTATTTTAATATTTTTGCACTTAACTCGATTATATTTGCGAGTATGAACTGAATATCGTATTATTTACAAACCTTTTTAAACACAATTATTAAAAGTACTAGCTGTACGTGTATATAAGCCAAATAAAGTTACATGTTCTACTAAATAATTCGATGTAAATATGTAGATACGGATTGAGAAAGGTCTTAAAGTAAATATGATAATTTTGTAAATCTAATATGTATATGCAATAAAAAAATAATTGTTATATTCTCCTTTACGATCTGATCAATGATAAATTCCTTGACATAGCCTCTATTTATTTTATATAAGGCAAAAGCGACTTATAAAACTTTCGGCTAGTTTTACCACAGTTTGACGAAACACGTCCTATCTACGAAAAAGTATCCAGTTATGAGACCAAACGTATTAGAGGTCAAAGTCGGGGAGACCCATTTTATTATTGTCCTCTTCCACATATTTTCCTATCTTTTTACGCCCCTTTCATTCCCTGTAACATCTTCGCCGTATAAAGGATTATCCCATTTTCGATTCCATGATTCGTCCGCATAGCATATTTGTGACAATTTGTGTCACAATGCAAAAAGATTTTTTCTTGAATGTTATCGTTGGATCGTCTTTCCGTCATCTGATTGCTAGCTACTTTAAACTGAAGTTCGGCTTGATTACATTTAGTTCATTAAGGTACCCAGTCTATTGGGTACCCTGCAAGCGCAGCGATTTAGGTTCAATTTTTTATATCATGTGATGTTATTTATAATAGTACTTAAATCTAGTTTAGTTTTTTATTCATAGTTATGTTTAGTTTAGTCATAGTTTATGTTAACCCTTTGACGTAAATGGGACACCGGTGTCCCCAAAAAAAAATTTGTGATTTTTCCAAAACTGATGATTATTTTTAATCACTGACTACCCTATCGTATTATTTTTGAACGAAATTTCAATTTTGCGCACGGTTATTAGCATTGCGAGCGAAAAACATATGAAAAAATGTTCATTGTTTCTGGGCGTTTTGGCGCGCTCATGTAAATTATTTTCTGAATGTTTTTAAAATATATTTTTAGTATTTTCAAGATTGTTTGTGTGCAATTTAAAAAGAACGGTAAGTAATGTTTATGATTTAACAATTATTTATTGTAAATATGAATAGTTAGGTAGCTAAAATACAAAAAATGTTGCAAGGGACATCGGCGTCCCAATATGCGTGAAGAGTCGGAAAATGTACATAAAAACATATTACGTTTAGCATTATTTTTTATATTTATGTATTATTTTTTATTATTTTAGGCACGTAGAGGAACAAGGATATTTAGATTGACCGATGCTGTTGTTGATACGACTTTGAATTTGATGATTGGTCACTGCACTGCACCACCATACCACCTACACCAACCATACCACCTAACCTACCTTTAGTGACAAATCGAAGTATGAAATGTACAAACATACCATTTCATACATTACCTAACAATAATTCAGGCATTGTATTTCCTAGATAATGTATACATTGACTAGGTATTATATACAATAGCCAGATTTTAACACATTGCCGGTAACATATCTAGTGAAGATGAAGATGCGCTTTATTTGGACGACTCCTTATTACAGAACATGCAAGCTGGGGTCTAGCTAGACTGCCTTCGTGGTCCAGTGGTCAAGGCGTTCGCCTTGTGATCCGGAGGTCATGGGTTCGATTCCCACTGGGAAGCATACTTTGTGAAAAGTTGTTTCCAGTCTGGATCGGATATTGCAGGCTTGAATCACCTGATTATCCAAAAAGAAAGATGATTCCGTGTTTCGGAAGGCACGTAAAAATGTGGGTCCCGAACGCCATCTAGCGTTTGATCATCAACCTATCCAAGGATTGGTTCCTGGTTTGCCCTTTGGGTTGTGGAGGTCAGACGGCAGTCGCTCTGTGTAAAAACCAGTAACCTCGTCAAATCTCCTTGGTTAGGTAGCGGACCCCGGGCTCAGAAGCGTTACTGCTGAGGTTGCAACCGGGAATACGCTCGGATGATGATGATGCAAGCTGGGGTCTCAGGGGTGATCATCGAGCCTGCTGATTTATCAAAATCTTGTTCTGATCCTGATGACTTAGGATGAACGATGATGAAGTCGCATTGATCGTCCCACGATCCACCAGTTCCGGAGTTCAAGTGGCGAAGAAACACATATATTATCGGCCTTATAATTTTTCAGATAGTTATAGATATTAGGAGTTTGCCTAGATTAATACCTGTCTACAATCAAACCCTTAACTTAACACCATGTATTTGAGTCTGTTACGATTGATACGAATATAAATACTTTGAATAAGGAAGTAATCATTCCAGCCGATCATCGTGCTGAGGGTCAATTACTTATACATCTCTAGAATTTCGCCAAGTTGTAGCTCGAGCTATGATCGATAGTTTTTCTATTAGGAAACATGCCTTTCCGCAACCTTGATGACAAAAAACTAATTCAAAATATGTGTCATAAGAAAAGTTCTTTATCGTCACATGTAATGATGAAAGGTGTGCAAAAAATGGTGTAGAAAATCGTACACACAACGTATGTTCTGTATGTAAATTCGTGTTTTAGTGCAAATAGAAACTGTTTTGCTGTTTTCATATGTAAATATTATAATATATAATCACCTTTTTATTATTATGTGTTGTTTTATTATTATCAAATTATAGATGTATAAAACAAAATACCCATATACCACTGAAGTCAGTTAACGCCGACCCTTGACGCATATTGGGACAGCGGTGTCCCATAAAATTCCAAAAAAAACCACTGATATATTTTTATTTTTTATGGTACATAGACTTTTAATACCTCAGTATGAATAACCTAATGCACTCATTTCCATTAAAATACTCGTGTACTAGTTTTGTGCGTGAAAGGGTTAATTAAGTTAATGTAATTAAAAAATTATATTAAAAAAATCGTGTAAAATATATTCTATAATGATAATATTGTTCATGGGGGGTACTAAGTCAGACTCTATATTGATAAATTTGTTTAAGTCTGCACTCTTTTAATTGAAAGCACACTCATTATATGACGTTTTATGAGGGCAGATCTTTTAAATAAAAATAGCGGTAAAATATTTATTATTCTTGAAAATGTATAATTACTTAGGTATGTTTAATACGCCTTATTTTTACCCTTTCTACCAATATTGTTTCACCCTCTACCAATATAATTGTATTATTTTTGTGTCATGTCCACATTTTCTTTCCTACCAAACAGCTGCAATTTTTTTTGCGTGATACTTGTATTTACTCAGTTTGCCTGATATAATATTTCACCAACTACCAAACTACTGGTTAATATTTCTATTCCATGTATATCCATGGCCCCCTTTCGCACCAAACATCTGCGCCTTACTGTGCCTACGCGGATTATCCTACTTTCGTCACCCATACCCTGCCCCGAGGCATTGTCCTTCACTAATGCTTTCAGTCTGTTTGCCTTTTATTTAACGTATGTCTAAAGCTACTGTTTACTTTCCTGTATAAACATTTGTCGGCGGTCCACTTTTCTTGGATTTTAATTGCTTTTTTATGAGCTAGCTTTGATAAGTTATCCGGGTCGTAAACCCCACAAGAACACAGTAATTTTGAGGTTATTGACGGTGGACTTTGGGTAATTTTGTGTATATGATATTAAAATTTTGAAAATAATTAAAGTGTTTTGAGTAGTATACCTACCATTCAGTAGCAGTATAGATAAATAATTAAAAAGGGGTTGATAAATTCTTTTAAAAGAAATAAATTAATCTATTATTTTGTTAACGGTTTCCTTTTTCACGCAACTTATGGGAACCTAAGTTTTTAGACGTGGTCTACGTCGTTAGATAAAAAAGTACATAGTTAAAGTTTTTTGCCATTGTTTTAAATCAATGCCAATCAATTAAATTTGTGGCTTACAGTAATAAATAACCGGCCAAGTGCGAATCGGACTCGCGCGCAAAGGGCTCCGTACCATTATCTATAGAAATATCACGTTTGTTGTATGTGAGCTCCACTTAAGTATTTATTTTATAATGTTTTAGTGTTAGTTGTTATAGCGGCAACAAAAAAAAATCTTCTGTGAAAATTTCAACTGTCTACTTATAACGGTTCATCGGATACAGCCTGGTGTCAGACAGTCAGATAGACGGACAAACGGACAGCGGAGTCATAGTAATAGGGTTCAGTTTTTACCAGTTGGGTACGGAACACTAAAACAGATTTATGAAATGCACATGCACATTCTATTTCCCTTAAATCGCAGAGCCGTTTGCAACTAACGTTAGAATGTAGGTTACCCTCGCAGTTCCCAGCTCGAGATAATGCCATTAGTCTAAGTGTTTCGTGCAACTGTACTGCTAATGATATCTCTTTGTGCGAGATCGATATGTACAGACGTACGAACAAGTTTTATTAGCAATCGTTACGAAGGTTTTCTTGAATCTTTTTTTTCTTGTCCTGATAAATTATAACATTCGTATTCGCGTTTGCTGGTCCGCTCTCTAGTTTTAAACCACTGCAGCACTGCACGTAATGTAGCATTTATAGAGCATTTCTTCAGAATGGCTAATGTGTAAGTAATAGGCAAGCATAACCGTGACAGACCGCTAGTATAGCATAAGGGTCATTAATTATATCAAAATGTTTTTATAAGGGTCGAAACAAACGGGGCGCAAGGTGCGTCGCGTAACCGCGCAAGTTGCGCCGCGCAACTCGCGCTCCATGTGGCCGCTCTACCCGCGCAAGATGCGCTAAGTACATAATGTCGCACACAGATTATTTGGTCACCTTAGCTGGCCAGAAGACAGTATTGTCTTAGTGGATTGTACTGTCAATGGTTTCGTCTGAATGAATGCAATCATTGTCTAAGTGGATTTTTCTGTCAATGGCTTCGTGTGAATGAAGACAATCATTTTCTTAGTAGATTCCTGTATGTGTCAAACAGTAAAGGAAATTCCCTGTACCTCAGTTGAATCAGTAAATTCCACTAAGGCCACCACTTATCTAAATGGCACCTAGACCATTCCACACAGGACACATAAATATTCGCAGGTGCTTTTCATGGACTTAAATTTATTTTATCATTTTTGTTCAAGAGGAGCACAGAAGATGCAAAATTAGCAAATTTTTATCGTTAATCGATCGTTATGATTAAAATGTAGGAACTAATATATTTTTACATTTTTCTTTAAATGACACCTAGTCACAATTCTTATGTACGAAGTACATATGCGTAATTTATATGGCCTTTGTTCTGACGGCCTTGGGCTCTGTTTATCCCGTGTGTTATAAAGACGTGATAATGTCTTAATGTATGCGTTAATTACGCAATTTTAATCCCAGCACTAGGCTGCTGATTTATAGGAACTCTTCGTGGTCAAAAATAGGTGCCCTGGATTAGACTAGGTGCCATTCAGACGGGTGCCCTAAGTGGGCCTCATTCAACTTAACGTAATACCTCATTCAACTTTTATACAAGTTTAACTTCCATGGTGCTTATTATAAATTACGAGAAAGAAAATGTACGGTACCCAACATAATGAGCAAGCAATACTTTATTGTAGACCAAAAAATAAAAATAATTAAAGTGTAGCATGGGCGGTCTTATCGCTAAAAGCAAATTTCTTCTAGACAACCGATGTATGGAGAGAACATGGTGATATGCCACCATTTTTCAAAGACAAGTCCAAAGACAAGGTCGGTTTTGTACTTCAAAAATAAGTTTTTCAAAACATTTTTGTCCCGCTTTCGCTTTCGTTCACACGACGCGCAAGTTGCGTTGAGACGCAACTTGCGCGTCGTGTGAACGATTGGTAGAAATTGTATGAAATGCTATGTTAGTGCGTGACGCGACGCAAGTTGCGCGTCGCAACTTGCGTCTCGTCTGGTCCGGCACTAAAACTTAACAAATTGCAAGTTCTCTCAAAAAATATGTAAAAAGTTATGACATTTTTTACAAGCTTTTATTTAAGGGGTTACCTGATTTTTCCTAGGTCCAGTGCTGCCACCATTTAAAATAAATTATTTGAAAGGAAACGGAGACATAATTAAAAATTTTGTCTTGACCAAACCCTGGATAACCCTTTTAACTATTTTATAAACTACTGTTTACAGTTTAATGTAAGAACTTATAGCTTTTCTATGCACATTTGCGAAAAACGGCCACTGTTGGCGTATGTGCGTAGAAAAGTTTCACATACTCACTTTAAAATTTTAACAGTAGTTCCTAAAATAGTTTGAAGGGTTATCTAGGGCCTGGTTAAGACAAAATTTTAAATGATATCTCCGTTTCCTTTCAAATGATTTATTTCAAAAGGGGGCAGCACTTGACCCCGGAAAATTCAGGTAGTCCCTTAATTTGCAATGTATCTTGTAGGTTACTACGTATGCATGTTTGTTTAGGTCAAATCTTGCAATTAAATTTTCCACCAGTTATCCTCAACCAGTTAAGCTGAAATTATGCTTACCTGTGTAAGTCGGATGACAATACAATATTATGACGTCAATGAGCTGTTCTGATGATGGAGCCGGGAGATATTCGACACAACCCGAACGGACGAAATAGGACTCGTTTGATTGGCTCGTTTGATCGTGAGATCTGATCACGAAGGCTGAAGGTGTTCGATGAAACTCAGTTAAAAAACGACGCCACTCCATCGAGTTAAAGCTTTCTTCATCTGTCTTAATAAGAACTTTGGCCTGAAAATAAAAGCTTGACAAAAAATTAAACTTTTTTTTTCTATTTTTATCTTTATCTTTAATATGTACTTATTTTCAAAAAGAATATAGGCCTGGATTGCAGTTTCCCTGTACTTTTTTCTTTGAATTTGAAAGACGCGTCGCCTTAAATGTATCATGTTTTAGGTTTTCCGCAGGTATTTGGAAGTAATTAAAAACTTGCACTTAAACTGAGAAAGTATATTTTAGATTACATTTTTTTATGAGCAACCATAAATTCGGTTCATAAACAATATTTTGTTATCCGCGACACGCAGACTACGCGGTAGGTTTATGGCATAACCTCTGATAAAATAAAACACACATTGTTTTTATACACTCATATACCTACCTAAGTAATAAAACAGAGATAACATAATGATGATAAAAATAAATACCTAATTTAAAACTTTAAAAATAAAAATTAAGTATAATACCTATCGGTAAATCATCATCTTAGACGCATTACGTCCACTGCTGGACCTAGACCTAGGATTTTCAAAATGATCGGTTAATAATAAATAATAACTGTCAGATATACATGCTTTTAAACATTAATTATAGAACTTACGAAACCTTTTCATTTATACAAAGGTAAACAGTTTCTAGGAATATTTTCTGTGTTTGGTAACAACTTATAACTTCTTGATCCCTGATTTCAATATGAGGCTCATTTTGTTAAGCATAACTCTGGGTTTTTCGACTACTAAGTCTGTCTACCCTGCAATAGATAAAAAGGTATTGGCAACTTGAATAAATTGCCAAAATGAAAAAACTTCTTCGTCAAACACTTGAAAATAAAAGTAAAGTTTATTTCACATTCAAAATGATGATATGTATGAATACCTATACAAATATGAATTTAAAAATATCAAACACAATTGCAATCAGATGCATACAAAGCAGCACTGCAGTCACCCCACGCGCCGCCTACCAGCCCGGTATCGCAATGCGACATAATGCTTGTATCATTTTCACCATGAGGCAAAACTAAAGTTTGAAACCTTTATTGTAAAATACATTAAATTTCATGTATGCATTTAAAAAATCTGCAAAATAGAGCTTTCTGGAGAGTCCTTACGTGGGTAGCATGTAAAAACATTTGTTCCGTTGTAGTAAAAACCATGAAAGAAGGTACCTATAGATTCAAGAAATTTCTTAGATCTCAGTCACTTCTGTTATGGATGATAGCTTAACGTCACTGAGGGTTATGCGTCACAATCACGTCACGTCATACACGTCTCACAATCGATACCGAAGACCGTGTAAAATGGAAAAGAGGACTCAAAAGTACTAACCACACCACAGCTAAGAATTAGAGAATTGAGCTAGAAAAATAAAGAATTATCATCATAAGAATAAAAAATACGTTCTTGTCGATAAAAAAATTTTCATGTCTCTTTTTTCGATATAAGCTCCCTAGGTAAAGAAATAACGAGACTAAAATGATGTGTCAATTTAATATTTCACACAAATTTGATTTCAAACTACAACAGCTAAATTTTTTTTATTTATTAAATTATCTTATAAAATCAAAACTTCTAAAAGAGTAACTTATAAAGAAATAGAATGATAACATTAATAACGGCCTAGAAAAGAGGGTTAAGAGTCAATAACTCAAATCATTGAAAACAGACAGAACCTTCCAGGGAGGTCTGTTCCGAACACGTAAGGACTTCAAACGTAGGTTCAAACGGTACTCGTTGGAATACCGTTCGGAATAAAACGCACAATATCCCTGCATTGTATTCCGTTCGTGATTGTACCGCCCGCACCGTAATTTTCGCATTGCGCCAATACTTCGATATTGTTTAGAATGTCTTCACTGTTAGTTGGAATTGCCTTGGTCTATATTCTAATACCACATGGCACGCTTACGATAAACTTTACTGTAGCATCGTTATTCTCAAGATTTTATTGGCATCATTCATGAAAATTCTTTCAGAAGATTTTTCAAAAAGTATTGTTACGCATGAAAATAGCCTGTTTCTTTGTGACGTAAAGTTTTATACAAGCCTGTGCTTCCATACATTTTTTATAGATTTTATAATTAATTAACGTGTTTATCACATAAACAAATCAGCTCATGAGATTGAAAACCGGTTTGCGGAGTTGATTGTATAAGTGACTAACTTGTTAAACAAAGTCATCATCACGCGTTTTTTATACCTAAATTATTCTAAGAAAGTAACTCTTTTATTATTTATTTTAAAACGTGTGTCGATTTACAAACAGATACAAACAGATTGATAAAAACTACCGATTAAAACTTCAATCTATCAAGCGAATCTAATATCAAGATGTGAGAGCGTTCAAAAAACAAATTTGATATCGACTCGATGTCTAAAATCAAAAATGCAGTCGATGGTCAAATAATCAAGATTTGATTGATTATCCGGACCGACTTGCTTCGTTAGCCGAGCTCACATCTGTCGCATGCTCGGCGTAACTTCTGAGACTGACAAAAACAGACATGCCTAAGCCAGACAGAGATAGCTATACATTAACTTCACGAGAAAGAATGAGACCACAATACGTCCACAATGGATCAACTTGAAGTTCGATGGATTTCGTCGAAATTTTGAAGAACAAAAAATGCGTTAATCAGAATTCATGAGTTGTCGTAACCGATATTGTCAGAGTAAATGTTTATTGTTATTTGGTTTCATATTCCGCAGAGTGTGGCGTTTTATGCTTTATTTTATGTGGGGTGTAAAATATCTTATGAATTTTCGATACCCGGTGTGAAACCTGTACTCAAGATTATAATTTTCTATGGCTATGAAAATATTGTCCAATATTACAAGAAAAGCAAAATATGTAATTAAAAAAATTGTGTACTGAGTTTAATAAACATCATTGATTTGTCATATAGTGGTCAGCCAAGCCCAAAAATAAAATCAACAGTACACTGAGTTGACCATACTTAAACATGAAAATTACTGAACGTTTACGGTCTATTCATTCTCGTGAGCTCAATTTGACCACAAAGACTAGTATGTGTATAGTAAGTAGTACAGTATATTGTCATTTTCATTCTTTTACTTTGCGACCTTTGTCGTAAATCATACTTCAGTTCGTAAATCATTGTGTATTTCTTAACTGTATTTTATAATGCTTCACTTAAATTATTTGTGTCAATTCCTAAAATTATTTTAGGAAAATAAAGAAACAAGTTTAGTCTAAGCCAATTTACAATCGAGACCAGAAGTTCTAAAATAAGCGGAACAATAATAGTTCTCTAATCCTTTACCAGTTGGCTGTTAGAGATAGAGCTGTGAACGAAACGCCGTTCAAAGGATTAGAAAATTCCATCGGAGGAATTATATTAGTAATTTTATAAATACCCATTCCACTTATAGTACGAGCATCGATTCCTTTTGTTTCTTTATATCGGAATTGAGAATAGTGAATTCGAATTTCTAATTTGTAGCATATTTATTTTCTAAATTTGTTTCAACATTGAATCTGCTACTAAGTTTAAGTACTACTTTCATGTGAACCAAAACAGTAGGTGCTGTAAATATGTCATTAAAATTTCTTAATCTTCTATCGGAATACACGTTTTAAAAGTACTACCTACAGAATAGTTATTTAAATCCGAACAAAGATGTCAAATAGAAGCTTGTGAAAAACAAACAAAACATGGTATGCGTTAAATAATTAATTCGTCATTAGTATACTGGACAATGAGATGATTTACGTTTAATGCACAAACACATCAGCATTTTATGAATACTTAAAACCTAGTACAGTTAGTCCAATACTTGTTTAAATTCATCCAAGTCAATATTGTCTGTTATACGGTACCAACGAAATATTGTTTTTGGACGCCACTAATTCTAACCATTTTAGTATGCCATAAAAATAGCCGTTTTATTTAACATAAACTATTTAAATTTATCGTCGTTGTTTCAACTGTGACGGTGCGCGATGTCACTGTAAAATCACAGCGATTATTTAAAATCTTATTAGAATAACAAAGTCGTTTCAAAACAGCCACGTTTATTTTCATGACTTTTAGGTATGCCTGGACTGTTAACAGCGAATTTGTCAATGTATTTATTATTTTTTTTTCGTTGGGAATATGGCCTCGTTTGTTGGCGGCAACACTGTCGTTTTGTAAAGCTGTCATAGTATTGACATTTTTATGTTGTAGTTGTGTGCGTGGGCGGATATCCGTCAAATCGTACAAGATCATGTAGCCCACGAAGATTTTTTTTTGTGTCATGCAGTTTTTTTACATGCTTATGTGTTATATTATAAGAGTGACGTGTTACATTTTTAAACTATTTATCTCCTTTAACTTAACTTTATAAATATTTCTCTATTGAAAATAAGTAAGTTTTTGCCTAATTTTTGGTGAACCTACAGTAAAAATGTAAATTGTCGATTAGACTTTATTATAAGTATTCAATTAAGTGATACCTACTTTACCATTTTGTAGTTAAAAGTTTCTTTAATTTTAAAAAAATTAGGCTCTAACATATATGATAAAGTTTTGACTATACCTGACAAGCTTACAAATTAATACGTACGTCATATTTGTTCCAGAATTTAAAAAAATGCTTAAACAAAGAAAGATTTTTACAATTCAAAGCTGAATATCAGACCAAACAATCCCTGCTTTTACTTTAAACATTATTCCTTCCGCTCCATATACCGCATCTACTGAGTTCAGTTTCAAGTCTATTGTCTCACTGATATAAAACACCGATATGACCTGTCTTCGGCGCAAGAAATATTCAAGGGATTCCAACCCACACTTTTAATAGCGGTTACATCATTTCCACACAATGAGAGGGTCCACACCCATTCTCTGTCCATATGATTTGAAATTATAGCACCATTTTATTTGCTCTCGCATTTATATGCGAGCGCATACAATGCTGCGACGTTGTATAAAGGCACCTCGACACAAGCCACTGTTACTAGTTTACAAGTTTTTGACTGGCTTTCTTTTTTATTCAGAGCAGTAAATTCATATTTTATTAACAGTCTTTATGTTTAGTCTTATTTTTATAACTGTTTGATTTGTACAATACAAAGCGTGGTGTTGTATTTTGAGGGCGAATTTATCGTTTATTGTCTCTCCCCGAGACTTTCCCATCTAAAATGTGAAATCATTGAATTTGTAATACTTGGTGAAACTCTCCTAATCAATAAAAATAGAGAAACTTACTATGATTCATTAAAAGCACTAGTAAGAATACAATAACGTCTGCACTGCACATTTTACTGCACAAGCGTCCACTTCTCAGACTGTCGCATTCATGTCACTCCGAAAACGCGTGGGTAGTAGAATGAACCCGTAATTTAACCCTTGATTGTATTTCCATTTAATTTATTCGCCGCGTGATCAAATTTGGTAGTGTTTGCTATTGTTGGCGCACAGTTGATTTATATTTCAACTTTTCAAAACGAATGTGAGGTAGTTTCCACTTTTTGTCCACCGTTACGTCTATATATTTAAAATGTATTAAAAATATCCCCAATGTCAAACAAATCCAATACGACGCGATTTATGATATAGTAATATTAAAACGGCAAGTACTGTAAAACATATGTACCAAATACTGTTGGTATATAAAATGTATTTATCTCTTGGACATCCACATGCGTAATTGTTTCATGAATACTCCCCCTGATTGCGACAATTTCCATATTTTAAGGTGAAATTATTTTAAATTTACGACGTCGCGGGTCAATCAAGATAGGCCGCTCGTAACCATTATCCTTGCAGGAAGATTTTAGACGATGGTATAATTTAAAAATAGTTTAAGGACTATTGCATGATCGTAATGATGGGCGGGCCCTCTGAGACGATATAAAAACTTAATGACTGGATAATATAACATCAATAAACCAAATTGGCAGGATGTGTTCATAATGAGAAAATGGATCGTCACGTTGTCTGATTTTAATAAACTTTTATTCTTGTATTTTAAAATTTTATCGTCAAACATTATTGGTACATTGTTACTGTATGTAATGAATTTTCAATCATGGAGCCCTGGTTTATAGTCTTAGGCTGAGATAAAATCGAGAGAGTAAAAACAGAATGATACTTAGAATGGTATGATGGAAATAATACTGATACGCAGGATTGGGTATGTTCACTCGAATCGTATGATCCATTAGAAATAGAAATGGTAGAGATGTCAAAATCTCATTCTGATGGCAATCCTGTAAAATCTTAGTGACATATTAAAATAAAATGAAAGCAAGTTGATTGATGGAAAACAAATGCGTCATAAGTACCATGAATGCGATGACTACGTTTAAAAAAATATGACTTATGAGCACCTTACCCTAGACAGAAACAGACTTTTCCTTACAAACGTAGTCTACGTTTTATTTTGAAACGACATGTTGGATGTGCGAAAAATTATGTAATTTTAAAGAAATTGTAATTGTCTAGGTTTATAATTGGTTTTCTACAGTAAAATTATGAACTTAAAAGAGAATATAGTATATTATATTATATTTGACCATCAGTATGGAAAACTTCTACACCCTTATATTTTCTTTCCAGTTCATAATTTTACCATCGGAAACCAATTATAACCCTAGATAGTCGCAATTTCTTTAATATTACAAATTTGTCACAAGTCTGACATGTCGTTTCAAAATAAAACGTAGACTACGTTTGTATGGAAAAGTCTAGGGTAACGGGATTCTCAAAACATTACTAATTTGTTTGACAATATTATGTAATAATTGCTAAAATCCAGTAAAGTGTGTATTCGCCTTCGTACAAAATCTTATAATATTGATCTAGAGATATTTTAGAATGAAAATTAATAGTACTTATTACTCGCATACGGTTATGATCTGATATAATCACGTCAGATCATATGATTCTTGTGAACATACACACTGGAACATATAAGAGTCGCCCCTATGCGGCCATATTTCATGAAAAATTCATACAGCGGCGGGCACCTAATGACGTTGGTGCCATCTTTTATTGCCATCAGGGAACATTTTTCATTAATCCATTATTATGATGCTGTGCTCATAACAGGTTTTTGTTCATTTGTTATCGAGGCGAGCAAAAACTCAAGACGTTGACTATTATAGAAAGAAGTTATGGCGCTCTTTGTTTCAAAAATACATCTATGAAAAAGATCTTACAATGTGTACTGTCGATCACTCATCAGTTTACAAAATTACTGCAAACACCACTATTAGCGATGCATATCTAAAAGTGCATCAAGCAAAATTGATTTGACTGCATGTTTTTGATACGTTTATAACTTCCAACTAAACGATTTGGTGCAAATCTAGATTTATTGCAAAATCCCTAAAGCTACATGTAATCGAAAATTTTTAAAATGTAATCCCTCTAAAATTTAGTTAAAGAAACTCGTTCTAGAATGTAGTTTTGCACATTTGTTTTTGTCGCTCGTTCGATAACCTAGTTCCGTAAGAACCTTGGACGGTGGAATTCAATTTGTACTTGTAAAAACGGGCCAGTAATAGAGTTTACCTTCAGAAGATCAAATAAAATAACAACTAGGAACTGTGCCGAACATATTTGCAGTGCAGAGTCAGTTTGTTGGAACAACTGCTGGCGTATTGGAAACATTTGTTCAAAGATTCATATACGAAGACAGTATGTTTGGTAAAAATGTTTTTGTGCATATAAATGCATTAAGTTACTTTAACGCTTGCGTAAAACTTTATACATGAAAACGATTAATAATAGTTTTAGGCTAGAGACAGAATTTTAAGCTACTTAAAGGCATATGACATGGTTAAATGAATGCCATCTATAATTGTGACAGACCAACGACTGAAACTGTTTTGTCTTTAGGCATTTTCATCTTGTCGAAAAATTATCATACTTGACAACATCTCTAATAAACCCAGTAAATAGCAAAATCCTGAGCGCTAAAAAGAAAAAACTTTGCCGTTAAACATAAAACCGGCTGTACTCCATCGAAATACATTAGCAGCAACAACATTAAAAATAAATTTGCTATCAACCCGCTCCTTGCATTTTAATCCGCCTGCCACATTACCCAAATCTCATTCGTAGCCCTCGCGAGAAAATTACATTTTTTCTCTGCCATTTGGCGCTAGCTTAGATTGTATTTTATCTTTATGCGAAATCATAATTCATGCTGTTTTTGCTTCTCTGAGCCCTCTAGGTGTTTAATGTTTTGCTTGTATCTCCGTAACATGTAAATGTCGCACTCCACCATTGTTTATTGTTGACGATAAGATCCGCAATTTCTGATAGCACCTAATTGATGCCACCAAGTACAGCGTGTGTGAACGACTGTGTGAAGTAATTGTATTTACAATGGAAAATTGCAAAGAACGTGTATCGGGAGATAATGACGCTGATATACAAGATTAAATTGCAATTTGTAAACTCCAACATTACACTTGATGATGTGAAAATCCTGGATGAGCACTTACGGTACATATCGACTACAAGCAGTATTATTCATACTTCTAACACCATGCAGTCAATTTCATTTTACGTCGGGAGACTTCATAATGCATTCTGGAAATCAAATGAAACGTAACATAATCAAGATGATTTTCATCTAACGATATATGTAAATTAAAAATCAATAAAATAAGTGTTGAATTTTTACCCTACAGACTACTTATCTATGTCAACTTGAGTCCAGATAGATGCCTTTTTAATATATGTACTAATAAACGAGTATGTGTAGATTTATTGACCAAGCGAGCGAAGCGAGCCAAGCGTCTTTGTTTTGAGATTGGCCAAAAATGCTTTGTCCGGCTGATCACACCTACAAGACGCATTTCTCAACCGATTCTCGTGAATTTTTGAGGATAGGTTCAAAAATTATATAGAATTTTTTGTCGATTTAGTTTTTCAAAATTTTTTTAAATGATGGATATATCGTGGCCATATCGTAGATTTGATCACTTTATGAAATGATCGAACATTTCATGAAATGGTCGCATTTCATGAAACGGCCAACTTAATTTGACCAGATCATGAAATCGTCAACGTTTCACGATTTTGTCATCCACGTTTGGCCGGATCATATAAACAGGCTGAAAAAAGCAAACAAAAACAAGAACTTGTGACAGAGCACTATAGGTAGGTTAAGGTTGCGGCGGGGTGGCCCACCCCAATCCGCACAACATGAATGTATAGTGTAAACTAAAAATATAACGATTTTACGATATAATCAACCATTTCATGAAGTGACACGGTAAATTTATGAAATGGTCGAAATTATTTGATCATATCGAAAAACCATTTCTTATCATTAATCCGCCCAATCCACATCACGATGTGGCCAGTAGCTAGTGCAACATTTTATGAAATGCGACCATTTCATGAAATTCTCGATCATTTAATGAAGAGATTAAATTTACGATATGGCTACGACAGATATAAGGGGGCTGAAAACTTAAAAAATATTATATTGCAGCCATTTTGTCAAATTTTCAAAAATGACGTAATTTTTTATTACCCTTATTAAGACGCAACTTTTTTGACTGAAAAACTTTTTATCCAATAAACTTCAACGGGTTGGGGTGACTAGCGAGGTCTAAAGACCATGAGCCACTCGATACAGTGACCTTTACATTTATCCCATGTAGGTCAAAGAGTATAAGGAAAATCTGTTATATCTGATATATTTCAAACCATTAAAAATGATGAAACTAAAGAGAACGTAGAATCAAATAGATTACAGCTATTTAGTAATACCCATGACATTTGACCTTTAAACATTTAAAGAGTCAATTGCAGAGGAGAATAGACAAGTAATTAAAATCAGAAGCGCATTGACTGTTAAAAAAGTTGTTTACATATTTCGTAACCCTATTCGGTCTGGTTGACCCCCAAGAGCGTACAGCTACCCACAAAACATAATGATAAATGAAGATCATCGGTAGTTGTTACACTCTGATGGATTGATTGTAAATGGCCATGTGTGCATTCGATCGATTAGTTCCTGCCCAGTCGATACCCGGGGCATGGGCTTGACGATTATCTTTAATGGATTTTGTAAACTTTTTAAGTGTTGGTATGCGAGATCCTGAATAATATAATCCATCTTTGGGCCTTAATTTTCTATTCGGGTTAACGGACGAAGCGTAATCGTTTCGAAGTGTTAGGAGCGTTTAAGACTTTTTGTTTTGTTGTTGTGACTAGTTTTTTGTTATTTTTATAGTTTAATTGATTGATTTGAAAGCTCTTTTGTCTAATGTAGATCTTTTGTAAGTCGAAACTTGTCTAATATGATGTGCATATATTTCATGCTTCAAAGTGTATTTTCTTTTAAAAGCAGCTACATACTACCTATTATACCTATATATAGAATAAATACTCTATAAATAGATATAATATAATAGAAAATAAGTATAATCGAAGATTCCTGTAACATTTTTAAATTTACTTTTTTAGTCAGTCTTATTCATCTAATGCTGCTTCATTTTCTAAATATTTATCTCATATCTACATCATTAATTTTGCATAACGCCCTAACGTTTCGTAACCATTTCTCTCCTCCGGCATCTCAAGCACAATCCAAAGTTCAAATACGAAAGATTAATTAATTAATATTCAATAAGCGCTGTTTGATTAACAAAAGCTAAATCTATGGCGGCATCTACCACAAATAGGAGGCCACTCGACGTTGTGTTTTCAATCAGCGTCATTCATTATTCACTCATTCCCTTTGCAGTTGCCGAAGTAACTTAACGTCTCTTAAGTTTTTCACCTTTCTTTTGATGTTTATCTTTGAAGCTATAAGGTTCAATATTGATAAGTCAAAATATGGTTTTAGGCGTGATTGTATTCAACGGCTCTGTTTAACTTTCATATTTTACTCTGGAGAAGTCGTGCGATACAATTGTTGTAATTGAATTGGTTAAAACTTCTTTGTGTTTGGAAAGGAAAGTTGATTGCTTTATGTTCTTTTTGGAAACGCTTTTTGTTTCGGATGTCCATTAATCTTTGATTTGGTCGTGCTGTAGTGTGTTTATGTAAATGGGATTTTGTTTCATACGTGTAGGCTTTTACCTTGCTTTGTCGTCTTTCTTTTTTATTGTGCCAATGAGAATGGTTTATATCTATTCTATAGTTACTCTTTATTCGATTTGATTTCATCGTATGTGTTTTGATTGGGGTTTCCTACCTATAATTTAGTTTTACATAAATTAATGAAGGAATTTCTAAATCCATAATTTTATAGTTCTTTTTGTTTCTAAACCTTATATTTCCGTCGAATGATCTGTCTCATTCATTTTCTCGTTCGCTAATACGACGGCGCCATTGTAAGTGCACGAAAATTTGTGCTCTGCATTTTTATTTAAAAATAAAAGAAGATTAATGAAGTTTGGAGTATGATTTAGACCCAGTCCTACATTGATATAAATATGTACTCAAGATGACAGAAACAAACTGATTCCATAATTTAAACTTGCGATAAATTTCTTGGTACTCCAAAAAATATAATCTGAAACATCACTTAAAAATACTTTATAAGTATATAATAACTTCATCTCATAAAAAATTGCAAGAGAAAAAAAGACTTAAACTTTACAAGGAAAAAAGAGATATCATTAAAATATATATTAATTGCGCCAAAAGAATTTCTCATATCTCAAATTTTTAGCTTTTTCCGACACTGACGTCAGCTTACTATTGGTTGTTAGATTAGGTACATCTTAAAGCTTCTCATATCACAACAGGTTTTACTGCTCTGATGATGTGGATCCAAATTAATCATGCTCAGAATAGTGTTTTATTGTACACCAATTTAATATGTCATATTTTTGTCGCATTCAAGACATTAATCCTTGAAATTATATTGCAGCTGGTATTTTTAATTTTAAACTCGTTGTAAAATATACGTTGGTCTATTTTTTACTTGTCTTACTAATAGCTTTTATTGCAGCTATAGTAAAATCTTTAAAAAAAAAACTCTTTTTATAGTAGAAGTTTCGTATCGTAGTGGGTTATTCTGAAAACAGTGACTACGTCGCTCAACAAAATGTAAACTCCTTAGAGCTGTTGTTACTTCGGACATTTAAGCTTACATTTCGGTATTTTCATGCAAGTACAATATGTATGGTAGTTTAAATATACATATATAGGTATATACGACTATATATGTTTATGCATATTTAGGTTTATGTAAGTATATATCTTGTTGTCAGTATACATGTGTAGTTACTTCAGTTAGATTTCATGTTACTTTCATTTATTCTATGTAAGTACGAACTTCTATATCCTTCTAGTAAGTAATTGTCCTATCTTCTTATGCTCCGCACCTTATAAGAAGATTTAAACGTGGCCAGTGATAGGGTGGTCGCCGTAACTAGGTTCTGGTCTTATAATATATTACTTAAGCCATTTCGACTCGTAAAAAGAAGAAGTACCTACTTTTCTTTGAAATTAGAACAGTAGTTTGCCGCGAACTTTGAAATCCGATATCCATATTTCGGCAATCCCTTGACTTCTATTATATATTCTATTATATTTCCTTCTAAACAGATATATGTTTTTATTTAAGTAATATGTGTATTATTTGTATGTATATTTACGTTTATTTGTAGTTAGTGTAGTTTTATGTAATCCTAATTTTCTCCTTTCTTTATTCTATGTATGAACACGCCTGTATGCCTCTCTTAGATAAAGATCTCCTCTCACAGGCTTGCTGAAAGCTCTTTTGAGATAAGTAGTGCCTTTATACAACTTTTATTTGATGTATTCTCTGTATACATTTTCCGTGTACATAAATTGGTAAATACGTAAAAATAAAATAGAGAAACTAAATAGAGACAAAGATAACTAAACAAAAAATGCCACGCTTAGCATGTTGATGCAGCTGATACAAGCAATCATACAGGTGAAACTTTATATTTCTTTCTTTAGGCTGCGTAATACAAAACTACAAGATATTATACTCTCGTAAACAAAGAAAGTACAAAGAAAACAAAATGTCTCCTTCACGTCACTATCATGCCTAATGATGCCAATCTATGGCCGCCATCAAAGCCTCCGTCCGTCGTTATTAGACGTAATCATCGTAATTTTTCACACAATTTATTTTTTTCGTCCACTATAAGAGATGCGAGTACACATGAATAAGTACAGGTAGGAAGAGAGGGATATTTATATAGGTACTTTTGCTTTTCTTCTTGTAAATTTAAGAGCTTGCTCTTGTTGGTGGAGTTACGAGTAAATAGAGCTGCTTCCATTCTTTACTCTCTGACATCTTTTTAATGTCTCGGTAGGAACTTACTTCTTACTTTTCTTAAATTTGTTGAACTTTGACTATCACTTAATATAATTTCGTAATAAGTGATAACTTTTACGCACATGTTGACGTAAGTGTTTCTTATTTATTTATTTTTTAACACATGATGTTAAGCAATATTTTATTTATATTTAGTTATACGATTAGATCGCATTGATATTTGAAGTCAAATTATCCTAAAATAATAAAACGTAAAATAAACAGTTGAATTGAATACAACCTGACACAATTACTACTAAAGAAATGCCTGAAAAAGCAAAAAGTTTTGATAACAAACTTTGTACTTGGTTGACAAATTATTATTAGTAATAAAAAAAGACTTAAGTAACTATGTGATCTTTTTCGTTATTATTATCTACAATAATTTGTCAACTTTTTTGTTTCTTCTTTTATATTTACTCATGCCTTCAAGACAGTCAACTAATGATAACAAAAAATGAGATTGAGGCACTCGAACGGCGGGTAATGGACTTCGCTAATCTTTGGTACTCTCCGAATCTACATAAAGATTTACTTATTTAAATACAAATACTGTTAAAAAATAGATTGGAATGAAATTGTAATTGATTTTTTTAACGTTTTCTAATTTTATGGTAAAAACAAATATTATATGGTTAAAAAAATTAAAGTTTTAGAATGGCCTAGTTTATTGAAAACGCGTTTAAAAGAGCTAAATAAACTCTCTTGATTGATTAAACAAGTTATTCAAAATGAATGTGTTACTCGACGCTTTACAAATTGCTCAGCTCTCATATTCTCACTCTCTTTCTCTCAATTTACATTGAGAGAAAGAGAGTCAATAATAAGAGAGAATAATTCAAAAACGTTTTCTATGAATCTATTTGTCTGCAATGACAATAAAATTTTATTTCCAAAGTTTACGAAAGCAATATATATTAAATTACTAAAACATTTCAAATACATTATGCTAAAATACTTATACAGAAAACGGTCATAACGATGAGTTTATCGAAAATATTTCGGCCATTGAGGGTGTTCCAAAAATAGGCATTCCTTTTAAAATATAATTACAGAATTCCGTAAACAAAATACTGTACAATTTTCGGCGTGAAGCTAATATCCGGCAAGGAAATTACGTAATTAAATAGCTGTTATCGTTAATATTAAAACATCAGAAATAAACCGTTGTAAAATAGGTTATTTATCATGTCATTGGCAATTTGTAATTTTTTGTAAAATTGATTTTTATGCAAAACGATTGTGTAAATGATTAATCAAATCTAATAGTCGCTATGTGTGGGATATGTTTTTGCAAACACGTATTTTTGCTTGTATATCTTAAACTTTCTATGCATCCACTTATTTTATTAAACATTTTATTTTCTGTTTAATAATACTTTGTAAGTATATCAATACTGGTTAAAAAGTTACAATTTTATTTAGTTGCAAAGTGCACCTGGCTTTTTTATATGTATTATGTTTTTCATATACGAATATCAATCACACTCAGTTATGCAGAAAATAACTTAGGCCTAATTTTAATATTGATTTTAATAAAAATCTGCCTTTCAATGCTTAACTGAAGAATTCCTAATAAAAATACCAATCATAATTTCGACATTTAAATCCCCACTCTTTATTCCAAACAATCATGCTCACTTGACCTAAAAAGTTTGACATTAAGCATTTGACATTTGAGTATCTGACAATTAAAACAGCAGCAAAGGCAGCAGTAACCCCTGTCTCTGTTATCGAGTACATTAAACTGGAACGCGTATTTTTCTTAAAGATATCAAGTAATGTATCGGTTCCTCTTAGTAATTAAGGAACCTTTTTGTATCGGGATTAAAGTGCGATGTTGTGCGCTAATTAAGGTTGTTAAACGTTTTTGTCTCAAGTATCAATTCGAGTAAGAAATTTTATTGGAAAATCCGTTTTTAAAGAGATTGTTTAAGTTTTATATAATATCGTTTCTTTGAAAAGGGTTTTTGATTAATTCACGTGTTTTTGAGGTTAAATAAAATATTATGTTCAAATGAATTGCAATTTTTAAGTTAAGATATCAGTGAAAGAAGTATATTAATTATAAATCTTTTTTTTTTAATTACATATATACGACTCAAGTTATTAAGATGGCTAAAAATAGAGATTTTTTTCTTAGGCATTAATTTGGCAGAAAGTGTTAATTATTTTTTTAAACGTACATACATTTGACTAATATATTTCATAAGTTTACTAGTCAAGATAAATCATTTAAAAAATTAAACACTTGATTTAAAGACTCCAAGCAAAAACGATGTACATATTCCTATAAATAGACTTGCCCTTAAAAGTCTAGTCTACCTTTGTTGCCCTTACCTTTTGTAGAGCGAATACAGACGTAATAAATCATGATTTTATTTGTAACGATATCGATATAGCAGGAGACGAAACTTTTTTTGAGAAATGTGCTCCTACAATGACAGTATATTGTTAGTATGAACTAGGTATTTGTAGAAAAAAAAATCGCTATGACAGTAACTTGATATACTAGAAGTTAGTTTCATTATGATAATAATCTACTTAGGTAATATCATACCTAAGTAGATTTAGTGATACCAGTCCATTGCTGGCAATGGACTGATATAACAGTAGAACAACTGTTCAGGCTTGCCATGGACAAATCAAGATTTATAGAGCTGACTGACAATCTTCAGGAATGAAGTGGTACCTGAAGAAGAAGACGATGATTTTATTTTAAAGTTGAATTATCACCCCTACCTAGAATAATTGAAACTTGTAAATTAGTATACAATTATAATAAAATATCTAAAATACTGTTGTGTTTGTTCACAGTTTGCGGCGCCTCGACCCAGCGGGGAGTCCTCGTGTTTGCAGGTCCCAGACTGCTTTATGGTAAGTGATTCTGGACATATAAGATAGGCGAATAAAATACCTTATTAGGTATATGATTTTCAGTGAAAATGGGATGGCATAGTGCGATTATTGTTTAATTGTACTGTTGTTAGGGAATTTATGTACCAATTTTAAGCTTGT
Source organism: Acrobasis suavella (assembly GCA_943193695.1). NCBI lineage: Eukaryota > Metazoa > Arthropoda > Insecta > Lepidoptera > Pyralidae > Acrobasis > Acrobasis suavella. The sequence continues at coordinate 6,025,358 of OW971943.1, forward strand.
CTCTATTTCCTTCTAGGATTTTCTCTAAGCCTTGCTAAGCGTAGCTTTTATGTGTTTCGATCTTTGGCCCTGTCTAGAGACATAAACGATTATGCATTTTTCATTTTATCCCAGTGATTTAGTGATACAAAACTTTACTTCTAACCTATCAAACAGTCTAAAAAAATGTGGTTTACCAAAATAGACTGTACGTAAGGTAAGGATGTGTCAAGATAATAACCAATAGATAGAAAAGGTTACGAAATCAGCGTGGCCATCCTCGGACACGTTGGTTTGATGACCTTAATAAAAACAATAAATATATAGGAACAAATTACACTGATTGAGCTAGCCCCAAAGTAAGTTTTTTTTTATACTTGTGTTATGAGACACTAACTCAACGATACTATATTTTATAGTAATAAAGATAAACACCCAAGACCCAGGACAGTTTGAAAAGGACCATTTTCGAACTTGCCCTGGCTGGGGATCGAACCCAAAACCTTATTGGAGGCCAAGCGTCCATCATAACGCCACAATAAAAATTAGGACTACTAACAGGCCCAATGAGAGTCGGACTCGCGCACGAAGGGTCCCGTATCTATAAAAAATCACGTGTATTGGAGCCCCCCTCAAATATTGATTTTATTTTATTTATTAATTTTTAAAGTGAATATACAACTAAAAATTCTGTAAATATTTAAAGCGTCTACCTGTTGCCGTTATTAACATCGAGCAAAAAACGGCAAAAAATCACGTTTGTTGCAAGGGAGCATATTTATTTTATTCTGATTTTAGTATATCTTATTACAGAAATACATCATCTGTGAAAATTTCAACTATCTATAGCTATCACTGTTCATGGGTTACAGGGTACATTGACAGACAGACAGACAGACAGACAGACAGACAGACAGACAAACAGACAGACAGACAGACAGACAGACAGACAGACAGACAGACAGACAGACAGACAGACAGACAGACATACAGACAGACAGACAGACAGACAGACAGACAGACGGACGGACGGACGGACGGACAGATGGACGGACGGACGGACGGACGGACGGACGGATGGACGGATAAATAAGTATAAATAAGGAGTAATAAGGTCTCGTTTTTACTCTTTGGCTACGAAAACCTAAAAAGTCCAAAATCGAGAGCCATGAAGAAGTGAAAGAAAGGCTTTAAGCTCAGAATCAGAAAATCGATGGCTATCAATAAAATAAGGATAAAGTCGTAATTTATTTTGTATATAAAGGCGACTTTATCTTAATCTTATTGACGTCCCATTAAATTTTAAAATATAGATTTTTTAAGTAATAATAATAAGTCGTTTAAATAAATTAATAAAATAAAAGCTACCAGAATGAAATAAATAAGTAGATTTATCATATTTTACTAGATACCATAACTTTCAAATTTCTTAATTTAAAAGTGCTAATATTATTACCTAATATTTTAATAAATGTGTCTAAAAAAGCAGTATCTGACAGTTTTTAATTAAATATCTCAATTATAAGACATAAAAATTCATGGCAATTCTAAAGTAAATTTAAATTTTCGCAATATCAAGAAGCGTTAGGAAGCTTTATCCCAGTTAAGTTCGTTTTAATTAAAGCGATTAAAAATGATGTAACCATACTAGACGGGTTATTAAAATTGCCCACAAAAACTTGAGATATGGTAGTATTAATTTTAATCAAGTTTTGCTATTTAAAACAAGGGCCTTTTTGTCTTGATGTAATTTTGATATATGTTGATATTTTTTTTTTGTAATCAGAGACATTCATCAAAGTTTTTTGTTTTCATCATAATACGTATAGATTTAATATTTACGGCTTAAAATTTTAATGCAATTATTTTTGTACAATATTATAAAATTTTAATTGTCTTGAATAACGCTTATACCTAAATTAATCCGTATTGTAGTATTATTATTTAATAAATTAATTAATAATACTACGATTTATATGTCTATACGTAAGAAACAAGTAATTGAGTAGTTAAAACTACTTCTAAAATAACTGTTAAAAATAAGCTTGAACCAAGTTACAAGCCGTTAACTAAAAATACAACAAACAAAACCAACACTTCAAAGAGTCAGCGAAGCGACAGAACATTTTGTCAATAAGCATAATTAATAATGTTTTAATTATTAAAGCTAAGACGCCAGCGTCGAGTTAACGTCAACTCGGCTAACGAGTGGCATGATGACAAATGCTGGAGTAGAGAACTCGGAAAAGCTGGATGCGTTAGACGTTAAATATCAATGGATAAAGCACTTTTTATACATAAAGCAATTGTTATTTTAAGCATAAACTTGACAAGCATATAATATTTAATGAATACCACCAGCAACCTAAGATTAACCATGATACGATAAATGTATCGCGGATATAATTCATACTGTTAATATTTCTTAATTTTAACCTGTAATAATACGTGATATCCGTTATGACTAGTCACTAATAAAAACAAAAAGATATGTCATTTAATCTATCCATTTCCTGAATATCGAAGATTCTTCTAGTTATATATCTATTCTTCTACTGATGAATCGTTTATAACTTATTTTTATTTCAATTAGACTCATCAAAGAGAAACAATAAAAACATCAGAAGCCCTGTCTGGTGCCTTGACACGAACATTTCCTTTGAAATGTCATCTCCATTTCAGTAGCACCTCAGTATTTCGACGAAAAGTGCCATAACTCACTAGTAATTGAGAAATTATAAATTCTCTAACAATTCTCAGTGGGCTCCTCTATTTAGATTTATCGACACAAATCTTAATTAACTGATCTTATGAATTTGGTTTGTTAGGTTTTGTCGCCGAATTTATAGGCCCAATTTGTGGTGAGGTTAGGTTACCCTGATCAGTCATTTTGAAATTTATTGGCGTTGTTGCCGTTGCGGTCTAGCGGGACTAACTCACTAATTAACCGAATTACGGATATTCAATAAAGCAACAGTAATTTTTGATTTTATTGTGTCATCACATCACGTAAATCTATTTATAATGCTTTCGAACCTGATATAAAAGAATAAGACGCGTTATAAAGGATATCCGAAATATTATTATGAACATTCAATGGCTTTTCTAGCCCTCTATATAACGAGCGACCCAATTCCGAAAGTAATGACAAACGATTGTATCTACCAAGTCGACGGCCACCCGATAACTTTGACTAATTTGACCAAAAAAACTCGTTAAGTTACTTGAGAGATCTGAATTTCTTCCGACGCTATAGTCCATTTACCCCTAATGACTATACTCATAAATCAGAAGGCGCGTTATGGTTATGACAAACATGGAGTGGTCATAAATACGATTTTAATAATGTCTTTTTTGTTGCAGTGCTGGGAAAACTGTGAGCTGCTGCAGTCAAACTTCCCAGTGTGGGGAGCGGTGTGCGAAGAGAGGGACATTTGTGTAAGTAATTAATTCTTTACTACTGCTCAAGTATAATATAGAGTTTTATGCCTCCTCAGTAATTGCTTTAACGAGTATGAGTGTCCGAGGTTTGTATTATTATATCATTGACATTTAAGTTCAGAAAAAATAATTCACAATAATAAATACAGAATTAGGGATATTTCCAATTTCGGGAACAAAAAACATAGAACGTACCAGCTGATTTTCTTCCCACGTAAGGACTGTAACCAGAGTAACAGTATAAATATGTAAAAGGCTAGCCTATCACTATTTTTGATTGTTTTTTTACAACTTAAGTCCACCGTTTTGTTAAGTTTTATCTTTAGGGTCTTCACCCTAAACAGTTTTTGATATTACATAGGCTAATAAAGAATTTTCTTTACAGTTCCCAGGCTGTAAGGTGGCATGCAAATTCCATACTGAAGCAGCAAAAGCATCGCAGACACAGCCGGTTATCCACACAAAGGGCGAGGGAGTGATGCGAGTAAGCGGAGCCCTCGCTCGCTGGCCCCCTCCCGCACCTCGTGCCGCCACCCGCCCTGCACCCCTCGTGTACGTTGTCATGCGACGCGCCGCTGAAGGACCTTGGCGACAGATTATACAAACCCAAGCATTAGCCACAAGAGTACCCTCCAATAACGAAGGAGCGCTCCTAAGAGTCCTTGTCGTAGACCCACAAGGCCTCGTCACTATCTACAGCCCTGACGAAACCTGGGTTGCCCACGACACAAACACGTCCAATGTTGAACATAAATGGACCTTGAAAGAGATCTCATTAATTCACCAAAAAGTTCTCGTAATCGGAGAAATTGCTTGGGAACCTAGAATAGCACGAGGTGTATACCTGGTTACTTGGGAAGTTGATGGTGGAGGTTTGAAAGGAAATCTTTTCACTGACTCAACCCGTGTAACCTTATCCTTATGGCCTGATACAGTCTACCACATACAGGTAGAGCTGGTTTCTCGTACTCCAGGAGTGGATAATGAGAGGTCAGAAACTATGACTATCGACACCAGCCGGGCTCAAAGAGTTTCTACTGAGAGTGTCCAAGACGTCCAAGTTAGTGAAGGAGACCGTCTTATGTCAGTATTAGTAAGCTCCATGCGAGGAGAAAGAGTGCCTGAGCGCACCCCAGACTCAGAATTAGTCTTGGGCTGTTTATCAGCTATGATTGCCTTTGGGTTTGCAGTCCTTGTTGCTATAGTCTGGCGGCGAAGACGGCGAGGTACATTTCCTGGCACCAACGTTTATGTAGGATCATCTTCTGTTCTCAAAAGAAAGCTGGTTGAAGACTTCACTCCAACGGCGCACTGTTTCCAACCTGTCATAGCTCCAGAGACACCCACCAACGAGGTGACCAATCGAGATGTCGTTGTGTGACGTCATAGCTTTGATATGCTGTCTCTAGAAGACCGCACCTTCAGTTCCTAAATCTTCAGACATTGTGTGAAAGAGATGGTGTTATTTTCCATAAGTGAACTTTGTGATACAACGGATTCTCAACATAACTAAACATGAACCAATTTTAATGTGAAGTGTATGAGCTATTCAGTTGAAAACTTTTTGAACTTACTGTAAATGTACATGCTGCTGTAATAAAATACTATTGTGAATTTTTTGTATGTAGACTAGGAGATTGTAAATTGAAAATTATTATAAATGTATTTATGAAACACAGTAAGGTTAACACCAGAAAAATTAGCAGTGTAAATACGTTAAGTGCAAAATAGTGAACTGTAATTTTCTAAACTTGGAAATTATTTATACTGCTTGTATATATGACTGTATTACGTGTATTGCGGTACGTTGGATTTTTGTTTTTATCATCTCAGTGAGGCTCAATAGACACGATGTTTTATAGACATGTCAGTATAAATATTACTAGAACTATTTTTACAACTAGTCCATTATTATTGTTTAGTTAACATAGCTTTTAGGTATAATTTACTATTGATAGTTTCAATGAGTACACACTCATTCTAGTGAACTTTACGATGTCTTCTTCAGCAATAAATATTATGTATGTATTTGTAAATATTCGATACCTTTATTGTATAAACATAACAGAGAAACTATATTTTTCTTGAACTTCAACGGAAATATTTCTAGATATTACGAGTGGAAAGTATTAAATCTATAAACTGGATTTTGTTTTAAATTGGTCGAATTCAATGTAGAAGCAGATTTTATAAATACATTTGATTCATTGTAACTTTTATGATGTAGAAATAATTTGTTTAAAGTTGATGTTAGGCTTTAAACGGCGTACTTAAATAACTTAAGTTTTGTCTCTAGAGATTCAAAAGTTCAAATACATTTCAGTCGCCATACGGAGAATTTTATTTTGACCCAAAATCCGAGTAGAGTAGGTTAGGATGATTAAATTTATTTATTTTTGTGATTAATCGTGTACCTTCATTTGAAATGTAAATAACATTAATTGCTAACAAAGCTGGAGTTTAACGAGTATGAATAAATATGTCTGCCAAATTAACCTGTGTTTTCTTATACGTTCACGTTCATATCATTATATTAAAGCCATATTTTTACCCGTGATAATTTTAATATATTGAAGTATTTGCATAAATACAAATTAGCAGTACTTGGTACTATCATAAATAATTTAAACTCTTCTGATTAGGGCTTCTTCAAATATTTCTGAACAAACTGGTCAAAAGTAATAGTGGTAGCGCTTTTCTTTATTCTTAATCTTGAATTGTCTCTAACGCCGATTTAATTATAGCATCATCCAAACTTAAAAACGTTCCAGTCTCTTTTCTTAAATTTTTAATTCCTTTGTTCAACTCCATTGAATCACAGTAGCAAAAACAGATGCTTGTGTAATTCATTATATTTGGAATGATGGCTAACGAACAATTGACGCCTTCGGACGCGAGAAAATTTCTGCACGTATTATATATAACACTCACGTACGATCTCATCTTTTTATATGAAACTTGTTTAATAGTTTTGAGAGTAAACTTATTACAAGTCGTCGTACTCTTTCGTTAAAATGTAGTACATTTAATAATATAAACGAAATTAACACTAATGCCCCATTTAAAGGTATTAATGTTAACATTTTTATAAATAAAATAGGTAAATAGAAATAGGTAAAAAGTACAATAAAAAAGAATCCAATAAGTTATTAAATCAATATGATACAGGTAATGTCGGCCTTTTTAACCATGTTGTTTCGGTAAAAAAAAAGAGTTTAAATAAAATAAAAATATTAGCGATCTTAGTCCAGCCTGGAACGGAACTTATCAACTCAAGGCAATGTGAGTAAAGCCAAAATGGATGATCTTCCAAAATGTATCTATTAATTATTTAGGATCTAATATGTTTTTTTTTTTCAACAAACCTGAATACTTTATTTTTAAATTCCATTCCAATCCCAAGTCAGTCAGACAAATATGCATTTTACACGTGAATAAACATGCTAAAAGCAATAATTTTGAGAAAAGCTTTTGAACAAATATTAACTCGGCGACTTAGCATTAAAAGGATACTGTCATTTGGCTTGTCCCGGATAAAACGCCATTGTCTCGGGATTAACGTCAACGAATTTGTTGTCAACAAACGCCTGATCAAACAAAAAGATCCATGCGTCAGACTCCAAACCCTCGATCTCATCATTGTTGTCAACCCGGCCGTACGGACTTAAATACTTAACCATCAATTCAAATAACGGAACCACCAAGTTTGTTATTAAAGCTCAGAAAAAACTGGCGTCGACGATGATAAAAAACTTGGACGTACCGTAAATTTAGTCCTATCTTTTTAAAAGCCAATTACAGAGTTTGGGTTTCATTAAATTGAGAAATCCATTAAGGTAATCGCTAAGTTGGGAGCCACCGTCGACGTGACGATTATGAAAAGGTTATTCTAAGATGCAAATGCCAGATTCTTAATGTAAATTACGTGTAAATGGAGTCAACATTGAGAACTACATTCATGGGCCTCCATAACTCACTTTACGAGATAAGATATAGTTTCGTTTCGTTTTTGTTATTCTTCGTCGTATTTTGTATCTATTTATAAAATCCCAAAAAGTTCAAATAATATATTTATTTATTTAAACTTTATTGCACAAAAGAAGTCACAAATGGCGGGCTTAACGCCATATGGCGTTCTCTGCAAGTTAACCATTTGACCAAGTAGACCAGGTAATAAATAGCCAGCATTGTGAGTTAAATTTACCTAAGCATGATTTTAATATTAAAAGAAATATGCTAAGGTATTATTTGAAACATGTTTGAGTGGTTTGGCTTATTAAAAAATACTTTTTATTTAAAATTTTAATGAGGTCCTTGATTTATCGTCTAATATCATCCAAAATATTTTCAGTGTCACTTCTATTGGACAAATAATATAACTTCTTTGTAAGATGCTTCCTTAGTATTATGTCGAGCCATTCATATTCGTTAGGGAAAAATCTGTTAGATTTAGGAATCCATGATTATGGTAACGTACGGCCATTTATTTTAGTTACCCATTTTATTCTTGGCCCGCGGTTCTAGTATAAAGCATAGGCTCATAAATAAGAGGAAAATAGAAGGTGAACGCTTCCACGAGTATCCTTTTGGGAGCGGCCAAAGCATTCTTTTAAGATTTATTGCGCAAGTTGAGAACATTACTTATTCCTTATGTGCCTTCGGTAACGATAGTCCCTTGGATATAGACATTTTTCGGTACCCTTTTGGAAGTAGGTCTTTCATTTTAATGTTGATTTTATCTCATGCTGGACTCATACATAGGTTCAGTTTTAATTTAATATAGGTATTTACAATGCATATTTTTTATTGACCGAGCGAGCGAAGCGAGCGAGGTCTCTAAATCGAGTTGGGGGCGAAAACACATTGTTAGGGTGTATGTATGTATGTTTGTACCGCGATAACTGCCGAACCAATGATCAGATTTTAATTAAATTTGGTATGCATGTAGGAAATATTAATAGAATTTTCAAGTTCATTGGGCATCAAAATCGATTCAGTAGTTTTTGGAATATTAATAAAAATGTCCACGATTATGTAGCAAACCAAGCCATAGCGCGTTCTAACTTTGGATAGGGCCATCTAGGTGTTACTTAGGGAACTGAATTGTGTTAGAAAGGTCTGATATATTTCAATAAAAACGCGAATAATAATCGAGAGGTCTAAGTTCGGGGTGAACTACTAGTATAAAAGTAAATACATTCAGATTTGACTTTTTTTTTAAAGAAAAATGCCTTCTGTTCCTATAAAATATTATCTACTTAGATAGAATATGTACGCTTGAACCTACAACGTTATAAAAAAACTAATCTATTTCTCATTTTATTATTGCAATATCATAAATAGAAAATATAAAACGCAATAGGTAGAGCCTACCTTTTGATGTTGTTTTACATCTATTATACGACTACACGTCTGTTCAAATGAAACCTAGTCTAAACGCAGGGTAAAGGAATGCAGTATTGGAGTAGTCTTAATGTTCGATTTAATCAATGTTTTTTGACACAAATTAAATCTGGAGTCACTGTAGTTAAACTGTAGTTTGCTCTCTTGCAAAGCGAGCGAAGTTCTCCGAGTCTATTTGAACAATCTGGTGTTTGTATGTACGTTTGTTTGACAATAAATTGAGCATATTTGATCAGATATTCATGAAAAGTAGGCATGTAGGTATGGCTTAATGGATTATATAATTCGAACACGAGCCAAATCAGTCAAGGGTTGCTGAGATGCCGGGGTTCGCGAGTTCACAGTTCAGCACGAACTAAATACTAGTAGTATCAAACAAGCTACGTTATCTGTTTATTTTCATGCATGTTAAAAAATCTACGTTACAATAGTTCCAGAGACAAAGCAATTAAAGTTAAATTGTCCAAAGCTGGTATAATTGACACCCCATACATTTTACATATGAGCGGACTGAAAAATAAAAATTCACGCCAGGTTTCATAAACAATATAGTTGGTTAGTGCAGTTGGAAAAATTTATTAATGAGGGTTTTGATATTGTCTAACACTGGATACGTGTCAATCATATCAGCCGTTCTCTTACTTTTATCCTTCTATACTAAAACCAGCTGCACTCTAACGTTAAAGGTACGTGGCCGAAGCGTAAACTGTAATACAATTTGAGAATATAACATTCAAATATTAATAAAATAGCGTTTTACCTTCAGGAGAGTATAATTCGTTTCCTTATTACTTGTTTCCCAGTTTAACCTGAGCGTGCGTAGCTATAGCTCTCACATAGGGGGGTCCGAAGGTCCAATATGTACAAAGATATACTAGCTTTCGCCTCAGTCTGGCGCAAAGAAATGTATATCTTTGTATGTAAATTCTTATATTAACTATTGTTGATAGGGTAAAAAATTTTGTTGTATAAACTCGAGTAAGTACATAAATATAAAGTGTACAAAATTTAAGCTGCGGGCATTGTATGCGGGCATAATATAGGCAATTTTAAATAAAAAAATTAAATTGTGCCGGTGTAGAATTTTTTCATGACAAAATTCCTTAGACTCAACGTCAAATGCTGAAAGAGGTTTGAACACCCTGAACCTCCCCCCCCCCCTTTATATACGCCCATGTGAGATTCATCAGCAGAAAATTACCGCAACGCTGGTTAAGCCACGGAAGTCATCAATATTTTGTACAGTTACATTCAAATTCAACACTTATGCAGTTACTACACAACAGAAAACAAGGTACTCATTAGATCGTCATTTTATACCTAATCGTTAGACATGGCTGGGTTTTATAAAGTAATAAAGTACTAAACTACTTACAATCCTACAAAACACAATACAGCTAAAAGTTTAGCCTTTTATAATTACAAAGATATTATTGATGTAATATTTTTGTAAATCAAACAGTTAAGGCATATTTTTACATTTATGTTTATGCTAGTCAGTTTTACCTGAAATAAAACAATTTATTTTATTACCATAACTAGGATTAGAATTACATAGGATTCTATCTATAAGAGCCAAGTTCTTGTTGGTGTCAATATACAGTAAGAAACGTACCTACACTTACTGTACACTCATCATCACCATCTATATTTCAGAACTATGCTTTTGTCGGTAGAGTATGACTGCTCCTCCATCTGTCTCTCTCGTGCGCCAGTTGTCTTACTTTCTTCGTTACACGACGTTCACCTTCTCCTTTATAGGTTTCATATAGTTATCCCTCGGTCGTTCTGGTTCCCTTTCTCTTCTTTTTGTATATTCCCTTCAGTAACATTTTTTGTGGTATTATCGTGTCGCACTGTGCACTTCGAGGTACAAATCACGCCTTGTAAAGATTTACTTGCAAATTGTGCTTCACAAATGCACAGCCTGATCTCAGACTGCTTGTTCACTATTGCTTCAAGTAATAATATAAGTCGAAAATTTAATAAAAGTTAAGACCAATATTCGATCAATTCTCTTTGAATCGAAGAAACTGTTTAGTTTTTGATAGATACAGTACAGATACGTAGTGTACCGTACGTTCTGGCCGGTATCTATGGATCAGGAGGATGTGGAGTGACAGCCATCTTGTTAGTGATTTGAAGACAACGATCTTGACTTCTAAGATCAGTTAACTTAGCAGAGTTACATTGTATTGATCCAATTAAATGAATGAACCTAATTAAGATTCTAAGTCAGGGCAGTTTATTCTTACCTACTCGTGTTCATATGTAGTATTTTTTTAAAATCTTGACAACTCTTCAAAGCCCGAATGTTTGGATAAAAAAAAAAACTTGATTGCCATCTGTAATTCCATTATGATGATACTCGTAGAAGGCTTGATATTTTGTGAAGTCTGCTACAACACAAATAACAATCAGAACGGAAATCACATAGCAAACGACTACAAAGTATTCGCAAAATAAAAAGATGAGTACTCGAGTATTCCCTTTGGTTGACCATTGATATTTATATCCATGACACCTTTTAATTTATGGGGGTCACCTGGTAACTGACAAATAATTAAAAATCTTTTGTGGCAATGATAGCAGTCAAGCAATGTGTTGATGAAAACGGTTAAAAGCGGACTCTGCTTTTCGATCAACACAGCTAAAATGCTTCGCCTAAATGAAGAGAAATAAACGGCCAAGTGCGTTTCGTACTCACGCACAAAGGGTTCCGTACCATTATCTATAAAAAATCATGTTTGTTGCATGGAAGCCTAAAACTAAACATTTTTCTTTCTGTTTTTATTATTTGTTGTTACGAGTATAACGATAACAGAAATCCATCATATGTAAAAAATTCTAGTGTCTAGCTATCACGGCTCATGAGATTCAGACTGTTGACAGACAGAGTCTTAGTTAATAAGGTCTCGTTCTTACCATTCGAGTTCGGAACCCTATAAAACATTACAAATAATAATGCACTCCATAAAGTATTACATCCAATGAAATATTGAGATTTAGAAAATACAGTTTAGTTTTATCGGTATACTGTAAACACGTATCAGAATTAAACCTTTTAGAGCTTATTAAAATAGCATTGAATACAGTAAAACAGGTAAACACTGTGTTGCAGTATCAAATTACAATAACATATGCGTCAGCACTACTCTTCGAAATGCCTTTAACTGTATAGATAGTATGGTACAGAGAGTTCTAAGTACACTGCTTCAAATGGGAATTCGCATTATTATAAACGAATATCAGTATGAAGCATATTTTTCTTATATAGCCGTCTTCAACGTCGGTTGGAAACCTTGCCATCTGCACTTTTGAAATGGATGCTCAAAAAATTGTTTTATAGAAAGCATATGTAGCGGGAGTTAGAAAATTTTTATCCCAATAGTCCTGGTAGGTCTATGGGGACAAAAAATGCCAGTTGTCCTACTGGTATAACAAACCTGGTAAAACTACTGGAACTAGCTCATATGCTCGGACTGCCACAAAGGAAATCCAGTAGTCCTGGTAGAACAAACTTGGTAGGACTATTGGGACTAGCTTATATGCTCGACCGCCATAAAGGGAAGATCTTTCCGCTAAGCATGGTGTTGCGCCTGGGGAATCACGTACCCGACGGGGTATTGTCGGAGATTGTATTTAAGCTGCGATTCAGATGAACTCTGATATTAAAATGTAAGATACTGTTAGCGCCATCCCGTAGTCTTCTTATAATTAGGTATGTTATAGTGGTTTTAGTTTCTCGTAGTGGTGTGGAGATCGCCACACATACATGCAAAATATAATATAGGCGTAATTTTTTCAGCCAAGATGTTCTTTTTTGTCAAGACTTACCTTTGGAAGAGGCCTGGCATGATAAATTAAAGAAGCTCATATTTGTTGCTAGTTAAGTGGTGCTCAAATATTGAACCGGTGGTTTTTCTGAACTTAATGTTTTTGAGTTTAAAAAACTCAAAAGCATTTAGTTTAGAGTTTTGTCCCTTGACCATTTTCGCCAAGTATGCATTACTAGATAAAATCTTTTTTTCTCAATTTGTGGTCTTCCGGTATAAATTTATTCATCATAATCATCATCATCATATCAGCCACAGGAAGTCCACTACTGGAAAAAGGCCTCCCCCAAGGATTTCCAAATCGACCGATTGGAAGTGGCCTCCCTGCAATCTTGCTCAGGTCATCCGACCATCTAGCAGCTGGGTGTCCTACGCTGCGCTTCCGGTACATGGCCGCCATTCGAAAACCTTTTTGCCCCATCGGCCATCATTTCTTCGCGCTATGTGTCCCGTCCACTGCCACTTCAATGCTAAATAAATAAATGGATGAGTTTAAAGTATTTTTTTTAATTAAAATAAATATTTGGTACCTATTTGATTTCCTACGGGACTATTTAAGATTTGAAAATTTTACTGCTAACACTATCTACAATTTTGTTTAAACTACACAGCGTTTGTAACCAGTGCGTCAGACCATAGTGCGTGGGCGATGGAAACTGCCTGTGAAGAGTAAATATTTGTCTTTGGTGTAATTGCTGTAATTATTCCAGTGAGAAGACATTAGTTGCAGTTTGTTGCAGCCCACGGGTTTTATGTCAGCAAATAGTTTGAAGAGAAGACATTTCTCGTAAGTAGTTTTAGCAACAGGGTTTCAGTTTGTCACTGAGAACCAGTTGATATGAATATCACACTTATCACAAGATTATTTGCTAGGTAAATTTAAAAACCCCCGACGACCCTATCTAATGATTAGTGGCGGAACTACATAATATTCTAACCTATGTTAAGTAGGTTTGACATGCGTAGCGCCATCTATTATTTGTCAGGTAAATTAATAAACTCCGACTATGCAGCGTTATCACCCCAATAACTTTCACTGCAAACGTCAAAAATTTTCGTGTCCGTTTCAGGATTGGCTCAAAGAATCCAAGGTCTGCTTGTAATTTAAGATAAAAAAAAAAATCATTGACGGAAAAGTCCAACGTTCGCGATCAAAGGGTTAAAATGACTCAACAGATTTTTATCAAACATGGGTAAGAACCACCGCAAAAGAAGCTTTCACGCAAAAAAACCGCATTGAAATCGGTTCATCCGTTCGAGTGCTACGCTGCTATGCTACAGACAGACCAACAGACATTAGCGTCAAACTTATAACACCCCTCTTTTTGTCTGGGGTTAAAAAAGAAATCATCATCATCATCATCATTTCAGCCGCACAACGTCCACTGCTGGACATAGGCCTCTCCCAAGCATTTCCAAAATGACCGATCAAGAGCGGCCTGAATCCAGCGCTTTCCAGCGACCTTGGTCAGGTCGTCTGACCACCTTGTTTGACATTTGCGGTGAAAGTAAAAAATGAAATAAAAGAAGGAAAATAACTGGTACTTACTCATCCAAGCAACCCGCGGCATGGACACACTTGCATTGGTGACCACAAAATGCCTTGAATGTCTTAAATCCATTCTACTTATTCGTCATCCGACATCCGACAAATTTAGGCAGCTAGAATATTCTTTCCACGAATTCAATATCTACTGAAAACATGAACTAAAAAATGCTACTTTAATTCAGTTTCTTCAACTACATCTGCACCAAAAATTTTAAAAGATCCATCTTCTCAATTCTTGGCATGAGATGTGCATAAATAACTCACCAAAATAAGCCACCAACTTCATAAATAACAGGACAAAATAGTCTCCGAAATCTGCCATTATGTGCGGGTACAATTTCATTGAAAGCCTATGACATAACCAAAGCTAGGTTTTGGTGAGCTGCCAAGCTGGAACCTGGTACAAGTATTTTGTCTGGACGCGAAAAGCAATCTGCAAGATTCTTTTCAACTTAAAAAATATCTCGCCGTCTTTATTTTCTGGTTTTATTTGTTTAAAGTGCAGTTTAGACGTGTTTCAATGTTTGTAGAAATGGAAAAGTGAATGTTTATAACAGACATGATATCTCAATTTTAAATCGAGTTTTTATTAGGTAAATACAAACTAAAAATCATTACAAGTAACTCTTGTAAGTAGAGAGAGAGTCAAGTAAAGATTGTGAATGAGGACCCTTTGGAGATAAAAGGAATTGGTAGGTCTACAAGGAATTTTCATCCCAATAGTTCTACCAGTAGGACTACGGCACGGACAGTTCCAGTAGTCCTACTGGTAGGAAAAACTTTGTAAGACTACTGGAACTAGCTCAAATATTCATATGTACCTATATGTAGTAGGTAAGTCCATTTCTTTCTCAATTTATTTTCTCACTTATTGAAATTTGAAATACTACTGAGGTAATTTTCTAGTCTCAGTAGACCTACTAAGTAAGTCGTACCATAATCCTACCAGTGGCCCGTGACGTAACGTGTTTTTATCGTATTGTCGTCATCGTGCACTTTTAATATAAAGTGCCTTTAATAAGTCTTTGAAAATTCTGTAGGCATGGAAAATTAAAAATATTCAATCATGTAAATACAGATAAATTTCACTGCCTACAAAGATTCATACCATGCTATATATACACTAACATATATAGTTGGGTAGTCCAACTGAACACCACAACTTAGCAAATCCTCGTAGGTACCTCGTATTTTTTTACAAACGCACTACTTATCAAAAGAACCGATTATCTTTCCTTCAACTTTTTTATTTTCCAAAGCCAAAACGTCTATCTATTGTCCTCTTATTACAGCATAGACACGATTTACTTTTTTTAAACTGCTACTGAGTCGTGATTTGATTGTGGGGTCCGCCAGACGCACTAGGTTACTGGCCTTTGCATCGCAGCACAAAATAAAGCAAGGAACAGATACACGCCATATGCACTTTGGGAGCGTACTTTATGGATCAATCCCTGAGTGAGATATAGAGACATTACAGAGATATTACAGAGACCCCGTCATAGATACAGACATGATAATATTGTATATATGTAAGGGTCCAGAGCCGTAAGACCTAAAGGCGTCGTATAGCGTGATGGTGGGTCCTAAGTAAGCCGTTCACATATCGACTAAAGTAGAACAATTCGGTACATGAGTTTTTTTTTTCTTATTGATATCAAAAAGTAACATGATACGAAACCGAAAACATAAATAATAATTTTACTCCGTTCAAAATAAACTAGTTATAAGACTTTCAAATCCATTGGAAGGGGAAATTGTCAAATAACAGAAAAAGGATGCACGCGTGACGTCACTGTCATTAGGTGTCACGCTTACGAAAGAGATAGCGAGATGTCCCCACCACGCTCCCACGCTTACATTAAAAATGATAATTGCTGCCTCATTTAATAAACAATCTACTTTCTATTTTCTGAAAAGGGCTTCTTGTTAGTGTTATTTGTAATTCGTATAAAAAAATGTCCAAAAACAAACTAATTCAAATAGCCTATTGACCTGGGTACATAACTTGTTAACAGGTGATGGGTTAATTGTAGGATATAGGTACCTAGGTTTACTTCGTAGATGAAATAAGCTGCTGGGATAAATCAGCGGACAAGCTCTTTGAAGTGGCAGTGGCAAATGCCGCTCTCGACCTACCCGCAACTTACAGCGTGCTCGTAGTGTACCTTTACATTATAAGTCAACGGATATATTCATTATCATGTATTTATCCCGAACGGGGCAGACAGAGCATTTTTGGTATTGAGGTTCTAAGCAAATTAGCAATTAGCCCAAGGTAGCAAGTCTCAAAGGCCACTTTGAGTCTTAAATGCTTGTCGCTTGTAAGTTGTAGCCAAACGACGATTAACCACTGCTTTACAACAGCTGCATATTTATGCTTATTAAATTATTACCACTACAGAAGTTAAATTGATGTACCTACTAATTCACCGTCAACTTGATTAGGTTTTCTTATTATATTTCTGTATTATCCATATGTTGTAACCGCAGTGTCTAGAACTAGTTTGATTTAACGGTTTATGACTATGTATGTATTGTATTTATAAAGTTTATGAAGTATGTTATCTGCATTGTTTTATAACTATAACTTTTCAGCAGATACTAGGTAGTTATAAAAAAATTGAACTCACAAGGCCTTGTCTATGCGGTTTTTCTATCCGCGTTGAACTATCCGCAACACGCTCGCTTCGTCATAATTTTCCCAGTTAGGAATCCGCAACATGCTTTGTCATAATATTAATCTATGAGACCGCCCCGTTTCGTACCAGGCTCAAAGGTTCCCATGATACTAGCGGCATTGCCACGCTGAATCAGTTAAATTAAAGTCTGGTTTAAGTCTGCTTGTATGACTTTGTTATCTCAATGTGTCCCAATTATCCTCAACTATTCTGATTCGGAGCTCGCAATGAACAATAATAATCAATGTAAATTAATGATATGGTAATTTCGTGAAAAATTAAAATTAAATCGCCCAAATATAGAAGGATTTATTCAAGGCAATCTAAGCTAAGTATTGGAAACACAACCGCTTAACGTGTTTCGCCAACAGGTGGCGCTACGTTAATGAGTCGAGGCAACCGGTTGCAATTAGTGGAGGCGGGCTTTGGGCGTGGTCGGCTGGTAAACGTTGACAGAACCAGAATTTGGTTTTGAATAGATTTGGATGAGAGATTCAAGAATACAAGGACGTATTTATACAAATGAAAAAAAGGATTTCTGCGTTTCGATACGACTACTTCTGAGTACCTGGTTATGCTAAATTAAGTCCATTTTAGTTAAATAGGCGAAGATCTATGGAAAATGTTTTTTATGAGTTTTAGATAAAAGAGAGTTATTAGAAGTCGCCTGTAAATACTGCAATGCATTAAGAGCAAAGTAATACCTCGCAGGATACTAGTGTAAGTGAGCGTATCCTTGTTGGTCCTTAAATCTATTAGACAATGTTTTGTCTTTCTTTGGTCTTATCTGTCCAATCTGACGGGGTACAACGTGAATTCGAATAAATTGTAAGTTTTTTTTTTTAATTACTGAGCTGTGGTAGTAAAACGCGCGTGAATAACAATTTTCTTTTTGAAATTCATAACGATACCGAATTCAGTAGTGAAAATGTAAGTGGCTGTTTGATAAGTAAGGAAGAGATCGAGTTCGAGTTGCATATTGAAATTTACAACTTTATAAACTTTTTTTTTTACAGTTGTGTTAAAGTAAGCGAGTGGATTTGATTCAGTATTACATTGCCAACTTATGCACACAACTCAACTAAATACTTATAGATATGATACCTTAATCAATGTTGTCTATGCACGATATAAAAAAAAAACTTCTATTCAATTAATATGTTATATAATATAGTACATACACCCATTACTTTTTTAGATAGATTTTGTTATTACCTACTGCTCATCATTTCAATATTATATTAAAACAAGGTGCTTTTCTTTTTCTTTCAACAGATATCCAAGAATCAACCCACGTAAACAACTAAAGTCCTGAGGTAAAAACAAAAAGCCCCCGACACACGCAACATAAAATTACATCTTTACATTCTAACCCATCAGCCATTTGTATTCATACAGACCACAAAAGAAACAATGAGTGTTCGTATCACGCAGAATCAACGTACAATTTAGTAAAACAGCACTTAGCTTGCGGTGCGCGTGCGCAGCTCGTGAATACAGAGCGTGACTGTCAGGCTGGCGTGTTTGGCCAACGTTACCAAACTATACCAATGTTTGAAAAAGTAATATAGAAATTAAAGTAATTAGTATTAAAACATGTTTATTTAAAACACATGAATAAGTCGAAATCAATATTGCTATGAAGCTATCGTTTGCGTCATGCAAAATCTACGTAAGGTTTAGTATATCATACATAATTATATTAAATTTTAAGCAAATATATTGAATAATATTGTAATTTTGTTGTTTTTATTCTTTGTTTGTTGATTTTTATTATTTGCGCCGCTACAATTTATCTGTTTATCCCTATAGTTGCCTGGGAAAGAATGCTTTTAACGTTAAGTCCGCAAATTGAATACAATTGTTAGTTGTGGATTAATAAATTTAAGATAAATAATTATAAAGAACTTAAGTCTCGTGGAAAAGTCAGTTGGAATGAAGTTGCTTCGTAGTAAATTATTAATTAGTGACTAAAAATCTTACACTTTTTTTCGCCTAGCCCCATCCACCAAGTCCGTACCGTCCGAAAAGGAACTTCGTTTCAATAAGCGTATATGAATAAACAAGCACTTAGCTTTGAGTGCGCGTGCGTCGCTCGACGCTGCTGGAGTTGACTGTCAGAATGGCGTGTTAGGCCAACATTATCAATGTTTGATGAAGGATAATATAAATAAGTAAAATCAATTTTATATTTGTTGTTTTAGATATGCATCTCGAATGTCTATAAATACTTATAAGTATATAACTGGTTTATAATGATTATTCTACGATATGACGATAAACAATAGTGCTCGAGATACAGTAGATCATGTTTAAATTATTGTTGGCGGCCAAAACCGGAAAGTACCAGTAGATGAAGGAACTTATAGATTAAAGAAGCACACAAAAAAAGATCAAACATCGGGTAGGTGAATGCTAAACTTTGGCCGGCTATTTTAAACCTCCTTAACAATGAGAAGAAAGTGTGTCCCTCATAATAATACGAAAATATCTTCATATAACGTTATTTATAATCGAATACTTTTTCTGCAACTTCAGTCCAACTTTCCGAACACAGGCCAACATTGGCACCAACAAAGGGCACTCTAATTCAGTTGCATCTCTCGTCCCACTTTTTATCGACATGACTTGTGCTTTGATGTGCCCGTCAGTAAAAAGTCCAGGTGTTGGTGAATTTGAGAGATGGATATCTGGATTCATTATTTATGTGACTGGGTTTCTAATGGGTGCATCGTGTGGTCAGAATATAGTTAGTTTCGAAGTTACTTCATAAGGAATTTAATAAATATTCTTACCGCTGTAAAGATAAAACAAATGTCTTATTCTAAATTCTTTGTTCATGAGATTTACTGATTGCAATCGGATGGAATCTGATGGATGATGATGATGACTAGGGTTCGTAGCCTTACTTGTCTTTGGTTTAGAATCTGTTATAATTTAATCTTTAAACTATTTCAAATAAACCAGGCACATGTCTCACGAATAGTTACTACCATAGATGTCAGATTTTTGTAAGCTTCATTTGGTTAATGGCTATTTTGGTGTTTCATGTCATGTGTGTAAGGCCAAAACTGGTGTATTCTTTGAGATACTTAAAGCATACAAAACACTACTTAGCTGCTTGACTTCTGCTATCCTATGATGACAGCCAGAACTATTTGCTATACAGGGTGGCCAAAAAGTCGTGGATCAAACGAAACAGGGAGATAAAGGAGGTAATTTCCAACAAAAAATCTTTCCCCAGCATGGCCATAACTTCATTGCAAATAAGTGCTCTTAAAGTGAGAAGTAATTTTTTGTAACGCTTTAAAATTTACGGAAAAAAAATCATTGCTCGTTAAGTTTGATACCAAGAGCTGCAATACAATTTTTGTAGTATTGATACATTATCGACTCATAATACAACACCTTTTGTTTTATTGTTTTTAATCAATTTAATTTTTTACTGATTAAATTGTAAAAAAACTCGGTAGTTTCATTGAAAAAACTAAAATAATTCATATCTTTTCGTGCAATGAAGTTATGGCCATGCTGGGGAAAGATTTTTTGTTGGAAATTACCTCCTTTATCTCCCTGTTTCGTTTGATCCACGACTTTTTGGCCACCCTGTATACTATTAACTTTATGAAGCACGCAGAAGCCTAATATCATCTAGTGATAATATACAGGACCAATTCTGAATAGTACGCTAAAAATCAAGTTTCATAGCTATCCACAATTAAAAAGAAAGCATTTATTCACGTATGTGGCACGCAAAGCAATTTTCTTCTAAAAAATTAAATTGATACTAGACAGATAAACAAATAGATAGTGATGTGCAGATTACTTCCAACAAGTAACACACCTCGAAGCACCAAGGGTTAAATAACAGCCACAAAACAATTACAAACACGCTACAAAATGCTAAAGCTGCCCACACACTGATCGTATCAATAATTGGCGTATCGGCAAGCGGCGGATCATTTAATTTTCTTAATAATTTTCTATCGGAGCCGCCCGAGGCCGCAGCCAGTCTAGCCTCTTGTTTTACTTTTACTAGAGCTGTACGAGTATAATCAATCTCATACACTACGAATGCCTACGCCTGGTGCAGTATATGTGGCGATAGAAGAGTATTCTTTAGTATTGAACACAAACGTTTATCTCATTATGAAACTAGCTCTGAAATTTTAATATAATATCATAAAAAATATGCAACAAGATGAAGTGACTGAGGACAAATCAGTTTTTTCTTTGTATGGGACTCAAAACATTTCGTATATTTTACTTTTTTTCGCTCCCCATCTTAGTGCGTTCTTTGTTGCATCCTATCCCGTACTGTTTTGAAACTCAGGTGCGTTTGTTGATAGTTTCTTCTCCAAAGTTGATGTGCATGTCAGCTGCCTTTGTACTTGTGCTCGTGTTCCGTAAATTGGTCGCATCGCAGGACCGGGACGCGAGATATCGCGTGAGCTGGCGCCGGCCTCTGCTCTCAACCCAGCCCAACTCCTGCAGGAATCAATAAATTTGTTATACCTAAAATTCCTTTTTCATAATAAAGTCTAATGGTATTTGTGAAATATTATTCAAAACCTAACTCTTTTTTGTTTTAGTTAGTTACTCGATTTATAGAAGGTAATAAATTCAGTAAAAACTTTTGTGATATGTCTCATTTGAATTGATGAATCCTTTGAATATAATTTGTAACTCAACATTTTGACAGTTTGTTAATAACGATTCTATTCAGATAAATTGTCAGAATGTTATTAATGGTTGGATTTTGAAAAAAGCTTTCTACGTAACTTTATATCCATATTATAAGGAACTCTACAGAATGGATACGAGTGCTTATAAATCAACGTGATGAATTTGATACAAGTGTTGATTAAAATACAAATATATTTTACTATAGGATAAACTCTGAGTAAAATTAATGCCAATAGGAAGGGTGATGATCAGAGATCGGAATCACGGGTGCTATTGCTATTAAAAATATGGATATGACTAAAAGTCCCGGGATTTCTCGAGACCTTAGTAACTAATGAAATATATCCTGATAAAATATATAAAAAAATTAAAATATATCCTGAAATTACATAATTATGATTGTTTTATTTATTCCCGGTACTTTTAGTGATATTCATACTTTTGATAGCAATAGAACCCGGGATTCCGATCTCTGGTAATGATATTAGCAATCTATGTATGTATATATGTGGATATTTATGTGTGTTTCATGCATTGTTAGTAATAAGTGGCTTTCCTAGTCGGATATTAGTTATTTAAACGTATATATTGTTATAATTTTCTCTGCACATGTCTGTCTTCTCTTCTTCTAGAACATACTACACAAGTAATCTGAATCAGTTGCGGCCACCAGTGATTTATAGGCCGCGGCCGACGTCCCGAGCTGCAATGATGGCAATTTGAGAGAGCCTGAGTTCCTACAGCCGCGCTATTAGGAAGACGACGATCACAAACGGGGTTATAATAGACACGGGGGACGTAATTGGCGATAGTTTTCACGTGGTGAACATTGTTGGAAACATTCTGGACTTGTAGAACATTAATACTTCTTAACCTTTTGAATATCTCATGAATTTATGTGTCACCATTATCCTTATTTCACTTGCATGATGTCTATTGCTGAAAATGGGCACAAGGATTTTCAAAATAACTAATTGCAAGCGGTGTGCTTCCAGCATTTTCAAGCAACCCTGGCCAGGTCTCCATTTCCGTAGACTACTTTGTAGATAGTAGGCATCTTACTCTGCTATTGCCAGTAGGTACGTTTCCATCATTCTAACTTCTTCTTCTTATCTTGTCAATGGTAATTATTGATGTCTGAATTCGGCTGATGCCGAATCTATGAAACACCGAACTACGTTCCAAGACCAATATTGTCGAAGTATGTCTCAAGACGGCAAAGCTGAACTAAAAGTGGGCTGAAAATGTTGTCGTATGAGACAAGGAAAGCGTTATAGGTTCCATAGACGGTGGCGTAGGGGAAGACCGAGAAAAAGATGGAGGGACGACATAGAATGCTACATGAGTGGATGGCAGCAAGCTGCCTAACATCGAAAATCGTGGAAGATAGAAGAGGAGGCCTTTCCCTAACAATGGAACATAAAATAGACTAAAAATACATTGTATTGAACCCACTCACATTCACCCAGAATTTCGCCACGTCTATCATTCATTATGCTAATTTGCTGGGCTATATCAGTAACTATAATTTATACTTTTACGGATTTGAACTTTTTTTTTGTGATCCATTGTAAGGGTATATTTTACAGCCAAATTAGTAACACACATAGATTACCCATAAACTATATTTGATCTCATAAAATTACATGCAGGACATGATGTAGGTACTCACTTAGTTCCTCAAATCGTAGCTTTCAAAGTTAAAGACAAAGATAATTGATTTATCTTTAGATATACATATATCTAAAGATAAATAAATTATTTTTTCACTTGATAATTGTCCGTTTTTTCTTTCGATTTCATAATAGGCAGTTGTTGACGTCAGATCTTTACTTGCAGCCAAGTTTATTGCACAGTTTCATTTTCATTTATCAAAATCATAAGATGTTAGGATAGGTAGTGATTGACGAACCTACTAGGTAGAAATCAACTTCAACCGGTGGTAAAGCTATGAATAAAATCTACAATCACGCATTTAAAAACTCAGAACATGATATTGGCAGTACAGAATAGCCATTTTTGTACGCTGAATCACTAAATGAATGATTACTATGAAAATAACTAGTAGTCAGTATTAAAAAAGTAAACTTTTTATAAACCCTGTGTTTTCACAGTTAATACGAATTTAACGTCACCTCTCAGTCTTTAATCCATCGAGCCGTTCAGGCTGCAGGGTTTGCCAAACATTTGAATTTGGCGCCAAACATCCACCGTTTCATATTTTTTTTTATATATCCAGTTTCACTCTCACAGTAAATAAGAAAATAACGATACCTGTCAAGCGAGTATCCATCGAACCGTTCAGGCTGCAGAGCGTGCCAAACTATTATACATACAAACATACTCTCGAAAAACATACCCCTCCTTCTGATGCAGTCGGGTAAAAAAACCGTTCATTTAGTGACTTCGCTTTTTAAAATTGGTCCATAGATTATTCAATTCAGATTTATGTTTTTAATCCAATCAAATGGCTCAACCGGATTAGTACAAAGCCGCGTCAATCAGCCTCATAAGCAATTCAAATTCGTGATCTAGTTAACGCGACTCAAAATGCATAATGTTGCATACTTGGGAATGCATAGAGCTTGTTTGTCAAAGTAATAATAAAATTTTTACTCGGAAAAATGAAGCAAAGGTTAAGAAACAGTATCGTTTACATTATTTACGCTACTGATTATCCTGAAATTGTAAATAATATATACAATATATAACAAAAACCCTGTCCGATCTTTGTAGTAGCAACTCAGACTTTTATTACCTTTACTGCAAAAAATCAAATTAAGGAGCTACCTAAATTTTCCGGGGTCCAGTGCTGCCTCCATTTGAAATTAATCATTTGAAGGGAAACGAAGATATCATTTGAAATTTTATCTTGACCAGGCCCTAGATGGGTTATCTACGGCCTGGTCAAGACAATTTTTTTACCTACTGTTTACAGTTTAAAGTAAGAACATAAAGCTTTTCTACGCACATGAGCCAAAAGAGGCCGTTTTTCGGAAATGTGCGTAGAAAAACCACGTTCTCGCTTTAAATAGTTTGAAGTATTTTCTAGGGCCTCGTCAAAACAAAATTTTAAATGAAGTCTCCGTTTCCTTTCTAATAATTCATTTCAAATCGGGGCAGCATTAGGCCCCGGAAAATTCAGGTATACATACCTGAATTTTCCAAGGTCCAGTGACAAGAGACATTAACAACAATTATTTTCAGGCAAATTAAAACAACACCATCTAGTGATCATCATCATCATCATTTCAGCAGCATAACGTCCACTGCAGGACATAGGCCTCTCCCAACGATTTCCAAAACGACCGATCTAGAGGGGCCTGCATCCAGCGCTTTCCAGCGACCTTATTCAGGTCGTCAGACCACCTTGTGGGAGGGTGTCCTACGCTTCGGTTGCCTGTACGTGGTCGCCATTCGACTAGTTCAATAGTTAGATTCACCTAGTGATGAGTGACGGAAATACAGATTCAAAACAATACATATGCGAAGCACTATCTATTATAAAGTAAATTAGAAAAACCCTGACTTTTAAGCGTTAACCCCCAAGAACTTCTTAAAGGCTAAACCTATTTTCAACAAACATAACTAAGAACCAACGCAAGGCAACTAGTTTTCACTTTGGAAAATCGGTCTATCCGTTTAAAAGCTACGATGCCACAGACACAGACAGACACACATATATTGAAAGGCAGTCAGTTATACGTTACTGTGAAATTTATAACACTCCCTTTTTTGCCCGGGAGTTAAAAGTAAATTAATCCGTGTTTTTTAATAGTGATACTTGCCACTTTATTTTGACGTTAAGATAAAAAAACAGAAAGCCATTTACTGATGAATTCATCAGTAAATGACTTTCTGTTTTTTTATCTTAACCTTAAAATTGAACCAGCGAAATTTCGTTGGTTCAATTTTTAAACTATCAGCTAAAATGGAGTAGCCACTATACGGAACAACATACACGATGTATCTGAAAGGCAAAAAGAGCTTGCTTGGTCCATGATATTGGACAAAAATCAAGTTTGTTGTATGGGAGCTCTGTTTAAATATTTATTTTTTCTTTTTTTTTATTATTTATTATTATGGCGGCAACAGATAATCACGGTTCATGAGATATAGCCTGGGGACAGACAGACAGACGGACAGACGGATGGCGGAGTCTTAGTAATAGGATCCCGTAACGGAAGCCTAAGAAAAAAACATTTTCATAGAAACTTGATCGGCCCGTTACACAATTTTTTAGGGGAACCATTTTTTTTTTTGGTATGTATTTCGAACTTTTCTTCATATGTAAGCAACTTGTTTAATAACACAGACTGAGCATGCCGTTAAAAAATATTTCGTGGGTATATTATTTCCCAATTCGAAAAAAAGTAAGTATTTTTACCGAGTGAAGGATGGAGATTTTGTACGAAATATGCAAAAGATCTGCGCTCCTTAAATTGGTAGCCCTTAAGAATCCCCTTACCCTAGACTTTTCCATACAAACGCAGTCTAGCTTTTATTTTGAAATGACATATGAAATATCAAAATAAAAGCTAGACTACGTTTGTATGGAGTCATTTAACTAGTTTTTGATACTCAAATATGAACTTGAAAGAAAATATGAGAGTGTAGAAGTTCTCCATACTGAATAGGTCAAATATGATATGATCCGCTTTAATCTCTTTTAAGTTCATATTTTGATTGAAAGTTAGTTATATGCTAATAGTAATATAAGCAATTGTTTGAAATTACATAATTTCGCCATTATTTGATATGCCGTTTCAAAATAAAAGCTAGATTTAAGATTACGTCTGTATGAGAAAATCTGATTCTGTCTAATGTAAGGGGACTCTTAAGCACAGGGTTTCATAAATACGACGAAGTCAACATACCTAATTGACAAGTGTTGTAATATCTGTGAACTGAACTACAATTTAATAGTAATTTCTTTGACAAACTGGTTATACATGAGCAAAGCCTGGGGCAAAGCATAGTTTATAACATTATCGTTACTATCGACAGTTCGGATAATAACTAAGGGCTCGTTTCACTGGCAAATAGATTATTCATCAGATAGAGTAAGTAATAAAATAAAGGAGTTTAAAGAAATACAACTATCATACAGTAATACTGCCATATATATATATCCCATAGATATATTTTTATACTGCATTTACCCAGACCTCATTTATTTATTTAGATATCATCAACACTTTTTAAATAATTGTTTTTTAAATTGTAGATTTAGTTCTGTAGTAAAATTAAATGTCTATCTTCTTCGATTTTTTTAGCGTTTTATTTTTAAAAGTATAAAAAGATCAGCTTATAATATCACTCTAATATATAGATACAGGTATAGGCCCATAGGTATTACATACTTCTGTACTCTGATCATTTTGTAATAGAGTTTTGCATCGAATTGCATGTTAAATTTTATCGTACAAGTGGTGAAACAGGCTTTGCGTTCCATCAGATACAAAGCAATATTCGTAATTGATTGATACGTTCTGTTTAATAAAAATTCACTATGTATTTTTCTGCATAAAAGTTTTTACTGCGTCAAAAAGTAAACCAAATGATTTAACAGATGATTTACTAACCATCTCCGCAGCTTATAGATATGACTTGCTTTACCTAAGACTTCGTCTGCGTTAATTGAGTAGATAAAGTCTACTGGTATATGGCAAAACACGAAGATTTTAACACATAGAAGTTTCCCTCCTCTTTTCATTCCGTTAATAGATGATTTTTGGAATAAAAACTATTCTTTGTCCTTTTCCGGGATTCAAACCAAATTTCATCTAAATCAGTTCAGTGATTGAAGCGTGAAGAAGTAACAGACAGCCAGACGGAGTTACTTTCACATTTATTATATTAGTAAAAAAGTATGGATTAGTAGTGGAGAACGTGGCTCAAAACTCCAAGGGTTTAGTTTAAATTTAAGACATGTCATAATGAAAAGTGGAGTCTTTTTAATTTGAGAGTATATTAAATAAATAAGTAGCGGTAATACAAAGATAGACTTTTGCCAGCAGATCAAACTATAAACCCACTATGTTGACTAAATACATGGCAGAGTAGAACACTACAACTCTTCCCATAGATGTCGGTTAAACAAAGGTGGCTTTATTTAAGCGACTTCTATGGGAAGAGATACTAAGGTATGCCGCTTCGTACAAGCGGAGTAACATTTATGCTTACTACTACTACAAACGTGTAGTTTCACACATCTGTGCACACGTCAATATGTGAGTTTTAGTGTTCAAAGCCACCGTACGCCGCCTAGAACACCGTACGCTGCGAGTTGCCGATCTGTACGTTAATACTTATATTAATTATGTGACAAAGCTTAAAAATGCGACCTCTCAACCCCGTATGACCAGCGTGGAGAGTGTAGGCCAAGTCAACTGGCTCTCTATGGTTTTGATAGTACAGGAAGCGTTGTTCCCCTGCAGTGGAGACTAAAAAAACCGTCCAAGTGCGATTCGAACTCGCGCATGAAGGGTTCCGTACCATTATCTATAAAAAAAATAGTATGGGAGCCCCACTTAAATATTTATTTTATTCTGTTTTTAGTATTTCATCATCTGTGAAAATTACAACTGTCACGGTTCATTAAATAAAGGCAGACAGACAAACAGCGGAGTTTTAGTAATCACGTTACCCTTTGGGTACGGAACCCTAAAAAGACCAGAAAGAGATTAAATCCGTTTTGAATAATATTCTTCTTAAGGTGCCTCTTCAACTAATGAGTTGGCAATCAGCTTGGTGAAGTCTTCTTTGTTCTTAGCTCGGCGGAATAGCTCAGCAGCGGTCCTCGCCATCCCAGTCCACATCGGAGGTTTTTCCGACCTTTCTTTTCCCTGCGACTTTGCCCATCATTATAAGCTAAAGGAGATCATATTGCTGATGTCGTAGTACATGACCCAGGTATGAAATTTTACGCTTTATCACCATTATCATAAGAGTGCGCTTTTCGCTAATCCGTTGCAGAACATTCGTTTTGAATGATATACCTATTCATTTACCATAAATTTTGTATTACTTATAAAATAACTAACCCGTACTATAAATAAAATTTATTCTGTATTAGTCAAAACCTCAAAAATATTAAAAGTCACAAATCAGAATAGTGTAACCATTGTATGCATAAATTCTGTTATGCAGTTACACACAAGATTTAAAATATTTGTTTTAAAAAATAACAAACTGAAATATGTTGCTTTTCTTTTTTTGCATTTTGTTAAATGTACACAAAATATGGCAAGCATACTTGGATGTGACGGTATCATTTGAAAGATAAACAATTTTTATTTCTTCTTGTAACTTAAAAGCTTGCTCTTGTAAGTGAATTTAAGTGGAGATCCATTCCTCTATTCACTTTGCCATTCTTATAATATCTTGGTCGTAGTTTAGTCCTCATTTTTCTTTAACTTGTTGGAGAAACTATATTCACATTCAGTTTTTTTCTTCCCCGTCTCTTTTCTTATAACACTATTCTGAAGAGATTATCATGTCTTATTAGATGACCCACCATCTTTGAATCACGATCCTAAAATAGAAACAGAACTTCAAACGAATAGCTGTGAATAAATTCTGTTATGTAGTTACATACACGATTTAAAATATTTGTAAAATAACTAACCCGTACTATAAATAAAATTTATTCTGTATTAGTCAAAACCTCAAAAATATTTTCATAAAGTCACAAATCAGAATAGTGTAACCATTGTATGCATAAATTCTGTTATGCAGTTACATACAAGTTTTAAAATATTTGTTTTAAAAAATAACAAACTGAAATATGTTGCTTTTCTTTTTTTGCATTTTGTTAAATGTACACATAATATGGCAAGCATATTTGGATGTTAGGGTATCATTTGAAAGATAAATCATTTTTATTTCTTTGTTTAACTTAAAAACTTGCTCTTATCGGTGAGTTAAGTGGAGATGCCTCCATTCCTCTATTCTCTTGCCATCCTTATAATATCCTGGTAGTACCTAAGTCCCCATTTTTGTTTAACTTGTTTTAGAAACTACATTCACGGTGTTCCTCTTCCTCGTCTCCCTTCTATCTTTCCTTTTATTATACTACTATTCTCAAGAGATTTTCATGTCTTTTTAGTTGTCCAATAATCTTTGAATCTCGTTCCCAAAATAAAAACATAACTACAAACGAATAGCTGTGAAACTGATTAGCGCTAAGAATCAAACCAACAGCTTCATGAGTAACTAAAACGTGTATTTCCACACTTTATAATCAATATTATTTTAAACGCAAAGGATTTGTGTATGATTATTATAAAATTTTGTTGACATTACAATAATCTGTTTTGAATTAATGCACCTAGGACAATTATTTTCTACTAATTATAAAACAATGAATAAAATTTGATAGGAAGAACTTGTCAACTGATGGTTCAATCACAACGGTTGATTGGACCTGACGTTACTATGCTGCCGCCATCTGATGTCCAATATTTCTGAAAACTCTCCTTACTAGCAAATTGAGGAGCTCGGTGGCCCGGTGGGAGTGCGCATTGGTAGCGCTTTCGCAAGTAAAGCGACACCGTGCATGGTCCGCACTTGGATGGGTGACCACAAGTGGCATAAAAAGAGCTCTAGCTCCTCCGTGCTTCGGAAGGTACGTTCAAGCCGTTGGTCCCGGCTGTCATCATTGTTTGGCAGCCACCAAGCTATGTCAGATGCCTTTAGGCAGCCTGAAAAATCTGACAACAGTGTTGGCCACTTACACACACGAAAAAAAAAACAAAACTAGCAAAATAAAATTAAAGATTATTTGCTGTGTTCTATTTACAATAAATTTCAAAATTACTGGTTAGAAGAAGTTTTATCCAGCACTTAGTAATTGGGTATTCCTGTCCTACGCCGCACTTATCAGTACATACGATGTCCCTACATATTTTTAAAGAACCTCTCTGCTCCATCGGCCATCGGTTCCGCTAGTTACTTAAAACTACTGCTTTTTATAGTCTTGGATCAATATTTTTATTTAGATACGCACAATAAAGCTTAGAAATAAGAAGCCATCAATAATTCCACCATCAAATATTTTATTGTTCATTGTATTTTATAAAAGGTCGTAAAAGTAAACCTTTAACATTGTTTAAAAGGAGCTTTTACTATTTCTATAAAATATAATGATGTTATTTCTATAAAATAGAATCATAATAAATAATTCAAGTTTTATTTGTATAAAATGTCACATCAAAAATATTTTGAAAGTTCTTTTGTTTTCCGTGAAAAATATAGGTTTGGGATTTTGTAATTGAAACAATGATGCCACATTGCCCATGTTTTTCTTTGTTTTTCATGAGTAAAGCATGTTTAGAAACAAGGAAGATTTCTTAACTTAAACGCATACAATAACATAAAAACTTAAGTATCTGAAAAATGCTAAACTGATTAAATAATTTTATTGTTTGTGTTACAAAAGTATAACATTTTTAATTTATTCAACAATTAAATTTATCTTGTAGAAAATTTATTCCATTATTCTTTAAAGTAATTACACTGTTGTCTCACAATTCACCGATGGAATTAAATAATTGCCAACTTTAAATTACCTTTAGGACCGGTCTCGTAAAAAAGGAATATTAATTTAAAATCAATAAAATTCGTGATCGTGATAAACTGCCCTCTAAGATATAGCGTATAAAGGAACGCAATTAAAATTAGTCAAACGTCGAAAGAGATGTTTATTAGCCATCTGAGCCATAAACTCGAGGGATTTATGCTTGAAACCAAATTATCTTATTAGTGTTTTCTGTTTTCTTAGCAACTTTTTTAGACTAAAACTTATTTATAGATTTTGGGTATTGTTTTGATCACACAATATTATCAGTTTATACGACAAGTATCAATTTATTTAAGTGCTAAACATTTATTTATGATTAGAACATTAAATAATACAGTTGAGCTAGAAAATTAAAATATTGATAAATTAACTAGGTATACTACAGATAATAAATTACGCTTAACTAGTATAATTTATTATCTTACCAAAACCAAAATGATACATCAAACTAAATCTATTTTAAAGAATCAAACCTTCCGATTCGGATAGTACCTGGTTCAAAGCTGCCCATCACACTAGTAGCATTTCCTCTTTGTACAGCGATGGCAATTCTTTGAACCATATACCATACGGAGCGGGTGTCGAAACCTTTGCTTGTTAAGTGTCCCCTTACCCTAGACAGAATCAGAATTTCCCATTCAAACGTAGTCTAACTTTTATATTAAAACGGCATGTCAGATATTGACGAATTTATGTAATATCAATTTGAACTTAAAAGAGAATATAGTGTACCGTATCATATTTGACCATCAGTATGGAAAACTTCTACACTGTCATATTTTCTTTCAAGTGCATAAGTGACAGTCGAAAATTTGTTATATGCCTAGGCATATAACAAATGCAATTTCTTTAAAATTACAAAATATTACCGAAATCACACATGTCATTTTAAAATAAAAGCTAGACTACGTTTGTATGGATACTCTAAACTCTTTAGCGGCGTCTTTTTTTACTTATAAAGATTTTTCATTTGCCAATTTATATGTATGTCACATACATCTAAAAAAAAATCTAGGTCTATGATATTAGATATATCAAGCCGGGTCAATGTTAACCTTAACGAATAAGTGGGCCTCGCCCCGCCATATAGCGGAAAAATTTGGAACTAAATTAATTTTACATGGGATCGCTCATAACACAGATTAAAAAACAACAGGTGGCAAGTTGTTGACCTTTACTCACAACGAACAATTTCTGGAAAGTCCAATGAACTGAAGTAGTTGTAAAAAACTAAAAACTAATAATAATAAAATATGCTTATGCTTTGAAAAAAAAGGTATAAAATCTAATTTTTACTCATTTCGACCCCAAAATGTTATCGGTTTATTTTTTTCTATTTACAGTGAGCTTGCATACCAGATGTAGAGTGGGCGAAAAATGTTAGTCTATCTAAATAACACTGACGACAGCTTTGGTGCTGTTTATTTGCTGTTCGTGGTGACAGATTTATTTTTATTATTCTACTGTGGGTCCTATTCGTTTTAGAAATAGGCGACATTCAAAATAGTCGTTATGTTTAGTAAATGTATTTTCAAAAGTAAATCACGTGCAATATATTCAGTTCTGGATTATTTATAAATGGTATCAGTAAATTTAATAATTTCAATGCAAATCCCATGCTATTATTTCAAAACGAACTTTAAGGCTAGCTTAATCTGTGCAATTTCTTCTGTGTAGCATTTTTTATTATTCGTTGGTGAAGAAGACCTCAATATAAAGTAAAACATACACAAGGAGTCTAAACTCAATACAAAATACTATAAAAAAGCTAACACAAAACATTAACAGCATTAGCCCGAAGACAATCTACATAAAACATCGATATTAAGCTATAAACCAGCGTAAGTCGATTCGAAAGTAAATTATTGGTGAATCAGCGCAATGGTAAATTGAATATCGTAATGACCTTCGTTTGCAGTCCGCACCCGCTGCACGGCTTCTTATTACGGATGACACACGGCCAGCAACGATATATAGTATGATCAATAGTTAGTTTTTGCTGTTATAAAATTTGAAAACAGTAATGGTCACACATTTTTCAACGTGTATTAAAAATGGTATATAATAAACACATTAGTTGGATTAAGAAATGGGTAAGCATCATTTATTACTTGTACGAATAAGCATAAATTCCAATACATAATAGGTAGATCAAATCAAGGCCAAAACTGCAGTACTTACTTATATTTTTTAACATAAAGATATTTCATATTAAGGGTAAATTATTGATGTATCAGCCCAATGGTAGATTGAATATTATAATGACCTTCGTTCTCAGTTCACACCGGCCAGCAACGATGAGTAACCTATTTCACATAAAAATTTGTTTTAGTCAAAAAGGAAACAAAAATTATATATAATTTGATGTGTGTCCTAATGGAAAAGTGGTTCAGTATCATTTGAATTTGTCCTGCAAATAGTTTC
This sequence comes from Acrobasis suavella, assembly GCA_943193695.1. NCBI lineage: Eukaryota > Metazoa > Arthropoda > Insecta > Lepidoptera > Pyralidae > Acrobasis > Acrobasis suavella. Next base: position 6,058,940 of record OW971943.1, read on the forward strand.
AGTATATTATATGAAAATGTTTACATTATTTTTAAGTCCTTGTTACAAATCGATGTCAACTGTAATTATTGGTCGAAAAATAGCTTACGCATATTGTTTGGATCAAAGTGTCTCTAAATAAAGCTTCACACATCAATTACTGTCCAATTCCCAGCCGAATACCTATCGGTGAAATATTGTCACTCTGTAGAAATTATACTACTGTATAAAGAGCAAAGTTCGTCATTTAATCTGTGCGTGTGTCTCTAAGAAGAGCTACACGCATCCATTTCCAAGCGAAATACCTTTTGGCGATATGTTGTCACTCTAAATAAATTAGGTATATTTAATACGTACGTAAATATAAAATTTTGTCATTTAACGTATCTGTGTGTCTCTAAGCAGAGCTTCACGCATCGATTACTATCCAATTCCGAGCCGAATACCTGTCGGCGATCTTTTGTCGCCGCGTCACGTGCACTCGCACGATGGAAAACGTGCTCTTTCTTATACTAACACGATTTCGTTTGATTTTGCCAGTTACACGATTATTAAAGTAGATTATTATGAAGCAGGTGACGCAATTTGAGAGCAAAAAATAAATTAAAACTATATAAAACTGCCATGAATTTTTTTTTCGAAATCGAATGCGACATTTTTATATCGTAACGAACTAAAAAGATATAGGTACATACCTTCTTTAAGCTACTGCTTTTAAGGTATTTTATAATCATAAGTTTACAAAAGTTGCGTCCGAAGAAAACTATGAGTAGGTACTTACCTAGTGGTAATCACACCAGGCTGTCAAATCGGAGGTCCCGGGTTCAAATCCCAGACAGGTGAAGATGGAAAATGACCTTTTCCAGATTGACCTGGGTTTTGGATGTTTATTTATATATGTATTTGTTAGAAGATATAGTATCGTTGAGTTATGATTTGTCTCGAACTTACTTTGGGGCTAGCTCAATCTGTGTGATTTGTCCGGATATATACATACTTATATTGTTAATTATCCAGCGTGCTTTATTCATGTATACTTGTTGTCTGTTTATTTCAATATCCAGATATGTAAGAAGTAAAAATTAAAAGTATTTACAGCAAAAAAGACTTTTGAATTCCAAATTACATACATTAGTACGCATAAAATTAGGGTCACCCTGATAGTATGCAGTTTGTTTATTTGTAGCCTATTGCATAACATCTTAATATAAATAAAAAACTTCTTGTTAAAATTATAATAACAATGGCTTGTTCTGATTAGAACTCGATCGACGATAATATTGCGACTACGATCGGGCTTCGAACCCGCGTCACAAGCGATGAGACGTCACGTCTATGCAGCTCAATGGGCGTGACTTTCATAATGTGACAACGCTTTCAAATGTTTTCATTTTATTTATTTTTACAGAAAGATGTTTCAAACAAGAAAGTTAAAGTTTGACAAATACTTTGGAAGACCTTGTTTTATTGCGGAAAAATCAGAATTTTTTCCTTTTGCACCGCTTTGAAAACATACCTAAAATATAAGATAGAAACTCTTCAACAAAGAATAGAATGAATGTCCTTAATAAATATGGTAGTGTAACTTATAACGAGTAAGTTAAAGCTTGAAAAATAAATTGTGGAAAAGAAATAAGGACAAAATTTACTATTATAATATCCATAAAACGGAATAAAAACATAGGGGGAAGCCATCATTTAGGACAACTAAGTTGTTAATACATGAATATTTAGAATAAGTATAGTAATAAATAATAATCATAAATAAAACTCATTATTATCTCAATAAAATCATGTATTTATTTTCTTAAAACTTTCTAATTTAAAAATAACCGGATAAGTTTAACGAAATATGAACGATTTTTATCCGTCATAAATTCAAATTCATTGTCACAACACCCATTCATAGTTATCATATCATTCGATACGACAAATGCGAGCTCATATTTTATGCATTTGCTTGGCACAAGTTGTCGTACCCATAATGCCGTGGCTGTACTGGCATATTTTGCATTGACATTTATCCGGCATGGCCTTTATTGAACTGGTTTTACTTTTTAGGGGTCCTTTTGGATCTCAAAAAGAACAAATCCCCCCCGTCTTAGTGTCAAGTATTTGGTATAGCTTAAATTTTTTCGATAAGATAACCACCTTTTACATCCTTAAATGACTCGTTTGTATTTTGAATTTCATTCGAAACCAATTAAGTGAACTACCTACCAATATATTACTTTGAATATTATAATAATATTGCATATTCCATCTTTTTTGACTTGGAGTTTTGAAGGCGTTAAGATAAATAAAAAACAAAATAAAATAAAAGCATTATTAATACAGCACGGATTACTCACGTAAAGAGTCAGCTACTGGCCGACATGTTTCAACCTCATTCGGAGGTTTTCATCAGGACGAATGTGACGCGCTCGTGTACAAAGTCGCTACACGACACACTAACCCGTGTCTAACTTTACGTGAGTAACCCGTTCTGTATTAATAATGTCAGAGTCTCACGTTAGTTTTAAACAAAAGAAAAAAGCAGTTGGAATTTGCATTTTTCAGCTATTTAGGATGAAAAATGTATAATATATATTTTTCATCCTAAATATGCTAAAAAGTTTTGTTAGAGCGAGGGAAGTGAGCTTTATCAATATACCGAAACCTACATTTTTGTGGAGCACTTTATAAAAAATTACAAAGAAAAGAAATGTACGGAACCATAACTACCAAATGAATCGCACATATCGAATTATTTAATTTAAAAGGCTTAGGCTGTCGAGGATTTGTATTCGCATAAATTGTGCCTTACATTTTAAATGGGAAGTAATCACTATTTAACTTTATACGTATTTATGTGTCAAGACATGTTGAGGACATTCAGGTTTATTTTTCTAGGTAGTTGAATATATTTTTAAAATTATATTCAACTGCCTCTTCTGAGCATACAGCAAATTTCAGTGTTAAAGTTTTAGATATTATGATAAGCATTTCAAATGATTCTTATTTGTTTGTTAGTGTTCCGTACACAAAGGGTATAAAAGCGGCCAAGTGCAAGTCGAAAATCTCAATATCATTTTTGAAGACCTATCCATAGATACGTATGGGGTTGACGAAAAAAAATTTTTTGGGTTTTAATTCTAAGTATGGGGAACCCCCAAAATTTATTGTGTTTTTTCTCTATATTTGTGTGAAAATCTTAATGCGGTTCACAGAATACAACTACTTACCAAGTTTCAACAGTATAGTTCCTATACCTTCGGAAAAAGTGACTATGACATACGGATAGACAGACAGACAGATATGACGAATCCATAAGGGTTCAGTTATTTGCCATTTAGCTACGGAACCCTAAAAAGGGACCCTTTTACTAAGACTCCGCTGACCGTCTGTCTGTCTATCTGACCCACAAAATATCTGTGATCTGACCGTCTGCCTGTCTGTCTGTCACCAGGCTGTATCTCATGAACTGAGATTGTTAGGCAGTTGACAATTTCACAGATGAAGTATTTGTATTACCGCTATAACCACAAATACTAAAAACAGAGTTAAATAAATATTTACGATAGGCTATTATACAGCAAACATGATTTTTAAAGATAATGGTACGGAACCCTACTTCGCGAGTCAACTCGTACTTGAACGCTTATTTATCATATACCCACAAAGTTATACAACCATTGACACCCGATTTTTGTTTTTGTCAAGATACTAATATTACAATGCTTCATCCATTGAGACAGGATATGTATATGCTAGTATTTTGTGTCAAAAAACATTTTGTCATTGCAAACTTTAGCATATCAGTTCATATATATATTTGTTACTTTTTACAATCTGGTTTCAGAAATTATCAAACTCCTTTTAACTTACATATATTTTTACAATTAAATAGTAAAAATCGTGTAACTGTACATTTAACAATTTTGTCAAAAAATAAGTATAGACGATACATACTAAACTTTAAGCTTTGTGCCAGCAAATGTTTGATAATAAATAAATAAATATATAGGGACAAATTACACTGATTGAGCTAGCCCCAAAATAAGTTCGAAACTTGTGTTATGGGATACTAACTCAACGATACTATATTTTGTAATAAAAATATATATAAATAAACATCCAAGACCCAGGACAATTTGAAAAAGGCCTTTTTCCAACTTGCCCTGACCGGGGATCGAAACCGGGACCTCTGGGTGGCGGACTAGCATAGTGACCACTACGCCACAGAGGTCGTCAAATGATTTGATGAATTATACTCAAATGTACCCTTAGAAGATTGAATAATAAACAAAATCTTAAGTTTAACCAGTCAATAAATAGTTTCCAATCATGATATATTAATATAAGAAAGTGAATCAGTTTGTACTAACTTATATTTCTAAGCCGATTTATAAAAAGTTTATGATTCGTTGTTGCAACCTTACTCTTTTATCTTGCAGATACTGATACTAATATATCTATATTCAACAAAGATCAGAAGGATTTGGAAAATAAATATTATGAATGTTACTCTGTGGTGACATACGAATGTATTTCTTTGTAGTTTATGTTAATAAATAAAAATATGGTTTGTATTTTTTTCTATTTTGGACGGATATTATAATATATAATTATAAAACGGTTCGTTTGTTTTGTTTTTCGTGTATGTAAGTGGCCAACACTGGTGTCAGATTTTTCTGGCTGCCTATAGGCATCTGACATAGCTTGACGACTACCATACAATGATAACAGTTGGACCAACGGCTTATATGTACCTTCCGAAGCACGGAGAAGCTCGAGAAATTTTTGTGCCACCTGTGGTCACCAATCCAAGTGCGGACCAAGCCCGGTGTCGCTTAACTTACGAAAGCGCTAGTAATGCGCACTCCCGCCGGGCCACCGAGCTCCTCCACTAAGCGGTAAGTACTTCTATTCTACGACATATTGAATAAGACAATACTTCTGGATTCCTATCTAGAAGTGTGACCCCTCACATGCCATAATCCACACCTGTGGGCTAAATGGTTGATTTAAAGGATAAATAACGACAAATCACACACATAGAGCTAGCCCCTGAGTAGGTTTAAAACGTGTGTAATATAATAGGATACTAAATTTAACAATACTTTACTTTAAAATAAATGCATATATAGCCCAAAACCTACGGAGTAGTAGACTAAACAAAGAGGAAGATAAAAGTTCATAGAAGGTTCATTGATGGATGTTAGCGAGCTACACCGCACCGCCTATGGTCATGACTCAGTTTCTTGCACAATCCCTTGATCGGTTTTTATTACTTGCGTGGAAAGAAAAGCAGCTAGTACAATCTTTGTTTGCTTATACAATATTTTTATTTACCTAGACCAACATCGAAGGGTATTATTGCGTAAACTTATTAAATTAAACAAATCTTTACATAAATGTATAAAGCATTTCATAAAGTTTTTCAGTGAAAAGCTTTTGTAATAAATTCAGCAACTGAATTTTAAACAAATATTTTTATTTCCCTTTTGAGTATCAATGAAATATCGTTTTTTCACATTTTAAAATCCGATTGCCTTTAAATAATTTACCAATAGCTATTTATTTTATTCACTGACAGGAACAGTACCTATTTTTTATCACATCGTATTCATAGAGCTAAATACCTACAAAAATATGATACATAAAAATAAAAACAAATATTAGTAACAAAAAAACTTACATTTTTTTATTTAAATTTAGTATTGTTTTTTTATATTTTTTAGAGTTCCATACCCAAAGGGTAAAAAGGGGACTCTATTACTAAGACTCCATTATCCGTCCGTCCGTCTGTCTGTCTACTCAGGCTGTTATCTTATGAACTGTGATAGTCATACAGTTGAAATTTTCTCAGATGATGTATTTCTGTAGCCGCTATAACAACAAATACTAAAAATAAAATAAAAATTTACGTGGGGGTCCCACACAAGAAACGTGATTATTTTATAAACCCTTGTCGTGTTTCAATTTTAGAATATTTATCTTTTCGTTAATAAATTTTAATTTTATATTTCTCTATTCAAAATAAGTAAGTTTTTGCGTAATTTTTTATAACCCTAACCACCTTTTTTAGAACTGGTAAAGAAATCAAAGATTTTAAAGAAAATCAAAAACTGCGTACTGGCAAGCGAAGCGTAGGACACCCACCCACAAGGTGGTCTGACGACCTGACCAAGGTCGCTGGAAGGCGCTGGGTGCTGTTCAGGCCACTATAGATCGGCCATTTTCGAAATCCTTAGGAGAAGTCTATGTCCAGCAGTGGACGTTATGCGGCTGAGATGACCCATAAATATATGATGATTGATGACGCATATACTCATGCCTGGTCCATAATTATTATTCTCTTAACATAGGAGTAAATACTTACTGTATTCAATTCAAGATAGATGATAAACATTCCTACTTACGTACGGAAGTAACCTTATGAATAAATCTTCTAAGGAGAGTAACTAAAACCAAACGTTCTCCGGATCATAACACTGTATTGATTTCTCTACGATATCGATCAATGATAAATGATTTCGCCCGCAACAAAAGGCTGCCTGTTGTGCTGGTACTAGCATGAACAGCGCCTTTGGGTGAGATTTTTGAAACGCCCTGATTCTCACGTACCATTACTAAACAATCAAGAACAGGAACAATAAAATTAAAGGATTAATCCTTTAATTTTATTGTTCCTGTTCTTGATAGAGATCAAACATTTTAAATGGTATGTATATACGTACCATTTAAAATGTTTGATCACAATTTAACCATAAGAAAAAATTAAAAACAGAAAAATGCTCGATCAAATTAATTTATTAAAATGGGTTATGTACATTTAAACCCTTCAATACATGAACTTTCCGATTGTCATAAAACTTAAATCATTGGTAAATAATAGGCCAAATAACCTGGGAAAAATAATGACAAAATAATATTAGGTCTGTTTTATGGCTTAAATTAAAACAAAATCGAAAAAAGCCCCTTTCATAAAATATAATATTTATCAATTTCGATAATTTTATTTATAAAAACATATCAAATCTCCTATTTTGTTTTGTGTTCATTTGACAATTATAAGTTTATAAAAATATATATTTAATTATTATGGATTTTGGCTGTATGGTTCGTTGTCGCGAGAAAGTTGACTTGGCATAGACAAAAATATAGAAATCAAGTATAAAACAGTTTTTTTTTTACTATATACCATATAGAGATTCCAATGTATCCAAAAACATTTAAAAAAATTAAAAGTCTTACATGGACATAGTAACAGATACATAAGAAATAGATAATTTTGCAAAATAATTGTATTTATAAAGGAAACTTTACGTAATTCGTTGATATATTGACAAGCGTTTGCTTACATAACTAAAATGATTTTTTAGTTATGTAAGCTATGACAGATTTATTCATATTCCTATCTCTCTCTTCTATGCTGCTAAACAAATCTGACACCAGTGTCAGCTATTAACACATTCGATAAGAATATATGCCATTGCCCATTACTGCAATGCTGCCAGCATTTAGTGTGATGGCAGCACAAGGCATATACACTCTTTTAATTTAACTAAACTGCCAAATATCGTGCGTACCAATTGTATGTGTTCGTGTTCAATAAAATTATACCAGAATAGTGGAAAGGATTCAAAAAGAGCACATGAGTGTTGTACTGGATCCTGAATTACCTAGAAGTTGTCCACTACAAAACCCGTTCATTTAGAGCCCCTTTATACTTCACGCCCCAGGGCACTCATGCAACCCTGCTCCACCCTTACCCCGCTGCTGCTAGCTACTGCCATACATCATGATTATCAAAACCAACTCTATTCTCTATCTCGACCGGTTTGAGGAAGCACACAATTATTTTAATATTCACTGCTTTGAATTGCGCTTTGAAAGATACGATCTTTCGATTGGTTATTAATTTTAGTATTTTGTCCATGACGTCTCCATTTCGCAGAAAAGATTAGATTTATAATTCTAACCTATATCTGCTTACAACAAAGTAATTCGAAATTTTAATCAAAAGATGAAGAAATTTTTTTTTGAGGATATTTTATTTTAATGTGCGAATTTCCTAATCATAGACATTTGTATATTATTTTGCATCTAATACCTATCCTTGGCGTCTTGTAAAATAAATGTTTATAGTAAAATTATTTAAAAAGTACCCTTTCCTTCGCTGATTGAACCATTAAGTAGCCTTTAGCGTTTCCCATGGGTTTGTTTGGTCGTGCAAGTAATTATGTAATTGCGACCACCCAGCTACTGACTGTAGATAACTCACATTCGTCGAGTTTATAGAGTAAGCAAAGCGATCAGTCATCTCAAATGAAATTATCATAAAATTATGCATTTGGCAAATAGCATCTTTAAATTTTTACGTAACAAATATATTGCGGATTGCTGGATTAGCAATCTATTGTTTTTACCCTCTTAAACAATTTTGTATGGATATTTATTATTAAAAACATTATTTACTGACCCGATGATGTTTATACATAAATTATGAGTAGGCAAGGCACTTTTGTATGAGTAGCGAGGCCATTTTGAACTAGTGGCTCTGTATGCTATCAACCTCGCGACTCTATTTATGAAATATATATATACTTAAATTGTCAAAAAATTCTATATAAATACCAAACCTGCTCACAAAATTTCACAAGAATCGATTGCCAGAATACATTCTGATCCTAAATTGGCAAAAGACGATAATTTTTTTATAGTAAGCTGAAACGGAAATGCTTCGCTTGCTCGGTTATAACTATCTTTGTCTTTATGCTGTTAAAAAAACTTTTAAAGATTTTAACAAGGTTGGCAATAACTAAATTAATAAATATAAAAGCATATATTGGCTATAATCTAACACACGCCAATTACTCACCAAATGTGAACCTCGCCCGTCTGTCGCAGTTTAAACTGGCATTTCAATTGAGACGAGTTTTTCAATCGGTCGGCTGTTCAATCAATGACATATATTTAAAGCGTTTAAGGTCGAAACACATTCAAGCCAAAAGAAAATTTTAATTATAATACTTTTTTTCAAAAACGACATATTTTATTTTGTTTAGTTCCAAGTAGGTATATATTTAGAAAATGTCAAAATCGTTTTCAAATATCTTAAGTATGTTCTTTACTTAGTATATAGTATAGTATTTGTACATCTGTACCAATACTAAGTAAAGAGAAAAATAAAAATAAAATAGTAATGGCCGGTTGCCTAACCGGCCATTACTATTTTTATATTTTTACGAAAATTGTACTTTTAAGTCTTCTAGGTCATCATCCGTATTGTATTATGCATGTTCTACCAACCAATTATTAAGTAACATATTCAAGCATTTCTTTAGTTTTTTGGTATGATGTTAATAAATTAAACTAAAGATAAGTGGATTTTTTTATTATAGTCCTACTGCAAACCAATTTTCCCATAGTTTTGTTTAGTCGTGCTACTAATGACGTAATTACGAGCACCGGTTACAATTCTGACGTTTTCCGTTTTCCCACTAATTTTCTTGTCGTTTCAATGTGGTTCTTAGGAAATAATGAAAGATTTCTGACGATGTATTATAAATGCATTAAGAAGCTAGTGCTAGGATCAAGTTCGACAGTTTGACAAAAAAAAAATGTGCCACGTAGTCGAACCTACATTCTACTTCGTTTACAATAGCCTTGCTGCAAATATTCAAGAACCTGCTTGATATTCCTAAACAGGTCAATATGCACACCACATTATTGTAATATACCTGCGTAATCCTATAGGATTATTTCAACACAGCGCCATCCATACTATAGAAAACGCAATTTAGCACGTATTTTTCGAATCAAATTACAACGAAATTTTCGGTCAAATTTGTTTTTCTAGCCTGTCGGAGTTATATCCCACTGCTGGGCAAAAGCCTCCCCCTTCTTTTTCCACTCGTTTCTGTCCTCTGCGATCTTTTTCCATTCTATAGCATAAGAATCGAGGTCATCACGCCCTATCGTCCTCGTTCTGCCTCTACTTCAACGGCTAACGGCAGCCAGAACATAGCTAGTTTCGTCCATCTTTCCGGGCACATTCTAATAACGTGCTCAGCCTAGCTCTACTTGAGACTGGCAGTCTTAACTCCTACATTTAAAACTTGAGTTTGGGAATGCAGCTGTGTGTTTTGCACCTTGTCTATCAGACTTAATCCAAGGATGCTGCGTTCCATTGCTCTTTGGCAGACCTTGAGTTTGGACTTTTGAGTTGCAGTCAAAGACCATGTCTGTGGGCCAAAGGATAGGATTGGCAGAATGAAAACGTCGAGGAGCTTTCGTTTAAATGTAATTGGTAGGTTTCATTAGTCTTTCATTACTGCAGAAAGGCAATTTAATAGGTAAAGGCATTAATAGGTCTTTACCAATGAAATTGCCTTTCTGCAGTACTGGCCATTTCAAATCAAAATAATTTTTGTTCGCCTAAGAATTCTAATATCAAATTAATTTTATTTTATAAACATGGAATTCTTTTTCCAAAAGTAGTCATTTGTTTATTGATTAGTGTTACATTTTCATCGCATTTCGATCTTTTTCGTCATCATGGATACGTTTAAAATTCGAGTAATTATGGAATATGAGTACCGTCGTGGCAGCAACGCGGCACAAGCGGCACGCAACATCAACGACGTTTACGGAGCTAACACTACAAACCAACGCACCACCTGTTATTGGTTTGCTCGCTTCCGTTCTGGAAATTTCGACCTGAAAAATGAACCTCGCGGTCGTCCGAAGACTTTTGTCGACAATGACGAATTAAAGGCGATTGTGGAAGCTGATGATACACAATCTACGGCTGAATTAGCAGCAGCTTTTGACGTTAGTGTCAAAACAATATTGGTCCATTTGTGTCAAATTGGCAAGGTTAAAAAGCTTGACAAATGGGTGCCCCACGAACTCAATGATCGCCAGCGCGAAGTACGCGTCGAGACGTGCCTTGCACTGCTCAACAGACACACAAATGAAGGAATTTTGAACCTCATTGTTACCTGCGATGAAAAATGGATTCTGTTTGATAACCGCAAGTGCTCAGCAAGTTGGTTGGATCATGGTTCAGCACCTAAACAATGCCCTAAACGAAAACTTACCCCTAGAAAAGTGATGGTCACTGTTTGGTGGACTAGCACCGGTATGATTCATCACAGCTTTTTACCAAACGGGGTGAGCATTACTGCAGATGTGTACTGTGAAGAACTGAACACAATGATGGAGAAGCTGGCCCATCTCCAACCAGTATTGGTCAATCACTCCTCTCCGCTGCTCCTGCACGACAACGCGCGACCTCATACTACACAGCAGACGGTCTCCAAGTTGTAAGAACTGGGGTTGGAAGCTCTCCGTCATCCGCCCCACTCGTCAGACCTTGCGCCTACAGACTACTACTTTTTCCAGAATTTGGATAACTTCTAGGCGGGAAAAAAATTCAATACCCGAGTGGCAGTACAAAATGCCTTTGAAGAATTTGTTGCCTCCCGTCCAGCTGATTTCTTTAAGAAGGGCATCAATAAACTGCCACTGCGTTGGCAAAGATGCGTTGATTGCATGGGTGAATACTTCGCTTAATACAAATAAAAAATACATTAAAAAAATCGTTTACATTTTTTTATACAAAACGGCAATTTCATAGGTAAAGACCAATATTAATACGGTTGATAGATGCTACTTGGCCCAGGTAGATGTACTCCTCTATGTATTGCAATACCTGCATATCCACCTCGATCTTCATTTTGGTGCTGTTCGTCATTACTTTGGTCTTTGACCAATTCATCGCAAGTTCAACCTCAAGGCTTTTACAAAATAATACAATCAGTTATTTTAGTTAGTTTTCTACAGGCACATTTATATAACATTTACCATCTTGGGCGCTACAGCCACAAGTGGCCTAAGCTGGTTTATTAAATTACTGCAACTTATTCTATAGATATTGCACAGGGTAAAATCCGAACCACCAACCAAACTTTTGGTTAAAAAAAATAAAATAATTCGGCTTCCCATATAAATCAGCGCTCAGCAAAACTGATTTTGTATAGCAAGGCGAAACTTTTTTATCAATTTTTTTAAATGTTTTTTATGGAATTTAGTTCAGTATCATGGACAGAACTTGCTCCAAAACTTGGCTGGTGGGTAAAACGTCACCATGTTTAACGTCTTACAAAATAAACTAAAACTGTTTTAAGCGTGAATTCAGTCCTTAATACCGAACAACTTCCTCGAGGAACATATTATATCAAAATATAAAGAATATTTTTTGGCTTTCCATACAAACTTGGATCATACTTATAATCAGACAACTTGTATGGGAGGCCTAAAATGATGGTCATATTTCGATTTATGTTCCTAAGGGTAAAAAATAGTTTCTGTATATTTTGTTAGACCTGTATAAATACCTACCTACTACCTATATTTTTATACAGGTAATATGTACATTGTACATTAGCAAAGTCAAATTCTTGTAAGACAACTGTGTTTATCCTAGGATTGTTTCAACACAGCGCCAATCGTATTATAGAAAACGCAAAATAGCACGTATTTTGCGCATCAAATTACAACCAGTCTTTCAACTTTGTCTGAAAATAATATCAGTTATTTCTAGTAGGGTTTACGGAAAAACAAAACAAAAAACTACATATCGTCTCTAACACAGCTAGGCGTCCAAATTTTGGGTATTCCTCGAAGCGCAACCATTTTAAGGCGCACATAATGAAGCGCACCTTATTTATTCCTTGGTTGAATTTTATACCTCGATGCGCACTCACGTTTAAAAAGGTGCGTTCCAAGGAATAAATAAGGTGCGCTTTATTAGGTGCGCCTCAAAATGGTTGCGCTTCGAGGAATACCCCCAAATTTTATATCCATTACCTGTGATGTTATGCGCATTTGCTAGTACAACATAAACCAAAACATTGAAGTAATATCAGCAGTCAGCACGCTGACTATTTTTACAAAACCGCGGTCCCACTCACGTATTGCAAACGTGAAGCGGCACGTCTTTTTCGCATTATCGCTAAATTATAAGCGTACTGGCGCGGTCTAGAAACAATCAGCGCTTTAAAGCTAGGGCTGTGTCAAATCATTTTTGTGCTCGCGAGCACATATATTTAGAATTATTTTCTTATGACAGAAATTTTTATTCTAGCGTTGGACATCGTACTTAGCAAAGCATAATGTCTAAAGATGACAAGGTAATTTTTATTTTAAAAGTATACATGTTCAAGCTGTTGTGTAGGTTAGTTATTCAAGTGACTATTAAAATCATTTAAATTGTGTGCATGACAAATGTGACTTGTTCTTGGATTGAATCTTCTTATCCTCTCTTAAAGTAGGTAATATAAAATACGATAGGATCAAACACATGTACACTCATTAATATTGATTTGTTTTTATCAAACTGTAAAAATATCATATATTTTTTCATGTAATGGAGTAAATTTTCATGTTATCGAGTCGAAATGGTTTATTTCAAATCACCTAAGGTAAGTAAATTCCTACTACAAGCGTTGTGTTTTTTTATTTCGAATTTTATTTTATATTTTTGAAACAGATAGAGGGGAGGCTTTTGCTCAACAACGGGACTTAAATGGCCAATTTAAAAAAAAAATCGGTACACAATCAACATTAATAAGGGTGAGGATAGTGACACCCCTACCAGCGAGTAACGCTTAAAATTCCGACTTGTAGATTTAACATCACAAAATATATTTCTGCGCGAATGGGTCGCCTTAACGAGTGCTGAGAATTCTAACAAAGTTTCCAGCTACGGGTGAATAAACAGGTACCCAAGTGCATTTTACTTGCATAATCTAACAGATATTTTAGTAAACAAATATAACACGCAGAATTATGCATAACATATGGAAAAGTTTGATGGCATGACAGTGGTGCATGCATAACTTTTTAACCGACTACAAAAAAGGACGAGGTTATCAATTCGACCCGTATGGTTTCTTTTTTTGTATGTATGTTACGCGATATCTTCGTCAACCGTGGACCGATTTTGATGATCCTTTTTTAATTCGAAAGCCTTTACTACCTAGTTGGTCCCATATTAATTTGGTAAAGATAGGATGAAGAACTTTAGCGATATGGAGGAAACTAAAAAAAAAAGAAAATGAAGTCGAACGTTTTTTTTTTTTGTTAAAAATTGAATTGTTTCCAGAATAATATGACCTTTTCCATCATTGTTTTAATGACTTACGAGTACCTTGTTTGTATTTACTTATTTTGTGGCATGAGTGAAATCTTTGAGTGTTTTGTGAATTGCAAAAAATACACTTATAATGTCACAAATATAATATGTGAAAAAATATACAAAAGGAAGTAATGTTCAAAGATTCAAAGATTCAAATGTTTATTCAGTAATTAGACCTTTACAGGCACTTTTACACGTCAATAAGTATAATTTATGTTACGTGTAAAGTATATTAAAATTTAATTTATTTTTAAAGAAAAGCTACCGATACCAGCGCTTCGTAACGACCACTGCTGAGAAGAAACGCCGAAAGAAACTCATTTTCACAGTATTGGTCGCCTACTTGCCTGTTCTAAGTATGATTACAATGGCAATATTAATAACATTACGTCGATACATTCTCGTAGGCTGGTTTTATAGTGAAGCTTACTATTTCGCGTGCGCGGGTGGTAGCGCGGCCCGAAAGCTATACAAAAAAATTAGCGATTGACTATGTATGTAAAACCCAAGACGCTCAAATCAAGAAAGTGGTACTTAGTACCTTATAAATACTTTTTCTTAAAATCGAATTTATTTAAGTTTTTTTTAAAAGTCAGATACATCAGGCCTTAAAAAGAACTATATTGACAGACTAATGGCATATACGCGTAACAAAATTCACTGACATATTCTTTGTACATAAACATGAGTTACTGGCATATACGCGTGGAAACAAGTTCTGTCAAGCGCAATGTAAACAAAGTCTTCAATCCCAGCATCATACCAACACAAAACACTTGACTTATAATGTTCAAACTATAATATGACAAGATTGAATTAACATTTTCAACCTTTCTAGATATTTTGACCAGTGACTAGAACCATATAGAGACGACTAAATAAAGAACTTTGCCACTAAATTAAATTTGTCATCTCATTTTATAATTTATAATTTTTCAATATAGTCACCTTCGTAAAAGAATAACCTTATAATTATTCTATAGACACATAAATACGCCAACTTTATAGTTATATTTTGTCCGGGTTTGAAAAAAAATGTTTTAGTTTTTCAGTCAGTATTTCTTGACTATATAAAAATACTTTTAGGTCGATCTCATACTATTTTACTTACTACCTAAATGGGTTATTAGCAGTAGCCCATCATTATTAAATCACCAATTTAATGTTAACTAGTATAAATTTTCACATTTTCACGTAAACTTATGATAATAAGAAGAAAGCGAAGCGAACATATGGCAAAGCGAACATATGGCGAAGCGCAGCGCCGAGTATTTTTCACTGTCAATCTATTATTGACATTGTCCTGTTTGAAATAGTATCCAAAATCAATTCATACAATACTTACGCACGTATGATGAATTTCGACTAGGCTTTAAGTATTGTGTTAATTGATTTTGGATATTATTTCAAAGAGGACAATGTCGATAATTGTTTGACAGTGAAAAATGCTCTGCGCTGCGCTTCGCTAAATGTGGGCCGGCCCTTAGTATGTTTGTGAAAAGTTGCGTTGCTATCTATAAATCAATATTATTTCTTGTTATAATAACTCAATGTTACAGACACGTCGAAAACATGTAGGTCATCGGAGAACAATGACTCGCTGTCGATGTTTCGGTTTTGATTCCATTTTATTTTGTTTTCGAATACGCAATGAGCGTTGAAAGCAATGGTTCAAAGGGTTTAACAGCGAAATAAGAAAAGTTTCAAGCTTAAAAATATTATTCAGCCACGCACTCGTTTTGTTAAATATAAATAGCGTTATTGAAAAGTATGGTTATAAACAAAATAGGAGTTTGAAACTTTTACTTAAATATACCTAATGTATAATATGCCTGCTTCATAATATGTACCTTATGTTATTTTTGTATAATAATAAATAAATGATAAATATATACGTACAAAACACACAGATTGAGCTAGCCCCAAAAGTAAGCTTAACTTGTGTTATGGGGTACTAACCCAACAATATTATTTTTTGTAATAAATACATATCTAGATAAACACCCAAGACCAAGACAACTTAAAAATGGTCATTTTCCAACTTGCCCTGGCTGAGTATCGAACCCAGAACCTCCGGATTGGCGGACTATCGTGTCGAGGTATATATAATATTAACTCACATAATATGTATATATATATATATATATATATATATATATATATATATATATATATATATATATATATTGTTTTGATTAAGGAAATGTGCATAAATCTAAAATTAAACATTTTATAGATGAAAGTCAAAGATACTCTCACTATCTTTATAAATTTTCGCGTTCCACCATTTTTACGACTCTCTACTTTAAAAGCGTATTAATAAAAAAAGTAACGTAGGTACCAATGTTTATGTTTTTGAAGTTGATTCTACTTAACTATCCAAATATTAGCATTAACGCCTACCAAAAGTTTAGATTCAAGGAAACCACGCTCTCTTGTTGCCACATATACCATTCGTTATCCACACTGGGTCAGTTAACATCAATGAGTTTGTAAAAAGGATACTACATTCAAATGTAGTATCCTTTTTACAAATATATTTTTATAACTCATAAATAAATGATAATTATTCACACCAAATTAGTCATTACAAGAGGACGGTTGTGGAACTGTTTTGTCGGCAACAAGTTACTTGTGATCGTTTTCTACTAGCTAGCAATAAGCAAAGGCAAAATGATACAAGTAGGTAATTATAATACTAACGAATCTACGCTTAACACTTAAGTATATTTCAGTGACATTTTTATTTTTTCTTATTGCATCGAAAGTTGATAGCGTAATAAACATTTTTGTAATTATTAGGTATGTGGAGGATACGGTTAGTAAGTATAATTTTGATTTATTTTATATTTCGCCATAAGTTATTAGAAAAATATTTTTGTAAAAATACCTACTACATATACATAAGAACCTTTCGTTACCACAAGCAATGTATTCTGTGGTCACAATTGGCCAAATGTGAACTTGAATTTTAGAACAAAATCTTCAATGCATACTTTATGGAATCTTTTATTGTTACAGCACTGCACGTGTACACCTACTTTATTAAGTATCACTTTGGTCTAGTTCATTAGCTTGTATAAGCCATATGTTTACTCCGTGCTTACTACACATC
Organism: Acrobasis suavella; assembly: GCA_943193695.1. Taxonomy (NCBI): domain Eukaryota; kingdom Metazoa; phylum Arthropoda; class Insecta; order Lepidoptera; family Pyralidae; genus Acrobasis; species Acrobasis suavella. Next base: position 6,076,225 of record OW971943.1, read on the forward strand.
AAACAATTTTCTGATCAGTCCACTCCTGGCAAAATTTAGCTAGTAATAAGTTTGAAATGAGTTCAATTATCCCAAATGTTACAAGATACACATTGATCAATCATTCAACTTGTCTTTATACATATATCTCTTGCTTACACTCACATTGATTAGTTCAACGAACACTCGTTTGTCTTAAATTTTTGATGTCTTTCATATTTGTAACCACACGAACAATCTAAATGTTAAACCATGTGTATGCCGTGCAAACTTAGTAGCATCACACTTTTTTTGAATTAATCTGTTAAAGTTATTTTTTTATTTAACTTTATTACATGAAATTGTAATCGGTGGACTGAAATTTTGTAATGTGATTTTAAAATACTAGTAAAAATATGTTAAATGTATTGAATCGCTTCTTGACTCGCCAAGTCAATCGCCTAATCTGAACCCATTTTAATATTTATGATCTGGATACAAACAAAACCTACATTAGAATTCGATCTCGTTTTAAATTTTAGATTCGTTTTAACCGCTTTATCAAAAGCAATATCATCTATGTATTAAACATTAGGTACCCAACTTTTAAATACGCCATTAGGAAGTTGCCGACATAGATTGTGTTGAAATAGATGATTTGAAGTTTAAATCAGGAAAGTATTTTAAAATAAGAATATTATTATTATTTTTTGGCTTAATATTCAGGTACTAATTCACCACTTCAAATTTTATGTAATCTCGCCCTATTTGTAGTTTTTCATATTTCACGAAAATCTAACAAACCTTTTAAATAGTAAATTATCAAAGAAAAATAATATATATAATATTAATAGCTTATTTTACTATCGTTTATGTACCGGCAATCTGCATTAGTAGTAATATTTTTCTATATTAGTAAATACTGCTACAACAAAAGATAGGGCCCTACAGGCTGATGACGAAAAGAAGGCCGCCCTCGAACACAGTGGATAGACAATCTAAAGCATACGAAAAGAGCTGACAAAGTTTGCCACTGATAGAAGTTTGTGGAAAACTAGAGAGGAGGCCTTTGCCCAAAAATTGGACACTGCAGGCTCATAAAAAAAATTTCAAACATACGAAAAATTATTATACCTTCTACAGACAGGATAGAATAGAGATAGTCACGGGAAAGCAAAATACGCCACACTTGTTTATTTAGTATGACATATTTTTAGGGTTCTGTACCCAAAGGGTAAAAACAGGACTATAACTAGGACTCCGCTGTCCGTCTTTCTGTCTGTCACGAGGCTGTATTTCGTGAACCGTGATAGCTAGACAGTTAATATTTTCATAGATGATGTAATTCTGTTGCCGCTATAACAACAAATAAAAACAGAATAAAATTATTATGTGAGTGGGGCTACCATACAACAAACGTGATTTTTTATGGATAATAGTACGGAACCCTTGGTGCGCTAGTCCGACTCCTACTTGGCCGGTTATTTTATGTAGGTAATTAAATTTTACACTTAACCAATATAAAAATCATGAAAGACTAATACTTTATAAGAACTTTTCAGAACCAGCGATATCAATTCCTTTTAAGTCTCCGATCGGGAAGTTCTTGAAGACAAATTCTTGGAATTTTTGAGACTAATAAGTGTCGGGGAGGATCCCGCATACTAAGGAGACGTCGCGCATGGTAATAAGAACTCCGTAAGAATATAAAGCGCGTACCTACCTATCATTTTTAGATGGGAGATTCAGACTCTTTAGGTACTGTACGTGAGATTTATATCAAACGGGCGGCTGTTTAAAAGTAAAACACAGTCATGCAGGTTTTTTAATAAACTCTGATGAGTTAACATGTAATGCTCTACGATTATTAAAATCATGAGGTGGTTAGATGACACAATCAAAGTCACAGGTCGCACCTAATCGTCGGTCGCACCTAAGACTGAAGAAAAGATGAATTAATAAATAGACGAAAGGCTAAAGAATGATAATGAATATGATTAGAAATTTACGCTTCCATTCCTTAAGCAGATCTTAAAAATCAATCTGAAAAACAAGACACATTATTAAAGATTTTATTTTAATTTTATTTTACATTTCAATATTATGCACAGAATTAGGCCAAAATTGGTTAGTGGTTGAACAAGTCGGTGTGTATTTATATCACATTTATATACTGTTTCAATTCATGCTATCGTAAAGCTATGTCAGATGCCTTCAGCATGAAAAATCTGACATCTGTGTTGGCCGCTAAAACACACGAAAAACAAACAAACATCGGTACATCGAAAAATTTGATAAATCCAAAAGTCTGTTACTGTGTTCTGATTTTGGGCAGCCGCAGTCTCAGATAGAAATTAGAGTTAGGAATTTTTCGCTGGGGTATTTGTGGGGTACATGGAATAATTTTGATTCTTTATATGTCGTAAGATAAACGACACACGTGAATGAACTCGCGAATATTTCAGCAAAATTGGATCCATATTTTTTAAAGAGTCGATTGGAGATACTTAGAGTAGAGATAATAATTTTTACCCGAATACGGCGAAACCAGAAGGAGGATTATGTGGTTGGCCGATATGTATGATGGATATGTACATCAGTTCCTACATAAATTCTTTATATCCATGGTACTATAACTACTTTAACAATTGAGGTATCGTTGGAAGAGTCTTGGTTGTGCGCTGGCAGGCCTGTGTCGCTTCCCGTTTAGGTATCGAAAATATACCTACATTATTATTATGCGCGCGGCGACCACTTGGGAGTGGTAAATTCAGTTATATGAATCGTTTGTCCAGAGTGATAAGAATGAAATTGGCTTGCAATAGATGTCTAGGTATCTAAACGAAGAGGTGCCGAGTTCTGACGCGAGCTAAATTAAACCATAGCGCTAACAACATTAAGTAGATATTTATTTGAATTTCTCTTTTGAGTAAGACTGTACGTACTTATTTTGTGGCGCTAGTAATAATAATAATGATCAAGTTATAGGCTATGTGACATTACGATAAATTTAATATGGCGCCCTCTTAAGGCCCAAAAGTAACCAAAAAAATAAAATTAATAGAATTATACCATGTTTGGATTCAAATGAAGGAACTCAATTTTCACATTTCAAATATACATTACTAGCTGATTCTCCCTGTTAGTGCTTGTATTCACTGGATAAACGTACTTTTCAGCAAAAATCTTCCCGTAGTCGGGGTTTAGTTTTAAAAACTATATCTTGTTCTTCAAACTGACAGTACCGTAGCAACTCAAACGACAAGCAATATGATGCCCACTTGGCTTAGTCTCGTGTGCACGTACATTTAGGTGTGTGTTATTTTTTATTACATTAAGAATATGTTTATCTTTTAAAATATTTGCAATTTATTACAAGATCTTTTCTTTAAGATGCAACAGAAAAATGTATCCGAGTATCCAAGCTACTGATAAAATTTAACAATAAATCTGTCATACTTTTGATCAGCAATTATAACGTATTTGGCTTCTTTCGGAGATGAGTAGATATATATTGAGTATTATAAACTGAAATTCCTGTTTGGATGCATCTGTAATATCGAAAATCCTGTGATTCAACACATATCTACTTATTTTAAATTAACATTGTAGTGAGTTTCAGTAAACCAGGTCACCCAAAAAGTTGTTTTCATACTGAATTAATGTTAAATTTAACTGTGGAACTGTTAAATTTAAAAAGGACAAAGGTACATAGAGGTATTAAAATGTTTAAAGCGGCTCGGTGTTCCGAACAAATTTTTTTTTATTATTATTTCGAAAATATGAACTCACAACTCAAACGATCCATGCCAACTTATAAATAAGTAGTATGATAATTGATGAATAAATTTTTAATGTTCCGTAGTAATTTATTATTCCATATCTAGTCAATTGATTTAGGTGTTACTTTGCGGTGGTCAAAGTTACATGCTCTGTGGTCTAAACTACTTTGTGTACTTCTGCCACCGCAGTTTACTCGGTAGTCGCGAATATGACAGCCAATAATGTTGCAGCTACAACAGTTGCAGCAGTATGCTGCGGCAAGGGCATGCATTAATTATTGGTGGAGTATTCGCTGGGACCGTTGGTGGCAGGTATGCTGGGACTAACAGTGGTGTGTGGGCGCCGGCCGGCAATATGAATGTGAACTAAAAAAATCATGTTTGGCTCATTGGGTAGATTATTAAAAAATATGGTTTACGTGTCTTTTCTTTTCTCTGATTAGCAAATAATGACGAAGACACAGCGCATTTAAATTCCGCATGACGTCACAATCAGCTACGATTTTAACCAAAGGTGACATAAATGATCCCCACTCTGAAACGTCGAAGCGCTATATCTTGGTGAATTTTTATTACTTTGCTAAACGAAAAAATATGGGTCCTTTATTTTTGATAAGCTAGTTGACGAACTAAATAAATTAATATATTTTTACCCAGTTCACATCTCTTAGTTTTCATGAACATTCTAGTTGCGGAAGCACACAAAGTAGTTTAGGCCAAAGAGTGTAACCCGCAGTCTCTCATATTCATAAAAAAATCAACGGTGTTTGCTAAACCTCTTTTAGTTAAAATATGTTTTGTCTCGTTCTTACTATGTTACATATTGAAAAGAGAGATGCGTACAAAATATATTTTAACGAAATAATTTATAAAGAAAACGGTTGATATTTTTTATGAAATAGGAGTAAGAGGGGAAGGCACCGTGTCTAAGGGTTAGTAAAAATACTAATAAAATATAAGTGAGTGACAAAAGAATGCGCCAACAACGCATTAACGCTATCAGTACCACTCATGAATTATTATTATTCACACTCAAAACAATTATTCACTATAATAAGCATAAAACATTCCGTGTCATTAAAGTTCTTGACATACCAAAGTCATAGTAATTGCAATCAGATTGCCGCAGGTTCTTTGACTGTTGAGGCACCGACAGAACTGCGCGACATTTTCTTGCAACGTATTCCTTAATTGTAGACCTATTTAATTTACCTACATACCTTTCGTTGTAAGATAAAAGCAACATTAAGTAGGTGGGATAAGGTTTGTATTACAACTGCGAGTATACGCTGTGTCCTTGTCAAATAGCGATGGGCGATAAGGCAAAATCTTGTAGAATTTCTGTTCTTTGCATTCGGCAATACACAAGACCTAACGACTAGACCTCACAAGCGACCCATCACTACTTTGATTCCTTTTTTTCGCCCAATATCACGCTTAAAGTGGTCATCGGGTCTTACGGCCCGATGGGCTCTGGTCTCTTAAAAGCTTGCGCAGACGAGGGATATTTGTTTGCGGACTTTTTTGTCCACTAAAATGGATCGCTTACAACTGTATCGAGTAATGCAAAAAATCCCCCGAATAACCGAAGACATGCAGAGAGTGGACCGGACAAAAGTACGGGGGAGTTCCCGAAAAAATAGAACTAGTGTGACAAGGCAAAGCAACGCACATGGCGGAATTTAGTCCACGTTTTTTCTCTACATTTCCGGGCAACAAATGATCGCACACCGTATGCGTTGAGTTCGCGGTAAATCCGCGGCGGAGCGTACTTTTTTCACCGCCGTGGAGAAATCTCCGTCGTCTGCTCAGGCTTTTAGAGCCGCAAGACCCAAAATGCTAATTGATTAGATAATCACGGATGTAAAACTTAAAAATGGTAGGCTTGCTAACAGGGCACTGAACTCTTAATAAACATCTATTCTTTACAGGTATAACCGACAGCCGAAGTTGTATGGAATCAGCAAAGCACGTGATATTAGAATGTCCGTGCTTTGCACGTGACACGAGAGGAGTGCCTGGGATCTTCAAGTATGCTGAAGGAGGCCTGCAGTTCACCCTTTGCACTGCTCCGCTTCCTCGACGAGCTGGGTTGGCTCAAATGAAACAACAATTTCCAGTCCACAAAGGGGAGACACAGAAGAATGTCAATGCCTCCCTCACGTGCAAGGGGCTTAAAAGAACAGCTAAGGCGCGGAAAAACGCCCAAGGAACTAGGTGAACTAGGCCCTATTACGGATTAATACGCCATAGTGTGTTTATGTATGTGATAATCTGTTTATTTTTTTTTATAATAATAGTTAATTGAGTACTTTATTGGTTGAGCAGGCTATGAAATAGGTGATCATAACATTTGATCATCAAAATTAATGTTAAAGACTTCTTGGAACATCCATTACAAGTAACAGCTACTTGTAGTAATTAAATGTAGGAAATAGTGTTGCCAACTACCAAAGATAGCATTGGTGTTGTTTATTGCATTCTTGTTTAACAGCTAGTGGAATTACTACTGGTTAGTAAAAAGGTAGTTATTTTAACTTAATTACAAATAGTTATTTCAACTTCATTATTGAGGTAAATATAAAATATGCTGGTAATTGTATTGATATGTCCATAAATGGAGTTAATAGGATATTTGGGGTTTTTTCGAAATGGATAAATATGTAAACTTTATGGATAATGCTCGCTTTTTTTTTTATTACGAGATATGTTTAAAGGAAGTAATTATCGAAATGGGAACCAGAAAACATTATTCAATTTTATTGCAGCAAAGTTAGGCGGGTGCGGTACACCGATGCGAATTTTATCAATATTTTTCACGAGGTCATATTGACAATCTTGGCTGTCAAATATAAATAACTATTTTTACTTACAAACCTGTAAATTACGTTGAATCTGAGGAACTGCATATATCTGTATGTATAAATTTATGTATTTTTTAAATTTATATAATGTACTTGGTATTATCAAAGTATTGTATCTTTGTCGGGTACACCGCGTCTGCTAACGTTTCACTATATTCTCTCCATCCATCGGTTGTCTGAAGGAAATTGCTTTATTAAGCGATAAGACCGCCCGTTGTACATTTAAATGTCTGTTCTGTGTGTATTGTTTAATTATTGTTATCTTATTTTTTTGGTGTAAAATAAAGTATTACTTAACTTAACTTAAATTAACGGGACAATGTTATTAGAGCAAAGTTAGGCAGCTATGGTAAACCGATGCGGATACGGACTCACTTTGTACCTTTATTTTAATTCTTTCATCAATAGCGTAAATACCATAAGGTCATTTAAAGTCAAAAGTTCAACCAGGCAATCTTGGCTGTCAAATAAAATAACAATTACATACATAACTGTAAATAATTTAACATCGGAGCGGAGCGTAACAATGTTATTGGAGCAAAGTTAGGCGGCTGCGGTAAACCGATGCGGGTACGGTCTGACTCACTGCCTGCATTTAAATTTTATAGTTACCTATAGTATATGATGAGATATATTTAAAAATACCTATATGTAAGTATTTGAATGCTCAATGCAGACCTCTATAAGGCTTGAATCTTTGTTTTAACCTTTGAAGAACTCAATTATATTGAGAATTAATATATTGTTATTATACCTGTATCAACACATTATTGGCTTATAAATTTTGTTTAAACGGACATGTTACTTAGACTGCATGCTAGTCTGGGAGAAGAGATAAACTTAGAATGTACCATCTAGTTCTCTTTTTCTAGCGCAAATCATAGCGAAAATATGTCATCATGTTAAAAGGCAATGCAACAGTGATTTCATTTGTTCTTTAATCAATCAATCAATCATTTATTTGTCAAACATAGGAACAATGATAGAGATGTTTTAATATAATGTAATAATTTGCTGTGTCTTGCCATATATAGCATATACATATTTAAGTAGGTACAAGCATATAAAAAACAAAGGTATATTTTGAATTGGAGCTACAAATAGCCCCATTGCGTTGAAGCTTATCGGATAAAAAGTTGTTTATGCAAAAATTTGCGTGTTTATAAAGGTAACAAAGGACAATTTTGAAAATTTTTTGACATGGCTTTTTGTTAAGTTTTAACCCATTTGTTTCCGTCATTTTGAATAATTTCGAAAAAACCGAATCGACCAAAGTATCTGTTCAAAAATATTCACAATCGGTTAAGAATTGAGACTTGTAGGCGAGAACAGACGGACAGACCAACTAACAAACGGACAAAAGCATTTTTGGCTAATCTCGCATCGCTCACTTCGTCAGTTAAAAATAAGTATCTGCTTACTTCACTCTTTTTTCAAGCTCAAACGTACACATAGCCCGGCAACAAAAGTGACGATATTGCATTGCAAATACATCATTCATAAACTCTAAATTTGTTCAACATATAATTTGAGGCGTCACATTGACACATGTGCACCATTTACCAGTCCCAAAGTTTATCTCCCCTAAGCTTGACACGTCTTATCTCTACTGATAAGCATCCCAATTCGGGATATCACACAATTGCTAGCTCTCTGTTATCATAAAATGGAATTAGTACAGAAGGGAATCTAGTAAAATGAATGTATGTGTAATCCGAAAAAAACTAGCTTCTGTAAACTTTGATACTGAATATTTGGAAACTTATTTTACTAAACTTTTCTATGGTCGAAGCACAACTTCAAAATTCAATAAGCATTACTAAAAAATACAGTATTCAATATTATGCTTATAAAAGTTTCTAGATAAAAGTACTCATTTACAAACTACGTTAAAATCTTTGCAAAATATACTTATATCTGACATAGCTCTTTACCGAATACAAAATTTCCAATTTATACTCGACTGCTTGAGCATGGTAAATATTTAATTTTTTTTATAGTAGATTATAGGCGATTCATTCACAAAACATTAGGCTGTTATTGTTATCACGCTTAGTTAATTGCACAACCCAAAGGCTACATTTCTCAAAATGGACTGACTACCTATTAATATTGGAAAAACCTTTTTTATATCAAGATGACTTGCGGGTTCAGAGCAAATGAACAGCAAACTACTAAACTTATGATCGAGTGTATCTATAGCCACCATTTGTGTCAAATTCTTTTAGCTGCCAAAGTATTTGACTTCTAAACTGTCTTCATTTTATGCTGTTATCGTTCTAAACATCCAAATTAGCGCCTACAAAATCAACAATAAAACACCTTTCTGTGAATGGGCCATCTGACACCATCCAAACAAAAGAGGGTATAATCCTATGTATCCGTTTATTTAGTCATTTCCATGGTAAATTATCTACGTGAGCAGACTTATCTCGCGTTATTGCGGGAATATGTTTTAGCATTGATTAAGAAGTACTGGAAGAGACAAAAGCAGAATAAACTTTGCAAGCTTTTGCAGTTTAAAGTACAATATATGTTTATTAGGTAGAGAATTTAATAATAATTGTAACTTGAGTGAGTACATACTTAAAATCTTTTTCTCTTCTTTCTTAATAGATAATAAATATTTGAGCGATGGTTTACGAATCCGATGTTTGAAAAAAACAAACCTGGTTTAGGTATGAAACAGTTTTAGAATATAAAAATATTGTAACTCTTTTTCTTCCCTTTCATTGTCTCACATCTTTTCACTACCGTCCGTCTTTCACCAGGCTGTATCTCATGAACCGTCATAGCTAGATAGTTGAAATTTTTACAGATGATGTATTTTTGCTGTCGGCATAACAACAAGTACTAAAACAGATTAAAATAAATATTTAAGTGGGGCTCTCATACAACAAACGTGATTTTTATACGGAACTCTTCGTGCGCGAGTCCGCCTCGCAGTTGGCTGGTTTTATATAGGTAATTGACTAAGTAAGTAAGTAAAAGCACATGAAAATAACATTTTAATATGTTAACCTGATGTACATATAGGCAATAAGTTAAATCAATCAAATAGTAAAAATATATTCTAAACAAAAATTTAAACAATATGTTGCAACATGCATCTACTAAATTTTCCGCCACATCCCAATGATGAACAGCAACACAATGCTTAGCATTAAGTTGTACTTTTTGTACGATAATGTAAACATTGTAAGTGCAATAAATAAAGAATACAAAACTTTGGCCAAACAGTGCCTGATTGTCGATTTTGTCACATTAAACTAGGGTCAATGCCTTTAGTGGCTTGTTACATTTTGTCATTTCCATTCCTCTTATATCTTGGTTAACCAACAAAGCGCAACATGGTGTGCCTATTACTATTATCATTTGCTTTACAATGGCCGTCCCGAACTGTCCCATTTGGGCAATAGCATTAGACATAAAGGAACAGCGGGGTGTATCAGTGTCACCCCTTTGTGGACCTTTATGAGTAATTTCGAATAAATCTCTACCAATTGGACGCTTTTTATTGATGTTTTGGTCGTGTGCCGTTTCCGTTAGAAAAAGAAGCTGCTTTTAAAAAAACTTTTTAGTACGATGTGGGTCCAATTTGACTTGATTCAAAGATTCAAATGTTTATTTAGTAATTAGAGCTTTACAAGCACTTTTATATACGTCAATAAGTATAATTTACGTTACGTGTAAAGGAAAGCTACCGATACCAGCGCTTCGTAACGACCACTGCTGAGAAGAAACGCCGAAAGAAACTAATTTTCACAGTATTAGTCGCCTACTCGCCAGAAGGGCTTTGTCATATTATTTTTATTGTCTTTTAATTAATAAATACTTATAGTATAATACAATGTTGACACATTATAACATGCAAGATTTGACCCGAAAAAATTAAATACATACATTGAATGTTAAATAGAAGCTTACAATGGTATGTTTTCACAATTTCTTATTTCATTATTTAATTTGAGTTCTTAGGAGTCCCTAGACAAACTTTCCCATACAAACGTAGTCTAGCTTTTATTTTGAAACGGCATGTCAGATATTGGCAAAATTATGTAATTTCAAAGAAATTGCATACATTAAGGCATATGACTAGTTTTCACAGTCAAAATATGAACTTTAAAGAGAATATAGTGTATCATAATGTATTTGACCATCAGTATGAAAAATTCTACACTCTCATATTTTCTTCCAAGTTCATATTTGACTGTCTGAAAATGTTATATACTTAGATATGTGCAATTTCTTTAAAATTACAAAACACTGCTGAAATCTCACATGTAATTTCAAAATAAAAGCTAGACTACGTTTATATGGAAAAGTTTGGGGTAAGGGGATTGTTAAGTACTGCATTATCAATGCCTAAAAACCCCATAAAAAGAAAAAGCTTGATAAAAAAAAACTTAAATAAAGTTGTAATTTGTTAAAATGGGTAGTCTTCTCTTCTTAGCGAGTCGTAATGGCATTTTCATAAGGCTGTAGACCAGTGTGTGGCCACACTATGTACAAGAGGCTGGAAAGGTGGGGCATGACAGGAGGTGGGCCATGCTTTGAACAGCTCCACATTTACAAAGGTTGTTGTTTGAGAAACCCCACTTAACTCTGTTCTCGTGGCATCTCCCAACACCAGCTCGGAGTCTGTTTAAGGACTTCCAGATTGCCCAGGGGGAGGTCACTACCTGGTGGGAGTTTCTCATCGTAAATATGTAACATGTATATTTGCCAGGCAAATGAAAAAAAAAAGATTGTCAAAAACGCCATCTAGTGATAAATAGCGGAACTACCGACACTTCTTGATATCCGTAGCTTTATTTTCTAGATAAAGCCCTGATTTTTAAGCGTTAACTCCCAATAACTTTTCAACGGCTCATCTGATTTTCATCAAACATAGCTAAGAACCACTGCAAGGGAACTTGCTTACACGTTAAAAAAAATCGCATCAACATCGGTCTATCCGTTTGAGCGCTATGATGCCACAGACAGACGAAACAGACAGACCGACAGTCATAAGCGTCAAACTTATAACACCCCTCTTTTTGGTAAGAGGTTAAAAATATGGTATTTTAATGAGACACCGTCTACTGTACAGTACAACTTAGGAATCCTACACTGCGCGTGGCTCGATACGCACTTAGTCGATTATTTAACTAATAATTGTTATTTTACTGTTTAAAACCAACTTCGTAATCACTTCATGAGTTAGCATCGCTCTACAATCAAAGCTACTAATTTAACTACCTACAAATAAGTAGAAGATATATCCTACAATTAATTTCCATAGCAAAACTGACCAGTTTAATAATTAATGCCTTACTTAGGTAGGTCAGACTATAATTATATTCAATTACTAATGCCAAGTTTGTTTCTTGTTTTCAACACAGCTTATTACAAAGTAAAGCTGTGTATCCATATGTTTCTACACTTATCTTTAAGTGAGAGGAAAAATAAAATAACCTATACTGTCAATCCCAAAATTAAGACGAATCCAACGACACCTCTTCAGCTTAAATCTATCAGGCCATTTAGCCACTTTACTGGTGGGCGAGAAGACTATAGTCTGCTTGAGAAAAAAAAGGCTGCTGTATGAGCTATCATCTCATACATTTTAGCAAACAATTAATATCTACATAGGTAACAATATTTTAACCTACTTTTTAACTATATGCACAACTTAGCGATTAAGTAATCTGGGTCAATATGTCAATGAAATAGTGATCTTAGCGTTTAAGTGAAATCAATAAAACTAGTGTGAAGAAATCACTCGACGGGTTCGGTTATATTCTCTTCGGAGTTCCTCCCGCCTAGCTAGCAACCCTTCAGCTTAACTTAGCTTAGCTTTCTGTGTGGTTAGCCCATACATATGGTCCTTCGAGCTAACGGTTAGCGGGACTTTTTGCGAGTTTACTCCTTCGGTCTCGCGTACTGTGAACTAGCGCGTGTGGATTAATTCGAGTTCATACGCTTTCCGCGTGACGTGACAGTTTTCATGAACTTTCGTTCCGTGGGACACTAGCATACTTCCGGGGCACGTGTTCGCGAATCTAGGAACACTCCTCGCAGCTTCAGCTACAGCAATTAGCTTCAGGAACTTTCATCGTGTTTGCGTGGGTTGTAAGACGCGCAAGCTGCAGATAACAAGTAAGATCTTTCCTGTATATTACTAACCAAGCTATTACAATGTCGAACGTCCAAGCGGTATTTGACCGCCAGAGCGAGCTCGTTGCCAAAATCCAGCAAATTGGCACCAACTTCAACAAGGACTCAACTCATAGAAAAACCTCAGAGTATTTACAGCTACGTCTAGAGACCTTAGATAGCCTCTGGGGAGAGTTCGAACTTAATCATGTACGGTTAGAATCGTTAGGTACCAAAGATCAAAGGTATTTTCAGGAATCTATCTTTGAGCGAACTAAACAATATTATACTGAGCTTCGTGCGAAAATAGCTAAGCACGAACCGTACAAACAGCCCTCTGGATCGCGCCCAGAGGAAAAAGATAATGTGGGTAAAATTGATGAGCTTTTATCACCTCAAAGAACTAATTTCCGAGCATTCCAGCGTATGATATCTAGTATTGAGATTAGTGAAATTACAGAAAAATGGGAACTAGATGACGAGCTTAATAACTTTCAATCTATCTGGAAGAACATTGACAAATTACATTTAGATATAGATAATATTCTGGGAGGTGAAGATGAAGTGTATCTTAATGAGTTTTTAAAATATGAAACAGAATTTAAGCGGATGAAAAGAGAATTAAATCAAAAACTAGCTGCAACCTCTCATTTACAACATGCTACTCCTTTGTTAGAAGTTCCCGTTTTTACAGGCAGGTACAATTTTTGGCCCACTTTTTTTGATCTTTTCTCTGAATCAATTCATAACAATAAATTCCTGCCAAAAGCGCAAAAAATGCAACATCTGAAAGGCAAGTTAAAAGGAGAGCCTGAGCGTCTAATTCAACATTTAAATATTTCAGCTGAGAATTATGATATAGCATGGGAAATACTGACCCATCGTTATAATAATACGCACTTATTATTCACAAACCAAATAGAAACTTTCCTTAATCAACCTATAAGCAAGCCGACATCTCAGGATATCAAACGACTTTACGATACCTCAACTGAATGTATTCATGCAATTCATAATCTTGGAGTGGATACAACAACCTGGGACCCGATTCTCGCTCATCTTGTTGCTAAGAAATTGGACAGCGAGACTTTAATTGATTATAAGGCAGCGCGCAAGTCCCCTAGGGATCTAGCTTCACTAGACGAATTAATGCAGTTTCTCGAGAGCAAATACATCGCACTTGAACCTAGTACACAAAGATTTGAAAAACAACACTCGTTTAATCCCTCGAGACAAGCTACCAATTCTTCTAAACAACATTTTAGGAGTTCATATAACAATAACAGGTCACCGTTCAGAGGATTTCAAGCTGCCCATGCGGCGCCACGCATTAGATGTCCTTTATGTAATTCGGATCATGAGCTCTACAAGTGTTCTAGATTTATCAATATGTCCGCTGACCTCAAATTGAAAACGATTGCGCAATTGAAACTCTGTAAAAACTGTTTATTTAAACATAATGATAAATGTATGTCAATAAAAAAATGCAAATACTGCAACAACGCGCATCACACAAGCATACATGATTGTTATTCTGGGTCACCGGTACAAGGTGCGTCTTTCACAGCTGAGCAACCTCTACCAAACACTTTAACTTCGTCGAATCGTGTCGTCACCAATAAATCCTTTGTCTCCAACAATGTCTGCGCGACTGATGAAGAAGTCCTATTAGCTACAGTCTTACTAAATGTCAAAGCAATTGACGGGAATTATGTAACCTTACGTTGTCTATTGGATCAAGGTTCCCAGTTAACTCTAATCTCCGAAAATGCAGCTCAACGATTAGGATCACCTCGGCGTAGGTTTAGCGCATCATTAGCAGGTGTCGGCGTCAGTCCTAAACATAGCAGAAGTATAGTTACTCTAGAATGTCATTCAATCTACGGTGACTACAGCTTCATTACCGAAGCAGCTGTTCTCCCTCGTTTAGTAACGGATTTACCAAATGTCTCATTTTTAAAACAATCATGGCCTCATCTCCAACACATGAGGTTAGCTGATCCCGATTACAACATCTCAAAGCCAATCGATCTGTTATTAGACGCTAGCGTATACTCCGACATTATTTTGAGTGGATTAGTCAAAGGTGCTCCAGATATGCCGATAGCTCAGCAAACAAAACTTGGTTGGATCCTGTCAGGTACCGTGAAGACTTTCACCTGTAGTGTAGTCATTAACGATTTGGAGGAAATAGCTAAATATTGGGAGATGGAGGAAGTTCCCAGCACAACATCCGAACTTAGTGAAGCAGATAAATACTGCGAAGAGTATTATCAGGCCACTACTAGACGCCTAGAAAATGGTAGGTACGAAGTAGCCTTGCCTATGAAAAGGAATTATAAAGAGTTTCTCGGCTTGTCAAAGGGAAAAGCTATAGCACAATTCAAGCACTTAGAAAGCAAGCTAATTACAGATAAAACATATTCAGAAAGCTATATACAATTTATGAACGATTTTCTACAGTTAAATCATATGCGCCTAGCGGGCCCTGACGAAACCCCTAAATGTTATCTTCCTCACCACGGAGTAGTAAAAGCCGATTCAACAACTACGAAATTACGAGTGGTCTTCAACGCGTCGTCAAAGACTAGCTCTGGGTTTAGCCTAAATGATCTTATGGAATGCGGTCCCAATCTACAGCAAGATCTACCAACTTTATTGTTAAACTGGAGGAAATTCAAATATGTCTCCAGTTGTGACATTCAAATGATGTTCCGTCAGATTATGATGAGACTTAGTGATCAACGTCTTCAATCCGTTATTTGGAGGGAGCATCCCCTTGAACCACTACAGGAATATCTTCTGACTACGGTTGTATACGGGACAAAAGCAGCTCCGTTTTTAGCTATGCGAACTCTAAGGCAGATCGCCAACGACGAAGCAGATAAATATCCTATGGCAGCCTCAGCTTTAAAAAATAATTGTTATATGGACGATATTCTGTGCGGAGAAGATACAATTTCAGCCACAAAGGAATTACAAAACCAACTTATTGCAATTTTAAAAGGAGCAGGGATGAACCTACGAAAATGGTCCGCCAATGATCCTCAGTTATTAGAAGATTTACCATCTGAACAGCTAGATAAGCCATTCGACTTTAAACATCCCGAAACTAGAAAAACATTAGGTCTGCGGTGGATACCTACCAACGACTCATTCGTATTTTCTTACGACATTGGTACGCCAAATAAAATTAATTCCAAACGACAGCTCCTCTCAGCTATATCTAAAATATTTGACCCACTAGGCTGGCTTTCACCTGTAACAGTTAGAGCCAAACTCCTCTTTCAAAAAACTTGGGCTACAAATATCGGATGGGACGACGCTATCCCTTCAGATATCCAAATAGAATGGCTTCAGCTTCAGCAAGACTTATCAAACATTAGCCAATTCGTAATACCACGATACTTAGGCAACTTAAATGAAAAATATCAATTACATGCATTTTGCGACGCCTCGGAAAAAGCTTACGCTTGCGTTGTGTATTTAGTGGCACGCGATAATAAAGGAGAGTTCACAGCGAGACTTGTAACAGCTCGTACGAAATTATGCCCTATGAAAAAGAAGATTTCATTAGCACGATTGGAACTATGTGGCGCCCTACTTTTAGCTCAGCTGATAAAAAATATTAAAGGTTCATTTGACGTTACGGAAATTTTTGCATGGACCGACTCTACCATAGTTTTGGGTTGGCTTCAAGGCGACATTAATCGATGGAAGCCTTTCGTAGCCAACAGAGTTCAACAAATTAAAGAAATCATACCAGCTGACAGGTGGAACCACGTAAAATCTGAGGACAATTCTGCGGATTGTGCTACTCGCGGAGCTACAGTTGCTAAATTACAAACAAGCTCTCTTTGGTGGAAAGGACCAGAATGGTTAAATAATTTTGATGCAAATAATATTAAAAAGCAAACTTATAGCGCACCTTCATTGGAAACGAAACAAGCCAGGGTGAACGTAGCCTTACAAACAAACTCGGATTTCATTGATAATTTATTATTGAATAACAGCTCCATCACACGTGCTGTAAACATACTAGGTTGGGTGTTACGTTTCAAGGCCGCTTTACGTCATACTACGAGGAACCATGACACCTATTTAACAGCTGATGAACTAGATGACTCATACAAATTTATTATTAAGCAGGTGCAAAGAAGCGAATTAAGAAGCGATTTTTTTGACATTACAACCAAAGGACATGTCCGTCCTAATAGCAAACTAGCAAGTCTCCATCCATATCTAGATGAGGAAGGAATACTGAGAGTAGGAGGCCGTCTCAGCTACGCCAACATTGGCAACAAGTCAAAGCATCCAATTATATTAAGTAGCCATGGTCGATTCACTAATCTTATTATCGAGCAAGCACACGTCACTACGCTGCATGGAGGTCCACGCCTTACCCTGTCATATATAAGAGAAAGATATTGGATTATTGGCGGGATGAGAACAGTCAAGCGACAGCTGCGTCTTTGCGTTAAATGTCGACGCTTTAGCAATGATAAACAGCAGCAAATAATGGCTGATCTCCCTCGAGCCAGGGTTACACCCTCCAGGCCCTTCACCAACACAGGTTGCGATTTCACTGGTTATTTTGATCTTAAATTGAACAAGGGTCGAGGAGTCACAACATATAAAGGATACGTCGCTGTTTTTATCTGCCTGGCGACAAAGGCTGTTCACCTTGAATTAGTGACAGATCTTAGCACCTCAGCGTTCTTAGCAGCTTTTCGTCGTTTTTGTGCGCGGAGAGGGATGCCTCGTCACATGTATAGTGACAACGGAACAAATTTCGTGGGAGCCAAACGCGCATTAGACAAAGAATACAAAGAAATCGTAAGGACGATTAACCAAGATTTCTTCAGAAATCTCAGCGAATTTAACATCGAATGGTCATTTAATTGTCCCAGCTGGGCTTCAGCGGGTGGTATTTGGGAAGCAGCAGTCAAAAGTTTTAAACGGCATCTGAAGCGTGTTTTAGGAGAACAGAAACTCACATATGAAGAGTTTACTACTTTACTCCATCAAATAGAGGCTTGTCTAAACTCGCGGCCTTTATATCCCTTGACAGAAAATCCTGAAGATTCGTATCTTACTCCAGGACATTTTTTGATAGGCGACTCACTGTTGTCAAGGCCTCAAATGGACCCAGACCACCTTAGCTTACCAACGCGTTGGCAACTCGTTCAGAGCATGAATAAACAATTTTGGAAATTATGGTCAGCGGACTATCTCCAGCATTTACAAGAACGGTCTAAATGGAGGCAACCTATCAAAAACTTCGATGTTGATGACATTGTCTTAATAAAGGAAGATAACATGCCCCCTGGCAAATGGGCATTAGGTAGGATCCAGGAACTACATCCCGGCAAAGATGGATATGTTCGAGTGGTATCTCTTAGAGCAAAGGGTGGTATAATTAAGCGTCCTGTAACAAAACTTTTACAACTACCCATATCAAATAAAGAAATCGATATTCCTCCCAACAATGAAACAAAACAAATTGTAGAGCATGAGCCAAGACCAGCACCTGTAAGGACAAAGAGAAATCCTAAAATATTTTCAAACTTTATCACACTTGTACTTCTACTACTAGCTTCTTTTATACCTCCGTCGGCACAAAATAACGTTTCGACAACTTCACTAAATGATAAAAGCTCCTTGTACTTCGATAAGATTTCAAACATAAAGAATATTCGGGATGAATGGAAGCTAGTTGTTTACTACAACCTAACCAACTACTTTCAAGCGATTGAAGATATGGATATATACATTAATAATCTAGCAGATATAAGCTTGGCTATGAGATGCAGTTCCCCATATCGAAGAATATCTGAGCAGCTAGCACATGAACTAACGGAGATTGAGCATTACAATCAGCTATTTTTGAGCTCCAACAACAAACGACAAAAAAGAGGATTAATAAACGGTGTTGGTAGCGTAGCAAACTATCTATTTGGAGTACTAGACGATAACTTTGCACAACAATACGCCAAGGACATTGAAAGGGTATCCTCTAACGAGAATCATCTTCAGCAGCTTATAAGAAATCAAACGCTCATCATTGAAGCCGAATCAAACATTGTGAAGCGCAACGAGCACATAATGAATAAACAATTTTCCCTCATCAAAGAACATTTAGAAGAAGCTTCCTATGAAGTAAACCAGTTACGTTCCGACATAAATCGAGGTCTTTATTTTACAGCTTCAGCCCTATCCGCTAACATCATACTCGAGCACATAAGACGAACGCAAGATTCTTTCATCAACACTATCACCGATATTACTCACGGTAGCTTTGATACTCACCTCCTATCTATAGAACAACTGGAAAAGCAAATTCAATTTATTTCCAACCAGCTACAGGGTGATCTCAAATTAGCTGTTGAAAAGGAAAACATTCTAGATTTTTACAAAATGATTAAGGTATACGCTAAGGTTCATAGAAGTTACCTTATCATTGAAATAAAGATTCCTATTGTCAGCGAAGAAGTATATGAACTCGACAAAATCATTGGCATACCGCAGAGTAATGGAGCTCATTCGTCTATTACCATATCTATGTATCCATATTTAGCGTTTAACCTTCATAAAGAGAAGGTAGTATTCCTCACGGACTTCGATCTACAACATTGTCTGCACGCCTCGGACGAATATTTGATGTGCAGCTTAGACAAGCCACATTATAACTTAGATCTTCAACAGCACATATGCAATATCACTTTAATTAATGCGGAAAAAATATCATCACCTTGTATCCACGAGCAAGTGCCATGTATAAACAGATGGATCAAGTTACATCGCCCGAACATATGGCTGCATTCATGTTGCGGCAAATGCAGCGTTCGCATATTTTGTCCATCCGAGGCCATTACTAAAACGTTGACAGGCAATGGCCTCTTCACTTTAGGTCAAGGTTGCACTTTAAAAAGCGATTCCTTCATCATTTACTCTCACAATAAATATCTGAAAACACTTAACGTCCAACCTACATTCGAAGCCCCAGAGGTATCCGTCTTGAACACTCTCATAAATAGCTCTATACCAACATATGACTTTACTACAGAAAATCACGAACAAATCTATCATCAGATAAAGGACGAGATAAATAATCTCAAGCAAGCATCTTACCCTGATCTTACTTTTCACGACTTCCACCAGTATGCAGTCAGCTATTCGAGCCTAGCAATAATACTAACATTGGTAATCGTAGCTATATGCATATTCGTAAGAAGGAGACGCCGTCGCCAGCACCCAGGAACAGCAGTCCTCCCTGTCTCAAGCAGGGCGAGCACTTCAACGAGCAAAGACAATTATTTCGGTCTTCGTGTGCTTAATAGTGAAAACCGCGTTTCGTGTTGTGAAGGTCGTGAGTGCCACAAGTGTGTGAGAGGGAGCGTAGACACCAGTGTAGAGTATAACTCGCCTCTGACGAACCAACCGCACTTTGTGTCTATTCCTATTCCAACGGACAGTTATGGGGAATCGGTGCGACCTAACAAAGACAAATAGGCTTATCGAGAACTTAAACAATGACACTAACTTTAATATTTTGGTTTTACTACAACATTTCCAATCCCTCACTGTATTGTTTATATCATCTAGCGTTACTTTTCAGCTTGATTGTAGTTGCTATTGTAGATATCATTTTATTCTAGATATTAAGTAAGTAGTTGTCCTTTCCTCCTTTTGAGTCGGCAAGATGTATGAGCTATCATCTCATACATTTTAGCAAACAATTAATATCTACATAGGTAACAATATTTTAACCTACTTTTTAACTATATGCACAACTTAGCGATTAAGTAATCTGGGTCAATATGTCAATGAAATAGTGATCTTAGCGTTTAAGTGAAATCAATAAAACTAGTGTGAAGAAATCACTCGACGGGTTCGGTTATATTCTCTTCGGAGTTCCTCCCGCCTAGCTAGCAACCCTTCAGCTTAACTTAGCTTAGCTTTCTGTGTGGTTAGCCCATACAGCTGCAAATAACAAAATCAAAGTAGTAAGTTATTAAAAATCGTTAATTGCACCAAAACTTTGTAATACAAAAAAAAAAAAGTTGTCAAAGGCATTTGTTTAACAGAATGTAACTTATTCTATGTAGTGGTTACCGTAATGAATTCTAGACAGAAACAAGTGGGCACTCGGCTTTCTAGATAAATATTTAAAGTAACCGTTCCATAATAACAGTTTGCGGCACGGTAGCCGTAGGTGCAGTAATGCAGTTATTACGGACTAACTGTTTTCAACAGCTTATAGCGTATTGATTTCCGTTGTTTGCTTGTGTTCAGGGTTTTGTTAGAAATTTTAATAGTTTATAAATAAATGTGACACAGTTTTTCTATACATACAAACTTGAAATAGTTGATAGTTTTCAGGGTATCGTACTCAAAGGGTGAAAACGGGACCCTATTACTAAGACTCTGATGTCCATCGGTACGTCTGTCTGTCATCTGGCCGGTAATTTTTTTCAATTCATCTGTATGCAAGCTAACTACTTATCAAATGAGAAGTTGTTGTAAATACGTTTAAGAAGCGTGGTTACTCCTGTCAATTGCAAAAAAATAGTCTACAAACTTTAAATTGATAGCAAAGTCACTATATAGCTTCCCGTGGGTAATTACGTGAGGTAATAAGGGGGGGGCGGGGGGGGGGGGGACATCACATAATTTTTTCTTTTAGGAATTCCTCCCAGGTCAATTGTTTATCTATTGAATTATTATTTACAACAGATGAAGAGTTAATCACATCAAAAAAATGTAAAACATGTTTCTTAGCTAAAATATGGCGAAATCTGACACATTACTTTTACGAGTATATATTAAATTCTAATTCAGTCCATGGATACTTCTGCAAGGTTTCAAGAGTTGTTATTGGTACCGACATTCTCATGTGATTTTCAGTACAATCATCTGCCCCTTTAACTTTTTTTTTGTCAATTTATACCGTTGTCACTTGCGCACAGATTTTTTTATATAAAAAAGAATGTGTCATATTTTGCCGTATTTTAATAAAGAAACATTTTTTTTTCACTACTTTCCAACAACTCCAATCAGACACTTTTTTCTGAATTTCTAATCGATCATTTTCTATGGGATTTGTATAAAATATAGACTAATGATGTTATAGTTTCTTGGAGTCAAATAGCGTTCTTAATATTCGTTTTTCTGTAATATCAAATCTAAAATAACATTGAAAATGGATATGATCATAGTTACATTATTTTGTGACGTTTTATTTTCTTAACAGTAACAAACATTAGTCAATATCAAATAATTATTGCCAATCCCTGGAACATATTATTAGAAAGTTAAAATAAAAAAGATGAGCGCCATCTGTCTTGAGTAGAAAGTCATTTGGGACGACGTGATTACTAAAAGTTCCGATTGAATTTGACCAAATCTTATTGCAAAATTTCGAGAGATGGCGCTTTTCAATTGGAAGAAATAAAAAAATCTGATTTAAATGACTACATGTCAATAAGTAGTAAAGTAATAATAACTGGACGATGCTACAAAGATTTAAACTCATAAAAACTGCTTTAAATCTAAGAATAAAACCAAAAAGTTGGAACTTATTTTGAAATGAGGTAAGTAGTGCCATCTGTTAACATTTTTATGTAACTAAAAGTAAAATGTATGAGACTGACAGAACATGGGTAGACTAGCTGCTAATTGCTCATAATAAAAATTCCTTAATAACCTACATGTATTGTAAGATAATAAAAATATTTTAGACGATATTAACTTCTCATTTATTCAATAAAAGAAAAACATGTTTTCGTATCGGTCACGCCCAAAAAGTGTAACTTGAATTAATAGCAAAGAAAAAACTTGAATTTATGTCAAAGAAAAAGAAATACTGCATAAAAAAATATAATTGCATAAATTGATAAAAATGCTATGCAATAGATTTACGGCGGCAGTTCCCGAGTGCCACACTTTTTTTTTAAATAATAATAGTATCTTTACTTGTAACAATTAATAATTACATATTATAATCTGGGATCGACTTGTAAGTAAAGAACAGAAAAATACTGCTCCCTATATCTTTATTATACTTGTGTTTGAAATACAAATACAATTTATAATCCGTCAGTGTCATATTAAGTAATTGTTTTATGTAAGTCTATCAATAGTATAAAACGAAATTGACGAAAGTATAATTCGTCAATTTCGATATACGATACGAGAAAATTCTCTTTTGACCCGACTTCGGTAAAGTCAACTAAATCAATACATATAATAAAACTGTTAAAAAACATGTGTCTAATATATAATATTTTTTCAAAAATAAATTCGGAATATAATCCGGAAATACCGAACGGATTTGGATAAAACTTTTTTGTTATATAGCTGTTAAACCTAAGCAACATATAGGGTATAATTGATTTTGGAAAATGAAACACCTGATGCCAAGCCATAATGGTCCAACTAAACTATAAGAAATATAAAAATGACGCCTTACCAAAAGTTGATCAGCCTGATAAGCAATTTTGTTGAAAAAATCAAAGATCGGGAACACCTGATGCGATACTCCGAAGTCATAAAGTTCAAGCGAACGAAGTCCATCAGCTAGTAGAATAATATTTTTGATTCAGCATATTTACAACAAGTTCACAGTCATAACTTTTATTATATCACAAACGATACCCACCTTACACAAAACACAGGTTCAGTCGGCTACCAATTTAGAGAATGTCCCAAGATTGCTGCCATTATGCGACAGATAGCTTCCCGTGGGTATGGTTAGTTGTTTCTATAATGCATGTATTTGTGACGCTATTACGGAAGGCTTGAAGGAAATTATATAAAACCAAGTACGACTGGTAGTAATGTAGGGAAAACATTGAAGAAATCACTTCTATGCTGATCCGGGGACAAAAACCAAATGTTTGATTTTTATGAAATTTGTTGACTGAGCAAGAGTTATTGACCAAACAACAAAGCGTGAGCGAAGTGTCCTCATTATTAACCGACTTCAAAAGGAGGTTATCTTTTTTATGTATGTTCAACGATTATTTAAAGACGCCTGGACCGATTTAAAAAATCTTTTTTTTTGAAAGGGTATACTTGTCAGGTTGTCTTATAGAAACTTTATCGAAATCGGTTGTGTGTTGTGTAGTTTGGGGGTGAAGTCAGTTTTTAGTTTTCACACATTTTTCGTCTCTCCAACATATCGGCAGACCAGATGTTTACTCTACAAAAAAAAACTTTAGATAAATTTTATCTTTAAGATCCAAAGGCTATGTTTAGTTTGATGTTTTTGCACTATCAAACTAAATGTAGCCATTTGCTGAACCTTAAAGACACCTGTTTACTTTAACGTCCGTAATGTATCGAGATAAAAAGCACTTGAAATATTAATTTAAAATAGTGAAACAAACTAAATATTTAAAAATGGTATTACTCACGTAGTGTAGTCGGAAAATGCCGACTAGTTTTTAACCGACTACACTACGTGAGTAATACCGTTTTTAAATATTTAGTTATGTCATCTCACGTTACTTTTTATAATATTATAGTGAAATAAACATTTTATTTTACTCAAAAAAAGTTATACATAGGCCACCAATTTAATTTTAACATATACATACTTACAGATACCTATACTCTGTCTCAGTTTATTCTCAGTTGCATTTTTCGTTGTAATGCTGTGACGAGTTGAAGTATTAGATGTAAAGAAGAGAAACGAACACTTTATATTACGTAGATATCTTACAAAATAAAAAATCACAACCAAAATTTATGACACCAAATTTTAATGGTATTAATTTGTAACAGTTATTTTTAATCACAGTACCTGTTTCGCATTGAGTCCTCCTATATACGGACGTCAATTTATCTCCGAGCGATCAGCCGCTATCAGATCTCGTTTCAGGAACCGGGAACGGTAAAATTTTATTGAGGAGTGTCACGGTAATTTGCCGACCCATGGTTATTAATAAAGAAAGGTTCATTCTTAAGTTTGGCAAGGAACATACAAATACACAATAGGGATGTAGACTGGGTAAAAAATATATTATTTTATTAAGTTTATCCATTAGATTTTTCAAAAATGATATTTTTTATTTAACAAAGTTGTAAATTTCACAAGGATACAGCGCTTTGATGTTTCGGAGTGGGAGTGATTTACGTTACCTTTGTTTAAAAATCGTAGCTGATCGTGACGTTATGCGCTGCATCTTCGACATAATTTGCTAATTGGAGAAAAGAAAAAATACGTACACCATACTTTTTAATAATCTAATGAACAAAAAAAAATGTTTAGTCCACATCCCTATGATTTATAAAAAGATAAGAATAGAATAACGGCAAAGAAAAATGTAATATATCACATTTCTATCCCGAATATCGAGTAGAAGCCGCAATACTAAGAGGCTACTCTTAGTAATGGTGATGAATACAGACATGACATGATTCAGGTTCTCTTCCATTTCTCTGTACAGAAAGAGAAGCAGAACAGAAGTTTTAGCAGTCTTTATTATTATTAGTAAGGTATTGCATTGATTAGTACATAAAATACAACAACATAATATTAATTCATGGTATTTTTTTAATGAATTTGTTCTTGTTGTTGAATATATTTATTGTACATAAACAGTTACAATCAAAGGAACATTAAGAAATCATATATTACGTGAATTTACTACCTATATGGACTTAATTATACTTGTAATTTTTTTTATAGAGAGAACTATACATGTTTAGTAATTATCTTCCTACCTAAAATTAGCCATTTTCACAAAAATACGTCTGAATAAAGGCACCCTGCACAACCCATTCCTTATAAAAGTCTTGGAGCCCGATTGCATAATGGCGATGTGACCGCGATATCTCAATATAAGTGGTCTGCCGCCCCGGGCCTTGCATAATTGTTCTGCGTTATGTGGATACCATCGTCCGAGATAATGTGAGTTTGTGCTGAAAATGATAGTCTGCTAATTCAAGTCATTTTCATGGTAATTTTTTATAGTAGTATTCGATTTGTCACCATCTCTTTCCCTCTCCCTCTTAGGGCAGATTCAACCATTCAGTAACCCCAGTATAACTATTCTTGGAATAGTTTAAATATTGAAATTTAATCTCTAATAACTTCGTTGACGTAATCTTTGGTATTGTCAATCTATGGTTGAAGAAGTGAATATATAACATGACTAAAATCTGTTTAAAACTCTTTCCATAGATTGACTTGGATTGCGGAAACTGTTTAATTTAGCATGAGATAAATGTCAAATAAGAAAAAAAAATGCATCACAGATGACATCTCATCAGCTGTTAACAGTCCACCTTAAAATACTCCTAGTTAACTATTACTAGACTGTTTTTTATTAATGTTACACTACTATACTGATCTAGTATAACCCATGGTTCGATTTTTTGCGGGTATGTCCCTTCCAAGTTGCATATATTAAAATTTTCCTATGTCTTGGAATATTGTTTTAATTTTCTTTGGCATTACCTAAACATGTGTTATTTATTGTCTATTTAACATTAATTTATTTTACGCGGAAGTAACCACACTCTGCAAAATATTCTTTACATTACAAAAGGCGAACACAATTCTAAAATCGTCCATTCCGAGATTCATGTAGATTAAAAAGGTCCTTTGTATACAAAGTTGTGTTCTAGCAAAGACGCGATTGTTTTGAACTTGGACCGAAGTCATTTGAATTTCTGAATTTCAATCGGGCCGACTATCTGCTCCAAACAAACCCAGATTTACTTTTCAATATTCGCGAACAACTTCAGATGTAATGCTAATTTATTTCTCACCAACTTGATAATATCTTCACAAATTGCCTTTAATACTTATAATGACGGGACGTCATTTTGTCACTTAGAGACGACTGAAGAATTTATTAATATTACATAGGTATAGATAAATGATGCATTGAGCAATATAAGAAAATCACGAGTGCTTAAATTGAAATGGTAATATATACTATATTTTAAAAAAATAACGCCTACTGCGAGTCATCATAAGAAGGTTTTTTTCAGTAACTGAAAGTGATGTTAGTTTGTTATTTTATTTGAAAAATAAAAATGACTCTTGCTTTTAATTAACCCAAAATATTTAACTTACTCAATATAAATAAAATAATAATAATATATTATAAAAAGTTATATTATAACAATGCTCTTCCATGCTAGTCTGGGAGAAAAGAAAAAAATTAGGACATACCAGCTGCTTCTTTTCCCGCGCAAATCATATTAGCCGATCGAGGAAATGTGCGAAAATGTGAATCATGTAAATCAGCGATGGGATAGCAACCCGTTACTATATTGATTGATTTTCCATCTTCTTACCCACTATCACGCTAAAAGTGGCTGTTGGGTCTTGCGGCCCTGGGCTCTGTCTGCTTAGAGCCGCATAATACAAATCCTCAGACTGCCCCATAAGGGATAAATACGTCATAGTATATATTTATGTATTTATATTTTAATAAACAAGTTATATTAAGGGATACTCGTAGAATGCAAGTTTGAAGTTAGTTTGGGGCTAGCTCGATCAGTGTAATTTATACCTACCTTTTTTTAAAAATATAATTATGATTTCCTTTACAATAGAAAATATAAACACCATGCTTCGTGTACGTAGTGGTCGTTGTAGTACAAATGTAGTGTAAACCATAATATTTTTAAAATACAATGAAAAATACATTTATTTCTGCTCATACCCTATATTAAAGCACGCATGATATCCCTGTACAATGTTACTAATAAACACTTGGTACATCAATCATATGAAAATTAAACTATACTTAGGTAACAATTTCATAGTTGACATGTTGCGTGCTTGGCCGGGACCTCGCTCAATTTACATCAAATTACATCAAGCATCATTAGTGGACTTGACAAAAGTGGACCTAATGTAAAAGAAAGCAAAACAACACCTTATGATGATTACAATAAAGTTGAAAATGATGATGATGAAGAAGTAACGACTGCAAGAGACACCAATCGGTGTAAACTAAAAACTGCAGCAAAAAGGTAGTCTCACGAAAATGACGCCACAGATGACAGCTTGGTTTAATGACATTTTAATAGCGTCTCCTTCTGTCCTATAATCTCGGGATAGGACGAAGTTTTTGTCACACAACAAATTGCGATTACGAAGAAATCGTTATATTTCTTAGAGCAATTTGTATAAAAGATCGAGGTTATTAGAAATATCAGGGAAACGATCTTGTGTTCATTATTCGTGACTAATGTTGGTTTGCCGTAGCCTCTTTGTTTGTGAGTAATGGATTTTTTGTTAATTCTTAATTTGACACGACCGGGCGACCCTTTTATTTCTTATTGTAATTTAAGAGCTGACTCTTGTCGGTGGAGTTCTTGATTACATTTGTTATAATTTTTGGAAGTTATTATTTTAAATTAAATAAAAAAATAAATAAATAGGGACAAATTACACTGATTGAGCTAGCCCCAAAGTATGTAAGTTCGAGACTTGTGTTTTGGGATATACTTTATAACGAATACATATTTAGATATACACGTACACCCAAGACCCAGGATAATTTGAAAAAGGCTATTTTCCAACTTGCCCTGACTTGGGTCGAGCCCGGAACCTCTGGGTGGCGGACTAGTATGGTGACCACTACGCCACGAAGGTCGTCAAATAATATACTGATATGATAACTTTTTATAGTAAAACTAATGTCATTATTTCATATTTTCTATTGTGCACGTTAAAAATATTATAAAGTAGATTCAAACCTAGGACCTCTCGAATGTCAAAGGTGTCCTATACTGCCTCGTAGCTAGGATATGATATTTTTAATCTTCTTTAATTAACTTTTAGATATGTCTTAGGAAAGTTGGGAGCATCCCGACGGTTTCGCTGTCCCCAAAGCACTTTTACATATTGTTGAAATATGTATAGAAGGCTGACTTGGAATGGAAATCGCTCATAAATATTATTTTATAACTTGTTAGTGCGAGAACTATAAATGATAGGCTCTGTTTCTTGTTACATTATTTCCTCTAGACAGCTTCCTAGTTACGTGGATGAAATATATTTATTATTAAATTAATATAAGGAGAAGTTTACACTTGCCATGGGGAACAACCACTGAGTTTGGATACGTTCAGAAATGACATAAAGTACTGACAATTTTAAGAAAAACGGTCCCCCTATAAAATATAATTTTAAGAAAGCAAAGAACAAATCTTTCATTGTTCTGCTACGTAAAAAGAAAAAAATAATTTGATACACTCATACCTTTTATTTAAATATGGAAGTTCCTGCGCCTTACCTCGTACTTATAGGCTAAAATAAAATTAATAAACTTGATCATAAAATCTTAACATTAAACTGGATATAATGGGTAGGTAGTCACTTGAACAAAAACTTTAACTGGCAAAAAAATATTGATGATTAAACCATAAATAACACCGAAGCAAAGAATATCAAAACTCTAAAGTACTCTCAACTCTGTAATTTGCTTACCTGATGTTTTTGTAATTTTGCAACTAACACCGTAACTCTTTGATCATACCTAAACTTTAGTCACAAATTCCTTAGGAACCCTACCAAACGGAAAAAAGTAATCACAGGTTGTGTCCCTAAAAGATATGGGTGTAAACCGAATAAGTGTAGGAGGACCTTAATTTGTCTGCTACCGTATGCAGTCACATCACAAATCAACTCGCTTGTTACCGAGCTGTCGAGCGAGCTTCTGCAAGAATTAACGTATTATTGAAGTGGAAACTTGTTTAGGTGCATAGCTTTGTGAATAGTAATGTTTTACTTCAATGTTTTAAGAAAATTCACCGTTTGTTGACGGCAATAAAGAATACAATATAATACAAATTAACTTTGTTCCACCATAATAAACACATCAAAATTATAAAATAACAAGAAGCAGTGTAGGCACAATGGCGGACTTGTCGCTATAAATGCAGTCTTTTCCAGCCAAATTTTAGGTGGAAGAAAACTTAATTCAAAACAAGGTGGATTCATTCAAAAGAGTGTAAGTATAATTTGTTACCCTTTTTTTTTCTTATATGATAAGTTGTGGAGAAATCTAGCTAGAAAAGTCTAACTGATTTGACTGTAATTTTATCTCGGGTCACCCGGCCGAGTGAACCATGCTTAATTTTTTTATAACAACTGGCCATAGGTGCCTGACGTCAATCCTCCTTGGGTATTCAGTGTTTAAAACTTGAATAGGTATAGTGAGTAAGGGATATATCACACAAATTAAGCTAACTCCAAAGTAAGTTTTTTTAACTTGTTCTGAGATATAACTCAATGCAATGACATTGAGTTACTATACTATTCTATATTTTATGATGAAAGAGAAGGTGAGTGTCGTGGAACACTCGGTTATAAATATATATATATATATATATATATAGTGACAAATTACACTGATTGAGCTATCCCCAAAGTAAGTTCGAGACTTGTGTTTTGGGATACTAACTCAACGATACTATATTTTATAACAAATACGTATATATAAACATCCAAGAGCTAGGACAATTTGAAAAGGACCATTTTCCAACTTGCCCTGACCGGGGATCGAACCTGGAACCTGGGTGGCGGACTAGCGTAGTTACCAAGACGGTACGGAGGTCATCTGAAGCAGAATAACTGGCCAAGTGCGAGCCGGACTCGCGCACGAAGGGTTTTTGTATGGCAGATCCACCTAAATTATTTTGTTTTTCGTATTTGTTGTAATAGCGGCAACAGAAATATATCATCTGTTATCAACTGCCTTGCTGTCACGGTTCATGAGATACAGCCTGGTGACAGACAGTCAGAAATACGGACGGACAGTGGAGTCTTAGTAATAGTGTCCCTTTTTTACCCTTTAGTTACGGAAACCTAAAAAGCAATTTCACAACGCGTTGAATATTGCATATATATTTAAATTTAATTAATCCACAGAAAGAACAAGTTTATTTGCAGGGTAAATTAAAAAAAAAACCATCACCATCGAGTGATAAATGGCGGAACTACATAGTGGAATTAATATCAGTAGCGCCATCTATATTTTGCCCAATTTCAAACATTAACCCCAATAACTTAAACAACTAAACCGATTTTCATTACATAGCTAAGAATTACCGCAAAAGAATTTGCTTTCACGTTAAAAAGAACCGCATCAAATAAATAAATGTATAAGAACAAATAACACTGATTGAGCTAGCCCCAAAGTAAGTTCGAGACATGTGTTTTTTTTGTGTTTTTTTTTTAAATCTTTATTGTTCATCAAATACAAATTGTACAGAACAATAGGCGAACTTAACAACAGTCAACCTTTAGGTTATACAGATAGTCTAAATGTGGGTTGCAAGACTTGCAAGATAAATTAAGCACTTAAAAAAAACGTTGTTAATAAAAGTACATATATACAGATAAATACAATAATATAATATTTTCCAGATACATACAGACACTAAGAGCTATGTGAGAGTTCGAGAGCTATGATGCCAGATACAGAAAAGCAGACAGACATTAGCGTTAAACTTATAACCAGAGATCGGAATCACGGGTGCTATAGCTATCAAAAGTATGGATACGACTAAAAGTTCCGGGATTCCTCGAGAATCTAATTGGGTACTAAGTAAATAAAACAATCATAATTATGTAATTTCAGGATAAGTCTTTTTTTTTCGATTAAAATATACCCTTAAATCACATAATTATGATCGTTTTATTTAAAGATTATATAGTCATATCCATACTTTTGATAGAAATAGCACCCGTGATTCCGATCTTTGCTTATAACACCCCTGTTTTTCGTTAGGGATTAAACGTAGTAATTCTAATATTCTATACTGGAAACCAGTCATTTTATAATTTATTGCTCATACGGACGGAAAGGGATCCTGTCTGCTGCAGACAGACGCCCGCGCCGCTGGGCCACGTCACGTGTCATGGTCAGCATGTCTGTTTGTCTGTTTGTCTAACAGGGTTTCAGTGTATATACATTTAATAATGGTCCAAATTAAGTACAGTCTGTATTCCTGCTCGTGCAAATTCTCTCGACTGGCTTTTTTAATTTGCAAGGGAATAGAAAATCTAGAAAAATATAAATAAAATAAATTAATATAATTAAATACGGACAAATCACACAAATTGAGCTAGCCCCAAAGTAAGTTTGAGACTTGTGTTATGGAATACAAACTCAACGATACTATATTTTATAACAAATGCATAAATAAATAAACATCCAAGCAAGACCCAGGTCAATTTAAAAAAGATCATTTATTTCATCTTGACCTAACCGGGGAACAAACCCGGTACCTCCGGTGTGACAACGTAGCATGATAACTACTTGGCAATAGAGGTAGTAAATAATAAATATGTAGTTATTTTCATGTTTTTGCTATAAAAACCCTAACGATTCTGCGATCACGCATAAAGCGTTCAGTACATGGAAGCCGCCGACCCGGAAGGGCCTTTCGTTTGTGTGTGGTGTCCTTTACTTTTTTGTATCCCATACTTTAAACGAGCAATTTTTGTATAATATAATGAAGATCTCGGAAACGGCTACAACGAATTTCATGAAACTTGGTATTTAGGAAGCAACGAGGCAAAAAAATATATTTTCTTAAAAAAATTTACTGAGCAAAGCTCCCCCAGTCAGTACTTTCTTAAAATATAAATTTCATGCAGACCTTTAACTTAAAATTAATAATTAATTATCAAGAAATGAGGCCACATACATGAAAACCAATAAAAAACATCCGGTAAATAATTTCCGTAATAATATTAATTTGTCAGCGCCCAAACGATCTAAATAATATTATTATAACCAATTAAACAAATAGCCTAGAGCATAAAATGAGTTCTTTCTCATCAAGGGTTCCGTTCTTACAAAAATAAAATAGCAGCGTACGATGCTTGATAGTTGTTTTTGTGTAAGTAGCCAACACTGGTGAAAAAATTTCAGGCTGCCGAAAGGCATCTGACATAGCTTGACGACTGCTTTACAATGATAACAGCTGGGAGAAACGGCTTAAACGTGCCTTCCGTAGCACGGAGGAACTCGAGAATTTTTTAAGCCACTTGTGATCACCCATCCAAGTACGGACCACGACCGCTGTTGCTTTACTTGCGAAAGCACTAGTAATGCACCTTCAGCTTAAGGTGAGGTTATGTTAGTTAAAACTACATAATTCAGGAATTATTTTAAAAAGAAAGGACAAAATAGAGAACATTGCTTTTACTCCATAGCGAATTAAGGAATTCTGTAGTGTAAAAAATAATGTTTGACTGTATGAAATTGTGTATTTAATTAATAAACTGTATTAAGAGTATACAACTGTAACTTAAATTGTATTAAGAAGAAATAAATTATAATAAGTATTTATTGTCTTTAACCAACGTAAATAATATTTTAATAGATAATTTAAAGTAAGTACATAATTATTTGCATGCCTTATTTTATTTTAGGTTGAATGCATGACACTAATTATACAACTGACATATTATATACCGTATTTTAGGCTAAGCAAGTAAAATTTTTCTTATTCTTTCAGGTACCTGCTTGCTTATACTAAAAAACATAATGAGGTGATGAGACAAAGAGGCTGCCAAAAGTGTGACAATTAATTTTGATTACCAACTGAACCCTAAAAACAGTTGGTGGAAAATACACGGGATCGTAAAATTTAATTATTCGAATGATCACTATAAAATGTTTAATTACAGAGTTAATAGGCCTGCTTCGTAAAATTACTTTCGTTATTTGCGATAAGTTTTAAAACAATGGATACCTATAGTTATTTTTTTCTTTTTGTTTACAGTCTATATCAAGGCTTCTCCTAATAAAAGAAAGAAATTAAAAAACCAGTTTTAACTGCCTTCAAAGTCTAGTGGTCAAGATTCGCCTTGTAACCTGGAGGACGTGGGTTCGAATCCCACTGGGATTGGTTCGATCCAACGCATACTTTGTGAAAAGTAGTTTCCAGTCTGGTTAGGATATTGTAGAATTAAATCACCTGATTATCTGAAAATAAAGATTATTCTGAGTTTGAAATAAGTTATTTTAATCAAAATAATAAATAATAAATTATTGAATAATTATACGACTAAATTATGATCACAGGCAGTTTTTAGATGAATCTTTTTTATGTAAATTTTCTTTAATTTTGTACTTAGAAGTTTTCTAAGGCAGCAAAAAATTTTACCAATTTAAGAATATATGTAGGTAGATATTTAAAAATCCTATTTTATCTTACCATTACAAAATTGGCAAAAACTACCTAGACTTGTTTAAATTTGGTTAATACTAGTACATATTAAATTACAAGATAACATGACATAACCGGTTTATAATTCGAGAAAGGATCGCTCTGTATCAGTCAACGTACAAATCAAGTTAAAGTGGTCCAGAATCCTTAATGGCCGACATAAAAGTTTATGCTATTGCTAAGCTATATAATTTAAAGTTGGAACGATATTGCGTTATTTAAAATGTCGTCGGTCTGTATTGTGACAGGTTGATGTGCTTTAAGGTGGGCCGATGACATTATAATATTATAAAGCGTCTTACGGAGCAAACCTAAACAATTTTAAGGGCAGATTTAGTCTATGATGTTAACAATTTCCCAAAAAAAAAAAAACAATATACAACTAAAAAAAAAAATTCTTCCCATATAATCTTGCTTCAACTTCCGGTATGTTCCTTCGGAAAAGAAGTCAGTACCATGAACTGAATTTACCATTGAAAGACTTTCAGTATATTTTATAAGAGCTGATATATTTATGACATTCGGTGTTAGGAAATGAAAAAGTAAATAAAATGCTATAAGTGTATTTTAAAAACCAAGTAAAATTAAAAAAAAAAATACTTTCTGTCACTTTTAAGAGTTGGTTTTTAAAACGTTATAGTTAGACAAGACCCAATCTAAATAGTTTTGTATTATTTAAATATACTGATATATCTTTATTTTTTCAATTTCAATAAGTACATTACTGAAGAATGTTAACCGTTCGTATTGCTAAATCATCAATATAGTTTTTACAAACACACGCTGTGCCATCATGATTCAATCCACTTTTTGCATACAAGATTGGTTCGTCTCATCAAAAGACTCAATTCAGAGCAATACAACATCAAAGAATATCTGAAAGCACACAAATCACGTCAACCAGTATCTTTATTGGTGACATAAAAGTTTACATTTACTTAACTATTTCGATCTTATGAGTAGTTCACAATTCGCAGGAGACTACAAGTAAAGGGGTGCGCATATTGTTTTTTTTTCCTTCTCTCTATTAAATATGTTATTGGTATTACTTTTAGGTATATTGGTACAAGGCCAATGTTACATGGGTAATATTTAAATACTTTTCTAAATGAATTTAGTACATCCAAATAAGAAAAGATGTCACACTTCTCATTTTACTACCCGATTTTTAGAGGACACCAATTTTTTAAAGATAAAAAAATAAATATATAGGATATAAAAAACTATGAACTGAAATAAATAAACATTAGAAAGTATTTGTTTTTGCAACATAGCAATTTGTTACTGTCAATATAATACATATTAATTATTAAATCTATGGACTCAAATACATACATATTGGAAATATACTAAGTCTCGAACTTGCTTTGAGGTTAGCTTATATAGGTTGAGGTTGAGGTGTATATATATATATATATATATATATATATATATATACAGGAGAACATATTTTTTTTTTATTATTTATGATAACTAAGCGCAGATCTGATTGTGAAAATAATATAATTGCATTGAAGAAATTACTCAGATTCACAAGTTGTTATACCTTTTGATCTATTCATGAAGATTAACTTTAAGGAAAACCATAACCGAGGTTATAGTTTTCTGTAATTAACAAGTTATTAATAACTGCATTTTTAAAGAGTAATAATAAATAATTTGTTTTAAAAGCGCACTCGAAAATGTTTTCTGGAATCCATACATTTATCAAGATTTATTTGTACTATATCTAAAGATCCTATAAAAATTTGTGCCGGTAAAATTATAATATTTTATATCTATACTATTATATCTAAAACAACCTTCACATTCAATGATCACCGACAATAGTTAGTGCCTCGATGATTTTTGCAATATTTTTTAGTCTTTATTCACTTTATTTATTGTATATCTCCTCCAGTAAGGTCATTTATTA
Source organism: Acrobasis suavella (assembly GCA_943193695.1). Lineage (NCBI taxonomy): Eukaryota > Metazoa > Arthropoda > Insecta > Lepidoptera > Pyralidae > Acrobasis > Acrobasis suavella. The sequence continues at coordinate 6,112,098 of OW971943.1, forward strand.
TACATCTATAAAAAGTAAAATATACTACAAAATATACACATATTATCAAAAACCTAACCTAGCTACCCGCTGTGGCGGGGCAAGGCCCAAGCTACCGGCGGTTAGGGCCGCAGAGAGAGAAACCTCCTGACAATGCGTGCCGTGTCCAAGAGTACTGCCTTCTGTATCTGACCCTTGGTCAATGTTATCATTTATTATTATTATTTATGAATGTCTTGTAATCCACTTATTTATCAACAGCTCTTCCAGGTGCATTAAAAAGCTCCTTGTAGTCTTAAGTAACCCGCTCATTATTAAAACATCCTACTGTAACAGGGCATCCTTTGACATTTTTATCAGCAGATGTGACCACACCTCGAGAACGTCTATAAATTAACCATATCTCTTTTATGGCCAATTTGAAGAGAGTGGAACCATTAAAACCTGGTATCCATTAGGCTAATCATTCGGAAGCCAATAATGTCATACATTCGTGAGTCAAGCGAACTCCATTATCTTTTCATAAATATTTAATAAGCTATTTTTTTGTTCATGGACCATTATTTTTGCGTCATTAGAAGTGGTGACAACAGTCTTTTAATGATGCAGAAAATATAGCACAGGTACCTATCTGTTTTAAGCACGAATTATTAACAAAAAGTGTGGAAATACTATTGCTTATGTAGGCAAGTACCTACCTATCAAAATTTAATACAACAGTTCGATGTAAAAGTTTTAGTATGAAGGAAATCACTGTTTTATTCTTTTATTTTTCAGTAACAAACTTTGGAAATAAGAACAGAACATAATATTAGGTACTACGTGTGCCCGCGGGTTTCACTCCCCGCTGAAATTTCTAGATAAAAACTACCCTATGTCCTTTCCTAGGTCTCGAACTATATCCAATTTCGTCTAAATAGGTTCAGTGGTTGAAGCGTGAAGAGTATTAGTTGAAAGAATATTAGTTGGATATACGAATATTATAAAATAGTTTTTTTATTTCTTTTTAAAGTTGATCGACTACATGTTTTTTTGAAAAATTCCCCTTTTACCTCCACGTTTTCCCATCAGCAATTACACTTAGGTAAATAAAAAATATTGCGTTTTGCAAACCAACATGTCTAACAAAGCTTGTTACATCGAGAATATCGTGCAATGATGTGTCTTTATTATTTTACCATTAAACAGTAGTGAGTAAAAAATAACAAAAACAGCGGTAATAACGTATCATTCACAGTTTATCAATAAGACCATAATAAGAGTCAGTCGAATGAATACATTGTTCGATATAACGAAACAAGAAACTAATCAAGGACTTATCCACCTATTGCTAGCAGATGTTTTAACGACTTTAGGAATCCGCATTTTTGTATTGGTTACTTTGCTATTGTCTATCCTTATACAAACCATTAAGAAGTAGCCTAACCAGAGCCATTTGCTAAAAAAAATATTTAAATAACATTGTTAATTAATAAAAAGCTTTTACACTGTCATAATATATCTTCTGTCAAAGGGTAATAATTAAGACTTTTATGTTCAGTTTGTTAATAAAACTGTAATAAGAGCTAGTAGAATACAATGCGACACATGTGGGTTAAACCAAAATGGCGGTTATCGGCGAAGGTATAAAGAATGCGCCTACAACCGCTATTTTGGTTCAATTTACTTGTCGGGAATTGTACAAAAATGCTTTGAAGTCCGCCATTTTTGTTCGACTTATTTGTGTCACATTGTACATTGTTTGATGTTGCGAAACAAATCAAGGCCTTGCAAACACCAATGCTGGCACTGGTGAGAACGACAGCAAATGTTTAGAACGACTTTAGGAATCTTTGTTTCTAAATTAGTTAGGCCATAAAACAAAAGATAAGTGTAACTCATAAGAAATTATACAGTAAGGTGACTGACAGCTTACCATTGTAAATAAGTAGGTACCATAGTAATTTTCAGATTATTTTTTTTCTTTGTTTGTTTAATCATCACCAACCGAGCGTATTCCTGATTGCATCATCATCATCTGAGCTTATTCCCGATTGCATCATCATCATCCGAGTGTATTCCCGATTGCATCATGATCATCTGAGCTTATTCCCGATTGTATCATCAACATCCGAGCGTATTCCCGATTGCATCCTCAGCGGTAACGCATCTGAGCCCGGGGTCCACTAACTTACTAAAGTGATTTGACGAGGTTACTAGTTTTGTCTGCTGTCTGACCTCTGCAACCCAAAGGGTAGATCAGAACCGATCCTGGAATAGGTTTGAGAAAACGCTAGATGGCGTTAGGGACCCACAGTTTATATGTGCCTTCCAAAACACGGAATCATCTTTCTTTTATGGATAATCAGGTGATATAAACCTGTAATATACTAACCAAACTATGCTCCCCAGTGGGATTCGAACCCACAACCTCCGGATTACAAGGTGAACGCCTTGACCACTTGACCACAGAAGCAGATTTTTTTTGATAGTTTAACAATATGGTACCAAAACATAACTGCAAAAAAATTGCGAAACGTTTTTATCTTTAAAGGGAAAGTAGATTTGTAAACTAACAATATCTACTGCACATCTGAACAAATGGAAATAAACGAATTTCAATAAACGTTTATTTGTACGGGACCATGAAACTTTTCACGCTATTTTTGAATACTCAGTTAAATAAATAACCGCAGAATTCAATTTCCAAACCGTTATAAAATAAGAAGGGAAACGTAGAATCGTTTTGAGCGGTTAACCGCAGCGTTTGCAGCGAACGCAGGACTTTGAGTTATTTAACTCTTTTGTACTTCAAATGATTTAAACGTGCATTGTTTTAAAATCATTGTCTGAATAAAAGAAAATCTATACATAAAGTCGGTTGTTTGGTTATTTTGCTCAAAAAAGAATACTAATTTATCTCTACCTCTAATAAATTGTATCGGATGATATGTTTGTTGTTTTTTTTTTTCTGTTTTCAAAAACAAAAGTACTAATAATTATAGTATTATCATTAAATATTTATCTTGTCAGCAGACAGCAGTCTTTAAGCCAGCTAAAATGTAATTAACCAAGTGCGAGTCGGACTCGCATAAGACGGATTCCGTACCATTATCTATAAAAAAATCACATTTATTGAATGGGAGTGTTTTATTCTGTTCTTAGTATTTGTTGTTATAGCAGCAACAGAAATACATCATCTGTGAACATTTTAACTGACTATATGTCATGGTTCATAAGATACAGCCTGGTGTCAGACAGACAGACAGATAGACAGACAGGCAGAAAGACAGACGGACAGACAGACAGATAGACAGACGGACAGACAGACGGACAGACAGACGGACAGACAGACGGACAGACAGACGGACAGACAGGCGGACAGACAGTCGGACAGACAGACGGACAGACAGACGGACGGCGGAGTCTTAGTTATAGGTCCCGTTTTTGCCCTTTGGATACGGAACCCTAAAAAAGTACAATAAACTGACAGTAGGTTAACAGAAGGTATACCATCCGACAGCCAATTTATACTTTAAAATTTTGGGTCTACCTTATATGGTAGAACTTTTTAGTTAAGAATATTATCATGCATAACAGCGTATAGTAGAAACCTCATTTCGTAGAATTTAGATTGGCATTTCTCATTTCTCATACATTTAGAATCCATAATTTTTAAATTAATATTCATATTATGGCATAAACTTGATAGTTATAATAATTTAAACGAAGAATCATTATGTCGCAGACAGTTCACAGCTAGAATGTCGTTTTGGCATCAAATCAATTTCTATGTCATTATAAGGCAGAACCATCATATCTTGGAATATGTACAGTAAGAATCATCATTTGGCTTAAGTGCTCATATTGCAGATAAGGTATAGTAAGAAAAGTGTGTATATCATAGGTACCGTAACAAATCAAATAGTTGAACACTGTCATTTATTTACCGCAAAATTAAAAAGCAGGCATGTAGTATAAAAGCAGCCATGCAGACAGGCATGCAGCATACAAGCAGGCATACAGCATGCAAGCAGGCATGCAGCATACAAGCAGGCATGCAGCATGCAAGCAAGCACGCAGCATACAAGCAGGCATGCAGCATGCAAGCAGGCATGCATCATGCAAGCAGGCATGCAGCATGCAAGCAGGCATACAGCATGCAAGCAGGCATGCAGCATGCAAGCAGGCATGCAGCATGCAAGCAGGTATGCAGCATGCAAGTAGGCATGCAGCATGCAAGCAAGCATACAGCATACAAGCAGGCATGCAGCATGCAAGCAGGCATGCATCATGCAAGCAGGCATGCAGCATGCAAACAGGCATGCATCATGCAAGCAGGCATGCAGCATGCAAGTATGTCTGGGTGGCTCCACTAGAAGACTGGGTGGCTTCTGGTTCCGCGCTAAGGAATAACACTAGTATATGACAAAGTTGAGCCACGTGAAGTCGTAGTGCTCTAAATTGGATTTGCTAGCAGCTTATAATTGCGTAACATATTTTAGTATTACGCAAAAATCATGATTGCGAATGAAATTATTGGGATTAAAATTATTCTAATTTAAATTCTGCCGTCTTTGTAAAAGGAGAAGTGAAATAATATCAAATAACTATTGCAAAAAATAAAGGTTATTCTATTTGAAATTATGTATAATGTAATGTATGTTAAAAGCAATTATGCTCACTAAAATTCTGCCAGCTAAATAGGATGCCATTGAAAATTCTACCACATAAATACTCAGCCAAATATTAGTTCTATGAAAAAAAAATGCCTTTTCTATGTTCGCCCAAAGAATATTCTACCATGTGTGTTATGCGAAATAAAAGTCGGAGCATTAAGATTCTGCCAAAGAGTCCCTCTCTTGACTAAAACCCTAAAATTTTATATTTCTAGCTCATAGAGAAAAAAACATGCCTACATTTTAATAAGTATGTTAGCTTAATACATTTTACATTTATAACACTTTAATGAACAATGTTTGTAGTAGAATTAAATAGTCCATGATAGAGAAGATGCATAACTTTTTTTTTTTGCGAAAGAGTTCCTAAAAATAGGCACGTCCAATAAAAAACTACCTTGCTAATCCAAAATCTCTTTAGGATATAAAGGTTACAAAGCCATGTCCGCCTTTGGACGGCGTCTCGGAGCGCCTTAGAAAGACCGAACAGGAGTGACGTCACTTATGTCGCATTTGTAGGCGTGATATAAGAATTTGTTCGGGTGAAATATCAAATATTGTGTTTACGGGATTGGTCACATAACAAAAGTAGGTATATTTTTAAGAAAATAATTCTAAAATTCACTTTTTTCAATCAACTAAAAACCAAAGTTAATGAATCGATAACAAATATAATTGTGCTTAAAATCCTTTTTTACTTAAATGCTTACAAAATAAGAGATATTCATTAAAATCTACTTATTTCGTTATGCATCTTTTCTATTTATGATACTATGAATATCACCATGTGCCACTGACTTGAGTGGCATTTGTCGATAGCTTACCCCACATTGAGTGCCGTAATTAGTTTTCGTCTCTTTTCATTGACTAGCCCCATTCGAAATGCGAGATAATGTCTTTAAAGACTTCTGCATTGGAGGCACGTTACTGAACCTATCATTTCTTCGCTTTATGAGACCTAACAAAGAAAAAATGATTAAAACATTTTAAAAAAATCAGTGTAAATGATGCTTATTTATTTATTCATCAAATCTTAATTGAACACTCTGTTACATAAGGTGATGTTATCGATTATGCAGTCTCTACCAATCAACCATTACATAAAACAGATTTTTTATTTATTTAAATTGAATGTTATAATAAATATCTATTTCTTATTTTGTTTGAGTACTTTTTTGCCTCTTGAATATGAAATATTATTCTGTGAAATTTAATAATTTGATGAATAAATATATATAAATTAAATACGGGTATAATTTATTTTATCACATACATATTCATCATCATCATCTCAGCTGCATAACGTCCACATACATATTATGTTATTTGTAAGCATTTCTCATAACCATTCCATAATTAAATCACTCGTGATACTATGACCATGTGCCGGTGACTTGAGTGGCATTGGTCGATAGCTCAACCCCACATTGTGCACCATAATTAGTTTTCGTCACTTCACTCTACAAATCCCATTCAAGGTCTATGAGCCGGTTTTGGCATTAGATCCCCATCATTTAAGAGGACGCCATAGCGCCTCTAGGAATTTTTTTATTCCTTAATAATTTTATGTAGATTTTTACATTTTAAACTTTTAATATCAAATCGCGGCAACTCCCCCAATTCTTTTAATAACTTATTTTTACCCAAAGGTTGGCTACAAGATATCGCAGTATGAAAAGCTCGCCTATATGCCTACTCTATTTTAAATTCAGTTTTGTGAAAAGAACAAGTTTTATATTACTTTATCATTCTGGATTAATATTAAGCATGATTTGTTTACAAACATTTCAGAAACCGTAATTTTGAAAATCTTTGAGGGAGGTATATGTCCAGACTATGTAATTGAATAGACCTCTGCTCTATGACTGCCTGACTGACTAGATATAATGATGATATCAGTAACGCTTTCTTTTTCAGTTATCTCGATTTAGGTCCTGTGATCTTTAGCTCTGGCTACCTCGAAGGAAAAATAACATAATACGGAGGTGAGAATTTTTACAGCATAAGTTGTATCGTCTTCTAAATTCAAATTTTGGAACTATAATCTAAAATGTTCCTACCATGTTTCTACTTATCTTTACACTATCTCTTAGTTGACTGGTAGGATATAGCTAGGCCTTACGGTTGCCAATTACAATTTAGTGTAATAAAAGTTAAATTAATAAAAAGAAAGCTTATGAGTAACATTTTATTTATAAAATTTAAATACTCCAAGAAATATCATAAAAATACAGGCCTAGACAACGTCAAGAGAAAAAAACTTTATTAGCCTGACAAAACATAAAAATGTGAATCAAGTTATGGCCTAGGACTGCATCCACTTAAAAGACCGGCTCTTATCAAAGAGAATATTATTTCAAACGCTCCCGTCATCCCGATGGGTCCAACCCCAAATCCAGTTTGTTATGAATGAAATTACAGAAATCGAATAAGGTAAACACAACTGAGAGGCAACAAAAGCTTGTTCGAAAAAAGCTAAATTGAATTCAAATTGGTTTCGGCGGTATTAGGGATGGCTCGGGGACAAGAGAAGAAATGTATAGGGACGATAATTTAAAGTAACTTTTTGAAGTGATCGAATGGAAAGGACATAAGCTGATCGCGGTGCGGATGCAATAAATTTTATCGTTTGGTATTTGGTTTGATTTGAGGATAAGTTCCCACTTATCCTTCCGTGTTCACTCCTGTGAACAGTAGGTTATAATAATGTTTTTAATGAGAGACTTGATTTTTTATTTGACGATCTCTGTGGCCTAGTGGAAAGTTAGACATCATACCAGACTGTCACACCGGAGGTCCCGGGTTCGATTCCTGGTCAAGCCAAGTTGAAAAATTATGTTTTTCAGATGGACCTGGGAGTTCGATATTTATCTACATATGTATTTGTTATAAAAAGAGTATCGTTGAGTTAGTAGCCCATAACACAAGTCTCGAACTTACTTTGGGGCTAGCTTAATTTATGTGATTAGTTTGTAGATATTTATTTTATATTATGATTACATAAGTATTTATATGCAAATAAAGGTAAAACTATCTAAGAGTTTAAGAAAAGTAAATTTTTGTTTCATTTTTGAAAAAAATCTATGTTTAAATTGTGTTAATAATATGATATTATAAGTAGATTTTTAGATAAAAAATTTAAGTTTGTTTATGTAAAATGCTGCATTTCGAATACTTAACATATGTGACACACACACGGTGTGTTTTTCAGACGAAGAAATGTAATGGTTGTAAGCACAATGGTAAACAAACAGTGCAAAATTATTCTACAGTACATTGTCTTTAAAAACGAAATAACCTTCTGAAATTCGCTACAGGTTTGACAATCAAACTATATTTCAAATAAAACAAACCAAAATTCAATTTAGGAAGTCATATTTTTATTTCGCTTTGACAGGAACGAATATACTGCTATTCATATCGAAATACCTAACAAATTCCGATACTTTACTTACTATTTGAAAACATTTTTCTAACCGGAATTCCGCGTTAGTACAAACAAATTCAGTTTCAAACAATTTATTCGATACAGTGCCGCGCTGGAACGTGAAAACGGTAATGCGAGTACAGAATGATCAGAAAAATAATATTTGGTAAACCGGTTCTACAGTTATTTACTTTTCAGCAGGTAATGATTTCGTCGTTATAATACTGTTAAACCCGGGATCCGCGTTTCGGCTTTTTCTACTATACTTCGTGTGGTCTTGAGCATCCTTGTTTATAAGACGACTGACACGCATATCATCCTTGATGACGTCAGCCCAGCATTTCTTGGGTCTACCACGCATGCTGGGCCCCGGCGGTAACTTGCCGGTTTCTACCACTGCAAGAACACGCCTCTCTATACTTCCAGAGCTGTACCTAGCCAGAGTAACCACAGAAGTTTTTGGCCTACACTCTACACGCTGGCCAGACAGTTTGGACAGGTTTTTTACACGTCTCTTTTTAATTCATCATGTTTATAATTTACAAATAGGATAAAATTCCCATGTTTCAATGACCTTAGCATTACTAACGAGACTAAATGTAAATCCCCCGTCAGATTCAATAATAAAATTGCTTTATATATTCGTCGTAATAGATTTATTTTTATTTATCTTCACCACGCTAACTCGTTGCGTGTTGGACTGTTGGTAGATAGGATTTTTCATCTTCTAACGATATGCACAGGGCAACCAACGACCTGTAATCACGGAAGAAACCACTATGAGTAAATCTTTTAGCTGTACTCCTAGGCCGTAAGTAACAATAACTATCATCATTAAAATAAAGATAAATTAAATCAATAAAATTACATGCATATTAAATATTATATCAGAATTTTTAATGATGCTCGAGACTGGAATCATCGTTAGTAGAAAAATAAACAAGTATGAATTCGTTCGCTGTCCATAGTTATATAAAATATTTTAAATGTGGAAACATGTTTTTTTGTCCCTTCTTCATATAAATAGAAAAATATTATTCTTTCTCGTAATCAAACTTACGAGTTATTTTGGCAAGTCTCAGTATCTTCTTTATTGTTTGGACATGGGTCTGTAATCGACCAGTACCAAATATTCTCTCTCTCCCGTCAACGTATTCCCAGTTGCGCATCCTCTCCCCCCGTCCGCTTTTTGGCTTTTGCTTCTCCACTTCGCACGATCTCGAGCATCCTTTTGTAATACCATTCAAATATCACGCCTTTATTCCTTACTGGAAGATAGACATCCAAATGATTCATTTAGCCTTAGACCACTCAAAGAAAGTATAGATGCATTAAATTACATAATATTCCATTGCCATACTAACAAGCACTTTTATAGTTCTCAAGGAATACTAAATCACAAAAGATATTGCACACAGACAAAGGGGCAGGCTATAACTAATCATTCCATAAATAATAAAATTTCATGTATAAAAATATTTTTTAATCATTAGCTTACGAGCATATTGTTATAGTCACATAACTCTTATTTATTGTATCTATTTTTAATTTATTTTAAAACTAGGTCTTAATTCACACCAAAACCACAGGTAGCCAAAATAAATCGGCCCACTGCTGGGACTGTTTGCATCTATAATAACGCCAAAATGGGAGCATGCTCATAAATCTATAGATATATTTTTGTCAATTTGTCTGTGTGTCTTAGAAGTGGCCCCCCGCTGCGTGAAGAACGGGTTCAGTGTTTCTAAAACTTGTTTACTTTCACCCACTTTATTGAAGATTATTAGGTAAGATGTTATCTTAAATATAGCAAGAAAAATGTAATAGTAATATTTTTCTATCAAGGCACATACAAATTAGTAGTAGTTATTGTAAAGCATGTTAAATGATTGTTGTGTTTATGCTCGACACCCATGCTACACAATAGTTGATTATGCGATTTTTTCATCCATGGCTAAGCATTTTTTTAAGCAGAAATGCACAATAAAACAATGCACACAAACAGACTTTACGTCCCCAATTGAAACTTGAAGTATTATTCCAATAGTCGAGCTTACAGAAGTTTATAAGAAATACTTAGTCTTTAGCTCAGGGAAAAAACCTAATGCCTAAGCCGTAAGCTACACAAGCAACTTATCTTCAGTCTACATCGTAGCCCCCCGGCCATTACTACTACAACAATCCAATTACAACCAAGTTGCAACTTTACAACTTTTTTTACTACCGCCATCATGCGTCTCATTGCAATTCATTTATGGACAATACCGCAAGCAGTTATCCATATTTATGACTGCTTATGATATGGTGGATGTAATAAATGATTTATAGCGCCACAAGTACTTGTATTGTTGGTACGAAACTTAAGAAGACTACCTACTAAAGATTTGCACTAACAATATATAGTTTCTCGAGGAAAACAGAAAACATTAGTAAAAATATTTTACTTTATTTATACACTCTGTTTTCCTTTTTTGTTTTCCAATATGGAATATGTACACAGATAAGCATTTATTTACTGAAATATATTTGCAAGCTAACTGTAGCTAACTTATCATAAATGTATGTTAATGTACTAATTATCAGTTAGTTTGTTGTATTTTTCTTGTTTGTTTTGTCTTGTCTTCATCAGCCTGATGCTTTACTTAAGGCTTCTTTAATTCCCCTAATGAAAAATAGGATTTTTGTCAATCACCACGCTGAGCAGGCAAGTTAGTGATCGCAGAAGATGATGTAAAGTTATTACACAAAGGACTCTTATATTTTTAAGGTACCTATATGAAACACTGATACTGGTAACTACGTAGGTAAATTACTTACTGCCTTGTGGTCGATGACTAGGAGGTATTTTTAATAAATATCTCATTGGCAGCCAAAATATTATTCTTCAAATTGACCCACATATCTACAGCTACAGTTTGAGAGCCTCTGTCTCACGTAACAACACAGGCGTCCCGTGGTTCCATCGTAATCACTCATTGACAGTTCCAGCAAGCATTGTTTCACACTGGTGATCGAGATAGAAAACTTACTTATCGGTATTTTACAGCTACCGGAAGAAAGCTTCTAAGTGTCGTCACCAGCTGCAAGGCCTTCTTAGAAGCCAAGTTCAATTAGGGGTTTCTAATATGTATGTATATACGGATTTATTACTAACGACAATTTTAACCTATATCTGTATATCGGCACCACGCATTAAAATCTCTATTTACTATTTTCATAAGCCGTAAACTAGCAGCATGACCAGATCGCATACACCCACAAATCAAAATACGAAAATTTTCGCTGGTGAACCCCAGAAAATTCAGGTATCCCCTTACTAAATAAGTAGGTAGGTATTTAATTCGTTTCAAAGATTTATAGCTGTACTGGCCCAAATTCTTACCCAACGCCACTGGTCGTCACTTAGTGACCACTAGGTATATCAACATAAATAATAATAATAATAATGTGGAAATTAAATTTAATAACAATAGTACCGATCATTATATCTACTACAGGCGTTATTCCTTCGGATATGTTTCATAGACTAGAGCAAATAGGTTTACCTAAGTTCACTTTTGAACTTAGGTAAACCTATTTTTCCTAAGTTCAGTACAAAAAGCTGCAGTGTTAAATACTTGTAGAATTGTGAGGAAATTTTTACAATTAGATATGGAGAACTCGCTAAATGTATAATAACAAGACTGTTATGGGTTAACACTTGGCTCAATAGCCCGTGTTGATTCCATTAAGATGCCAGGTATATCCTGAGAATTCCAAATGGAAAGAAAAAAATAAATAATAAAATAACAAAATAAAAAAGGCAGTCGGGTTTTTTGTTTTGGTAATAATTACTTGTTATTGTGTATATTTAGGTTATGTTAGGTTAGGTTAAGCCCTCAAGTGGCTTTTACAACCGCGCGGGAAGAAGAGCAGCTGGTACATTCTTAATATTTTTTTTTATCTAAAAGCAATTTGAAAATAAAATAAATAAAAGATGAATAAATAAAATTAAGTCAATAAAGTCCAGATGTAAATTAGTAAAACATTAGGGAGCAGTGAGCATCAAAGTAGTGCTTAACTTGACTAATGTAAAGTGTAATGGACTTAACGAAACACGCTCTACAGAGCCAGATGTTTGGAATTTGTTTAATGGCTACACTCTATTTGAATTGTGTATTTTTAAGTGATAGAATTTGTACTATCGTGTAAAAATACACTAAATACTTTTTATGTACCCTCAGCTTATCTATGAAAACATAAGTATAAGTCGTTGGTCCCGGCTGTCATCAAGCTATGTCAGATGCCTTTAGACAGCCTGAAAAATCTGACACCAGTGTTGGCCACTTACACACACGAAAAACAAACATACAATCTACACACATCTATAAAATATTTAAGGTACTACGTATGTAGAAGCGAATGTGAGTAAAAGAGTAAGTCAGGGTTATTTTCAACGAAAACGTACTGCGACCAGATAGCAAAAATTCTTAATAACTGGCCAAGTGCGAGTCACACTTGTGCACGAAGTGTTTCGTACCATTAACTTTAAAAAATCCTGTTTGTTTTATTGGAGCCCTACTTAAATATTTATTTATTCTGTTTTTAGTATTTGTTGTTATAGCGGCAACAGAAATACATCATCTGTAAAAATTTGAACTGTCTAGCTATCACGGTTCTTGAGATACAGCGATGGTGACAAACAGACAGACAGACAAACAGACGGATGGACGGTAAAGTCTTAGTAATAGGGTTTTTACCCTTTGGGTACGGAACCTTTAGAAAGGAGAGGTTAGAAGAACCCGTAACCGGCGGGCATGCATGAAGAGAGTGACGAGTGTAGATGAAGCGAAGAGGTCTGTCGGGATTGTAGCAATGGAGGTCTTTAGTCTCTGTCTACCCCTGTGGAAAACAGGCGTGATAAATGTATGTATGTATGTAAACTACGTATGGCGTTATGTTTTTCTGAAACTTTACTTTTTCGAGTATGTTCTAAGAGTTGAATAAAGTAGAAGCAGAAACAGCTTTATTCAAAAATAGGGTTGACTTCGGTAGTGTATTTATATTAATTCAGTTATATTTTATACTTATGAGATAAGTTATAAACTTAATGCACCTTTGTGTTTTGTCTATGCTTCAAGGTATCACATAAGCACAGGAAAGTACTTTTATACAACGTAATCACTTTTTATTTTTGTTTTATTGACTTTTTTGGTTTATCGTGTGTATAAGTCGCCATCATTGGTGTCAGATTTTTCAAGTTGACTTTAGGTATAAGCTTAACGGCCGGCATACAATGATAAAAGCTGGCTTTAACGTGCCTTCCGAAACACGGAGGAGTTGGAGAAATTTGTCTCTTGTCACCTATTCAAAGGCGGTTTTAAAGTTTCACCTATAACTGAAAAATTAACAGAGACCAGACTGAGATAGTACAGGCATGTGATGCGAAGGGATCGCGACTATGTCGTTCACAAGGCGCTGGAGCTGCTGGAGAAAGAGCGCGGAAAAGGGCCTCCTGCCACTTGCTGGACGGGCATGGCCCGAGCCATGAAGAAGGAAAATGTTAACCCACTGACAACCCGGAATAGAACAACCTGGCGAAGAAGAATTAGGAGGACCGACCCCACCTAAAGTGGGAAAAGGGAAAGACAAAGAAGAAGAAGAGACCCATTCCAAGGCGGACCACGACGGTGTCGCTTTACTTGCGAAAGCGCTAGTAATGCGCACAGCCGGACTTCCGAACTCCTTAAACAAAAAAAAAATATAGTAAATATTAATAAAACTGTCAAATACATTCAAGTATACAGACATAAAACGTTTTACGAAATTAAAAATTCAACACAAAATCAAATATAAAATTCGTACTTAACAAAAAGTTTTTCAATCCCTTGTATATTATATTCAACAGTGGTATAGCCGCGGGCGACACCTAGCGAAAAGGATCAAAAGCAACAAAGGCAATCTTTCGCATTATACCTCTCTCATGTTCGCAAATTGGTTTTTTAATTACTCCATTTTTCATCTTTCCTTTCTAATTTTGGGATTATTTGGACTTTAGCCCTTTTATGTAAAATATGATATAAATTGCAAGAACAGACTTCAATACACTACATTAAAGGACAAGTTTGCAAATGGCCTTTTCCAAATTGTTCTAGGTCTTGAGTGTTCATCTATGTATGTACATTTATTATAAATAGTGGTATCGTTGAGTAAGTATCCCATAAAACAGGTTTAAGCTTACTTTGAAGCTGTGTAAATCTGTGTGATTTGGTCTTATATATTTATATATATTATTTATTTGTTTACAACTACCATGGTGTTTTTTTCCGTAAGTACAGATTTTACAACTTTATGAAGACTATTGTTTTATTTTGGACTTTAAACTTGACTTACTTTTGAGTGAAAAATTGCTGTGAACAAGATATTTTAGGCTTTTTGTAAATGTCACTGGCGTTGAAGTCGATTTTTTTTCGTTGAAGTCTTTGATTAAATATTTTTTCTTTGTAAATTTCGCCCACTAAAAATATTGCGAAAGAAATTGTAGGTATGATGGATTTTTATTTAAATAAAAATATTTATTGAACTAAATCAGCTCTATGCCATATAACTCAAAGTTTGCGCCCTTTATTAAATGCCCCTATATTCGGACCCTATAACGTCTTATAAAGGTTGACCCCAAGGTTAATCTGGCGACTTCATTTCATTAGGGATATTGTTGTTTATGTCGCAAACAGGATTTTAGCAGCAGTTTGATAATCTTTAGACAATACCTTGGGATTATAAATGTTTATAAGTAAACTAAATTCCACTTACTTCATCCAAATATTTATCGCCTACCTATGTACTACAAATTATATACATTCTTAAATGGTAGTAAGATCACTAAAATATGCCTTCAATTTCTAGTATTTTCACAAACTTTCGATACTTCTACGCATCAACGCAAATGTTATTGACAAGTTGAAGTATTAGTAACTGATCATTTACACCCCGTATACGACAAAAATATTCTTAATAGATCGAACTCTTTACCCACACATGTTTGCGTTAATCTTAATAAAGAAAACGATTACGCCGGCTATTAAAAGCAAACAATATAAATCATATTGGAATAATCACGCTTTGTTTAGCCTGCGGTCAGTATAATCAGAATATCTTTTATTTTTGCCGCGGATAATGCTGTGTCCACACTCTGCGTTACGTACGAATAAGTATTTTAAAATAATTTACCTAGGTGGATGGCCACAGAGATACAGGACGACCTAGAAAGACGTAAGTGATGTGTTAAGTGGGACATGTAGGAGAGGGGGATGAGTACAGGTATGATAAATGACAAAAAACGGAGAAAGCGAGGAAGATGATGATGATGTATTTTTTTGTAGTTTGTAGTTTGTAGTGCCATAGTTGGGCAAAGGCCTGCCATCTTCTACTTTTCCACAAATTTCTATAAGTGGCAATAATTTGCTAGCTATTTTCGTAATACCACTTTTATTTCATTATGTTCTCCTGTTTACTAAACTAGGCAAAACTGGCATGTGGGAAGAAATTTAAAAGCTAAGCTTACATGTTAAAAAAAAGTGTACTGTGACTGTGTGCTCTGCAGGTAGTACAAGTTCTTGTAACTTTTATTGACCGAGGGAGCGAAGCGAGCGAAGCGTCTGTTTCGATATTGGTCAAAAATGCTTTTGTTCGGCTGTCAGTTTGTCAGTTCGTCCGGCAGTTCTCACCCACAGGTCGCATTTCTCAAGCAATTCTCGTGAAATCGTTAACTTTTTTATTACCTTTATAAAGACGCTACTTTTTTGCGTGAGCGATAACAAGTTCGATCAATTACGTTTTTTTTCTTCTAGAAACAGTATCAACATATTTTGTAACAAACTGAATGCGTCGAAATTTTTAGAATACTTATAAAATATGCGTTTAAAACGCTAACTGTGGACGTGATCTTTAATCTAACATATTGCTTGTTCTTATACAGTTATACAGCCTGTTGATATATTGTTAATGTGTTTAAATATTTAACTTTGGGCATCTTCAATAATGAGTTACTAAGATGAATTGATTAATATTCAAATATTTGGTCCTGTTTTTAATTTTGCTATTTATAATATGATAAAATTGCATAGTTTTTTTTAAGAAATGAGAATTTACTTTTCGTCTTAAACATATTTTTGATTCGAAACAGGTTATCCTTTATCTAACAAGAGTCATCTTCCATTTCAAATTAAAATTCCTAGTATTGTAATATCCAGATAACAAATCATATATTTTTTAAAAATTCTTTAATCGTAATGTTTGATGATATTCCTATGTCATTTAGTAGGTATTTTTGTAATTTTATTTATGTCATCGGATATATAATGTAAATTGAATAATTGTAACAAAGTGAAATAGTTTGCTTTTTATTGTTAATACACATTATTTTTATTTCAAATGAAGAAAAATAACAAAACCACAATGTGAGATTAAGTATCTAACTTGAACTTATACCTGCCATTAAAATAATGGTTCTTAAATAATAAACTCCATCAAAGATAATATATTTCTTCGTAGATAATTGATAGTTTATATGTATATGATGAGTAGAGTTTTATCTTATCTATATATATACTATAATAAAAGAGTAAAAAAAATGCGTCTGTACATATAAAATTTTTCAAAAAAAAATATTTGGGGCGGTGGAGATATAGTAATAGAGTAAAAATATAAAAAAAAATGTCTGTCTGTTTGTCTGTTTGTCTGTTTGTCTGTTTGTACACGCTAATCTCCGGAAATACTGGACGGATTCGAATGAAACTTTTTTTGTTATATAGCTGTGAAGCCTGGGCAACATATAGGCTATAATTGATTTTGGAAAATGGAACACATGATGCAGAACTATAATGGTCCAGCTAAACTATAAGAAATATTAAAGTGCCGCCTTAGCAAAAGTTGTTAAGTCTGATGAGAACTTTTTGTTGAGTTATAATACAACTGGCCAAGTGCGAGTCGGACGCGCGCGAAGGGTTCCGTACCATAATCTATGAAAAATCACGTTTGTAGTATGGGAGCCCCCCATCAATACTTATTTTATTCGATTTTTAGGGTTCCATAGGGTAGGGTAGAAACGGGACCCTATTACTTAGACCGTCCGACTGTTTGTCTGTCTGTCTGTCACCAGGCTGTATCTCATGAACCATTATAGCTAGACAGTTGAAATTTTTATAGATGATGTTTTTTGTTGCCGTTGAACAAAAACATACTAAATGTATACTATAATAAAAGAGTAAAAAAAAATGTGTCTGTACATTGAAATTTTTTCAAAAAAAAAAGTTGATTCGTCCGACGTAGAACTTATAAGTTCAGTATTTGCGGACCTTCAGAGCATAACACACCAGAAAATTCTTGGTTATGTAAACGCGCCATATTGACACCAAAAAATTAAAAATCAATTAATAAAGAACTTATGACGCAAATTATTGTTAACTAGCTTGTGCCTGCGGCTTCGCTCGCGTAGGGGTGTAATTTATCAAAATCCTTTCTTAGGGGATGCCTACGTCATAGTAGCTTTATGCATGCAAAGTCTCAGCCCGATCGGTTTAAAATTGACAAAGTTTCATACAAACTTTCATCCCCTATTTTATCCCCTTGGGGGTAGAATTGATCAAAATCCTTTCTTAGCGGATGCCTTCGTCATAACATCTACCTGCATGCCAAATTTCAGCCCGATCTGTCCAGTGGTTTGGGCTGTGCGTTGATAGATCACTATGTCAGTCAGTCAGTCACCTTTGAGTTATATATATTTAGATATATTTAGATATATATATTTAGATTTCTTGGATAGTGTTGTTGACGACGCCACCAATTATCCAGTTGAGTTTCTTAATTCACTTGCAGCAAATGGACTCACGGCTCACAAAATAAGTCTTAATGTCGGAGGGCCAATAATGCTGATGCGAAATTTGACTCCGCCGAAACTGTGTAACGGAACCCAACTTAATGTCTCAGCACTGTATGCCGAAGTTCAGCGGCTGAATTTCAGCCAATGCATGCCTGCAATGTTATTTGCATTACTAGCAACACATAACGCCGAACTTCCGATGCTTTTGCCTGAATCGGACCCGTACCCGTACCCGTACCCGTACCCGTACCCGTACCCGTACCCGTACCCGTACCCGTACCCGTACCCGTACCCGTACCCGTACCCGTACCCGTACCCGTACCCGTACCCGTACCCGTACCCGTACCCGTACCCGTACCCGTACCCGTACCCGTACCCGTCCTGTACCCGTACCCGTACCCGTTCCGCTCCCGCTCCCACTTCCGCTCCCACTCCTGCTCCCGCTCCCGCTCCCTCTCCCGCTCCCGCCGCCGCCGCCGCCGCCGCCGCCGACGCCGCCGCCACCGCTTCCGCCGACGCCGCCGCCGCCGCTTCCGCCGCCGCCGCCGCTGCCGCCGCCGCCGCCGCTGCCGCCGCCGCCGCCGCCGCCGCTGCCACCGCCGCCACCGACGCCGCCGCTACCGCCGCCGCCGCCGCCGCTGCCGCCGCCGCCGCTGCCGCCACCGCTTCCGCCGACGTCGCCGCCGCCGCTTCCGCCGCCGCCGCCGCTGCCGCCGCTGCCGCCGCCGCCGCCGCCGACTCTTCCGCCGCCGCTGCTGACGCCTCCGCCACCGCCGACGCCGCCGCCGCCGCCGCCGCCGCCGCCGCCGCCGCTGCTGCCGCCACCGCTGCCGCTTCCGCTCCCGCTCCCGCTCCTGCTCCCGCTCCCGCTTCCGCTTCCGCTCCCGTTCCCGTTCCCGTTCCCTCTTCCACTTCCGTTCTCTCTTCCGCTCCCGTTTCCGTTCGCCGCAGACGCGCCAAAGACGGAAGATTAAATTCTCATATCGGCACATCACTACTGTCCGGCGTTTCCACCGAACTTCAGCAGCTGAACTTCAGCTTATTTAGTGTGTCATTCCCACCGAACTTTAGACACTGAACTTTAGCCACCAAACTTCGGCATAGTCTGCTGAGACACTTAAAGCTCACAGTAAGTGAGTGATGCCAGTGAAACTGTATTTATTCCGCGTATGCCACTCATCCCCAACAATTTTCCTTTTGAAAATACACAGTTTCATATGTTAACTTGCTTTGCTATGAAAATAAGTCACAGTTTTAGAGGCTTAAAGCTGCTGAAGTCGATCTAAGGACTGGTTTTTCGCATGGCCTACTTATTGTGGCTTTCTCCAGGGTTAGTAACACTTCAGCTCTTTTCATATTGGCTCCCGAAGGAAAGAATTAAAATAATATTGACTTTTAACTCCTAACACTGTTACAAGTACTTTCTCCCTCTGTCTCTCTCTCTCTCTCTCTCTCTCTCTCTCTCTCATTAGTTTTTATTTATATTTATACGCCGGAGTCATAAAGTCCACGCGAACAAAGTCGCGGGCATCAGCTAGTACTTGAATAAAATTTTCACTTTAAAAACAGATACACAAATTAACTGATATTGGAAATCATTTAATCAGCAAAATTGAACAATGGCAACCGAATTTTACTCGTTTAAAACCAATTATAAGCACTTTAATTAATAAAGTTAATGAATATGAGATGGAGCCACAATAAATTAAACCTTAGATCAAATCAAGGGACTCTATCTAAATACGGATACAGGCTAAATAACGCACCAGTTATCCCAGGTAAGGTTGCGGCCTCATTACAGCGAATAGTGGTTTTCAAAACATGATAATTAATTGATTATTATTTTCATTTCAAAGTTTACATTATTTATTTTTCTTATATTGTAGAAATATTCACATTTCCGAAAGAATTATTTGAAATCCGATTTTAAAATAATTCCTTCAAAATATAATTCAAGAGTCGTTGATTTACTGGAAGTAAGCATAAAATTCAATATTCTTAATCAGATGTTTACTTAGTAATTAGACCTTTACAGGCACTTTTACACGTCAATAAGTATAATTTACTTATTAGCATGTAAAAGGGCCTGGTCAGGTGGACTGGATAAATAATAAATTATTTAGTCCCTATTTAATAAATACCCTATTTAATACATCTTATGAAAGTTAATTTGAATTTCTTTAATAAATTTATCATAAAAGCAGTATTGTTGGGTTAGTATCTTATAACACAAGCTTAAGCTTACTTTACACGCTATCTGTGTGATTTGTCCGTATTTATTTATTTTATTTATTAATGACTGTTATTCTGCGTCATTCAAACGCTAGCCTTAACAAGCGTCCGTGGGACAACTTTCTAAAGGTACTAGGTGTTACAGTTCCATACAGAATTAATTAATTCTCAGCTAATCTGTTCGTTGATGGACATTATCCACTTCTGATCTCATAGCATCTAGATTTGATACTGAGATTGGTAACACTATGTTACAAGCAAAACAGGCGTATGACGTTTATCGTTATCGGAAGATAAGTGCTTTTTATTGGGTACGGGTACGCGTGAGAGTATGTCATTTGAGCGGATTACTTTTCTTGTGTTTTATCTATGCATCTGAGTTGAGATGTTTATAAATCCGTTATATGTAGGTAATATTCATTGAAAAAAATATTGGTACTCGTATCCTCAAGAAATAAGGATGCTAGTGTGAAAATTTATAACCACCTTGATCCCATGCAATTAAATTTGGCAAAAAAATGTTCTTAGGCACTGTTTGTATCGAGATATTTAAACATCGAATACAAAAATATAAAATGAAACTACCTACCCAGTTGCTTTGGTTTTAGGATGTGATGACCGTCGTTAAATCTCTTAAATCAACTATTTTTTTATATAAATACCTTCAAAATTTTATGAAGAATAAAAATTAATTGTTTGTCAGAAGCTTCTTTATGAAATAAAATAAAAAAACATCATGTCACTGTAGAAAGCTATAATTTTGTGTTTGCAGTATTTTTTTAAACTTTTAAAACTTGTTTTATTCACGTTTTAAGCAGATCAAAATAAAATATCAAGAAATTATACTAGAAGGATTAGAATCTCAGGATTTCTATTTATCCTACAGTTAATTTAAAAGCAACCCACAACAATAATTACGTAGAACAAACAGGACTCTTAAATCACTTCTTAACACCGAATGCATTTTGCAGCGCGGACTACCATAATGTCAGTTTTAACACCAAGTTAATTGGCTATAAATTAAGTCCTGACTTAAGGTTTGTCCACACTTGTCGAATTAACCAGACTAAAAAAATGTATGGTATAGCTGTGCTTTTGCTTGACTTGGCGGGGGCACTGCCGTGCCCCAGACTCTTGTAACGTAATGTTACCAAAAATATATTTTAGGAGTACAATCCCAATCAATGCTTTTCAGATGCGTTTTTATTTTTCCTTTAGCACTGAATACGTCTTTTGTATAAGGCAAGAAAATCTTTGTTAGTTTATACACTTTATACATTCAGCATAACATGACAGATTTGTAAAAGGCAGGTTGTTTCTTATTAGCTAATAAGTCTTACTGAATAAGGTATCATATATAATATCATAGATCTTATTTCGTTGAGTAAATCTCTAAAGGTACTAATTCTATAATAATTATCTATAATACCCACACAATACGTTTTAAAAGGTATTGTAGGGATACTCATATTGTATTAGTTTTTGATTGGATTTTAAGAAAGATATTTATAACATATGGCACCATTATTAATTAGTCAAAAAAATTATAAATTATGATTATGACAAATATTTCTTGAACTTAAATGAAAACTATTAAAAAGGTTGGTCTATTACTTATCCCAATTTAATACGTAACACATCACGCTCGACTTTAAGCTAGACCAATCAACTGGATCAATATGAATCTCTTATAGCTCGCCAGTGGCCTGTACCTCTGCGTTTTGTTCACAAAGGACAACCATTTGTGCCCTAATTACGCCCTTGTACGTTTTGTTATCGCTCCGAAGATTTTGCTTCTTGAATTTCTTGAGTGAATTTTTGCTTGTGATCACTGGATGGTTACGTATTTTCAAGTATCAGATTTGTTTTATTGAATGAACTCAATTTAATTTGTAACAATGTTGCAAGGTGTAAAGCATTGGTCAAATTTATGGCGATTATTTTTGAATTGTATCTCTAAGTTTCACATTTTTAGAGACTGTGTTTCTACTCAGCAGTAGTTCCGAATGAGAGAAATAAATATTTATAAAAAATCATTTTGTAATAGTTAACTTATGGAGTAAAGTGCCTACAAACACTTAATAAACCTTGTGCCTTAATCACTGAATAAACATTTGACTTCTTAACAGAGATTCTAATTAACGTCCCATTTATAGTTTTCCTTGATTTCTACGATTTTATCTATCTGTTGTTTTATACTTATGCTGATACTTTATTTAACACAAACAAACATACATTCAAAGAAAACAGATAAGTTATAACAAATATTAAAAAACTAAAGAAAAAAACCTTAAGAGGTGTCAAGGGACACCCGGATGGAACGAGGTAAAATATAAATAGGTCTAAATTACATTCAAACTCTTTTCTGCGTTCTAAAATCAAGTTTTTGTTATCTTCATAAATTTGAATGAACAAAAAGTGACGTTACAACTTTTGGTCTTAATTTTTTTCCGTTTAGCTCCCTTTCGCAACGCGCGATAAGAAACTTCGTTCCAATATTAATCAAATATACCTGATTTAAAAATACACATTACGCTAGCTGCGTTGTTTTTCTAAATAGCAATTGATATCCTGTAGACCATATATGATTTTAGAGTTTCGCGGTCACAATGACTGTTATCGCAGTGCCTCAGTATGCCAACGACCATGACGGCAGAAGGGTCGAAATATCTTCCTAAAAATAATATTTATCGCAGTTAGTCCCATAGTACTAAAAGCAATCAATCCTTTGGACTAGGTACTTATACTTATTTCATACATTTTGTATCATAGAAAAAAGTTTATACTTACACGCATGACCCACTGTGCGGCGGGCTTTATAAATTATTTTAAAAATCGTTTAAAATTAATTCACGTATGTTCGATAAAAAGTATCAGCTACTTGTCATACTTCACAAGTTTTGATATCACTAATGGAACAGTGGCAGGTGGCATCAGGTGGAAGCGATAGCCGTGACACTATCTGTCCAGAATTTTTGTCCCCCTTTTTGCAATAGACATCTGCTTTCCGATATTTTATCGCTGACCGATAAAATATATTGTATGATGTATTAACAAACCCTTTTAATTTGATTTCCAATTAAAGAATGCCGAGTTTGTTATAATTGGCAAGAAGTTTTTTTTTTGTCATAGCAAACGAACAACCTGGTCACCTGATGGTATGGACAACTGCAATACCAGTGGTGTAAGAGGAGGGAGGAGAGGAGGAGGAGGAGGGGGGGGGGCTCCGGCTCTCTCACTCACCGAACGAAGCATAGAAGCGGTGAGGCTACTATTCAGACGTCGATTTTCTGTGAGAGTGTGGTACTTCCCCGGACGAGCCGGCCCATTCATGCCACTAGCAAAAACAGAGTTTTGCCGGTAGCGTAGCTCTACCACAACTACCATTTTTAATAAGTTTTTACCATTGTGGTAAAGTGTGAAAGACAAGTCTGGATATTGGTCAAGATTTTAATAAAAAAAATGAATGAGTATCCTGGAATACTGAATGAATGAATGTAGAAAGTAGTTTGATAAAAAAATGTGTGACGGTAAAAAGTGGCCGAAAAATCTTACACTTTTTTCGCTCTTTTGGGCAAACTGAACTATCGGCATCACTTTTGCTAATACTACCACAATGAAACTCAGTAAAACACATTTTAACCATTGAATTAATAGTGCAGAGTCCCCATAGTATTTTTCAAGCCTTTGTTTGGCTTTGGTGATGATTTTACGCAAAAAGTAATGCCTTATCAATATACGAAATTCAATTTTCTCCATATTTGTTAAAATTCAAGAGGTTGTTTGTTTTCAATGCCTTTCAAGCATAAACTAATTGATGAAGCTTGCTCAAAATTTGACAATAGCTTGTTAATAAATGACAGTTGAAGGCAGGAGTAAAGCATTTAAAGTAACAGTGCGGGAAATTAAAAACTCACTGACTTATTAAACTACCTAGGTAAGCTCCTTTTGAGTACTATACTTCCCTCTTAACTTAATAGGCGTGCATCATATATATATATATATATATATATATATATATATATATATATATATATATGTCGGAGCGTAATATGCAATGGCTGTATAAAACTAGATTCCTTTACTTTGAATAATTCGATGACGTTTGGCAGTAATTCTGTGTCAATGTCATTTTAGAGTTGACGAAGAAAGAATAGAGGACGCGGTATGAGTTCAATGTAAAATTCCCGTTTTTATGATTTTACACGCGCAAAGAGAAAGTTGTTTACTACAAAATGCAACGGTTGGATTTAAAATGGCAATACTCGTTAGCAACAAGTTATAAGACCAGTCGACCTAGCGACAGGGACAGTCTTGTTCAGGCGGCCGTATCGTGCACAACTCGTTTGTGTAGTTTGCTGTAGCTTGGCCATGACTCATTTAATTGTGATTATTGTAATAGATGTGGATTGGTGAACCGATTTATTACAATGACAGTTTGTTTAAGCAAGACGGAAAGCCCAGGTGTATACACAGTATTCAATTCTGTGGGGCCAGGGAATCCAGACATGGTGGTTGTGATTCATGATTCAGTGCGGAGGCGGGGCACTGGTTTTCCGTCACATTTTTATAAGGCTCACGTAAGATCTCTCATGTGGCGGCATCGGTAAGGTGATGTGACTGTAAGTAAGTTTTCATCCTGACATCAGTTTGTTCTCGTACTGTAAGTAACTAAGTGGGTAGTTTACGTCACTTGAGATATCAGATGCCGATCACGCCACACTCTGCCCCCTTTTATTCATCCGTCTGCGACATCAGAAGTGAGATCTGGACTTGTAGCTCACATTTGAGGTAAGATTTGTATCTGGAGCTCACATCGGAAGAAGATCCTGTTGAATGCTACTTGTGGTTTGCCCGTTGTTCAGAGCGTTAGTTCTCGAGGTAAGGTTTTAAAGTGTTAACAAGTGATTACAATGTTACGGCCGGATGGGAGCTAGCAGCGGTACGCAGCAGGTGCTGGAAATTTCTGGTGAAGTAAAGAAAAAAGTGAGCGGATCTCGTGTATGTGTGTCTGTGCTCGCGGCACATGGCTTGTCTGCTGGATCGCCAATAAAATTTGGTGAGTTTTTATTTTATTTTCGACTTTAAAGCAGAGTGCAATTAATTTTAAATCCTTTAGTTTTTAAGTGTAAAGTTTTATGAAATCTAGTTTTTTGACCACTATTCAGGCAGTAAATTGGTTTTGAGTACGCGAGTTTTACGAAGAGTGTGTAACATTTGCTAAACTTAGTAAGCTAACGATCGGTTGGAGCCGGAATATTGGTTGTTGTGTAGAAGCAACATGAGGTTATCGTCACTGGAGGTGGCATGAGTCGCTGTCGGTTGACGCCCGAAGTTATTGTCAATGAGGTGGCATAAGTCGGTATCGGACGGAGCCGACCGTGGCGCCAGATTACCGTATCGTAGCAAATTGAGTCATTTTTGAGTATTGAGAATTATGAACTTGCAATACAGTACTGTGGTGCGTGAATACTGGTCAAAGATGATATTAGGTACTCATTCTTTGTATAGTAGTAGAGATAACCTCTCCCAGCATTTTCTCAATATTGGACTTACGGTGGCTGATGATGATGATGATGACGACGATGATGAAGAGTTGGTGATGATGATGGTTTTATCATCAATAATGACAAGGTGATGATGATGAAAATGTTGACGCTGTTGATGATGAAAACGCGGTGATGATGTTGACGATATCATCATTGATAGCGGGTAATGATGATGCTAAGGTGGTAACGGCTACGTTGGCAAGTCTACAATGGTCATGATCATGGTGTTGACATGATTTAAAGAGGGCTTTTCACTGTTTACTATGTGCGTAATATTATTTTAAAACTACACTTTAATTGCTGTGTTGTTTAAAGTAAAATCCCGTTACTTGAGTCAATTTTAATCTAGACAGTTCAAGACGAGTAATCATTCTGATAATTTACTTTTCGAAAAGATTTTACAAACACGTTACAATAATCCGATAAGCAATACCACTTTTATTTTTAGGAAGTCTATAACCAAATAGGTTAGATTGCAAATGCGTTAACAATATTCTTATTGCGAAAGCCTTAGTGCAAAACCACTGTAAATGGCTCTGTACACGTTTATTTTTGTTGACTACTAGTTACCCAGTTAAGATGTATTTTGTCGTATTTCCCCTTCAGCCATTTGCCGATTGGTGAGCGACGTGATGAGTGCTTCTCATTTATGACGATTTTGCACCTGTTCAAGTACTTTAGAGATCAGTATACTTTCCGGGCATTAAATTAAAAGCGAATGAGTAAGTGTAAGCCCATTGACCACTATTTTGTCGAGTTACTAAATTGTAGTTGTTTGCTCTGGGGAGGCAACGTGGTGATCGTCAATCGATGAGGGGGGCAAGGTTACGTCACTTTGCGAAAGTGGCATGAGTCTTATCGCTCGAATTAGGCGATAGGACGACCGCTTCTGAGATTACGTCACCTTGCGAAAGTGGCATGAGTCTTATCGCTCGAATTAGGCGATAATATGACCGCTTCTGAGATTACGTCACCTTGCGAAGGTGGCATGAGTCCTTTTGCTCGAATTAGGCGATAGGACGACCGCTTCTGAGATTACGTCACCTTGCGAAGGTGGCATGAGTCCTTTTGCTCGAATTAGGCGATAGGACGACCGCTTCTGAGATTACGTCACCTTGCGAAGGTGGCATGAGTCCTTTTGCTCGAATTAGGCGATAGGACGACCGCTTCTGAGATTACGTCACCTTGCAAAGGTGGCATGAGTCCTTTTGCTCGAATTAGGCGATAGGACGACCGCTTCTGAGATTACGTCACCTTGCGAAGGTGGCATGAGTCCTTTTGCTCGAATTAGGCGATAGGACGACCGCTTCTGAGATTACGTCACTTTGCGAAAGTGGCATGAGTCTTATCGCCCGAATTAGGCGATAGGACGACCGCTTCTGAGATTACGTCACCTTGCGAAAGTGGCATGAGTCCTTTTGCTCGAATTAGGCGATAGGACGACCGCTTCTGAGATTACGTCACCTTGCGAAGGTGGCATGAGTCCTTTTGCTCGAATTAGGCGATAGGACGACCGCTTCTGAGATTACGTCACCTTGCGAAGGTGGCATGAGTCCTTTTGCTCGAATTAGGCGATAGGACGACCGCTTCTGAGATTACGTCACCTTGCGAAGGTGGCATAAGTCCTTTTGCTCGAATTAGGCGATAGGACGACCGCTTCTGAGATTACGTCACCTTGCGAAGGTGGCATGAGTCCTTTTGCTCGAATTAAGCGATAGAGATGACCATGATCGATAGAGTCGACAGGAGTAATTTAACAGAGCAAGTAGAGTCTTAAGAATGGTTAATTTTTTGAAGTGAATAGTGAGTGAATAGTGGTCAGTGGTCATTTCATAGTTGGTAAAAAGTTTGTGATTATCCCTAGTAATGATGTAAGCTTAATTATTAGAGAAAAAGGTTTTGGTTTATTAAAAGAGTTTGTTTTAAGCCCTCTCTTAAATCGTTTGATCAGGATAGGCCGAGTTGAGATGATTTGATATTGTAGTTAGGTTCAATTATTTTCAAATGCGTCACACTGGGACTTGTGACTTGTCAGAATGGCCGTGTCGGAGCGTAATATGCAATGGCTGTATAAAACTAGATTCCTTTACTTTGAATAATTCGATGACGTTTGGCAGTAATTCTGTGTCAATGTCATTTTAGAGTTGACGAAGAAAGAATAGAGGACGCGGTATGAGTTCAATGTAAAATTCCCGTTTTTATGATTTTACACGCGCAAAGAGAAAGTTGTTTACTACAAAATGCAACGGTTGGATTTGAAATGGCAATACTCGTTAGCAACAAGTTATAAGACCGGTCGACCTAGCGACAGGGACAGTCTTGTTCAGGCGGCCGTATCGTGCACAACTCGTTTGTGTAGTTTGCTGTAGCTTGGCCATGACTCATTTAATTGTGATTATTGTAATAGATGTGGATTGGTGAACCGATTTATTACAATGACAGTTTGTTTAAGCAAGACGGAAAGCCCAGGTGTATACACAGTATTCAATTCTGTGGGGCCAGGGAATCCAGACATGGTGGTTGCGATTCATGATTCAGTGCGGAGGCGGGGCACTGGAATTCCGTCACATTTTTATAAGGCTCACGTAAGATCTCTCATGTGGCGGCATCGGTAAGGTGACGTGACTGTAAGTAAATTTTCATCCTGACATCAGTTTGTTCTCGTACTGTAAGTAACTAAGTGGGTAGTTTACGTCACTTGAGATATCAGATGCCGATCACGCCACGCTCTGCCCCCTTTTATTCATCCGTCTGCGACATATATATATATATATCACAAACAGTATATATCATACTGTGTTCTAGGGTTAGCAAATTTCCACTATGTCTAAATATCGTTTTTAAACTCAGGTCCTGGCACTCACAAAGGTTGTTAACCTTTGTTTTGTGATGCTTGGCTCTTTTTATTATATAACCCATAATTCATATATATCTATGTACCGCCGTATTTACTTGACTTCAAAGAGAAAAGACACAACATGGCTTCAACCCCTCATCAAAAAGGGCGCACCAAACTTTCTCCAAACTTAACAAAAACAGCTCGTGCGAAAACCCAAAATATACGTCATTACATCTGACAAAGCCGGCATAAGTCCCGACATTAAAAAGTTGCCAGTCAGGGATGTTTGCAAAAATTCCGGCAACAGATGTCGCCAATCCTCGAGCAAAAGTTACGCTCCCTTGCAAACACTGTTGGAGTTATTAATGAAGTGGCAATATTAAAAATGGAAAAAATAAACGTGAATTATTTCTTATTCCTAACTAACATAAAAAAAAATATTTTTCTTATCTAGAGTGTGACTGAATATCTAAAACTGGTGTCAAATCTTTCAAGCTGCCATTATCTGATAAAACTCAATTACTGTCGTTTAGTGACAATGTATTTCTTTTCTATTATTTTCTTACATATTAACACTAGCTTTTTAGGGCAGGTTTCCTAACGATGTTTCCCTTTACTGCAAACAAACAACAAAAGGCCGACTAGTCGGCCTTTTGTGAAGAACGACTACACTACGAAAGAAAACCAGGGGGGTCACTCTATAAAATAATACGTTAGTCGTACGTCAGTGACGTCCTATTTCTATGACAAACCAAATTAGACTTTATCATCATAATATACATTAGTGCTGAATGTTTCTTGACACTGAAACGCGGATACGCAGTAACGTCCGTCTTGCGTACCGCTTTTCGAGTAACCCCCCTGATTATGATGTTATCTGACGTTAGTTTCAATAATATAACGATCATCATATCATATCAATCGATGAGGGTTGTCGATAGTAGGGCATTTATCTGTTGAAACTATCGATTGTAAAATTATCGATTTTTCGGCAACACTAGTCATTCAGCTACGGGGGCTATTGGCCACATATACATTCACTTAAAAAAAACTATTAGTTCGCTCCGAACTGTGAACATGCAAACCTCATATCTCGACAACACGTACTCACTTGTGTTAGAGCCACGCTACCGGCAAAACTCTGTTTTGCTAGTAGCATGAATGGGCCGGCTCGTCCGTGGAAGATGCACTCTCCCACAGAAAATCGACGTCTGAGTAGTAGCGTCACCGCTTCTATGCTTCGTTGCTGTTGTCGATGGGCAGCGGTGATTACTTACCATCAGGTGACCCGCTTGTTTGTTTGCCGCCCGATGACATAAAAAAAACACCAACAGATTTGGCTCATGTTCGAACTAAAAAAAATATTGGCCTCTTATACATGCCTACCAAATTTCATAACACTAATCAAAACTACTTGAGTTATCATCGAACTAACATAAATATAAAAGTAGGATTTCAAAATAGGAGTTCAAAAAGACTCGGAGAATAAACAACAGCAGCGCCCAAAACAACATCTCAACAATTGGCTCCCTCAATCACCAATTAACCTTAATAGACAAACAATAACTCTGATTAGCGCCGACGACTGTAATTAAAACTGACGTGCCCTATAAAAATAGTTAAAGCTCAGGCCGTCATGATGAATCAGCAAGCGATGAAGTCATGTCACGTTATTAATTTAATAAAAAACAAACATATATACATGCTTATCATGTTTAGGTTTAGTAGTAGAATACAGAACTAAAAGAGACCTTAGTGATGGTGGTCGTATAAATTGAAATGGGAATAAAATAACTGGCCAAGGACGAGTCAGACTCGCGCACGAAGGATTCCGTATTATTTATAAAAAATCACGTTTGATGTATGAGATTTATTATGTTATCTTACGTTAATTTTTTTTTTTACTATTTAATGTTATGGCGGCAATATTTTCTATCGTATTGGTACAACTGTAATGATAGATTTAAGTTTGTTGAAATAAATAAATAAAATACGAGTAGAAATATATCATCTGTAAAAATTTCAACTGTTTAATTATTACGGTTCACGAAATTTAGCCTGTGGACAGACAGATGGACAGATAGACAAACAGACAGACAGACGGACAGACAGACGGACAGTGGAGTCTTAGTAATAGAGTCCCGCTTTTACCCTTAAGGTACGGAACCCTAAAAAGTGACGCACTGATGCTAGCCGTATCGTTTACAAGTAATGACTTGGTTCAGATTCACACCCATTTCTTGATCGGCTTTTACGACTTGATGAAGTAAAAGAAGCAGCTGCTGATTTGTGCTTCTTTAAATATTTGGTTAGTGAAAAACTCATTGGCCCGATGAAATTACGCATTATTAGCGATTTCGCAAGTTAAGTAATCAAGGGCTTGGTCTGCACTTTGATGGGTGACCACAAATGGCATAAACTTTTGCCTTGCTCTTGCGTAGTTTGGAAGACACGCTAATCCGTTGGTCCAAGCTGTAATCATTGTATGGCAGTCGTCAAGCTGTGTCAGATACCAGCTTCAAAAATCTGCCATCGCCATAACGTACACACACGAAAAACGAATCAAACTAAAGTTACCTATCACTCTCAAATTTATTTAAAAAAATATAGTCCTAAAGCAATTTCAGTTTAAATATATAACGAGATAAAATACTCGTTCTTTAAATGTCAAACACTGAAAAAAAGGTAAGGGCAAACGTCAGAACATATTTCAACTAAAACAGATTTAACAAATGTTTCTTACTTTTTAAAAATTGGAGCGTTAGTCTGTATGTACCTTTAGAATATAAATCAAAAGTCATCTATAAAGTGAAATTAATTAAGCTGACAAGCCCTAATAAAAACACTTCATTAGAAGCGGTCGTTCCATCATGGTGAGTCAGCGGTCTTGCTGCTGAGTGGTGAATGGAGCGTTTCCATTCGGTCCATTGGTGAAGTATTTTTTATTTTTGTTTTATGTTTTTTACTAGGTTATAGTCCTTAAGAATCAAACATTACTTTGATTAATAAAACTAGTGGCTCTGTGAGTTGTAGGCCACGCAAGTCACTCCACCCTCTTCATGTTTATCCGATAAAAAAGTATTTCAGACAAATGAGTTGCGTTTTAATAAGGGTAACAAAAAAGATATACGACATTTTTTTATATAGCTGAAATAAGTTTTTTTTTTTAAGTTGTATCTATCTATATATTATATGTTAAGTTGTATTTATTATTATAAAATATAGTATCGTTGGGTTAGTATCCCATAACACAAGTCTCGAACTTACTTTGGGGCTAGCTCAATCAGTGTAATTTGTCCCTATATATTTATTTATATTTTCGCCACTTTGAAAAATTTTGAAAAACTAAATCGACAAAAATGTTTTACATCATTTTCGAACCCTTTTACAAAATTCCACGAGAATCGGTTTATACAAAAGCATTTTTGGTAAATCTCGAAACTGAGACGCTTCGCTCACTCGGTCAAATATAGGGTCTAATAAATATCGGGTATTTTATAAAATATAGTATCCCATAACATAATTTACTTTACCATATCGAACTTACTTTGGGGCTAACTCAATCTGTGTGATTTAAAAATAATTTTTAAAAACTAAAATCCGACCACTTGGCAAGCATTCTCATTCAAAAAAAACAAGAATCATCAAAATCGGTTCATAAACGACGAAGGTGAAGAAGAAAGAAATTTGATGGAAAGGGGTTCAACCGATCAAAACTTATTGAGGGTGAAGTAAACCCTTAAAACTCGTTTTTTTATTATTTGCCTGGCAAATTTCATTTTATTCATTTATTAAATATTTTATTTTATGTATTCAAATTCTTGAACAAATCGGCCAAATTTCATTTTTCGTCACATCCGCCTCCATTCACTTCCTCAACCTTTATTCTGAAACTCTTTATCATAAAATAGCTTTATCAATGAGCCGACTAAACGATCATCTCCATCCGTCAGCCGCGATCGCTAACTCACCGTGACGCTCTCAGTGGAGTATTTTTAACCCCCTGACGAAAAAGACGGGTGTTACAAGTTTGACGTGTTTGTGTGTGGGTGGCATTGTTATTCTAAATGAATGGACCGATTCCATTTTTTTTAAATTAAAAGCTTTTTCTATCGAGATGGTTCTTAACTACGGTTGATGAAAGCGGTTCAGCCGTACAAAAAATATTGGGAGTGAGGTGAACATTTGAAAGTCGGCGAACATTTAATTTTCCTGGCAAATAACCTTGTTAAATTACTTGAACAAATCTGCTAAATTTCATTTTTCGTCACATCACAGTTCCATTTACTTCCTCAAACTTCATTTCGAGACTTTTTACCATAAAATAGCTTTATCAATGAGCTGGCTATCATTTCCATCCGTCAGCCACGATCGCTAACTCACCGTGACGCTCTCAGTGGAGTATTCTTATAATAGCACGTCAATTTTAATCATTAACCGATAAAATCTACAAGTAGGCTCCTTCCTTAATAATTGCTTTAGATTATGCTTGCATAATTTTCAACGCTTACGTTATGATATGATATTTTAATTCCTTTTTCAAATTCTTGCACACCATCATGCTAAAAATGGCCTTTGAGTTTTGCGAGCTCCTTACACACAGAAATTAACACATAGACACGTCAAAACATCTGACACCAATGTTATTATTATGATACTCCATAAGTATAAATAATAGGTTGGGGAAAAAGTCTTTTCGCATTTTATATGAAAATTCAAAACATTTTTTAATATAGTTTATTTACATTTAACTAAAGTATGTAGCTGCCATTTTTTTCGATGACTTTTTGCCATCTTATTGATAGGGACATGATCCTATTGCTATAGAAATTTTGGGGCTTCTGATCAAAAAACTGCGTCAAGCAATTTTGGCAGTCCTCTCGTGATGTTAACCTGACACTGCCTAAAGAAGAGACCGAAACAGGTGAAAATCTGAAGGTGCCAGGTCAGGACTATACGGCGGATGCATTGACACATCCCAGCCAAACTCTCTTAATTTTTGCTGAGTGGTTAAAGATGTGTGATGTCTAGCGTTGTCATGATGAAAAACCACACCCCTTCTGTTGATTAATTCCGGCCGCTTTCTCTCAACTTCTTGCTTTAATCTTATCAGTTGTTTGCAGTAGAGTTCTGAATCGATGGACCTGCCTGGTGGTAACAGCTCATAATGAATAATGCCCTTCCAATCCCACCACACACCCAGCATCACCTTGTTGCGAGTTAACCCGGGTTTCGCCACAGTCTGTGAAGCCTGACCAGCCTTTGACCATGACCTTTTTCGCACGTTCTTGTCGTACGTGATCCACTTTTTATCACCAGTTATCAATTTCTTCAAAAATGGTTCGGTCTTATTACGTCGTAATAAAGAATCACAAATGAGTACACGGTTCATTAGGTTTCTTTCAGAGAGCTCGTGAGGTACCCAAATATCGAGCTTTCTTGTGTACCCATTGTTTTTCAAATGCGCCGAAACTGTTTTGTGGTCAATTCCCAGTTCTTAAGCTACGTCGTAACTACTGATATGCCGATCTTGCTCCACTTTTTCCAAAATAGCATCCATTTTATCCGTAACAGGGCGACCAGAGCGACGTGCATCTTTGACATAAAAATTTCCGGATTAAAAACGCTTAAACCAAATTTGTGCTACTCTCACAGACACTGCACGAGGTCCATAAACATCGCAAATTTTTTTCGCGGCTTGCGTTGCATTTTTATCTTTTTGGTAGTAAAATTTTAAAATGTATCTAATTTCTTCATTAGATTCACTCAACTTGACGGTAAGAAAAACAAATGAAAATCACGCGTTTTCCTAACTTGAATTTGGAATTATCTTCTTTAAAATTTAAACTTTTGAATGATACCAAAACCAGCCAGGTACAAATAGTATTGTGTACCAAAGTGGTTTTATTACAAGTTCATATATACTATAAGCGAAAAGACTTTTTCCCCAACCATATGTTCTTTTAACAGTACACTGAGTAACATTTGATGAAAGTTCTTCTACAGTAAGAGCATCAAAAAGTTCAACAAAATTACTTCAACTTGAAATGTAAATGACCTAAACTGTCTGCAACTAAATACATTTAAAAATTAGATCTATCTGACATTTAGTACTAACTTGCAATTTCAAACAAAGTAGAGCGTAACTTCAAAGTCAAATTGTAACGTAAGCCTTAGGGATCCTAACTGTTATTACAATCTAGACTTGAGTTATTCTGCTGCCGTACACACATAAATTACAAAAGATTACACTCAGAGTCATACTGTAAGAAATTTCTCGCTTTTGGCGGAATTGGGGCTCCGACATGAATGTTTTTGTGGACTTTAAGTAATGTTTTCTTACAAATTACACAAATTGTGGCGTCAAAGTAAGTGAAACTTGATGTTGCGTGATTATGAGTAGAAGATTTTATGACTTTTGTGCTTGAAATGTTTAAATTACATTTTTATGTATATGTTAGTGATGCAGATATAATACGTCAAATAAAAAACATGTATCACACAATGATCACACAAGAAAATATTCAAATCTGACGCTGAGTCGCAGACGAGAGAAAAAGAAGAAAATGAAATACTTGTGGCCAGTATAAAAATAAAACCCAATAAATACATTTAAACAAAACTTAACCTTTTTCGTCCGTTGCTTACATTATACTGTACTGACTGTGTGGTCCAAAGAGCAAAAATGGTAATAATAGGTAGTTTATAATATAATAATATTATCGAATCGAGAAGAAATAACCTACGCTACCTCTGTTTCTGGAGATTTCATGTTCTATGATTTTTCAAATGAATATTCCATTTGATAACACGGGGTGTAGCTAAATAAAGTTAAGACAATTTGCTTTGCAAATATTTTCAATCTTATAGTCTTGAAAAAAAATGTTTTTATATTATGAAATAAAGCACAAAAAGGTTTAATGGATATTAATGAAAAAATATATAGGTATCTACATTACATCTGTGGCAACGCAGTTAAATATTTATTTATTTCAAAGTTTTCTAGAATAAATTAATACGGCCTTAGTACTCGTAATTCCCATTTTATTTCAACTAATCTGGCATTCCAAATCCACTCTATAAAAATGTATTTAGATTATCTCTCCATTCAGTTTTGACAGATTCAGTTAAGACTTATTTCGATAAGCAAAATGATAAATGTTTATTTCTCGAGATAAAATAAATTATAAGCCCCGGAGAAAATCGTTCATTCCAAATATTTTTCTCGAAACAAAAATATTAACTTTTGCATAGTAACGGCGGTTAGATGAGAATAGTATGTTGAACAACATACACGTTAGTTGTTATTAGGGTTATCATCATTATTGTGTATTTATTTAACTATCTATTTAATTTAATAAATGTGTGAAAAAATATTTTACCTTTTTACTTACTGAATGGATTTTCAAGTTAGAGTTGGGTAGGCATAAGTACTAAATTTACTTTTAGCGCAAAATATTGCAATGTTTCCGATAAATTTTGGTTTGAAATACAACACATTTTTGAGTAATTTATTTCTATTTTGAATGAACGTACTTACTAACACGTTAGAACAGTAAACTAATTTTGCTACATCATAGAATCAATGTAGATAACAAATACGTATTTTGTATTTTATCTTTTTTTCCCCCAAATCTTATTAAAATACCGAATTTTTTTGTTTATTCGTTTCTTAATGCTTTGTCGTCTTCAACTATTTCACATGGTTGGTATGGTCACCCTACCTGCGGAACATAATCTGACTCCATAACCTGCCACATGAATGCCCATCACAATTATTTCGTTCCACAATCTTAGATCTCATACGACATCGCCCGAGGCACGGAACACAAAACAATAAAGCCTATGTTCGTTTATTTTTTCACTAATAAATTATTCATATCATAATCCAAGTGATGGAACGATCATTCCGTCGACTCATCCGACAGCCTTAATTTAATACGTGCGTTTATTATTCGTAATGGAATTAACCGCACCCGATTATCATAAAGTTTGATGGACATACTATCTGGTGATCTTTGCCGCCCACTGCACCAAAAAAGCAGGCATCGAGTCATTATGGCTAATTATTGATATCTATGGTAGCTATCAAACTGCCGGTTTCGATTAGTAGCTATCGGAAGATAATATTGGCCACTAAGAATTGATGTCATTCTTTTTGATCGTTCTTTTCTTTGTTACCGGGAGGTTACTACATATAACGCGTTTTTTAGCTGATGCAACCAATGTCACCTGAAATAATAAGTGGCACTATTTTACCAAGCCTTTTGAGTGGTTTAGCGCCATTTGCAAGACTTTTCTTATTTAAAAATTTCAGAGGATAATTTTTCATTGCCGGCCCATATTTATAAAATATTTCATTTCTAGAAACTGAAAAGCTTTTATGAGTTTAAAAAAAGATTAAAAAACAACGTTGCTGCATCACTTGGCAATATACCTTTTGCAAAATAACAAAGCTTGCAGTCTATTACTTCATTAATAACTGGTCAAGTACACATCAGACCATGCGCAGTGTAGGGTTCCGTAGTTGCGAATGCCGACTTTGAGTTCACGCCTTACGGTTTAAAGACTAAAAACGAATTTTATTGAATTTGTATGAAATTTTGAGTACATTTTATTAGTTGGTTGACTAACTCTTTAATTTGTAAACCCTGCTTAGCTCTGACAATTTTCCTTTTGACTTCTATATATATCCTATAACCGTGAACGTTTTCACAGGTAGACATGGCAAAACTTTAAGGGTGCTTACTACAGAACCATAAAAAGCATATTACAATTTGACCTGTCGAAATCTTATTGATTTTACCTTCCTGCATTAATATTTTTTACAATCTCGGTTATCAATTGTCTTCAATTTTCGGTAATTTAATGAGAGAGCGGGCAATGACTTCTCAAATTCAAAGGCACCTCCATTATTCCAGATGACACGGGTTTTCTCACTTCTTTTCGAAATTAAATTATCAATGTGAGTACCCGTGAGCGATCTTCATACTTTATAACTATAATTGTGTTAGATTTGCCGACATTTCCTGTCTTTTTTTTTTATTCTGGTGTAGATAGTATCTACGATATAATGCTTTTTAATTTGTCTTCATTAAACGTGGAATTCGGAAAGGTTTCTTGCGGTGATAAAATGCCGTTTCGGCTGGTATATAATGGTAGTTATTTTAAATGCTACCGTATTTTATTAATTTGAATTCTCGCGTTGAATAAGTAATTTTTAATGTTTTGTTTAAAGCAGGGGTAATGAGTTTTGCTTTAATTTAGTCTTATTTGGGTTCATACTGTGCTTTGCTATTTTAAAATTCTTTTTGTATCTATATAAAATTTCTTTAATACACTTTAGTTCAGATCAAAACAGATGATCTTTTAATACCTAATTATTAACGACCCGCTTCGACTTTGTACGATTTTGAATTAAACATAATTGTATGTGTTCGTTTCGTTTTAAATTCATTGTAAATTATCAAAATTATTAGTATTCTTTTATAGATTCGAATTAGATTAATAAATTAAATGACTAAAATTTTCGTAATGCAAAGTTCAAATAATTCTGTCATATAGCATATATTCAAGTCAAGGTTAGGTTTTGTCATTTAGTTTAAAGTTAAAAAACCATTTCAAAGTTGAAATAAAGTGGCTTTTTACTGCTCTTGGCGTTAAAAACAGTAGCTGCCAGACGTTCAGAAACAACGAGAAATTAGGACGAGTTTGGGTTTCGACCGTAGAATCGATGTGGACGTGACCAGGACCCGACAAAGTGTCTTTGAGTTAGTTCAAAATGGTTTTTAACGGTGTAGAAGTAAGGACTGCCTCAATCTGTGAATTATTTTCTTATACTGGTTTAACACGCTAGTCTATCACTCAGAAGATTTGGGTTTGATCTGAAATACCTATACTTTATTTCACCAAACTAGATGTAGGCATGTTATTTTTTTGTAACTGCGTACAATACAAAATGCTCACCAAAAATCAGAAAGATTGCGGATTTATTTAAACGGATTTTTTCATTCACATGAGTGTACGTAATGGATCGGGAAGCGAAATGTTTTTTTGGAGCAATAAATTTTTAATCAGTGCAGATGTTTCGCGAACGTGGGCTTTCCAAAATTAAAAGGGTACCTTTAGGGTTGTGTTCATAATGTAAGATCTTTTGTACATATACATTTAGGCAGTGCAGTGTATTAAAATAAACAACTTTTATTATTATGAGTCTAAGTTTGATAATTCTTCTACACTGGTCTGAGATAAAAGAAAAAATTTTAGTATATCGAAGCTGCTTCTGTTCTTATGCAAATCGTGAAAACGGATCGAGAAAATGGGTGAAAATTAGATGATGCGGCTACTAGCTAAACGCCGGCCATCGCGCAAAAAATTTAATCTTGTGACTCTGTCTACCCTGTTAGGATTAAAGACGTGATAGTGTAGTTGATCGAGCAAGCAAAGCGTCTTAGATTCAAGATTGGCCAATAATGCTTTTGTCCGGCTGTCTGTCTGTCTGTCCGGCTGTTTTCGGCTACAGAGAAATGCGTTTCTCAACTGAAGCTCGTGGAATTTTGTGTGATGGTTTGACAACTATATGGATTTTATCGATACATTTTCTCGAAATTTTTCAATATGGCGGAAATATGGGGGTTGAAAATTTAAAAATATCATATTTCGAAAAATTTACAGAAATTCCTTAGCATTTTGATTAGGTACCTTTGTCTTATTGTACTTGGATTAATACAATCAATCGTCAAAACGTACAATATGCTATGGTCATAATGTGCTTATGATAGAATACGACAATGCCAAAATGTTGACATTTCAAAATTTAAGTGTTTTATAAGTCTAAATTGTTAAGCTTAAACAAAGTGTCAATGGAATACAGGACAGTATAATGACGGGTTGCGAGACTTGCAAGCCTATCCAATTGCAAATAAAATAAATAAAGATAAATCAGCTAGTTGGGCAAGTGTCTACTTTCCGAAATCTGAAATGACCCGTCCTTTACTATGCTGCCCGTTTCGAAAAGGGAATAAGCAATTTTTTTTTCTTTCTAAAATCCTTATTAACCACAGTAAATAAATATGAAAGAATTTATAAAATATATTAATCAGCTATGAACATGTGATAACTTTAAAGTTAAGAAAGAGAAGTCCGATATGGACTGGTGACGTCAAAGTCCATATCAATACATTTGCGATAGACATATTTTCGTAAAATTGTTATTCTCGTTCATTTTTTAAGCTATTTTTATTCTGTTTTCACTGTTAGTATTTTACTTTCGAATATTTATGGATAAACTGGTTAGATAACCCCATATATCATGCATTATATTAAAGTCCATCATCATCTCCTGCCTTCATCACTCTGGTTGCCTGAGCGAGATTGTATCGTGTTAATAGGATTTATCAACCCATCACTATTTTGATTCCTTTTTGCCATCTTAACGCCGACCATCATGTCAAGCGTATGGCTTTTGGTTGTGTCTTTCGGTTTAGGGCTCTATATACCCCGTTAGGGGTTAAAACGCAATTATGTTATTGTAGACCTATGTGACCTAGTGGTTAATATCACGCTGTCACACCGGTGGTCCCGGGTTCGATCCCCGGTCAGGTCAAGATGGAAAACGATCTGTTTATCTGTATATGTATTTTTATAAAATATAGATTGTTGAGTTAGTGTCTCGCAAGTTATTGGGATAAAAAGTATCCTATGTGTTAATTAAAGTAATAAGCTTACCCAACAAGCAAACTTTTAATCCAATCCGTATAGCTGTTTTGGCTAAAAAATTTAACAAGCATTCAGACATAAAACATCCATTCTTTCAAACTTTTGTCATTTATAATCTAATGATTGACTATTTCGCTAGCTTTTTACTAAATCATAAAAATATACTAAACATATTTTTAACTGTAACCTTCATGAAACGGTGCCTTAATGGTTTCCTGCATCCTCCATACAACGATGGCAGCGGAACGTCGGGACCTTGTCAGAACATAACGAGACGGTATTTCTAAAGGTCCTGTTTTTTTTTGCTTTGGAGTCAAGTTTGAGGTTATTTGGGCATAAACCCAAACGACATTGAAACATTTAATATCTTTTTAAAAATCTAGTAGATAGTAGACACACAAGTACCTGCTAACGGAAAAG
Organism: Acrobasis suavella; assembly: GCA_943193695.1. NCBI lineage: Eukaryota > Metazoa > Arthropoda > Insecta > Lepidoptera > Pyralidae > Acrobasis > Acrobasis suavella. Next base: position 6,152,779 of record OW971943.1, read on the forward strand.
CTAAAAAATCATAGGTCTGGGACGGTATGGAACATGTAATAAAGAGAAAAGATAGTCATGTTGCTAAAAGAGTACTTAATCTTAAGATTGTTGGGAACAGGTATGAAGGAAAGCCAAGGAAAAAGTGAATGGAGTACGTAAAGAAATCTGGTGTTTGTATGTATATTCGATGGTATTATTCGAGTATTTGATAAAAAAGGTAGACAAGTAGGATTATTTTTTTAAGTGCAATCATAAGCCTAAATGTTTAATCAATTTACAGTTCGTAGTCTCCGAGTACAAGTTGTATTTATTCAGTTAATATATAAACTTCATAGTAAGATGCTTTTTATATACGGAGAACAAACCAAATGACACGAAATAAAAGCAACCAAATATAAGACAAACAAATATATTCTCACTCGAAGACAATGTTATCGATAGCCGTCCAAAAGTCGCGAGTGATTAATAGTGAAGACGCGAGGCACGCGACCGGGCGTTATTTCTGAAAGAATGCCGACAGCTTTGACCTGCTAGTGTTGGACTTGATATCGATAGCATTTCATTGAATATCTATTTCATTATTGAAGTTGCTAAATATGTAGCTGTGCGTTAATTTTTAAGTCCTTTTGCTTTGCTAGTGATGGACCTTCTAACGGCATCAATGTATCGATTGTCTTTTTTTTTGTTGAGACACGAGGACGAGACACATGACTGGACGTTTTTTTATAAATAATAGAAACTACTTTAACCTGCTAGATAGCCACAAATCAATTTAACGAAATAACTTTATTAATGAGTAGTAAACATGAGTTTTTATAACGAATGTCGATAGCATTGTCCTCTTTTCGAGAGGCTCTAGCTATGACGCAGTATTAAATTACAAGTTATCTCCATTGATTAGAAGATGCGAGAGGCAAACCCGGGCTCTATGGCTCAAAAAAAGAAAAAATGCTGGAAACGCAAAAGTTAATCAGCTCATAAATAATTGAACAGTGGGTATAATTTTGTGCATACGCCTTTCATTTTTAAGCTCCAAGTCACTTAAATAAAAGATACTCCATTAAAATAAGACGATTTTGCCAAACTCTAGAACCTAAATAGCTAAAAAAATACTAACACAAATAAGAAACTCAAATAAGTATAACATAAAGTAAACCTGTCGATAGAAAGATGCACATCACCACAGTCCACCGGACGAATGCCAGCCATTCGTTACGTGCGATCCCTCATTTGAATTTGGGATTGTGTCTCAATTTCGTGTTGTTTCCTTTATTGGGGCAAGTGAATTTTCGATGGCACTAACGTCAATTTGCGTGTATTTTGCTCCTACTATCGTACAATTTGGCGTTTTGGTGGTACATAGATTATTACTGAGTAAATTGACAGGTTGGCAGTGTTATGACGACTGAGAAAAAGATGATTTTCAGTACGAATTTTCTTTCCAATGGGTGTCATAAGAGGTGACTAAAGGAAACAGCAAACAGCCAGCAACGTCCTTTGTGCAAAGACACCACTTTAAACAATCTTTTGTGATCACCAATCCATATGACCCAACTTTGTGATTTTGGTTAAATCCTCACAATAGCAACAGCAAATAGACTGTAAAGAAGAACATATTGACAGTTAGTAAAAATAACACAATAAATTTATACTTAGCCTTGCTATTCAGAGTGAAAACGAAAGTGTTCCTGGTAAAATGACCCCATTTAAACTAACCAATATTTGCCACTGGTCTTTTTTAAAACCCTTATAATATGTTGCATTTACTCGTAAGTACTTAGAATGTTTTGTTTTTCGTGTGTGTAAGTCTTGGACAACAACATAATAATGACAGCCGAGGCAAACAGCTTGTACGTGCCTAACAAAGCACGGAGAGAATTTTATATGCCTCTTGTGGTCACCCTTCCAAGAGCGGACCACGCTGGATGTCGCTTTACTTGCGAAAGCGACACTAATGCGCACTCCCGCCGAAACACTTCCTCAAATATAAAATGAAATTACGCTAGCGATTCTACTAAAAAAATATCCTAGCTAAAATATTCATTCGTAATATTTTTACACCCAAAAACTTTCGTAGACAAAAATAAACGGTTTCGTTACATTCTGTAAAGACGGCGCCTTATAGATGAGGATGCGGAAACCATTTACGGGCGGCGTCACGCGTCCTCGGCGCTTTGTGTGCCCCTAGCTTTATTTCACGTAGAGGAAAACCTGTCTCAATTTTTATAATGTTATTCGAAATGGCGTTTAATTTTCATAATATTTTAAGAGTTGATGGCGAACTGCTTTTAAATAAACTTGTCTGTCCTTGTCTATCAGCTCACTGATGGCCTCCTTTATTGCGCCATTTTCTACGTGCATATTATGCTTACTTAATAGTATCGTATCGGTTTCTTATTCTACCCTAGTGTCCAATGCATTTCACTCAATCTACGCCTTTGACATTATCACCTGAAGCTTGACTTCGTATAACGATACAAGATTTGACTATGAAACACGATCAGAAATGTAAAAATATAAATAAGTACATATTCGTTTTTAAAAATTATCCTTCGTTACACATAAAGTGGCAGTTTGTAAGAAATAATAGATTATGCACGAAATTATATTCTATTCAAAGAACTGCAAATTGTGTAAGAAAAAATTAATACGATAAAGTATGTTCTGATTACATACCTACGTAATCAGAACATACTTTATCGTATCTTAGGGATTCATCGCATTTTATCATCATACATTCTACTGCTGAAAAAAGGCCTTCGCTTTTTTAAAAAATATTACGAGTATTAACATAATTTGAACTTCTGTACAAATATTGTTTAGCTTACTAATACAAATCCTCAATTTGTCTCCTCCCAGAATTCTCATATTCAACTATTCTAATTGTCACCCAAAGCAACTTGTACCTTTCACCGCTCCATACATTATTTTGTCTTCTAATATCATTAGTAAATAAGTCCCCATGTTTATGGCACGGTTTTACTGCCAAATGAATTTGTATCGTAGCTGCACTAAATAACGCCTGTCATCGCTTCACATGTTTTCAATAAATACATCTTTTAACGATCTCCGAGGATCATAAAAAATGTATAATGGCTTTATGGTGGTGTCTTTTAACACTTTAGCTCGAGATAGTTCACAAATTTATAGTTTTAGGTATTTTTGGTAGATCAGTTGGTTAAATCAAGTTTTGGTAAAAATTTGTTTATTTTTTATTCGTTTTAATATTAATTGTCTTTGTAGACATCGAAGTGTTTAAATCAAAACCAATGTTTCACATTAAAGTGTAATGTTTTTTTTTTTCAAAGACTTTCATTCATTCCATTTTGATACAAAAAACAGTTTTTATTTAAATCTAGTATTTTTTCAAAACTGAAGCAATGTTTTAAAAATTTTAATTATACAATTTTAAATATGCTATTTAGTATTAAAGTTGCTAGTACATAGACACTAATATATTAATAATATATAAAATAAGTTTTTTTTTTTAATGTATATGTTTTGATTGTCAGGCCAAAGTAGGTACTTATCAAGACAAATGCAAAACGCCGAAACTCGATGAGGTTGCGTCGTTTCCTTATAGTGTTCCTATGGCCACCTTCCGGCTTCATCGTCGGGTCAGCGTCTTGTCATATTAATATTGCATGGTCATTTAAACTTTTTGTATAATGGTGCAATCGGTGCAAACACTCATCATCATCATCCGAGCGTATTCCCGGTTGCATCCTCAGCAGTAACGCTTCAGAGCCCGAGGTCACTACCTAACCAAGGAGATTTGACGAGGTTACTGGTTTTTACACAGAGCGACTGCCGTCTGACCTCCACAACACAAAGGGCAAACCAGAAACCAATCTTTTGCAAAGTTTGATGATCAAACACTGGGTGGCGTTCGGGACCCACAGTTTTACGTGCCTTCCGAAACATGGAATCGTCTTTCATTTCGGATAATCAGGTGATTCAAGCCTGCAATATCCTATCCAGACTGGAAACAACTTTTCACAAAGTATGCTTCCCAGTGGGAATCGAACCCATGACCTCCGGGTCCCAAGGCGAACGCCTTGACCACTGAACTACGGAGGCAGTCAATCGATGCAAACACTATTGCACAATTTAAACTCAATCGGTCATGGATAGCTGGTTCAAAATTCGACTGCAAGATTTGCCCGAAACAAATATACAAATTACATTGCGAGTTAAATAAAAGCTTGTAAAAATGTATAATGAATTACATCAGCCACTAGAATAATAACACGACAATAACAGTTTGTCTAAATACAAATTACTTGCAGTTGAAGTACAAAATAAATTAATTGTAACTTTTAAACATGTGCAAAAGCTACCCATTACCATAATTAATAGTATAATCAGCAATATAATGACTTGTTTGTCGCGGGTCCGTTTTCCCACGCGTGGGGTGATATCGGAGCGGACTTCCGCACTATTATGACAGTAACGACTCATTAGGGTGGGCATTAGTTTGTTGTTCAAATATTTTGTTTTTCCATATAAGTATGTATGTACATATGTATGTAAATTTAATGTAATAGTGTTTGGTCGGTGATCTCGAAACATATTTTTACCTAATAAATGACCAGAACTCAAAAGGAGTTTTATTTCTTATCTGAATTGTTCTTTGTTTATTTGATTTTCTTGATATATCTTCTTATTATTCTTTTGTTATTTCAAGGTGCTAGTTGTTTGTGAAGTTTGAGCTCCGGAATCAGAAAACAATTTTGTTACAATTTGTATTTCCTAAAAAGATTTTGACAAACTGTACTCAGATAATATGTATATGTTATAGACTTAAAGCTTTTTTTTGTCTTTAACCCGTCAGCTTTCAGACGATCGGATCGAGAGAACAATAGATAACAATGGGTTAGCAAAATTGCGGTTGTTGACGGGTTAAGTAAAATCTTCCTAAGTAAGAAATGACGTTTGTGCTTTATAAATAAATCTAAATTAATTAGTGAATCAATTCAACTTTATACAAAACGTTAAAAAACGCAAATCATAACAAATTGTAATTTTAATCATGTCCACCTTGTTGATTGTGTTATATTCCTATGAATTGCGTTTTGACGCACAATTCGGCATTATCCCAAATCAACACATCATAAATAACATAACATCACATTATTTGTTTGAAAATCCACCATTAGTAAGGTGAACACACCTGTGTTACTGAACCGACGGGATTACTATTAATTTATAGTCGCATTCGTTAGTAACACATAAATAACAAGAAATAAAAGGTAGAAGTAGACCAGGGTCTTGCTGCAAAGTATCTTACCTCATCCGATACGTGTATGCGAGTGGCAGTAAAAAATAAGTATGCCATGTTTAAGATTTTTGTAACACGTTATTTTTGTTAGTCATTATACAGCTTGTAACTTGTCTTTTAAAAAACATCTCCGAATTCCTAGTATATTTCATTTTAGCTAAGACGCAGTGTACTCTTAGGTAACTTGCGTTCATTATGGGCTGAGATTTCAAAATTCACTATTCACATCTATTTTTATTTATCAAAGAAAACTTCAAAACTAAGCTTAACTTATTATTATTATATCAAATATTAAAAGAAGAGAAATGGAGTATTTATAGAGTGCAAAGTCACCCACATAGATTTCCACTGGCAGCCTAATTTAATATCATGTGTCTCTCTCTCTCTCATCTCAGCGTTTTCTCAAATGCGTCCTCAGCTGCTAGGCTGAGAAGCCGGGGTCCACTTTCCAACGTTTTCTTCTCCACTTTGCACGGTCTTGAGCATCCTTGGTTGTAAGACGATTAGAATGCATATCATCCTTTGAAGACTTCAAGCCAGCACTTCTTGGGTCTACCCCGCCTTCCGGACCCCGGCGGAGGCGGCATGGCTATACATTTGTTTCCCACGTAACTTGCCGGCTTCCGTAGGATGTGACCGTACCAGCGTAGGCGACATTCTTGCAGTTTGTCTGCTATGTCACGGACATGAAGGCTGCCGCGGATGCGGGTGTTTCTCACACGATCTCTCCGTGACACTCCGCATATCCGACGTAGCTTTTGCATCTCCGTGACACGCAATTCCTGCTCGTGCCACTCAAGCAAAGGCCATGCTTCACTCCCATATAAAAGAACAGGTCTAATAATGGATTTGTAGACCTGTCCCTTCAAACTAACCGGCATTTTGGGGTCAAAAATGACACCAGTCACCTCCTGCTACTTTGCCCAAGCAACAGATATACAGGCCTTGACGTCGGCATCGATGTCTCCGGAAGCGTGAAGTACAGATCCCAAGTATTTAAACTGGTCCGTACGCTTGACAATGTCTTCGCCTATGCGTACGGGTGAAAGATCTATAGCATTGCAAGCCATTTATTCAGTCTTCGCCACATTTAGCTTCAGACCATCGTTTTCAAGCGACTCTCTCCATACATTTGCGCGTCTCATCAGTCTCCCTCTGTCCGCATCCGCCAGTGCGATATCATCAGCATACATAAGCAGCCACGGAGGTTGCTCGTGTGTGTTCCTGATGCTGTTAGACACTTTGTCTAATATCACTGAGAACCGAGCCTTGGTGAACCCCGACTGTAACAGGGAAGGGTTTGGAGTCACCAACAGCAGTCCTAACTATGGACTCGAAGTACATATCGATCGCAGTACATATCGCGGATTATGTCAATATGGATCTCTGGCACCCCTTTTAATTTAATGTTATGTCTTTATCCCTAAAGGGGCACATAAAGCATTTTGCGGCTTGCGGTTCTAAGCAAATTGATTGTAGGGCCGCAAGACACAAGGCTACTTTTAGCTTAACGGTAGGAGAGAAGGTGAAAGAAGAAGTCAAAATAGTGATGGGTTGCTAGCCGCATCGCCCAATAATTCTTTCAATCGGCTCCTTCAACATGCGCGGGAAGAAAAGCAGCTGGTACATTCTAAGTTTTTTTTATTTTCTACCAGACCAGCATGGAAATAACTACTAAGCTTATATCAGATGAAATGAGATATTTTGCTGCGCGACACTGCTCTATAATTAATACTATGAGACTTCACTTGTGGTCTCGGATTTTCTAATCAACGTTATGAAGATCATCAACAATAAATATTATTGAAAAGTTAATGAGGGAGGAGGTCAGTGGTCGAAACAATAAAGTGAAAACCTTCGAAGTTATAAAACTTATAAATTATATTGGCAAGTAAATTAAGGAAGATCGTTATGAATCAGCATACTGGAATATATAATAAATACTATTATGTCTTTATCCATAACAGGGCAGACAGAGCATTTGGTCTTCCAGCCAGGGATAGGAATACCGATATTTTTTATTATCGATGTATCGATACCCGATATCGGTATCGATATATCGATACACATTTCGATAAATACCGGTGTTTTATACAAAATATTGATATAATACCAGTACTTAGTATTGATATATCCAAATTTGTATCGATATATTGACATATCGATAAAAAAAATTGAAAAAATGCCAATATCAAAGGCCACCTTTAGCGTGATGGTGGGCGAGAAGGTGGATAAAAGAAGTGATGAGTCTAGCCAGTTCTCATTGTCGCCCATTCTCTTGATAGGCTTCCACGTTCTGCACGAAAAGAGAAGCAGCTGGTACATTTTGAGTTTCTTTCTCTTCCACCAGACTAGCATGTAAGGAATCCTGGAATATTTTATTTCATTGTTGAGATTTTTTGTTGGAACTTAAAATTCAAGATATGTTTATTTAGTGATTGATCAGTGTCACGTTTTTTTTTTAACATATTTGTTAGTTACAATATCTTAATGATTTTGATTTAACTAAGTACTTGCATTCAATGATGCGAGATCTTCTCTGCGCGAGAGCTGGGTTATGCTTTCATATTTTTCACTCAGCTCAATAAATCAACGATACAAAAAAGTGTTTGCTTTTCAATTTCATGAAAAAAACTTTAGTAATTAATTCTTATTTTTTTCCTTTAAAAACTCGTGTGCTTACTTCTCTCTTTACAGATACAATGACTAAGTATAATCATATCCTTAAGTTAAACAAATTTCCCACTAACGAACACCACGTTCACCCGAATGGCTAGCAGTTTAATAAGACCATTCCATCTCTTCCTGCAGATGTCGGAAAAGGTGACTAAAGGACTAAGCACAGACATCTCGTTCTATAACTGCATTCGCAAGGAGGTTTGGCGTCGGGCGCCAACTGGTTGTAAAATATTTTGCAGAAGTGCATTAAGTGTGAAGCAGGGCATGTAGGTTAGTACAGATATGGCAAATGAATGAAAACTTCATCATTTAGGTACACCCCGTCTGCTAACGTTTCACTATATTTTCTCCATCCATCGGTTGTCTAGAAGAAATCGCTTTAAGTGAAAAGACCACTCATTGTACATAATGTCTTTTCTGTGTTTATTTTTTTATTATCGTTTTTTTTGGAGATGGTTTACTTTTGGACTTAAGTATGGAGAGAGTTGACATACAAAGCCGACTCCAAATAGGGAGAAGACGAGGAAGATGATGATGTATTGCCAATGAGGGTTGAATGAAGCGGCGGTCGGTCGTGAAAGTAAAACCAAATCATTTCGGCTATTTCTTCTTGCATGGTCTACGGCATCTTTATATGAACAATATGACATTGACATGCTTATATATTCTGAGAGAAAAACCGCGTAAGCTCATGCGATGCAACCTGAAATGCACTGAGATGAAAAGTAATTGATTCAGCAATTGATGACAGTCAGTTAACCTGAGTTTACAGGCCATTCACGTAACTTATCATGAATGGCCGAGTACTGCGAAATTATTTGTAAGTCAAGTTAGTCCATACACACGTTTAATTGCTGTGGTAGGAAGCTTTCCGATTATACGAGTCCATTGCTATTTAAATTGATTTGTAGATGCTACTGGCAACGGATAAGCCATTTTAGTAGAAAACTAATAACATTTGGTTTTTTACAGCAATTAATAAAATGTGCTCTGTACAACCTACTTTTTGTGTAGTAGAGTATGTATTTGAAAAAAATAAGTAACTTTAGTTAGGTAGATGTAATTGGACTGCTTCCGCGGTCCAGTGGTCAAGGCAGTGGTCAGTGAATCCCACTGGGAAGCATACTTTCTGAAAAGTTGTTTCCAATCTAGTTAGGATATTGCAGGCTAGAATCGCCTGTTTATCCGAAGAGAAAGATGATTCCGTGTTTCGGAAGGCACGTATAAACTATGGGTCCCGATCGCCATGTAGCGTTTGATCATCAACAATCTATGGATCAATTCTGGTTTATACCCTTTGGGTTGCGGAGATCAGACGTCAGTCGCTCTATGTAAAAACCAGTAACTGCGTCAAATCTCCTCGGTAAAGTAGCGGCCCCCGAGTTCTGAAGCGTTACTGCTGAGGATGCAACCGGCAAAATACGTTTTGATGATGATGAGTAAGGTATTTGTATTTAAGATAATTCTAGCCTCTCGTGTAAATTTTCTACTCAAACAATTTTAGAAGTATCAAAATAATCATACTTTAAAATAATCTTTGTGCTTAAGTCAATTAAGGAAAGTAATATTTTCCTATCTAATGCAATAACTAAAAAAAGAAATATAGGGACAAATAACACTCATTGAGCTAGCCTCAAAGTAAGTTCGAGACTTGTGTTATGGGATACTAACTCAACGATACTATATTTAACAATTACATATATAGACAAACATCCTAGACCCAGGACAATTTGAAAAAAAGGCCATTTTCCAACTTGCCCTGACTGGGGATCGAACCCGCGACCTCTGGGTGGCGGACTAGCATGGTGACAACTACGCCACGGAGGTCGTCTACTACCAAATCATCTAATAAAATACCTAATGAAAGAAGTTCTTTGTAAAGGCTCTAACAGACAAGCCCTAAAGTAAACATTATTTTTGTTCATGCCACACATAGCGCTAAAAGTCAGTCGCTAATTTAGAAAGACTGATTTATAAAGATAGACATAAATCTAGCTTAGAAACTAATAAAGGCGTAGATAAATCGCTAGGGTAATAGAACAGCAACACTGTCGCACGTCGCTCAATTATAAAATTGAGGCGTTGATAAATTGGCTTTATCCGTTGCAATTGGTCAAGGAAATGAAGCTACTGTTAGAGATACTAGATAGAAAACTATTTAAGTTTCTAATTTATGTCTATTGATTATTTATAAAAAACTTTCTATTTATAAATAATATTCAACAGATTGACGGCTTTGCAGCAATTCTTCGCAAAAAAAAAACACCTCGCTTATAAACAGAGTGCGGGCTAGCCCCAATAGCATCTTGAAGACGTTAGCAGATCGCTATACTTCTCCTTTATGGGCGTCTTTTGTAAGAAGGTGATAGTTAAAACCCACTCCGAACTATAGGTATATGAACGCAACCATTACATGTATTAATAACATAGGTTAAGTAAAACTAACACAATTATGGATAGGTAATCAGATCGATGTCATCTGAAATAAACGATTTTTATTTTTATTTATTTATTTATATAGAAATGAATATATTAAGATAGATGGGCGGGAGAAGATATCCTGTCCAGACATCCAGAAAGGAATACATTTATGAAAGTTTTAATTCATATGTGGTGCGAGTTCCAGCTGCTCAGCTGGCGACCTTCGCAATGGAAGATTTCTGGCCGAAGGGTGTCGTGTTCCGGAGATGTCGCGAACAGTTACCTGACACCAGTACACGGTGCAATGAGTCTCAAAAACAATAAATAGTGAATTAATATTATACTTATATATTTTAAGTTAAGGTATAAATTATATACCTAATTATATTTATGATAGTCTGTAAGGTATTCATTCTATGGGCCTTGGTGCCTGAAATAAAATAGTTTCTATTCACTTCAAAAAGATAGTTTTCGAAACAAAAATCCGTCTTCATCACCAACCTACACACCGATTTTGATAACATTTCTTTCTACCCACTTGACAAGTAGGTACGACTTTTAAAACAAAAAAAAAAAGGATTTTTCGAATTGGACCAGGCATGCAGACATATTTAAGTAATCGGGAAACATACATTAAAAAAACATATTTGTATACATGCGAATTGATAACCTCCTCCTTTTTGGTTTCGGTTAGATAAAAATGCCCGTTTTAGGTAGTATGAACTCGTAATGAGAAAACTAAATCACTGGACCATACATAGATTCAGGGACGACTCCTGCAATCAAAGGCAACAGAAATGACAACAGAAATAAAGTATTTATAAAAAACTTGTCTACGCGTCTGGTTGAGGCAACAGGAGACTTCAGAGCTGGCAGCTTCCTTGCCCAAAGAATTAGCCTTGCTATTTAGCGAAGCAACGCTGCGAGTGTTCTGGGTACTTTGCCTCAATCAATTGAGGAGGTATTTCATATTTAGTTTATTTTATTTTTCTTGAAGTTTTAATTTAGATTTAATTAATTAAGTACAAAATTTTTTTTCTTATAATATTTAGCACTTATTAGATGTTCGTTGTCAAATGTGTACGTTGACCTCAATACCCCAAATAAATGTTTTGACGACCCAGAATCGAAACACAAATAAATCTAAAAAAGCCGACCCCAAGCGAGAAATCGTTAAGTAGAAAGAGAAGTCTTGAAGTTATAAGTGGATTAAATAATTAAAATCAATGTCACCTCACTAATTATTTCGCTGTTTTGTTTGCTTATCTTCCGAACAGCAAAAATTCGACCTTTAAAGTTCAAAGGTCAAATTATTGCTTTTTTGTATTCAATCATTAAGTTACACTCAAATGTATTTGTAGTTTGTTGTTACACATATCTTTATTCAGCATAAATAGTTACAATTACAGAAAAATAAACGAATATATACCGGACCATTTGAAGTTGATCTATTAGAAGTGAATATTGTATACTGATCACTCATTTCAAGATCAAAGTTACTTTCCCGCTACATAATGATTTTTTTTTCCTTTTCTTAACGTACCTACAAAAGTAAATAAGTACGCTAATATTATTACAATCTAGCCTTTACTTAGACTAATAAGTAATTTAACATTGACCTAGTTTTATACGTTATTGTCTAAGAATGTGTCCATCGGCACTTTTCTTACTGTCTCTATTAAGGGGAAGGCACTTTGTTCTTGTGTCTCTATTGGCACATCAGTGCACTATAATATCACTGTATTTTTTTTAAATTACACTAGTTTAAAAGGTTTAGTTCTTTTGAGACGTCGCACTATGTCCGTGTTGTCGAGGAGCTGGATTGCCTCAACATTCACGTGGTGAAGCAGTCTATACTCATGTGCTTCGGCGTATTTCTTGATAACTTTATTGACGGTCTGCATGTTAAGGTCCCGGTGTAGATCGTCGATTCTTATATACCAGGGCGCATTCACAATGGCCTTCAGTACATTATTTTGGAAGCGTTGAATTATTTCAATATTACTTTGTTTGGTACAATCCCATAACTGTATACCATAAGTCCATACTGGCATGAGGATTTGTTTATAAAGTAGTATTTTGTTATTTACTGATAATGCAGAGTTCCTTCCAAGCAGCCAGTACATCTTTTGGAATCCTATATCAAGTTCCTCTCTTTTCTTTTTGACGTGGGCTTTCCAGCGAAGCTTCGCGTCGAGTGTCATACCAAGATACATAGCAGTGTTTTCATATGGCACCTGCTGTCCATTTATGTAGACGAGACAATAGTCATCATTTTTGTTTGTGAAGTTGACGTGGACAGATTTTGATTCGTTTAGATTAATTCGCCATTTTTTTGTCCAGTTGTGAACTTTATTAATAGCTGCTTGGACCTTCTCTGCTGCTTCGGCATGACTGTTTCCAACTGCCATAATAGCCGTGTCATCAGCAAAGGTCGCAATAGTATTTTCTTCTAGTTCTGGAATGTCGCAGGTGTATAATAGGTACAGGACCGGACATAATAATGAATGAATGAAATGAATGAAATCGTTTATTTCAGACTGCACAGGTATTCAATACAGATCCATATTTTGTTAGTAGGAAACTTAATATCTATGTTAATAAAATTTAAAATGTTATTATTTTTTATTATTATTAAAAACATGTAAGGACGACCAATGTTTACATATTGGGCTGTCCACTCTTTCTGACACCACCCTCAAGAGTGAGTTGGTACTGCTCCTTACCCGTGACCACAAGGATGCAACTCTTTTGCGAAGCACGGCCTGGAAGCTGTCTGTGCTGTGATCTGCAAACATCCCTGAGGCACTGCAGCGCCAGTGCAGTCCCAACAAACTCCTGAAGCTGTTGTTGTACTGTACACGCAGAGCATTGTAGGCTTTTTTGGTATAATTACTCCACAGGTTGCACGTGTACAATGTTTGGCAGTAGCTTTTAAAAAGTGTAACGTTAACTTCGCGCGAGCAACATAAATCAATTTAAATATGTAGTTATTTATCATAAAACTGTTTTTCTCAATCAGAACTTTCAGGCCTATCATATAGGTAAATATAATCTTGAAATCCCGAGATTCGACTAATATTCTATGCGGAATGCTAAAGATACATTTTTTTAAATAAAGTACCTACTTTAAAACCATCACATTGAGTATTTTTATACAGAAAAAAACCTTTTTGTAATTCATGTATTCAATGTTAAAACAATTTTCCAACACCATAAAATTACCAATATTTGTGACGGGCGCTCTTTGTTTTACTCGACGTTAACCGTCACGTATAACACGCGGGATATTAAGCTGGAGTTTGACTAATCGACATTATTACTCACTATTGGTCACGGTAGCAAGGTGTGTGTTTTTTAGGGTTAGAACAAATTGTGGTGCATTAACAAATTGCTTAGAGTAGAATGGAGGTTGAATGAACAGAACATCATTATTGAGTCTTATGCATCTATAAAAACATAGCCTGATGGCACAGATTCCAAATCGTGTGTACGAGTATATAATTCTACATATTATTATTTAATTAAACATTCATAACGTATGTATATATTTTCTTATTAAAGCCCTGTAATAAAATTGTTAGTATGATAAACAACAATAAAATAGGTATCAACACACATTATAATATTTTTTTTTTCTTCTGATAGTAGGCATTAATTTACTTTTAATTAAACGGAAAAATGTACAAGCAGCTAATTAGGAAATAAAAAGCACAATAAACTTATTAGTTTATAGTTTTTTTTTTCTCAACAAACATTTTTATTGTTATCTGATCTCATATTCCTTCATAAATGTACATTCTTTATCTTACTTCTTATTAACCGTTATCCAACACACGAGTTATTAGTCTCCGTGTAACAAATGACCTGTATAATTATTCAAGATTGGTCGCGGTGGCGAGGTGTAGCAACTAATGTGACGGCACTGTGGGGCAACCTGTTGGAATAAACTCTAGCTAGTGGTCGTATTCTTTGCAAATCTTGTCTATTGGCACCCTTATTTCAAATCGAAACAATTTCAAATGAGTTTCGTTATCAAATAAACAATTAAATTTTTTAAAATGGTTAACGAAGGTTAGATTACATCTATTTTCTTTTTAATCTACGAGTAAATATATATTTAAAATACTGTATTTTTCCTATTGTGCAATAATCTCCTTCGGCTACTTTACAGTAGCTTTAATATTAACAACTATAACAGAAATAATAATTTTGCTACTGAGAGATATAGGTTAGCTAGTTTTAATAACCTTTTTTTTTTACGGAGGAAAGATCCCTGTTTCGGATACCCGTCAGCCTGCGCGGGAGGATGTCGGGTTATGTGGGACTCCACGCCCGAGTGACGTGCCTACCCACTAAAAAACCTCCGGAGTTCCATCACAACCGCTTTTGCCGGGGACACGGGAACGGAAATACAACCGCGAACCCCGGCGCGGCTGGCCGCCAAAGCGGCCCCTCCGCGGGGACGTCACAGCGCCCCCCCACTCACCAAGTCGGCGCGTCCGGAACTCACGGACGCGCCGTACCTCCTCGGGCCAATTGAGAGGCGGCAGACTCCCACGCAGTCCACCGCCTGTGGACCCATGGGAGCCAGATTAACTGGCTCCCAGCGGCAGAGAAGATGAAAGGCTCCGCCGCTTGCCTCTCGCCGCAAACGCGGTGCGGCACCGCTCGGTCGCGGAGGATAGGGAGAGCGGCAACGTAACACCGACACTCCTCCTCCTCCGCGACCGATCTCTAACCACAGCCACGGTGGTGTGGCCCCGCCTGAAGCGCCGGGAGAGCAATGAAACATTCCTCTCCCGGCGGCTCCACCACGGGTGGGGGGAGAACTTCCCACTCCCCCGCCGCCCCATTGGGCGCATCCCTACAGACTCAAGGCTGAAGCCGAGCCCGCAGGAGCGCCCCTCCCCGGGTGGGGGGAGAACTTCCCACTCCCCCGCCGCCCCAATGTGGGCGCTCACTGCTGGTGGAACAAACAGCAGGAGCGCCCCCTCGCGGGTTCCTCTTAGCTTCCCCGTGGCTCGAGGCTACCACGGGTACTGAGCCCCCCCGGTACGACAAACCGGGAACCCATTGGGGGGGTAGTTTTAATAACCTGACCTAACCTTTGATTTTAGTTAATTCTTATGTTTTAAGTAATCCAGCGGTAATATTTCTTTTCAATTAAAAAAATCTTAAGTATCAGCTATTAAATGAAAATTAAGCTGTAATTATCCGCACAATTTTCAATTTATATTCCGCATCTTTGGCCATAAAAAGCTGGTTTGACAAGAAATTATGAAGATGTTATAATTACAACGAGACTACGTCGTGTGCATACAGATAAAGTCAGACAGGAATGGATTTCGGTCTCATAAGTTGACCTTCGTATTTTATTATTAAGGTAAATTGATGGGTGACCACAAGTACATAGAGTATGGCAGTCGACAAGCTATGTATGTCAGATGCTTTTGGGCAGCTTAAAAAATCTGACACCATTGCAGCAACTTGCCACGTTAAAAAAAGAATTTTATAATGTTTTTCCTTAGGTACCTATTTCCTCTTACCTCATGAGTTTTTGTTAAACAATTTCAACGTATCTCGTAACATATAAAACGTATCGTCGTTCCAATACTTAGCCTTTTCTGGCATATTCTAGGCAAATAGAATGGGCTAGAAAAGGCTAAATATTGGAATAAGGTCACGTTTTGTCAAGCCACAGCACAAACTTACTCAAAATTAATGAAGTCTGTCTAAAGCTTCAAGGGCATTTACATTTAGTGCAGTGGGAAATTATACATATTATACAGCTGCTTAAGATGTTTTAGGTATAACAGTCCCATCACAATTTTTTTATCTAAGAATAAAAAAGTAAGGAGTACCTATAACCGGAGAGCATGTATAAAAAGAGTAATGAGTGTAGTGTTAACGAAGCAAATGAGGTTTGCAAGGATCGCAGGAAGTAGAAATCCATAGTCTCTGCCTACTCCCATGGGAAACAGGCGTCAAAATATGTATTAGAAAGATTAAAAAACAAATCTACTCAGGCAGCGTTCATTAATAATATTACTTTACCAAAGTCATCGACTCTATAAGCAATTTATTACCACCATTTAACGGAGAAAATATAAAACCGTGAAGTATTAATATATTTTACGATAAGGATTATCATTCCAAAGACTAAATTACTACCGTTTACTAAGGAGTTTGTATCTTTTCATACTTAAACATTAGCATATCCTTGACGAAGCATTAATGAATCAAATTAAAAATAATGACAACTAAACGATGGTCAGGGATTAAAGGATTAAAATAGACATTTGATATTTATAGCTGTTGATGACAGACTGGAGCTGGTTATATATAATTATTTTTATCTACAGAATTAATGCAAAGCCTAATCGAATTACTAAATTGTGACATTAAAAGGCAAACATGTTTTTTTGAATTTTTTTGTGGTATTTAAGTAATAGAAAAAATACGTAAGTCTTCGTGTTTCAAAATCCTAATATCCCAATGTTTGAAATACCTTAAAGATATGATTAACAAGCCAAGGAAGATTTATATGTAAGAATAGTACATACCCATGCAAAGTATGCAGTTACCCCGCTAAAAACCTACAGTAATTATAGCAGCAATTGTCGAGACAGTAAGAACAGTGAAGGTGAAGCGATTGCTATGAAACAATAATGTTGTGCATAATAAGGCGCTGTTCCGATTGTAACTACATAATCGCAACCATTCACGACTTTCTTAAATCAACGCGCTATCCAACAAGTCGCCGTAGCAACACTAATACAAAGTATATTTTTTTTCCAAAATTAAAAATCTACCTCTACACTGAACTACACAATCAATTTTGCTAAAATAAAAACTTTTTTTTAATTTGGTCCAGGCGTCTTTGAGTAATCGGGGAACCTATTTACATTGAAAAAAAAGATTGCAACGAATCGATAATAAATTAAATCGGAAATAATAATAAATTTCCTGCATTAAGCTGCTCCAACGACATCTGACCTGCATAATTTCTTCCACCTGCAGAGAAGTTACCATCTGGCAGCAAACTGTCTTGGCAAGTCTGGAAGTGCCTCAACAGGTTGAGAACCCAGGTTGGCCGATGTAAAGATTCTGGTCAGATAGAAATACTTACAAAGAGACCACAACGTTTGCGGCTGTGGTGCATTTCCACAGACTGTGGCACACTTGCTGAGTTACAGCGTGCCCCTACACCTGCACGTTGGAGGACCTTGTACAACGCAAGCCTTAACGCAGTAGCCCCGAGAAATATTTGATTTTGAACTTCGACACGCTAAGAAGAAAAATAAGAAGGTCGTTGCTCTAGATTTTAATTCATTGTTCAAAAAAGTTTAGCAATACGGAACTACACCTTAAACTAATTATTAGCACGACCAAGTAAGAGAGAGCAAGCAATTGCTAATAACAGCTCCGTATGCTATTGTTTATGTAAATAAATGGCAATGTCGTAGTCGGTGTCATAATTATAGGGCACCAACAATACTAAGCTTTGCCTAGGTGTATTATATACATAGGCTATTAGAGCTTGCATTTTTTTTTACAAGCTTGCAGTTTATCTTGTATGTATTATGTATGTTTGTTTAGGTCAAATCTTGCAACTCAATTTTCAACCGGTTATCCTCAACCGATTGAGCTAAAATTTTGCATACTTGTGTCAGTCGGAAGACTATACCATATGATGGAGACAATGAGTTCTCATGATGGAGCCGGGTGGTTTTATATTCCACAGAACTCAGTTATAAAACATTACAGCTTGACTCGTTCCATTTGTGTAGACGAGCACTTTATGGTAGACAATATCTAGGGTCAGATCACGGAGACAGAAGGTGGTCGATAGAACTCAGTAATAGAACGACGCAACTTCATCGAGTTTGAGCTTATTTTATTTGTCTTTACCTACCTTTGTACCTAATAAGTACTTTGGCATCACAAAAAATGTCATTTTTTCAAAAAACCTTATTACTTCATGGTTTAACTTGCTACCAGTCTGTTTCATGCAAAAAGGCCTTATGGTATTATTTGTCAATCCTTATAATCCATTTTATTTTGAATTGAATTCGTCCTAAAGGACTAAGAATATATTGTGCTTCAATAGTAATTTATATTATACATATATAAGGTTAAGGTATATATTACATAACTAAGCATATTTAGGCTGGTCTGTAAAGTATTTATTTTACGAGCCTTTTTGCCTGAAATAAAACGATTTGATTGATTGAATAGCATTCCTAAAGAGGCTTGACTTAAGGTAGCGGCAAAATTATGTTTTGGAATGAAATTGCTGGAAATTAAGTGAAGGTCGGACTTCAAAACAGCATCTTTTGCGTTTCTGGTTGAATGTAATTTTTCAAACGGAAATGCTTAGACAAGTACCTAGATAAGATGTGCCTTGTCTAGAATTTTAACGATTACATTTTCCACAAAACGAAATGATTATGGTCAACGAGTATGGCAATACATCGATCCTCATTGAACACTTTTATTGCACGCCATCTAGTGAATACAATTAGCATCACACATTGTCATTGCTTTCTCATATGACACGGCGAGTCAAATGTAATAATTTGTAATTGTAATAGCACAGAGTTACAACGCATAAAGTTTTACGAGTGTTGTCATTCACCACGGTTTACGATGCTGGTTAAAATATGCTTTCTTACTAGGAAAGGGCGAATGAGTAAGTACTGATCGAAGACAAAAGCTATTTATAAAATAAAAACATTCATGTCTTGGTAAATGTAAGCTCGCCAAATCAATAATACAGGTGTCTTGAACGGGTGCCATAGTTACAAAAAATATTTTTGTCAATATTTCATTAAAAGTTGCATATTAAGAAAATAACTTATATTTGACTTTAACCAAACCAATTAATTCTTTATATCCATTGCTATTCAAAGAGGAAATGCAGCTAGCATAATGGGTACCTTTGAGCCAGGTACAATCCGTGGGGGCATTTTTGATTAACAAATTTATATTCATTTTTAATTTTTGTATGATCACCTTTTAGTGTAAGTTTGATGATTAATTCTTCTTTTTTTAAACTTTCTCATTTATTTGTCAAATACTAGTGTCTAATTAAGACGAAGTGGTAGCTAAAGTGGCGCCCTTATTTGAAATAAATTGTTTAAAACTAAATATGGTGATAATTAAAAATTTGATTTGTATAAATGTCTAGAAAGACCTTTAAACTATTTTATGAATAACCTTTGAAAGTAATATTGGTAGTCCGTCTTGTTGAAAAACAGTTTTAAAACTAGACGGACTATTAGTAATAATTTCAAAGGTTAATCATAAAATAGTTTAAAGGTCTTTCTAGACATTTATACAAATCAAATTTTTAATTATCACCATATTTAGTTTTAAACAATTTATTTCAAATGAGGGCGCCACTTCAGCTTCGTCTTAAAACACTTCTAACAATAAATTGAAATCAAAAACGTATATCCTTTAAATTTCTAAAAAAGTATTATGAAACTAGGCGTGAAGGATTCTAACGAAACAAAAACAAATATCGGAAATTGAAAAAAATTAAAAATCATAGTACCTGAAAAATTTGTACCCACATACCTCCCTAGATACATAAATCCTTAACGCAATTACTCTCCTTTTATTAACAGTCGTGTAAAACTATGTATGACAGCAAAATCACCTTGTCTCGAAACTCACGAGTAAGTTTTTACTCATGTAAGAGGCAGAGGTTCGTTCACAATGAATTATTTATTTGCTAATTCAAGAACAAAATTCATTACACCATCGCTTTGTCTGCTAGCCGTTAACTATAAAACTGTGAATTGAAACCGAGGATACTGTAAGCTTTACAACACATAAATGCTGGACAAACTAGCGTGATTTTAGAGTTCCGTACAAACTTTACCGTACATTACAAATTATGAGAGACATATATGGCGATCACTTTTGGGTTATAGCTAATGAATATGGCAAGTGAATAGAAGCCAAAATGAGGAAGAAGGTCAATCGAAGTCTGTCTGTACCGTTTGAGTGATAATAATAACGGGGAATTGTTATAACACAGGTTTTTCAAATCAAAATAGTACGTTTTCTATCACCTTCGAGTATATTAAAAGTATATATATAGTATACAGTATATTATACTGTACCTTTGAAAGCTATTAAAAATTATTGTTTTATACTTTTTCTTTCTTCTAACACATCTTTATAAGTCACGTAACGTCTTTTGTTTTGTGTTTTGAAAATTGATTATACTCTTGACTCTTGAGTCACAGAACCCAAAGGCTATGGATGCTATGATGAAAAAAAAATCGTAAGTAGTAACAAGGATTTTTTATTTAGTTAATAGGTTTTTATAACCTGTGTGCGAATGTAATAGCTATAAATAATCTGACACATACAAACACAGATTATTGAGTGATACGTTTAATGCAAAAATTTTATAAAGTTATTCATAAGCACGAACAACCTTTTATTTTCAAATTACTCTTTTCTATTAAAGTGCCTTTGGTTTTTGCGAGAGAAAATTAACACCAAACATCTCCACAATAGAGCCTTTTACAATATATGCAAGAAGTAGTTCGTACATTTTTTTTTCCTATCAGGACAGCATAATAGAATACTAGTGTTTACAATTTTACTTTCTACGGAATCCTGCTTATAAACCCCCAATTCACATCTTCTGAGACAGTCGGCTAACAATCAAATGGCACCTTCGATGTGAGAAGACATAATGTTGCCATTCTTTGTTAGAGCTCGCTCGTACTGTTTAAATACATACAATAACTTTTAATGTGTTGTGTTGTGTTTAAATGCGCTATTCGCATTTTGATACTATCTTTAATATTACAACGTAGAAAGTACATATAAACTATCACGTGTTAATCCTTAACGGGGTAAACAGAGCCCACGGCCGCAAAACCCAGTTCCCAAGTTCTTAGCGAGATTGTGGCCGTGAAGATTTAAAAAGCGGTCTGCATCCAGAACTATTTACATTTGTTGTAAAAATAGTTATATGTATGAAATTTAATATTTATTAATAACGTCAAAATTAAAGGAATTGTTATCATTACATACACACATACAACTTATCATGTCTTTATACCCTATGGGATAAATAAAGCCAAGTATCGCAGTGCCCCAAAGCCACGCTTGGCATCGCTTACGTCCTTAATCTAACCTAATTTTTTATCGAAAGCAAACATTACAATACATTTAAAAAAGATAACTTGAACGCCTAAAATATAAAATTAAAAGGCGAATTAAAAATTCCAGAGACGTTGGCAATTTGAAATTTTCCAAAAAATAATATCGCTCCCTTTTGTAGTCTGCCCCAGCTATTCCTTTGTGGTAATTTCACGGTTTTATCAAAGAGAACAAGAATCGACCAAAACTCTGCTGAGGTTATAATTTTAATATCAACAAACGACCCTACGAAACTAGAGTTGATTCTCAAGTCGATTTGTATATTTGTTCATACTTTTATACTAGGTTTGTTTAACTTTTATGGATGGAAAGGTGGACGGATTGATATTAAATAAATAAAAATAGTTTGTTGTTTATCATCGTTTCTGCCTACCCCTATGATAATGTATACACATGTAGGTAGGTTGTATGTAAGAAGGCTTTAAGACAGCATAAAATTTTAGATACGATGTGTTAAGAAAAAGTCAATAGATAAAAAACGAAACATTTTGATATGTAAAGGCATGAAGATAGTAAAAACCTTGTTTGTACTCGACTTGGCGGGGGCACTTTCGTGACCCCAGATAGACACAATTCGTTACAAAAAATAAAAATACTTAAAATATCCTTTTGTATACTTGACAATCTATGTTTTAAATATAAAAAATCAAAGGTTGACTGGAAGAGATTGCTATGCGATACTTAAGTCCGCCTTGTGTGTGTCATAATTCTGTCTGTTTTATTCTGTTAATTATTTTCCCTTTTCTTTATGGCGCAAGAAAAGTATTTGTATTGCATTGTATTGTATAACTGATAGAGATTTAATAATTTACAAATTTTGCGATGATTTCATAGATAGTGTTCAAACTTACGAAGTTACGTAACTATGTTACGTCGCAAATCAAAATCACTACATTTAAACACAATGGTTCTCAATCTTCTTTATCTCACCCTTCGACTATATTTAGAAGCGGCTGCTATCGTGGCGTTTATAAATTGGATCGGAATTTCGCGTGACCGGCACCGTGACATCTCACTACAAGTACAAGGCACCGCCTGTGACCGCACCACACTGTAAAAACATTAGCATTTTTGTAGAAAGATAGATGTACACTTACCAGCTACTTAAAGAAGTTTTAGCTATGTAATAGAATTGTTAGTTTAGTATTGTTCTCAATTTGTTCTACTTATTCGTCTGTGTTCGGCACCAAAAGCGATTACACGATCTTTATGCAAACATTCTGAAAATATCAATAAAGTCCAGCATATGTTGATTATTATATAATTCACGTGATTGCAAAATTTTTGTTAAGACCACGCAATAATTGCGTTGTTTTAGGATAACGCCTGATTGCATCAGTTGCACCATAGACAAGAACTTAGACCTATTTACATATAGATATACTGTTGATGAAATACATGGGATGATAAGTTTATTTTTACATTTCTACGAGTAAGATAGTATAATAATATAGTCAGGGTTTTAAAAAATATGTGATGCTGATAGCAGGACAGTTAAGTCAAGTTCAATAAGCTGCGGTTCTTGGAAACATTTGACAGAGTAAAGAACCTGTCAACTGATGGTCCAATGTCAACAGTCGATCGGAGCTACGTCACTGTGCTGCTATGTGGTGTCCAATATTTTCGAAAACCCTCATTTACCCATAAAACGGAAACAAGCAAAGACACTACTTACACGTTGGTAGAGTGGAGGTGAGTAATACGCGGAAAGCGTGACGCCTGTTGCCTGTGACACCTCCTGTGCTGATTGATAGAGGCTCATTCCTCAACTTTCCCCTACTGCTGCTTTCACGCTTTAAAAGTAAGCATTTACATTGTATGCTAGGTATGTGCTGATAAAAAGAGCCAATTTACTTGAATTTGGACTAATTGTTAATCAGATAATAAGCTACTTATCTACATGCCTTTCATTTCACTGCGTTCTGTCGTTCTGGTGTAAAAGCAGAATCAAAAACCACATATCCATACAAACTTTCACATTTGAAATAATAATTCACGCATAAAAGGTAACTGGCAAAAACACCTCTAGCTGGTAGGGTTGAAGTGAGTCATGCGCGAAAAACGTGACGGGTGTTGCCTGTGACACCTCGCGTGCTGATTGATAGGAGCTAATTCCTCAGCCTGCCCCTACTGCTGCTGTCACGCTGTAAAAGCATACACCTTTCAACTGTATGCTAATCAAAAGAGCCAATCTACATTTTATTTATTTAAATTGTGGGCTCAAGCCGATTAATCTCACTTTTAATAATAATTCTTTAAATATGACAGGTTTTAATATTTTTTGACAAAATTATCAATATAGTAATATATTTGAATGATTTTGAAAACTTAGATACAAATACTTAGATACTGACATCTTAATGTCTTCCATTTGGTTAGGTATTTAAAAAAATGTTAACAATCTTGACATGTATTTTTATTGTAATATACACTTTATAAACAAAACCTTTGCAAATTAAAAATTATTTATTTAAAAAACAACATTTTTTTTTGTAATTTGCAGAAGTATTGATTTATAAATTGTATATTTCAATAAAGAGACATGTCAAGATTGTTTACATTCTTTTAAATACCTAATCCAATGGACGAAAAAGACTCTTGATTGCATAGTAGTGTTTAATCTAAGAAACTAAATATTTATATTTAAGTGACCCTACCTTTATTTCTTTATTCCAGCTATCATCATTTGATGACTTTGATTGATCTTTTTTCTTGTAAGTACCTAAATATTTTTGCTCTATAAAGTAATACTTAAATAATAATGTTTGTTTTGTATTTAAGAAGAAATTTAAGAATGTAAATCCGTTATTGGCTGTCAGAGAAGAACGTACAAAGATTAATATTATTTAAGAGCTTAGGGTTTTGTAATTTAAATAAATCAGAATGACTTAAGACAGCTTGAAAAATCTTTAGTCTTAGCGAGCAGTGGATACAAACAAAAACAAAACTTTTTTAAACAAGGAAAGGGAGCTGTTCAATATTCTATACAATGAAAGGTGATTGATTTCTTACCGTCTCATATAAAATGTCGAAATAAAATACTTACAATCCTGTCTTCAGGTCACGTCCATCCCTCGGGATCTAACTAAGACGGGAGTTTAGCTCGGAATAAAACTCGGCTCCAGACATCCTCAGAGACGTAGATATATACGTTATTATTTACGATCAAACTTAAAAATACGAGTAGGTAGGTATTTCTCATCCTGAAATACAAGATCTTTCCTATTAAAGGAAAAAAATGCTCATAATATGCTGAAAATCAGTGCATTGCTTTTTACGCAATATTATCACTGAGCTTTGACCTTTTTGCCTTGCTGCTGCACACACACATGTAATTAATTTTTTGTTGAGTCTGTATTTTAAGCTTGTGTAAGTGTAACCATTAATATTTGATTGATGGTGTCACTAATGTAATAGTTTAATTTTTGTGTGTGTGTCGGTAATGACAAATAATCTCTTTATCTAGTTATATATCTATCTACCAGCACACTCTTTAGATGATTGCAGTAGAATTTTAAAAGAACTTAATTGATAGTAAACTATGATTTTATTTAATTCTAAGCAAGCGTACTTATAAAAAAAAACAAATTGTTTTTATTAGACGATAAAGTTATAAAGTATTTTTATTTTGTACCAGCCAAATACAATGAGTCAATGACAGACCATCGAGATTTAAGTAAAGTATAGTCTTCTACAATACTATGAAAGCCACTGTTACAAAGTATACTCGTATTATCGTTCTCATTATCATCAATGTATTTAAGAACTATATTCTTGTATAATAAGGCATCATGTAATTTTTTTTCCTTCATTAATTTCGTACAAGCTATTCTTAGTTTTTACTGTAACTCATTTTTTAATGTTGCTCAATGAATTCTGACGTCTGTGTTTGTGACTTACACTATATAATTCATTGATATACTTCTGTACTTAATAGGCTTTTAAAGTATTTGTTTGTTTGTAATAACTTTATTGTACCAAAACAAATACATCGCAAATATAACATACGCAAGAGCAAATATACAAAGACGGACTTATCATCCCATGTAGGGATCTCTTCCAGTCAATCTGCGATAAATTGAGACGATATTTGCTCAATTACAAGGTAGAAGCAAGAACGTACAAATTAACTATAAGATCATACTTACATCGCTACTCACACACATATCTACATACATACATACATACATAAATTATAGCAATACATATAATATACAATACAATACACATGTACTAACTATATATACATATATGTAGATCTTACATACATGCATACATATAACAGATAAGCACCTAATTCAGCGCAAGTGTGACGCAAACAGAGAGGACTTTAATAACCTAATCGTAGGTGTAAGTTTAGTTGGTATTTAAGTTGTAGATAGCTTTATACTTGTATTTAGTTAGGTTAAGTGTTGTTTATAGAGTAAACTCAATAGAGAATAGAATAAGTAAGTTACTATTCTACAGTCTGTATAATTCTACAGTCTAAATAAAGATATCAGCAACACTGAAAACAGAACTCATAGTCTAACATTAATAATATCCGTGATGTGGTTTTACATCAAAGCAACAATGTAGCTGAAATAATATTGAAACAATTGTACAATTCACATTATTTACAGTTTTAAACTCCAAACAAAAGCTATACAAACCAATAGAAGAACAAAACAAAGCGATTTCGTTAAAATCGTGTTTTCTTTTGAGCAGTCCGCTGGAACTGGGCTAGTCCAAATAAATAGCAAACCATAGAGTTTGAACTTGCAGAAGAACATTTAATTAATCGCTGAATCCATTATATGGATGTCGGATTGAATGTGCTATCTTATGATTTGAAGGCAAATCTCGCAGTTTGTAATATACTAATAACATTCTTTAAGAAAAATATGACAGACTAATAAGATCGTATGGTCCTACCATACAATTTTTTAATAAAATAACAAAGCACTGTAAAAATATTAGAAATAACTAGTATTTTACTAGTGATTACGGAATAAGCGAGCAATACAAGTGGATTTAGGCTAAATCCACTATATGAATGTCAGATTGAATGGGCTATTGTATGATTTGCAGGCAAATCTCGGAGTTTATAATATACTAATAACATTATTTAAGGAAAATATGACGGATTAAAAAAAAATCGTATGGTCCCCTTATACTATTTTTTTTTGTTGTTAGGATAAAAGACACTGATTAAGTCAGCCCCAAAGTAAAGCTTAAAATTATGTTAACTTGTTAAGGAATACTAACTCAAGGATACCATATTTTTTGTATAAATACGTACATATTTGAAAAAGGCAATTTTCCAACGTGACCTGGCCGGGGATCGAATCCGGAACCTCCGAACGGCGGACTAGCGCGGTTACCTTATACACTATGTCGCTTATTTGATAGTTTTATTGAAGTATAATTTTAGTCATCGAATTTTGTTGCTCAGTGATCTTCTAGAATTTTCTATCCGCTTTATTCTATGTCTGACATAAAGGTCGACACATAAAACTTATTTATTAGTGCTCGCAGCGAACGCAAAGGCATTTTATTGTCGTGCCGATTTCAAATTATGACTGCAACGGACGGGACGTTACCTCTAGTTTATATGATAGCATCAAGTTTGGCGGTCCAGATGGAGTGAAACGCAGAAATAAATTGCTAGAGGATTTTGTAATCTAAGTCGTGTGGCATTAAATCGACAATCAAATCTATATTTTCATTTCTTAGGATAACTCGATCACTTATATTATATGTAGGTATAAATTTAGTAGGTATATATTGAGTACATGTAGGTATATGTGTATATGATCACTTGTATTGTATGTAGGTATATATGTAAGTATATAATTATATTATAGGTACGAATATGTATAATTTTCACTTTTAACAAATAGTTGACAAAAAATTATTTACTTACTCGTACAATGAAGGAAACCTGGTTCCTAGTCGCAATGGTATAATAGTGACAACAAACTGCTCTGCAGATTTTTTTCTTCGACATTAACCTATAATTTATTTAACAACCAAACGTTAAATAATTCATTAAATTACGTCCAGCTTCACATATAACATAATGCTTATGACTTAATAAAGTAATAAAATAAATTCATGATCATAAAAAAGAGACAACGAATGCATTTTTTTATCCCATTGATAATTATCTAAGATTAAAAAAATAAAAATATACATTATATTTTTCAAAGTCGTCCGCTTTAATTTAACGCCTCAATTATGGAAGAAAGATATAATTAGCCGGATGACAGTAATGATACAAAATAAATAATATCGTCAAGTTTACGAGTTCATAAATATCTGGAGCTCCCCTTGCTTGTGATATCCCGTGAAAAGGTGGAGCTTCTCTAACAGCGGAATAAAAGCAGAAATAAATTCTTTCTCCCGTGAGAGAAATAAGAATAACAGATAAAACTAAGTAAGAGGGTTTGCTCACTTGATTTTATTTGTTTTGGCAAATAGAACCTAATTGTGATACATAAAATATAACACCTTTCCCTATAGGGGTAGGCAGGCAGAGACTGCGGATCTTCATTTGGTACGATCTTTGCTAATCTTTTTCGCTTCATCAACATTTATTAGCTTTATTCATGCCGCTTGTAAAAGATACTAACTAATTAGGTTTACTAACTTTGCTAAAAAATCTTATGTTTAATTAACGATCATTCTTCCAAACATTAAGCCATTGACTACAATCATAGTAGATTTTTTTTTACCAGCACTACAATTACCTTATTTTTTTTTTACTTAAACAACTGTGGTCAAATCTGTCTTAAAAAGTTGTTTTTTTTAAACTATTGCATAGCTTTTATCGCGAGCTTTGGCGCGGCGACTGAATCAAGAAATTTCGTATCGTAAATAAAACCTAACACTCGTCTTAACGTCGTTTTAGTTCGGCACACTTCGGCACGGTGTTTGTGTGTGTGCGACTCGTCTAGTCGCTTGTGCGTGTAGACACAGAGTACTATGTATATACTAATGTAACAGAGTGATAGTCCCCAAACTTCATTTGGTACCCGGCTAATACTAACTAATACAGCGCCAGCACTAACAAGAGGAACTAATTTGTCAGCTGGCTTAAAGTTGTGTGTCTTTTACAACAGATGGCGCATTCATCACTGTGCCTCGTGCGTATATGTTATTACTGACTTGTAATAGATGACGATATTAACAATCAATCATGTTGAGGTCATGGGGTCAATGCACCAGCAGCGAGCGGCCGGCTTTTTATTCCTTTCAAATACCTCCCTATCGGTCGGATCCGGATGAAAGTACTAAGTCACGCGGTTACGTAACGTCAAAAACACCAGTCGGCCGGATCCGGTGGCGTTCCCCTTCGTTGCGTCGGGCTTATTCCTTAACTTGGCTTTTCAGAGGTAACTTTTTGTATAAACAAGTTTAGTCATAGACAAACTATACTTTTGCTACATAGAGGAACGGAACAGTATTACGTCATCGGTGTTTTAATAATAAATTTTTCTCTATCACAATCTATTTTTAGGTTTTCGTAGTAAACAAGGAACCCTTATAGTATCACTCGTGCGTCTGTCTGTCCGTCCGTCTGTCACAACCAATTTACTCCGAATCTACTGGACTAAATCAGGTGAAATTTGGTAGGATGGTGTAATCCTATGACCCAAACACAGATGTGTAAAGTAAAAAAATATTTTTTTTAAAATAAGGGTGATTTTCGGGGGACAAATAAGAAAATTAAAAATCTCCGAAACTATTGAGCCTAATATTTAAAAAAAAAGTACAAAATATAGTTCATTGCTTGTAGATTACAAGAAACATAATATAAGAATTCTATCAATTTAAAATAAAGTGGTAAACTCAATATAAGTAGTTCACTTACAGAAAATCTTCGGCATTGTACGGAACCCTCTCACGCGGGTTCAACTCGCACTGGCAGGTTTTTTTAAATTAATAGTGTTACTTGGCAATTGCACAAGGCAAAAGAATGTGCATCAAACAAAATCTACTCGTATCTATCCCTACGCTCTGTGCTTTTATTTATTTGAAATTATCTATACGATAGACTATTTTAATTACTTAGTAGATTATGTTGGAGAAGAATATGTATGAAGGAGCTCGGTGGCCCGCTGGCAGTGTACTCTCGCAAGTAAAGCGGCAAGTTCCGCACTTGGATAGGTAACCCACAAGTGGCATATAAAATTCTCGAGCTCCTTCGTGCTTCAGAAGGCACGCATAAGTCGTTGGTCCTGGCTGTCATCATTGTATGACAGTCGTCAAGCTATGTCAGAACGCAGTGAAAATTCTGACAATAGTTTTGGCCACTTACACATACAAAAAGCAGGAAGAAAGCTGAAGATTATGTTGCTGCGTGCGACTATCAAGTCGCTTTATGAATTTAAAAAAAAAAATATATTGATATTATATTAACTATAAAATATTGGCTAACTAACAAGGTATCATCACTTTATGACAAATTGATTTGATAGCTGCTCCCACAGGGTAGGTTTGGTTAACATTCGATTTTAAAACGTTTTACGATAGAAGAACTGCGTTACGTCTTGCAAGACTTGTGCATTTTTGTACATGTTAATATTTTTGTTGGGATCATGTTTATCGATAGTCAATATCAAATAATTATTGCCAGTTCCTGGAACAATATCTTGTTCTTGTTGAAAAAAAGATGAGTGCCATCTGTCTTGAGTAGAAAGTACTATGGGACGACGTGAATACTAGAAGTTCCGATTGAATTTGACCGAATTTTGCTGCAAAATTACGAGAGATGGCGCTTTTAATTTGGAAGAAATAAAAAATCTGATTTAAATGACTACATGTCAAGAAATAGTAAAGTAGTAATAACTGGATGATGCTACAAAGATTTAAACTCATAAAAACTGCTTTAAATCTAAGAAACCAAAAAGTTGGAACTTATTTTGAAATGAGGTAAGTAGTGCCATCTGTTTACATTTTTATGTAACTAAAAGTAAAATGTATGAGATTGATAAGACATGGTGTAGACTAGCTGCTAACTGCTCATAATAAAAATTCCTGAATAACCTACATGTATTGTAAGATAACAAAAATATTTTAAACGATATTAACTTCTCATTTATTCAAAAGAAGAAAAAAAAAGTTTCTTATCAGTCACCACGCTCAAAAAGTGTAACTTGAATTAATATCAAAGAAAAAAAATACTGCATAAATAAAAAATTAATAAATAATTATAATTGTTTGCAATAGTTTTACCGCGGTAGTCCCCGAGTGCCACACTTTTTTTTTTATTTTAGCTTGAGGCTATCAATGAGAAATTTAAAGTTATTCATAAGTCGACATATTGAGGTTAAGCTTATCTAATACCTCCTATATACAATTATCAACGCTAAGTTCATGGGCTTATATTATGCACTTTAGATACCGTCAGCAATTATTTAATAGCAAAGCGTTAAATACGATGCTCACTGACTATGGCACACGCGCCCCTCTCCTGATTGTTTATTACCTCGACGTTGATTATTATCGTCCCCGCTTTCAGTACGCCCCCGCCTCAAACAGCTATATTGGACTTTGTTATCAGCCTAGCATGGGACGTGCTTAGAAAACGAAATTAGCAACGGATAAAAATGTGAAAACACGAATCAGGAGCAGCCCTTGAGACGTCCTGTACGGCTTAATCGGATTTGGTATCCTGACCCGCCTAAATTGGTCACTATTTTCTGACTCCAAAAATTTTGACTTAATTTGAGATTGTTTTGTATACATAAGTATCATTATCTAATATTAGATAGAAATAATTATATCTTGTCTTGAAGTTTCGATTATCCTATTGCTTTTTGAATAGGAATGCAAAGTTTTAATGATGAATATGAAATGATATATCATACATACCTACATATCAATGAAAACCTTATCATAATCTATCTGGACAGCAATTTCTGACTTGATCGCACACTAGCAGATAAACACACGTACCAGGGAATTAAATGAATGATAAATATGCATTATATATCACTATTCTACCTAGTAAGTGAGTATTTTTTTGTCCCTTTTGTCTTATCACTTTGAACTGAAGGATATTTATTAATCGTATTCTTTGGACGACGCGACGTAATGATTAGAGTCCCCGCAATAAAAATAGTTCAAATGTTGAAAAACTGTAAAAAGCTCGTAGAGCGAAAAAATATAGTTTTCTATAAAATTGAACCGGTACAATAAAGTTTTAAACCCAAATTTATTGGACTTGTGGACTTAATACTTATTGTTCTTCTTAGAAAATGTCCGATTGTGATATTTTCTTTCTTCAAAGGATATAATTATTTTTAGAAAAGTTTTGAACTTCGGGATCTTAGACATATGTAGGCAGATTTTTTTTATACGTGGTATAAATAGGTGAAATTAAAAATAAACGACCTAAAGGTTTTCTTACAGTTCACTACAAAAATATTCGTTAAACCCAAGAAGTCAAAATAAACCAAAAGAAAGTGTATACAATATGTTTCTTTTTTAATTTCTTTAATAAAAACTAAAATAAATCAAGTAAATATTAGAAATTAAAATACGTAAATATTGGAATCTAGTACATGTACAAAAGTAATTGTTGTTTGAAGAGCACTCAGTATAATGAAATCGTTTGCGAAACTACCGTAAGCTCGCTCTTTTGATTTTATTATGAAATTGCATTTAATCCTTTTATGTTCTTCATTTAATCAGTATAAAGTGGTCTGTTATGACCTGTGAGCTTATGACTCATTGCGTTATAAAACCATAGCTTTAAAATAACCCTTTGTTCTTTGAATAGAAATAAATATCACGAACTCAAAAAGGATCAACGTACATATTATATTTAGATATCGTATATATTTAGTATCGTTTATGTAATGTATATTATTATGAATGTATATAGGAAATATTATATTATTGTGTTTATAGATTCTGTTTGTGTTATACTTTTATCTTGCAACCCACATTTAGAATATTTGTATAACCCAAAGGTTGACTGGTAGACAACGCTTTTAGCTTTCAGTTTGCCTATTGTTTTGTACAAATTGTATTTGATGAACAATAAAGATTATTTATATAAATAAAATAAATATTGATGATCATGTTTTTAGGGCATATGCAGGTTTAAGCTCATAGACCACGTTAATCACGAGGATGGAAAAAAGGGGAACTAACATAGTGATGGATTATTAGAAGACATCATTTACATAAATACCCCTATTCATACGATCAGCTTTTAAGTACGATCAGTGCCAGAGAGAGACGGACGGACGGAAGGACGGATGGACGGACGGACGGACGGACGGACGGACGGACGGACAGACGGACAGACGGACAGACGGACAGACGGACAGACGGACAGACGGACAGACGGACAGCCAGAGTCTTTGTAATAGGGTCCTGTTTACTTACTCTCTACTCTACTCACCGTGTAGGTAGAGAGTTTCAGGTTTTATCATTAAACCCTTCACCCTTCAGATTAGGTATTTGTTAACATTAAACGATAATAAATCACTAAGGTTCAAGTCAAACTATCGATAAATTTGGGTAAGAGTATCCAAAGAAGATAAAAAATTACAACACCGCACCGCCACAATCTGAAATAGGATAATCCTAAAGAAAATTGCAAGCTTATAAGTTTTGCGGTTCGAACTGCTTTGTTGAATTATCTTCAAAAGGCTTTGGTTTGCAGTATGAAACTATTTCTGTGGTTTAGTTAGGTTGCGAAAAAAAAATGTAATCAGGTAATCCAAACATTGAGAAACGTCTCAAAAGTTGTGATAAAGTCGCAAAGAAAATAGTGAAATAGTAATTATTATTAGTGTTCTTTTTTTTGTTAAAAATTGTATATTGTGAAATTAGTAACTGTATAATTTATAAAAATTGCTGTTAGGCTTATGCCAGCAGACTATGTGTGTCCTCCAATTGTTTTTAATGAATATAATAGGGGTGACGATAGGGTCAGAAAATTATAATTGGATTATCCAAAAATAATGGACCCATATTTATCAGTTTACCATAAAAGTAAAAATTTACAAAGATACAGAGAATCAAAGTTCTGGAGTTCGGGCTTGCAACGTCACCGCTAAGTAAAAATTGTACCTAGCTGTGACGTCATGTACAATTTCAATGCGCTGTATCTTTGTCAATTTTTGTTTCTCAGAGGAAAGAAAAAATACGTGTTCAATAATTTTTAATAATCTAACCAATAGGCTAAGAATATTTTTCCATCATCATTATGTTTATTGCAATAAGATCAACATGGAATTCGAAAAAAAAATACACGTAAACATAATCAATAATTTATTTTTATTTAATACTCCTCCACTAAGGACTTTGCTACCGATATCAGGGCTTTAGATAAAATTAGTAAGAGTTGGATCTCATTTGCCAGCACAAAATAGCACTTGTCTATGCTGCTATCCTTTTCTGTCACTCAGAACCGTCTTTTACTAGAGCGAGAGAGTTACGGAATGCGTAAGCACGGCTGGTGCTGAAGCATACCGTCGCTTTCTCAGCATAGAAAAGTGCTTACGATAAAGTTTTTTTTTAACACTACTACTACATTGCTTATAAGCCCCACTAGGTATACCACGAATGACCTTTTTTCAACTTTAAACACCTTTGTACCAGTTACTTTTATTTTTCAATATTTTGTAGCTTTTAATACATAAATAAACTTTACTGTCGTGTCTCTTAAATTCTAGTACAACACATAAAGATTGTTAGCTGATTATATATAAGTATATGAATATGTTGTGAGTTGAATACATACCTTGTCTAGTAATTACCTCAACTTCGCTGCATACTGAATCAAAAGCATTCAAAGTACATGCTCTCAGTGAGCGTCACCCAACCTCTAATCACACGTTATGCAAACCGTTGGACTCTGAACTCTGTGGCTCTAAGTTTAAAGAACAATTTGCAATGACAGGAATTCTCAGATTTAGCTAGTAGCATTTGAAGCGGTCAGCCTCTTGAGATGGCTAATTAAGAATCCCTAAACCTAGGGAATGAGGCAGAGATTCTCAAGGTGGCAAGGCAAGTTGGTCTTTGGGGAGGATTTTCGGGGTGTATATGCCACTAGTTTACGTAAAGCAACTTGCTAGCGCTTGCCAGACCTAAGTTTTATTTAATTGTCATTGAAATGTTAGTTACTTACATACAGTTCGTACATTTATATTATTAGGTTTAAGTACATTTGGGCATTTTTCCATTATTTGTGTAAGTAGCTTATATGGTTTTTAGATTTTCAAGCTGCCTATGGCATCTGACATAGTTCAACAACTGATAAATAAATAAAGACCATTATTAACATATAAACGTTCTTTAAAAACTTTAGACAGAGAAGATTTATCATTATGCGTGCCGGTACTTTGAGAAACCATGACCTTAGCCTTCTTAAATGAAAGCTAAAGAGGTGATCCTTTCAAGACATGAATATCAAGATTCAAGATTCTGTAGTATAGCTCTAATAATTCTGCATCCATTGAATTGCAAATACATTTCGCAAGCTACGGTTCTAAAACGAGGTACCTCGATGAAGTGGTTGACGTTTCTAGCAGAGTTTTATAATTTGTTAGTTTTATTGAACTAAAGAGATGTTTTAGAATGATTATGTAGAAACAAAGTTATAACTCGACTACCGCTACTTATTTTAGAATTAAATGTGAGGCCCATATTGACAATTAGAGACAGACGAGCAGCAGCGAGCCAGCGAAAATTCGCAACTCTGGTTAGTGACAGTCATAGGCGTATAAATTAGGCGTGGTGGTCACCATGCTAGTCCGCCACCCAGAGGTTCCGGGTTCGATCCCCGGTCAGGGCAAGTTGAAAAATGGCCTTTTTCAAATTGTTCTGGGTCTTGAATGTTTATCTTTATATGTATTTATTATACAATATAGTTTCGTTGAGTTAGTATTTCATAACACAAGTCTCGAAATAACTTTGGGGCTAGCTCAATCAGTGTAATTTGTCCCTATATATTTAATGATTTATCACTTCTTTATATATAGCTGCATGTTGTAATTCTTTTGAGAATTTAACCAACTGCAATTGTCATGCAATTATTGTACAGATAACATATAACTCACCTATTTAGTTGCAAAAACTGAAATTGAATGAATAAATCAAACATTGTGCGCTTTAATACCCACTCTAAATTCGGTATGAAATACATTGAGATTGTGAGTCATTGCAAAACAATACATGTTAATTTATGAACGAACAAAATCTGTGAATTACCGTCCTCGGAGTGTCACACTAACAATCCATAAGACCCTGTTTACATTTTAGTAACTAGTACTACTGATTGTTCTACTACTAGTAGTACTACTGACTATTTCTCTTAAATTCAACATAAAATACATTGCAATTATGAGTCATTTAAATCAATAATACCAGTTTATTTATAAACAAACAAATTCTGTTGATTTATAAATGGACACTGAGATTCTGAGTAATTCAAAACAAGTTAATTTATGAACGAACACAATCTGTGAATTACTATCCTTGAAGGGCATACTAACAATAACATTATAGTTCTTCTCTTTTGAATTCAGCATGAATACATTGTGATTCTAAGTAATTGCAAAACAATACGAATTATCGTCTCTTCACACTTTGTATATTCTTATCGAAAATAGTACTGAACATTGTAATGATCGGGTAGTAAGGGTAAAATTATTTGCATATTATGTTACCATATTTTCATTCTCCATATATAAAATCTAACAGTACGTACGTCAAAATTGATTTGGCCTTTGTCACTGGGTTAAACAGATATAATGGAAAAAGATTGAGAAAAATAATGGTTGTATAAGTATGTGTAAAAGGTGGATTGACTTAAAATGAAAATCCTGACCGCGGCAGATATTCTAGTACCTATTCAAAATCGGAAAGCATGCGTTTTCTCTTCTTGCCGCATTCCCAGTAACATTCTTAAAATACATTACAATTCAAAAATCTTTATTGCACCAAATGACATTTACAGTTTTAAGATTAACGTAGGGGCCACATATAATATAAGGTAGATGCAAGAGAGAACGTGCTTCTTGTGAGTAAAACGTAAATGTAAGTATAAACTAAAAAAAAAATAGTAAAAATACTGGTGAAATGTATGAACTAAGCTTAACTGTATTCGCTTGTCGCGACACTTGCGACTAACAATGCATTATAATCTTTTTACCAGTGATTTAATGGCTCTACAGTTTTGTGATTTGTGACACTGCATGATTTAGTTGCCAGTGTTGCAACTGTTGTGTTACTCGATTTCTGTTTTATAGCTACTGCAAGACAACTAATGACATATTGGCACGGTTTTTTAATTGAAATCTTTGTGTAAGTACATATTATTTAAATATAGACAGAGGTTTAATATTGAAAAAAAAAAATTGTCCTCGAATCGGTTCAAAGCAATGCGTAAATATGAGCAAAAATACGAACTTCTGCTTTATTTAATTTCACTACTCATTCTATGTTAATAATAATATTGATTATATTGTTTTATAATGAATATTATTATTAACATAGAATAGCTATTTAAGTGCGCAATAAATTGTGTTGGTTTGGTTTACATCTGTTTGTTCATTTTTATTCATGCTGAATGTTATTTATCTCTATAACTGGCATAACAATTACCTACCTAAGGTAAAGTAAAGTACTTTTATGACGAGTGGACTTGAAGATGAAACGAGAGAAAAAATTAATTAACTATTTTAATAACATGTCTCGGTTTGTATATGGGTGACGATAGGGGTTGAAAAGTATAATTGTAATTAGTCCGACGTTTAGATTATCCAAAAACAATGGACCCATATTTTTCAGTTTGCCAAAAAAGTAAAAATTCACAAATATACGAAGCATCAAAGTTCCGGAGTCGGGGCTTGCGACGTTACCTCTATGTAAAAATCGTAAGTACCTGTGACGTCATGCGAAATTTCAATGCGCTGTGTCTTTGTATTCTTTTTTTCTCAGAGAAAAGAAAAGAAGGCCTAAAATATTTTTGAATAATCTAACCGATAGGCTAAAGACGTTTTTCCATTCGCCATGGCTATTAGAGATCAGTTAAATATATTGAATAAAATTTGCAGTGTTGTAAATGTAAGTGTTCTTTTCAATAAATTTATTAATGGTTACTCTACACATAAATAACATCGTTTCTTTCGAGATCTTTACAAAGTTGAGTGCGGTCTTTGAAGTTTAAATTGATATGCACTTTAACCTATAAATTACATACATCAGCCCGAAGGCATTCGCTAGATCTTTACAAAATATCAACATAATTACGTTATTAATAGTGTTGTAGCACGTAAGTAATAAATGGTTTATAGGTACTTTTTTTTTTGTTTTTTTTTTGCCTATTATTGTCCAACTGGCACCAGGAGAAAAGACTTTGTTGATGATCTTAGGCCTAGGTTAGAGGTAGTTAAGCATGGCTCGAGGTATCAGGCAACTAAGCTCTTCAACAGATTGCCCGTGGAGCTGAATACCATACGCAGTCAAAATTTATTTAAGGTCAGGTTGCGGATCTTCTGTTGGAAAAGTGTTGTTATACAATTGAGGATTTTTTTGATAATGAATGCAATTTGTTTAGATATATTTTAATTTAATTTAATTGAATAGAATTTATAATAGACGAAATAGATTGCTTTCCCCTTTGACATTTGTTAGAACATAGTATTATCAGTTTGTATTTTTATATATATTTTTTCAGGTACATATTTCAGACACAATAGTAATTGTTTTTTTTTAATAAATGAATTGAATTGAATAACTTACTTCATGTCACTCAATGTTTAAATGGCCCTTATGCCATGGCTTTTGATTTTTTTATCACATTCGAACATTTAGGATAATTTGTCATTTGAACATGAAAAAAGTATTTTGATTTAGATCGTAATATATTAATTTGTACAGTATATCATATCTACTTAATGCATATGTCTGTGTTTTGATATTTTAAACAGCTAACTGACAAATAACCGCTGATGCATGTTTGAATCAGCCAACATATATATATCGATAAACTCATGTTGTTTTATTTCAAACATGTCGCATCACTAGTTATTAGGGACATCGCATGATTTATTGCAAGACTGCTCCTATAGGCAATGGAGATGAGTTGACTATCTAAAAAAATGGCGACCCGATAGCTTGATTACCCATCTAATCAACGTCAGACGGATTCACAATTTGTTTGCGAGCGTTCCAAAAAAAGTTATTACATTTTTTACTTCGTGACACAAGCTTATTGATTTTTTGTTGGATGTTTAATGACTACATATGCGTGGCATTTTTTGAGTAAAAACGCAGTTGAGTCTCCAGCATCAATCATTTTTTCCCGTTGGAAGGAAATGAATTATATTCTTAGGGCGTTCACACGGATGCGACTAACCGCAACTACATAGTAATCGGAGAAATCAGAAGGTCACATTTATGATTTATGAAATAAGATAAAATAAAGGTTCAACGTAAATAAATAGAAATTGTTCATAAATTACATCAAATTGTGTTGTTTAAGGTATTGGGCGAGAATATGAATTGTGTTAATAGGCGATGCAGCTAGCAACCCATCACTATTTTGATTCCCTTTTTCAATCTTTACGCCCACCATCACGCTAAACCTGGTCTTTGGGTCTTGCGGCCCTAAGGTCTTTCTGCACTATTATATAAGGATAAAGATGTAATAATTTTCTTGTATTTGTAGTGTCTGTTATTGTTAGCAATATTCTTAAATAAAAAAAAGGATCATCTAAGTTTTTACCATTACAACATAATTTTCATGTAACTGGTTTATTATTAAGATGTATTTTCGTGTTATTGATATAAGGTTTTACAAGTTGCATTACGAAGTCTGACATAGTTTGAAAAATGACATTTATTGAAGACAGCTTCGACTAACGGATTAATATGCCTTCAGAAGCAAAGAAAAGCTGAAAATACTACCACCGTGGCCCAACAATAACACATACTCCCACCGCGCTTTCGCTGTTTATGTGAAGTGGGCTTTCTATGACTTACGTCTATACTATACCGTAACCGCAAAAACGCATGTTCAATCGTAAATTGTCGCATGGATGCTTTTATTAACCAAGAAAATAAATTAAAATATTCATATCTCGATAAACTGTAATGAAACAGGATATTATGAAGTGAAATCGTTAACAGTAACTGTTTTATACTCAATCGGTACTCGATTCATTATTATGCCCTCATTTATTTATGCCCAATGTATTTGATGACTGCATTCCAGTTTTATAATAATATTGGAAAATTAAATTTTATTACGTAAGCAAATGGATTTATGTTTTCTTGATATCAAATTGAGTTTTTTTTAATTATATTTATACTTGAATATAATTTTATAATTTGAAATAGCAGCTGCCTCCATTTATTTATAATTCTTTGACTTTTACGCCCTTTGATTACCATGAAGATACTTATTACATTTAATAGCGATGTTACAAGTGCCTTAGTAACAGGTATAATGTAAAAAAATACTTACCTATAATTATATAACATAATAATAAAGTCAATTTGCTATTCAGATGAGTGGCGTCTTCCGAGATCATACGATATTATAACCTATCATTTTATTAATTTTAAAAAGCAAATAAAGGATAAAGTAGGAGTTGTGTCGTATCAAGACGTCAAAAGGCTGGCTGAGGACTGATAAGAATAGGAGAAATTCCACCGACAAGAGTATTAAAAAGAAGGCATTTAAGATGCACGAGGTATTTTTTAACATTTATTATTACATTCTTTATCACTATACCTAAGTTACAGGTTTGTAGTCACCCTATGTATGATACGAAAGACAAAGTGTAGCGTGGAAAAATGTGTGAAGAATCGCCTCTATTACCCGTAATGATGGTAAGAGTACGTCGTCCATGAGACAAATTGGTGTCATGTCGACCTCTCGTCCCATGCTATTAGTTTCACCGTAATAGACTTTGCACGTATTGTTTTTTTGTTACAGACTTTTCTTCTTCGCCTTATGCTAGGTACGTGCGTTTTTTTAGGGCTCCGTACCTCGAAAGTAAAAAACGGATCTCTTATAGGATCACTTTTATGTCTGTCAAGACCTTTTTCTCAGGAACGCGTAGAGATATCAAGCTGGAATTTATATAAAACAGGTCTTCTGTCCCTTGGAGCAGTGAAAAAAAAAACATCTAAGCCAATGCAATCAAAAGATACATCCGTTTATGCCGCAAATTTCTGCAAATTTTCGACACTTCCAAGGGAATCAAAACCTACAGGGTACTTCCCGTGAACTCAGAATCTTGAAATTTGGTACAAAGCAACGTCTTATAGCACAGGTAAAGTAAAAATTGCGAAAACCGTAAATTTTTAGTTACATCATATAATTAAAATATTTTTCTACTCATGTACTGTTATCTGTCTTTTAAATGGTCCCGAACACTAATACAAGAACATAGATTATATGATTTCAGAAAAGTCTATAGTCTATTCTTAATGTGTCGTTATTTCGCCAAAACGATACTCCTAGCCATAGACCTATAAGTTTTTTTCTTTAGATCTACCATACTGCCAACATAATAAACTCGTTATTTTAACCTATGGTGCCATTTGTTTAAATGTGGATTCACTGAACAAACGGTTTTTTGTATGAAAAAAATTCGTTTAAGTGACTCCATGTTTCAAAAATGGCACTCTTAGTCACTAGGAAGACGTCAATAAAAAAAATTAATTCTTCCATAGATACCTAGTATCTACCAAACATATGGTAGTATTTCGTTCTTTTCTTTGTTTATTTTTGTAATTATTCTAGTAAATGTAGTCGTAGAAAAAGTATTGTATGCAACGTTGTATAAGTAATCAAAAAATGCTCGATGGCGTCAGTTTACGATGCTCGCCAAGGATCGCATCGTAACCTGCGCCACTCGCATTTTTTAACCCTCCTTATACAACTGTTGCATAAAATACTATTTTAATCGTTTTAAACTTACTACAAACTTTACTATATACCTACAAGTTTGTATGGAACCCTCAGTGCGCGAGTCCAACTCGCACTTTTTTCTTTTATATCAAAACAAAAGAGATGCATATTCGTTGGCGTTACCTTTAGGATTGGGCTACATCTGGCAGCATGGGACAGTATGGCTGATGCTGAAGCCTTCTGTCGCTCTTTCTTGCTCTAGCAATAACAGTTCTAAGCGACAGAAAAGGATAGCAGCATAGAATAGTACTGTTCCGTGCTTCCCGTGCGACCCTGACCCACCACTTACGCGTTTTTGATTGCATCTTCAGCTGCCATCAGCTGAACATCTTTGGCGCCCTGGGTGCACTTTTTCGCTTTCCGTTTTCTAAATATAATAAAGTGGATCATGAAATCTGAATAAACAAATAATCATTATTTTGTTGGTACGCTTTTCAGCAACGGGTCCATGGGAACCTGGTCCTTGGGGGGCCAAAGCTATCATGAAGAGGTCTTTTAGTAACTTTTATATAAAAAATGAGATGGCTGCATCTATGGAAGTCTATTCCTTAATGTACCATTGAGATGCTTAAACTCCTCCATACTTGTCGAACTATTGCCAGGGAGCGAATTACTTACTTGGTTTGAGCTATGTAGATGGGATGTTAGTAGTTATTAAAAATATGCGTGTTAATGGACACTCAAAGATTTGTGTTATTTAATTAAATTCTCCATTCAATACGGCTGATAGCATTATATCTAATGTGCATGCTGTGCTCGGTCCAAGTAGGTTGGCAACTTATATGCTCTAATTTGTATTTTTATAAACTTGTGTGTTGTTCAGCCAGTTAGCGAACTAAATATATATATATATATATATATATATATATATATATATATATATATATATATATATATATATATATATATATATATGTAAATAGTATATATATATATATATACTATTTAAAGAATTCAGTAGCCTGGTGATTTTATGATATGGAATTTCAGCACCTACAATATTCAAAAATGTTAGTTATTAAAACGCCTAAAGTATTTTACCAACAGTATGTAGCTTGAAAATTCTCGATAGCTCTGAAACAGCTAATTAGTAAGTAGCTGCAATATTAATAAAGCAGATAAAGGCAATAAGAGCGGATAAATATCGGATGCTGCTAATTATCGTAAAGTATTCTCCGCTGTCGTAAACGACTTGAGCCGCGTTCATACAATGCATAAGTCAAAAGAGTGAAGGGCGTGATTAACGTCATCTGTGGTTAAAAATTGTAGCTGATCTTGACGTCACTCGAAATTTAAATGGGCTGTATCTTCGTTATTATTCGCTAATCAGAGAAAAGAAAAATACTTATTTTTCTTTACTTACGTAGACTTCAATATCTGTTACAATATTCTAAATTCCAACATCTACAAGGAATTTACTGTAACTAATGTAGTTCCTTTGCATAGCGGTCAACACAAGCGGAATTATCTAGTCCTCCAAAGACCTCTCAGCGTAACTAAACTACAGTTACTGTTATCTTGAACGGACAACGGCAGCTTAGCGGCGAGTCCCGAAACACAACTTGGGGTAAATTCTAGGTAAACATTGCTAAATGGCTTTAAGTGAGTGGGATGCACCTTTGGCTCTCTAATTTACTTTGATTGCAAATGAACTTCGGTATTGAGAATTTATCATCATCATCATCTTAGCCGTAGAACGTCCACTGCTGGACATAGGCCTCTCCTAAGGATTTCCAAAAGGACCGATCTAGAGCGGCCTGCATCCAGCGCTTTCCAGCGACCTTGGTCTGGACGTCAGGCCGCCTTGTAGGTGGGTGTCCTACGATTCGCTTGCCAGTACGTGGTCGCCATTCAAGAACCTTTTTTCCCCATCAGCCATCGGTTCGTCACGCTATGTGTCCCGCCCACTGCCACTTCATCGAGCAATTCGCTGGGCTATGTTACTGAATTTTGTTCTTCTACGAATTTCCTCATTTCTGAATCGATCGAATACAACACCGAGCATTAGCCCTCTCTATATTAGCGTGTTGAGAATTTATATAGTAGGATCAACTGATGTAAATGTAGCAGATATAAAAATACTTATAATAAATACATGAAAACATACGTTTGAAAGTACTTTAAGGGTTAAAATAAAATAAAAAAATCTTTATTCAAATAAACTTACAGAGAAACTTAACATATTGTAAATTAACATTGAAAGTAAGGTATATATTTATTGTGGAACCTGAGCTAAGGTTTTGACAATATTGTGTTTCAGGCCGTCAGAGTTGAGCCACATCAGGCAGCATGGCAGAGATCGAGAGGTTTTATGGACAGTTGTATACTTCCGTTTCGCAACCCAGCGGACAAATGGCTAAAGACCCAAGAGTCAAGCTGACCCGACACTATACCGAAGATATCCCAGATATCAGCCTGTACGAGATTAGGATGGCCCTCAAACAGCTCAAAAACAACAAGGCGCCGGGCGAGGATGGAATTACAGCAGAGCTTCTGAAAGTGGGCGGAACGCCGGTACTGAGTCCTTCAGAGGCTCTTTAATTCTGTTCTGCTCGAGGGCGTAACGCCAGAAGCGTGGAACAGGGGTGTGGTGGTCCTGTTCTTTTAAAAGAGAGATAACACCCTATTGAAGAACTATAGGCCTATCACGCTCTTAAGTCATGTATACAAGTTGTTTTCGAGGGTCATCACGAACCGCCTCGCAAACAGGTTTGATGGCTTCCAGCCCCCCGAACAAGCCGGTTTCCATAACGGCTTTAGTACCACGGACCACATTCACACGCAGGTTATAGAGAAGACGAGGGAGTATAACCGGCCGTTATGCTTAGGGTTCGTGGACTATGAAAAAGCCTTTGATTCGAACGAAACGTGGGCCGTGCTTCAGTCTCTCCAGCGATGGCGTATTGACTATCGGTATATCGAAGTGTTGAAGTGCTTATACAGTAACGCCACTATGTCAGTCCGAGTACAGGAGCAGTGCACGAGGGCTATTCCACTGCAAAGAGGTGTAAGACAGGGAGACGTTATATCTCCGAAACTGTTCACCGTTGCACTGGAAGATGCCTTTAAGCTTCTGGACTGGGAAGGATTTGGCATCAACATCAATGGCGAGTATATCACTCACCTTCGATTTGGCGACGATATTGTTTTCATGGCAAAATCGATGGAAGACTTAAGTACTATGCTCGGAGACCTAAATCGAGTTTCTCAACAAGTTGGCCTTAAAATGAACATGGACAAAACGAAAATAATGTTGAATGCCCATGTCGCGCCACTAAATGTAAAATACCTCAGTGCCTTAAGACGAAAGTGCTTAATCAATGTGTGTTACCAGTGATCACTTATGGATCTGAAACGTGGTCCCTTACTATGGGTCTCATAAGAAGGCTCAAGGTCGCTCAGCGCGCTATGGAGAGGGTAATGCTCG
This sequence comes from Acrobasis suavella, assembly GCA_943193695.1. NCBI lineage: Eukaryota > Metazoa > Arthropoda > Insecta > Lepidoptera > Pyralidae > Acrobasis > Acrobasis suavella. The sequence goes on from OW971943.1 coordinate 6,197,692, forward strand.
GTGTTTCTCTACGTGATCGAATCAAAAATGAGGAAATTCGTAGGAGAACAAAAGTCACTGTCATAGCCCAGCGAATTAGTTCCTTGAAGTGGCAGTGGGTGGGACACATAGCGCGAAGAACCGATGGTCGATGGGGCAAAAAGGTTCTCGAATGGCGACCGCGTACAGGCAAGCGAAGCGTAGGACACCCACCCAAAAGGTGGTCAGACGATCTGATCAATGTCGCTGGAAAGCGCTGGATGCAGGCCGCTCTTGATCGGTCATTTTGGAAATCCTTGAGAGAGGCCTATGTCCAGCAGTGGACGTTATGCGGCTGAAATGATGATGATGATGATGAGGCAGCATGGAACAGCAATTTTCAATGCTGCTTTCCTTTTCGCTCAGTACCATCATTTGCTGAAGAGAAAGAGAGCGACGGACGCCGCAGAATCGCCGATGCCGTTCCGTCACTCTCTCGCATAGAAAAGTGCTGTGCGTAAGATATAAACTTCGAACGTAAATTTGGTCGGTGGAATTTGCCGCCAAATACAAACAAAATAATTAAGCTAACAAGCTTAGAATGTAAATAAGCCTTAAAACAGTATTGATCGTCTCGGTGGAATTTGTACCATACTTTGAAATTAAATGTTTAAAAAAAATTTACTTTGAAAAAGGAGGTTCAAGTATGAAACCGCCCCTACATATAAAGTCTCGCCGAACCACCCACGTCGGTCAAACTACGAACAGGTATCAGAGTGGTCCTGAATCTACTTATTTGCTTAAGTGGCCGTACACTTAATGTTTTATATCACTACGGGTAAATTATATAGATCGGGATGTTTGCAGATTGAAACTACTCGTACTTTCTTACATGCTTTAGAATTTTGTGTTTTTAGGGTTCCATATGCGAGAGATATGAAAAACGGTAAGGCTTAAATAGACGTCCAATTAGTCTTATTATTATAATAGTCATTTTATTTAAGAAAGGTTGAAAAACTTTTTTTGCGCCGGTTTGCCTGTTTATATTTTTTAACTAAAAAGTTTTTTATTCAATCATTGTACATTTTTACAAATTAAAATATAATAAAAATTACAAATAAAAAAGAGATTTCAACGCATCACCGCGAGGCAGAGTACCCATAAGGCTGGCAGCATTGCCTCTCTGCACCGCAATAGAAATTCTTTGTGCAAAGAAACTGCCCACCCTTAGGTCGCCCGTAACATCGCGGAGACGCGTTGAAATCTCAGTCACAAGTTTTTTAACTAATTTGGTTTTCATGTGGATTGTGGTCTCAAAATCTAGACTGGCGTTCGTTAATCCTTATATTTTTTAAATTATGAGGAGATCGATGATAGTATTATCTTACATTAAAATTCATGAATAAATAGGCTTTATTTATGTATCGAAATAATACTTAATTCAAAACACAGCAAATTATATTTGTATTGGCTTGTACGTTTTTTTTTTTTTTTTCACTTTCTTAACGTACCTACATACTGTTCAATAAGTACGCTAATATTATTACAATCTAGCCTATTAATCTAAGACTAATTAGTAATTTTACATTGACCTAGTTTTATAAGCAATAGTATAAGAATGTGTCCATCGGCACTTTTCTTACTGTCTCTATTAAGGGGAAGGCACTTTGTTCGTGTGTCTTTAATTATTGGACTATGACCGCACTAAGTATTATTTTTTTTATTGTCACTACACTACACTAATTCGAACGGTTTAGTTCGTTTAAGTCTTCTCACTGTGTCCGTGTTGTCGAGCAGCTGGATTGCCTCAACGTTCACATGATGAAGCAATCGATACTCGTGTGCTTCTGCATATTTTTTAATAACTTTATCGACGAACTGCATGTTAAGGTCCCTGTGCAGGTCAGCATTTCTAATGTACCAGGGTGCATTGACTACTTTGTACTTTGTTCTGAAATGTTTGGATCATACTGATATTGCTCTGTTTGGTACAGCCCCACAGCTGTATACCATAAGTCCATACTGGCATCAGGACTTGTTTATACAAAAGTATTTTATTGTGCACTGACAAGGCAAAGTTTCTCCCAAGCAGCCAGTGCATCTTTTGAAACCGTATTTCGAGCTCTTCTCTTTTCTTTTTGACGTGCGCTTTCCAGCGCAGCTTTGCATCCAGAGTCATACCTAAGTATTTGGCTGTATTTTCATATGGAACTTGCTTTCCATTTATATTCACTGGACAAAATTGTTCTTGCTTATTCGTAAAGTTAACATAAGTTGACTTTGATTCATTTAGCTTGATTCGCCACTTCTTTGTCCATTCAATAATTTTATTAATTGCTATTTGAACCTTTTCTGCTGCTTCTTCATGAGTACTTCCGACAGCCATTATAGCAGTGTCGTCAGCAAAGGTCGCCATAGTATTGTCATCTATATCAGGAATGTCCGAGGTGTATAATAGATACAGGACCGGACCTAAAACACTTCCCTGAGGCACTCCAGCTTTTATTTCTTTAATTTTAGAATACGCATTTTCTTGTCGCACTCTAAAAGCTCTATTGGTTATATATGATGTAATTATATCTACGTAGTTAGTGGGTAACATGTTTCTAAGTTTTTTGATGAGTCCTTCATGCCACACTTTATCGAAAGCTTGCGCTACATCTAGAAAGATAGTAGAACAGACTTTTTCATTTTCGAGGGTATTTGTTATTCTGTGAACTTGATCTATAGTTGAATGCTTTTCTCTGAAGCCGAATTGATGTGGTGGAATAAGATTTTTGGTTTCGATGATAGGTTTTAGTCTTTTTAGTAATATTTTTTCAAATAACTTTGACATAACGGGTAACAATGAAATTGTCCTGTACGACGTCGTCTCGTTTGGCGGTTTTCCCGGTTTTGGAATCATTATTACTTCAGCTACTTTCCATAAATCAGGCACGTATTTAAGTCTCAAAGCAGCGTTGAAGACGTATTTAAGTCTCAAAGCAGCGTATTTAAGTCTCAAAGCAGCGTTGGCTTATATGTAAGAAATGTTTTAATGCTTTGCTACTGCTATACAGAACCCTTAATTTCTGAGTCCAACATCATTTAAGTAATTAATTTTTAGTTGTACTCTGCCTCTCTGCAAAGTTTGTAAGTACTGCCATTATTTGATCATTTATAAAATGGCCGTTTATTCCGCTTTTTATAGAGCTAGCAATTTTGCAGACAGTCCATCTGGTTATCTGGTGGTAAGAAGGTTGTCTATAACCTCTAAAAGTTTTTTTATAGGTATTTTTAATTATAGTTAATAATAGAACCTTATCCTAGTTATAAGATGCAATTTTAAGCCAAACATAACAAGTAACATTATCAAGTCTTTATCCTTCACGGGGTAGCCAGAGCCTAGAGTCGTTTGTCGCTGCCCACTATCACGCTCAACTTTTTTCTGTATCTTCAAAGTTTTTCATCATATCTTTACGAAATTAATATGGGACCAGTCCGTTATAAAAGGCTTTCAAATAAAATAAAATAAATCATCAAAGTTAGTTCACAATTTAAAAACTGTTAAATTGACAACTTGCTTCTTTTTTGAACACGGTTAAAATCAGCAATATTTAGCTCCAAGCAGAGGAAATAGGTAATCACCTAAAACCCAAACTACAAAGTCTTACCTACATAAAACGTAGGTAAGGATTTATTCAAACTTAGAAGTGGGATAACTGCGAATGATCAGAGTCCGACCGATCCTAATTTATGCCCGAACTTCTGCCCATTACTTTTTCTTATCTGCCCGCTTCTTCCCGTAATATGCCATAATCTCTTTGTAGTTCAACAGGGTTTGGAGACGTCAGCCGTGTTACGTACTGAAAAGTTTTGGCGATAAGTGCTTAGCAATTTCGCTTAGAATCAAGTCTTAGCCCACTTTTTTCAAATGCTTCTCTTGGAAATGTTTACCTAGCTTGCTACTTGCGACTTCATCTGAGTAAATTTAGTACTTTATAGTAAAGTCTACTTTTGTATGACAAAATAGGATTCCCCTTACCAATTTCTACTCTCCTTTTCGTTCCCTTAATGGATAATTTTTAAAATACAATGATCCTAATGCCTTTCCTGGGTTTTAAACTATATCCATATCAAATTTCATCTAAATTGAGTCAGAGGTTAAAGCGTGAAGAGGTAACGAACAGAAAGACAGAGTTAATTTCACATTTATATATTACTAAGGAAGAAAGGATTTCAAAATAATGTGATAACTTACTTATTTTTAAAAATGAGTAAAATAAACTAAAAAATCTCCGTGAAAAAAAAATATATTTTTATCATTATTAAAAAGTATTTGATTCACTTTCTGATGTTAGAATTAAAAAAATTGGAGGGCAATACGAGTCATAATATCTATACAATCTTGTCAGATGGACTGATAATATTAAAAACATGCTAAGATAAAATGTCTGTCTCAAGAAAAATCTCTAGATTTTCCTTTGAATTTTTTTCAGTATTATGTAATTCAGTGCAATTCTTTTTGTCAAGTCGAAATGGTTCCACTATTATAGTTTTTAATGATCATTGATCAGTATGGGGCCATGACGATCGCTGTGTCATGAGCTAAATGCACCCAATAGATTCACTTCATCTTATTGGATCTTATATAAACTGCACCCGAACTGCAAATTCGCAACTGGGTTACAGTTGAACTCGTATCTGTAGGCTTCATTTGTAAACTTTTGCACCCAATAACTTTTAGGCAATATATTCTGCACATTGTTGCAGAGGAAACAAAGCTAGTGGAGAGAATTGTTTACGAGTGAAAATTCCAGCCAAACGTTCACACCTAGAAATATATAGTGGTAATGTAAATAAATTCGAGATGTATATGGATGAATTTCATCAATTCAGGTTTTTCATTTTATTTTGAAGAAAGAGTAGCAGTTTACCCCAAAATATTATCATTTTCTTTGTTTGTATTTTATTGCTTCACTATATTTACGTACTGTACTAGTACTACACACACGACAGAAGATTATGATATTTTTAAAATTATGGAACGCTGCAACAATATGTTAGAAAATAAACAAAACAAGTCATTATTTAATAAAAAAATCCCAACTGCCTTCTTAAACAACGCGGAAGGGACATAACCGTAATAAATTATACCACGGGCTGTATTAGATCACTATAGTATTATGATAGTAAAATAACAGTCAAAAAAAAGAAAACGAGATTTCCATAGAAATTGCTCGGGCGGCTGCACACTAGTATGGGAATGCCAATTTCTTTTTCATTTTTAACTGTTTCTTTAATTTCATTATACCATAGTGATCTATCCCGTGGTTTATTAATAATTACGGGTATGCCCCATCTACGTTAGACGTTAAGATCTAATAGATCTCTCAAACTTAATTTTTTATCTCCATCGAGCCGTTCAGGCCGCAGAGCGTGCCAACAATTATACATACATATATACTCTCGGAAAAAACATAACCCTCCTTCTGGCGCAGTCAGGTAAAAAGTATTAACCACAATTCAAATTGCCTGATTTTAGGCTAAATTCATAGAAAATCAATACCTAAGCAAGAATAGTCTTTTTTAATAATTATTCCTTTCTAATATTTATTTCAAATAATATGTACATCAGGTAGAAATTAAACTTTAAGTAAAATTAATAATGAAACTAACAGTCTAAGAATGCTTTGAATAAGCTGTTTTAGTACAAACATAAAAGTAAATAAAATTAGTATGAAGCAGATGGCATCGGTAGCCTCCAGCCAACGAGACATAGTTATGACGCAAACTGTTCGTCTGAGAGTCCTGTGATAGATATAATATTCCTTAAAATATTGATTGAGCGTGGAAGGAATTTACCCGTAATAAATCGAACCACGGGCTATACTATATGACAATAGTTTAATGAAATTAAATATCAGTCAAAGAACAAAAAAAATTGGCATTCCCATAAAAACTGACCGGGTGGCAGCACACTTTAGTATGGAAATGCCAAAATTTTCGTCCTTACTTTAAAGAGTGTTGGTTCTATCTAGGTTATTTAAGGTGTTTAATATTGCAAGCCCAAATGCGGTGTGAGAAAAATCATTAAGTACGTCTATCTCAGAAATGTTTGGTCATTATTCAATATTGTTATTAACAAAATGTTTAGTCTGGAGTAAAAAACAAAAGTAGTCTCTGTCAGTCTGGAGTAATAAAGTAACCACAAAAAAAAAATTGTTTGGATATAAGAGCTTATATTTTGACCAGTGTGGCGTTTATGTATCTGATGATCACTGGAGTACATGATCAGAACGTCCTATTTCGTAAAGTGTCAATAACTTGAATTAAAAAATCATACTAATACAGCAAACATATCTTTTAGTAACATCCATTCTCTCCGTGGCGTAGTGGTCACCATGCTAGTCCGCCACCCAGAGGTTCCGGGTTCGATCCCCGGTCAGGGCAAGTTGGAAAATGGCCTTTTTCAAATTGTCCTGGGTCTTGGATGTTTATCTATATATGTATTTGTTATAAAATATAGTATCGTTGAGTAAGTATCCCATAACACAAGTCTCGAACTTACTTTGGGGCTGACTCAATCAGTGTTATTTGTCCATATTTATTTATTTTATTTATTCATAATATCATGCTTGTTTCCCAAAGGGGTAGACAGAGACCTAGACTTGCTACGATCCTAAGAAACCACTCATCACTTCTCTTCATACATTTTCTCGTTTAGTAACAAAATTACATAAAACATTGAATTATCGCACATTGCTCTCAGTGCTCATCAGGTTTTATCCAACGCTCTAGAAATAATTGATTTTCCACTCATAAATAATAATTACCGGTAGTGGTAGTTTAGTAATGTCGTCGCGATAGGAATCGATCGGTGGACCGCTCGGAGTAATAACAGTCATCTGAGCCTACAGACTTTTACGAAATAGACAATGTAGAATATGACAGCATCTTTATAAACGTACGTGATGTGCACGAGGATATGTATTTAATTAATTAGCAAATTAGTCAATTAAGCGCATCACGTACAAGCAAACGTGTAGATTCAGTATAATACTGTATAATATTTTTGTATAAATACTTTGCAAAATTCAAATAAATTATACGATATCCCGTTGCCACTCCGGGCCTATAGTATATTTATATTATATATATATAATATATATATATATATATATATATATATATATATATATATATATATATATATATATATATAATATAAATATTATATAAACGGTCAAGGTCCATTGGGTTTAAATAGCTCATCGAATTTAAATAAAATAGGTTTTAATAACTCGTATTCCGTTGTAAAATTCACTAATTTAAGATATTTTTAATTGAAGAAAACTAGTTTATGTAAAAAGTATAATGATTTTAGTGCAGCCATAATCTGATGATGCAATAAAAATTTTTTTAGCGTGGCTCCCGTACTGTGAAAAGTCGATTTTTTTAGTGGCATGGACTCAAAATTGGCATTCGTAACTACGAAACTACGGAACCCTTTACTTCGCGTGACCCGACACGCACTTGGCCAATTTTTTTTTTTAATATCTCTTAACGTTAAAATAACGATTAGTTTGTAAGGATGACAATGACTTAAATAAAACCCGCATACTATCAAATACTAATAAGTAATACACTAATAGTAATAAGTTACTTACACTTTGATATGTGCCACTTTTTACTATTTATATGGTTCCATCTTTGTACCTCATAAAATGGGGTGACGGACCGCGAACGGTTCGGATCGCGGTCCGAATCGCCCAAGTACTGTTTCTGAAGGGGATCATTCGCACTGCAGGGGATGAAGCAGTGCGAATGGTTCAAGTTATCTTTTGGAATGGATCGATTCGAACCAATACCCAATGCTCTTTTCGTAGGTCCGATTTGGACCAATTTTTTATTTGTAATTATACCTGGGATTCTTGGAGCACCTGTTTATTATGCACAATTTTTTACTTATCAACATCACACACAACAAAAATCAATATTATTAACAGTGATTGACGAAAAATTGAACTAGTGTAGTATTTTTTACCTGTAATTTTGTGCCTGGTTTTACTATAAAGGATGTATAATAAAACTACTTACATTATGTTCTCTGTCCTAATTCAATACACAAAAGAACTGTTCTGTTTCACACCGTGGTCCAAATCGACTCATTACTAAATTGTTCTTGGGCGATTCGGACCGCGGTCCGAAACACTCACGGAAAACGCCCAACAACCCATAAAACGTAAGGTCTATTCACGTAATTGATCTATGCGGTCATCTGAGCCGCAGGCGCCACGTTATAGGCAAAGCTATTCCATAAACTATTTTATCTAGATATTTATATCTTTATTATTTTCGACATACTGTTAGCTGTGTATTTTATGGTCAAGCTATAGCTAATGATTTATATGGAGTAGGAAGATGAACTCTCTCCTGCAATGATTTACCTCTTAATTCTTTGTTTACGTATACAGGGTTAATTTCTGAACTCCAGCAACATTTAAGGAGCAAGTTCAATTTATGATACTAAACTATTTTGTTTAAAAAATATGTATTGAAAAACTTTAAAAAATATATACAAAATCCGTTTGGCTAGGGGCTGATTTGTAAAGTAGTTTTTTTTTCATTTTATGATAATTGTTTTTTTATGGAAATCTATTATGAAAGGAGCTTGCTCCAAAAATTTTGCTGGTGTTTTAAACGTCACCTACGTACCTTTTGCAGCCTCTCTTAAAAAACTTACTCGTAATCACGACGTAGGGCAGGCGTTTACCAAGGTTGGTGATCACAGGTAGACGGCATTAAAATCTTTGCACAAAAAACGCGGCTGCCCGTTCTCTGTTACCTACACATAGTCGCCTCTTACGACACCCGTGGGAGGAAAGTGGTGGTAGAAAATCGTATTCTATTCGTATGATCAACGAATTTTTTACCCGTTCTATTAGTGGCGAGAGAGTCTTAGAAGCTGTGTGAAAACAGAAGCAGCTGGTATATTCATCTTTTTCTCTATGGCCTGCAGGAAAAAAAAAATTTTCGTAATTTTAAAAATCGACTTAAATAGTCACGTACTTATACTGACGTTCAGGTTATCCTAATTGTTAAACTAGCCAACAGAGAAAACAAACAAATAAAAAGGTCAAAACAAGTCGTTCACCCTTAATTCGTCTCAGTTTTTGCCAATAGGAATTAAATCATAACGTTGTGGGTTAAACGGGCGTTTTTCTCTGCCATCGGTCAACGTCAGCCGGTAATGAGCCAGGACGAGTGGTTATATCACAAAATAAACAAAGTGCAGAAAGCTACAACCTGCCTACGTAGAATCATATGAGGGGTATTCCCAGTAAACCTACCAAGTTAATCCTACTAGAAGGACTATTGTCCCAAAAAACCTACTTAAGGAATGATATTAGATCGTCTGATGATTTTCTAAATAATATTATTAAAGGGAAGATAGAAGGACAAAGAGAACCACGAAGACCGAGGCAAAGCCACATGAAAGAAGAAGGTGAACGTCATGTCGCACAGCGAAGTGAAACGGCTGGAAAACGAGAAGGAGAAATGGAAAAAAGTTCATAACCCACCAACAACTTAATATATAATAACAACAGCAGCTCTTTGCTTGCTTTTTGTATGTGTAACTGGCCAACACTAGTGTCAGATTTTCCAAGCTGCCTAAAGGCATCTGACATAGCTTGACGACTGCCATACAATAATGACAGCCGGGACCAACGGCTTATACGTGCCTTCCGAAGCACGGAGGAGCTCGAGAAATTTTTATGCCACTTGTGGTCACCAATCCAAGTGCGGACCACGCCCGGTGTCGCTTTATTTGCGCAAGCGCTAGTAATGCGCACTCCCGCCGGGCCACCAAGCTCCTCCTCTCTCTTTAATATAGATAAATAAACCTACTTTAAGGACTACTTGGAATTTCATTCACAATGGACCTGCAGTCTCAGTTATTTCAATCTCACTTAATGTATCTCTACTTTTCTTTGGAGGCTCAAATGAAAGATAAGTAGTTATTTGTATCAGTAAATAAATAAATTGTTTTGCTACCCACATAGTTTTTGTGTTTCATTAGTAAACACCAACTGTTATTTTCGTTTCGAATAGAAAAGAAACATATCTAATTAATTCTTTACACAGTTACAGTACACATTCCAAAATAGCAATTGCATCTTGCCTTGTTACCCATCTGTACTCTTAATAATGTTGTTGCTATACACATACATAAATCAAATAAATTATTGTTCTGTCCACGCTTGGCATAATGTTGGTAAAAAGGTACAGCAAAACAAAGCTACATGACTATCATCATAATATTATCACTATATCTAGTATATACTAGTATATGAACATTGAGACGATTTATAACAAATACCTTCTCATATGTAATAACTCTTCTGTTTATTCATTATTGGCTAAGGCAGAAGTAAATAAAAGAAATAGTATACACCATTTTCTTTTCACTTCTTGCTTTTTTAATAATGAACTATATACATGATATAGAATAATAAAAAAATTAAACGCCGTTTTTATTCGCAATGGCGGCAAAGCTTACTAAATTGACGTCCAAAAGATTTTTATGTTCGTAAAGATTTTTTCCGAATTAATATTAGATTCCGATGACGTAAATGCCTCTTCCTTTTTCGAAATATAACAAAATTCAATATTCATTAGGTCAATATTGTTATACCGCAAAGAGACTTTTGTGTAGGCGTCTTACCTAAGTATGTATCAATATCGAATTTATTACCGAGACCGAAAGCCCAAATGTAATAATCTCTGTCATAATACAGATTTGCGGGGTAATTTCAGATAATACAAAGCAATCACAAGACTTAATAAATAGATAAGCTATGGATAGACATCGATCGTATTAATGACAAGTGGAAATTAACAGAATATCTAGCTTATACAAAAATAACGATAGCGAAGTGGAAAAGTGAAATATCATGTAGACTTAATGAGAAACGTTGGATATATTCAACTGAAATAGTATGCAACTACATAATGCAGAAATTTGTAGAAATTTATGTAAGAAGTAATGATTTAAAAAATATTTTTAAAATAAGCTTTTATCTTCAGTACTCCTCAAGACAAATCAAACGAGCCCAAACTCGATGGGGTTGCGTTGTTTCATTACAGAGTTCCTATGGCCACCTTCCAACTCCTTCATCAGATCAGCTACATGTCATCATAATATTGCACTGTCACGCGATATACGTATGGGTGCAAAATTCAGCTCAATTGAAAATCGGGAAGTGGGTCAAATTTAACTTGCACGATTTGATTACTGGTGAAACTAAATAAAAGCTTGTAAGAGTGCTTGTTACAGTAAAATAGACAACAGATTCCAAGCATTGTCCATAAGATGCTGACACAATCAATACATCTTCCATCAATTTCAGCAATCGCTCGATCTTGTATAAAATTCATGGCGAGCCCTGAGCATGATAAATAAGAGCGGCCGAATATTCTCATTTACTACGTGACTGTTTTGTGAACGGGATGGGCACACGGATATTTGTCATACATTTTTACCCATAGGCTGGGTCATGCCTTGTTTTTCGTCAGGGTTTTTGCACTGGCGATATATGATTGGGTATTTTCCTGGGTTAAAAATAAATTATTTTGTACTGTAAAGAAAACAAAACCTAGCAAAATAATTTTACTTGTCTTTGAACATATCCATTTTAACGTGATTTTAGATTTATTATTGAGAAACTATCACGTCATCTGCCTGTATTTCATACAAAACCCATAGAAAAGGATTGTTTTGACGTTTAGAAAAAAGTATCTGATTTGACTGGTTGAAAAAATAGCGGATTATATGTACTTATATTAGCTTCCTCGGTTGCATACCTAGCGTGCTACCATTTAAATAAAATACAAACGCTTGATGAACTATGAAAGAGAGCTAGCTTATTACATATGCTTCACCTAACAACGACTTTGTCATTTGTTTATTAAATAAATAACTAAATAATGATCTTTTTAACCATTGTACACTTTGACAATGGAGCGTATCAAGCAAAAGTAAATTCGACTTCTACTCATTGATGTTCTTGGACGAATCAAACACTTTATTCAAATTTGGTAATTTCAAAAAAACTCTTAAGTTTGTTAGCTGAATAGCCGTGTCCCAATCAACAATATTTAAAGCAACTGGTCGAAGACCTGTGGTGGGGCGTGCGACTCGGCCAGCCAAATATTGCTTAACTTTAAGTTACCACAAAACCGGGTCCATTAACACTATTTGGAGCTGATGAAGTATCACGGGCATATAACTGAATTGCAGTGATTACCCGAGGAAACCTTAATTGAAAAATGCCCGTAATATTCACCATTCTCCATTATTGCCGGCCAAGGATGTTCAATCCATGACGGAACTCGGAGGACCAACAAATTCTTTGTGACTATTTAGTAGCCGATATTTGCATCCGCATTTCTAAGAAGCTAATAAAGTTATTTTATCTTCCTCAATTTTTTAGTTAAGTTACTTATAATTTGCGATTTTCTCACATCAGAATCTTTATATACTATTATGTATTTGAATACTTATTGTAAAAACACGGTAAAATATTATGTCTACTAACAAGACTTTTTTTTGAAGTCTTATATCTGTTGTATTACAGATATTTTTATAAGACAGAAGAACAGTATTTTAGTATTTTAAGGAACAGCGTAGTCATTTATTAGTGTTATAACAACGGTTCAAGAAGGTAGCTTCAATATATGAATCGTTGTAAGAATAGATAATTTATCGCAACAATTTTACAAACTCTTAAAAAATACTCTGTTAATGTAGATTCCACCTATTAACTTTACGTGTGTTTTAATATCGATAAAAATGCACTTTCGATATAAAGAATTATACTAGTAATTAATTATTATAGATACTAGCTCCTAATTGGTGGTTGTTTTGTGGGCACGCAGCGAAATACAGGCCTTGATGACTCGAAGTCACTATAAGGCTTAACTCACAGCGGAACAGCAGCGGCGGGCAGCTTACTTTACCGTCAAACCAAAGTCATCTTTATTTATATCCATAAAATGCTTGGAATAGCTTAAATATCTCGGTTGCTTAGCGCCGCTGGCCGAGCAATCGCGAGGCTTTTGTTTTGTTCAAGCTATACTATGCATTGCGCGAATAGAAATAAAGGTGCATATGGTTTGACTATGAAAATGCGCTGCTGGCCGCTGCCAAAGCACGTCGGCAAGGTTGATTTGCATGAATCACCACAGAATTTATTATTTTACCAATGTACAGAAACAACACTTTTAGATAGGAAATTAGATAAATTAAACCCAGTTACAGCATACTAAAGTCTCATTTAGTTCGCACGCCGCGCAAATCACTTTCGATTAGCCTAGCGTGCTTCGAACGAGCCAAAACGTACCTTACATCTGCGAAGCGACGGTCTGTGTACATAGGGCGCACTATAAGTTTCCGGAACTGGCCACTTACATAAACAATATTTAAAAATTTATTGCAACATTTGAAAATAGAACTCTTTGGCTGTAGAATGCAGTTTGTTTCATCTGACTGTCTTTTGTTTTTACCTTGTGGCGCCATTTAAAAAATTGTGTGTCTGCATCAACATGGATTTAACTCGGGAAAATTTTCGTAGTATGATTTTCTACGATTTTAAGTGTAATTTGACAGCTCAACAGAGCATCGCTCGGCTTGAAACAGCTTTTGGCAATGAAGCACCATGCAAGACAACTGTTTATAGCTGGTTTGCAGAATTCAAGCGTGGTCGTATCAATCTCATGAGTCATCCTGCATACAGTCCCGACCTGGCACCTTATGACTTTTTTCTGTTCCCAAAAATTAAGAACCAATTACGCGGTCAACGATTTTCATCACCAGAAGAGGCTGTCGAGGAGTATGAAAAACACGTTTCAGAGGTCACCACAGAGGAGTGGCACAAAAGTTTTCAAAACTGGTTTCATCGAATGAAAAAGTGCATAGACGCCAAGGGAGATTATTTTGAAAAACAAGACATTAATTTTGTACCTTTAATAGTATTTTTTCATATTCATTCCGGAAACTTATAGTGCGCCCCACGTATTTTCAACCCCCCACAAAAAGAAGGGTGAGGAGAAGAGGATAAGGAGTTTGACGCTAATGTCTGTCTGTGTGTCTGTCTGTGGCACCGTAGCGCTCGAACGGATGGATCGATTTCGACGCGTTTTTTTTTTACCGTGATTCTTTTGCGGTACGTACGTAGTAACGGAACTACCGATACGACTTCGGTACTTCCGCTACTCATCACTAGATAGTAATCTTGACAAACAAGGCGTTTGAATTTTCTAGCAAATAAACTTGTATCTCTAGCGATAATTTTTGAACAATTTTTACCTTATTATCACTTTACAGGACAGAAGGCTGAACTCAAATTTCAAAGGATGACACTAGGATTTTCCATACAAAAAAATCTCCACGTCTATAGCCGTACTAATCAAAATAAATACTTACTAAACTACGTCAGTAGCCATGGTCATAACCGCTGTACGGTTACAACCGTACTGTTATTATAAATAACAAAGTTAAGCCGTCTAGATAGTCAGTACGGGCTTTGCCGTACATGAAATAGAAAGTTTTATTTTTTTCTTTAGCACTTGCTCCAGATAGGCTTAGATATCATCATATTTGTCGAAGCGACGTCCTGACATTATTAAACGTATAAAATGGGTGAAAATATAAGGGGTCCGAGAAAGAACGACCGGCGGAGTGGTCACCATGCTAGTCCGCCACCCAGAGGTCCCGGGTTCGATCCCCGGTCAGGTCAAGTTGGAAAATGGCCTTTTTCAAATTGTTCTGGGTCTTGGATGTTTATCTATATATGTATCTGTTATAAAATATAGTATCGTTGAGTTAGTATCCCATAACACAAGTCTCGAACTTACTTTGGGGCTAGCTCAATCAGTGTAATTTGTCCCTATATATTTATTTATTTATTTATTTATTTATTTATCTACTAGGCCCCTTTTCTTACCCTTGCAACATGCACAAAGCCAAGAACGTCATATACAAAGACTAGTGTTGGCTATTCCTGTTATGAGGTCTATAAGAATTAATAGACAGAAATCGCCAAATGCGTTTGTCCCGGCCACCAAATCTATACTATAATAAAAGAGTAAAAAAATGTGTCTGTACATTGAAAATTTTTCCAAAAAGAAGTTGTTTCGTCCGAAGAAGAACTTATAAGTTCAGTATTTGCGGACCTTCAGAGCAGAACATACCAGAAAAATAAAAAATCAATTAATAAAGAACTTATGACGCAAATTATTGTTAATTTCTTGGAAAGTGAGTGTTGACGTTCCAGTTGAGTTTCTTAATTCACTTGCAGCAAATGGACTCTCGGCTCACAAAATAAGTCTTAATGTCGGAGGGCCAATAATGCTGATGCGAAATTTGACTCCGCCGAAACTGTGTAACGGAACCCAACTTAGAGTCTCCGCACTCCGTCAACCGCACTGTATTTCAGCCAATGCATGCCTGCAATGTTATTTGCATTACTAGCAACACATAATGCCGAACTTCCGATGCTTTTGCCTGAATCGGACCCGTACCCGTACCCGTACCCGTACCTGTACCCGTACCCGTACCCGTACCCGTAACTCACCCATGTCACAACGTAACAACATCACTACTGTCCGGCGTTTCCACCGAACTTCAGCGGCTGAACTCCAGCTTATTTAGTGTGTCATCCCCACCGAACTTTAGACACTGAACTTAAGCCGCTAAACTTCGGCATAGTCTGCTGAGACACTTAAAGTTTACTGTGAGTGGTGCCAGTGAAACTGTATTTATTCCGCGTATGCCACACATCCCCAACAATTTTCCTTTTGAAAATACACAGTTCCATGTGTTTACTTGCTTTGTTATGAAAATAAGTCACAGTTTTAGAGGCTTAAAGCTGCTGATGTCGATCTAAGGACTGGTTTTTCGCATGGCCAACTTAATGTGACTTTCTCCAGGGTTAGATAGATAGATAACTCTTTATTGTACACCAAAAGAAAAATGTAACACAAAGAAAATGAGTACAATAGGCGGTCTTATCGCTTAAAGCGATTTCTTCCAGTAACACTTCAGCTCTTTTCATATTGGCTCCCGAAGGAAAGAATTAAAATAATATTGACTTCTAACTCCTAACACTGTTACAAGTACTTTCTTATCTCTCTCTCTCTCTCATTAGTTTTTATTTATATTAATACGCCGGAGTCATAAAGTCCACGCGAACGAAGTCGCGGGCATCAGCTAGTATTTAAATAATTCTCGAGAAATAATCATTAATACTATAATATAAACTATAATACGAGAAAAAAGTTATTTATCAATATCTACTCTCAATCCTTGTGTGCTATTATCAAATCAAAACTTTGGGATTGTTTCAAAAGTACAAGTCCATTCTTCTTCTGGCTCCAGTGTTTCTACATTTTCAACCGACCGATGCACTTTGTGCTGAAGTCAGTGAAAATGATGATTCGAGTAGACTTGGGAATCCCATACAAAAATTTCTTTCTGATCTCATGTTCATGGTGTCTGATAGTTTGACAAACTCTTGAAGCTTATGGAATGTAATGGGACCACCAAGAGGTATTGCAGGACTTCGAGATGCAGTTTTTATTTACAGCTCATGGCAGTACGTAAAGGTATAATCGGGCTTTTTATATTATGATCAAAGTCGGCGATACTGCTTGAATATTGATCAGAAATCAAAAGAAGGGATGAAAGAAATGAAAAGTCTTGTGACTAGAAGTTGTTGGTGTAGAATCAGTACACTGAATCTCTGGGCCTTTCATTTCTGGACCGTGAACTAGAATCAGAACCTTTTTTGTATTCACCCTTATCTATGGGTGCGACACTGACTTGGTGAACCTATAAATTCTCTAGGGTAACTGAGCGGTTATAGCCGTAGTGTCACTATATCACCAACTTTTTTGTGTTTCTATACGATGTAGAAATGAACGTATTTTCGCTCTTAAATTTGACAGTACAGATATTTGATAAACTTGTAGGTAGACAGTAAATCTTGCTCTATACAATGATAGTACGGGCCCAGCACTGTGCCCACCGTAGTGCATTATACACTAGCTTTTCTCATCACTGCTATGCCCGCACTGTCAAACTAGAGTTCTTTTAGAGCACTGGTATGGCC
The DNA here is from genome assembly GCA_943193695.1 of Acrobasis suavella. Taxonomy (NCBI): domain Eukaryota; kingdom Metazoa; phylum Arthropoda; class Insecta; order Lepidoptera; family Pyralidae; genus Acrobasis; species Acrobasis suavella. The sequence continues at coordinate 6,214,803 of OW971943.1, forward strand.
ATACTCTCCTGTAAAGTGTTATGTTTGTGAATAAGCCGCGTTTGTGTTTTTTTACCCTAAGAGGATACCTGAACTTCCGTGGTCCAGTGCTGCCCCCATTTCATCATCATCATCATCAGGTCCTTTTTGTCTCCACTGCAGGAGCACGACCCTCTCTGTACTACCGGAGCCATACTTGGCCAGAGCAGCCAGAGGACTTGGCCTACACTCTCCACGCTGGCCAGACGGGTTGGAGAGGTCTCATTGATGTTCATAAGCTTTGTTTAGCTTGTATTTCCTAAGTCGCCTTCTACGACATCCACGGGAAGATTTGGAGTGGTCCTATTCTATTCTGCCGGAAACCACACGGCACAAGTGAGAACGTGAAGCTTTTCTAAGCACAATTGCGAAAAACGGTCACTTTTGGCGTATGTGCGTAGAAAAGCTTCACGTTCTCACTTTAAACTGTAAACAGTAGTTCATAAAGTAGTTTAAAGGGTTATCTAGAGCCTGGTCAAGACAAAACTTCAAATTATATCTCTGTTTTCTTTTAAATGATTTAATTCAAATGGGGGCAGCACTGGGCCCCTGAAAAATTCAGGTAGCCCCTTAACTGCGAAATGCGCCTAGCTTGGCATCAACGACGTCGCCGCATCGACGGACACGCCGATGCAGCATTAGAGATAATCTTATTTATGTCCTAGTAATTTTCAGAGTAAGCATTCTAGTAGGTACCCAAACTTCTTTTGTGATATTCCGACAAAAGTCCAAAGAAGCAAGATATTTGTGAGGCCACTCTAAGGGAAGTGCGGTCATCAAAGACTACAATGGTCGGGCCCATGAGCTTTTTATCCGATGCGCAATATGTCCCTCGTACAAAGGATTAGCCTACTTGTTAAAAGAAGAATGTTTGTTAAGGATGTGTGGGCATTCAAAGATATTTGACGTAAATACGATTTTATTTTATGTACGAGTACCTATGTTACAATGCATTTCGACTTGTTTCATAAGTAATGTGATTGAATTAAAACTTGTAATACCTATTCAACTTTCAAGGAAACGGATTTACTCAATTTGATTCATATATGTATAATTTGTAATAATAATTTTGTTTTTTTTTTTTGTTATAAATTAAAAAAAATTAAAGCTTAATGAATAAGTACCAATGTACCTACTAGTGAGTCCCTTTACATCTGATACGAAAAGAGTGGTTCATAAGGTGTGAAGAAATAACTTATAATTACTACATTAATATTTACCATCCCGACCCCACATGGAGCGATAAGGCGGGGAAGAAGAAGAAGGCATTATTTTTACGCTAGTATTACTCTATTCATTGACTAATTGTAGATATTGAAACAAATATTATTTGCTCAAGTTTTATTTTATTTGTGAAATAAATATTTGTTCTTCATATCCTAACCTTCTTATGCATTTGAGTTCATTTATTTACAATGTATTTCGCAAAACAAATGGCTGGCTGTGTTTACAGTAATAAGTTGAATTGCCAAAAGGTTAAGTGAACATTTAGTTGGATAATTAAAATTGTATATATATAATAAACATCATTGAGTACCTGATGTGCGTGTAACATGACTACTTTGATATGAGCATATCTCTTCTTATACAAATAAATGTGTGGATGAATGTTTCCTGAATTTCTGTTGATCACATACCAAATTTAATGTAAGCAGATGTGGATGTAATTTGGTAATTACATCCACATTATTTATCTATCGGAGACCCAAACAATTTCTCCTTTAATATCAGGTCTGATTTTTATTACTCTGACAACTATTTATTTTCTGTTAGCATTCGGACAAATAGGATCTGCTAAATTTTCTGTTTGGCAAGTCCGATAGGTCAGGCTGCTTACAGAAAGTATTGAAATAGAAAGAACTGCCAGAAAAAAAGATACAAATCTGCAAGTGAGCTTGGGCCCCTGTACCAGTATATCGGCCCTGTTTTCAAACTAGCGCGATGCGATGCACACAACATTAGTAAAAAATAAGGAAGGTCTGGCACTTTTGTGGCTCTTGGTTCATTTAAAAAATCTTCACTAAACATTAGTTATTTACTCATCCTCTGCATAGGTATACATACGAGTCCGACTGACGCTCGAAGTAAACCAGTCCTGCTATACGAGTTGACGGCCGCCATTGCTCATGTCAGAAATCCGCATACAAAAGTGACGTGGAGTCTGTCAGGCTGGGCTGCAATTAATTATGCTTTAATTGAAGTCCTTGAGGCGTCTTCGAGAGGAGTCGTTTCTTTGTATTTACTTTGAGAGGAATGAGAAATATTTTAATTTTTCGTTTATTATATGGATTTTATTTAGATAAAACACTATAAACCATTCAGCTATTATGTTTACTACATCTATCAGTGTATACCGTTGATTCTTTCTTCCAACTTCTTGCCTACCGTCACGCTAAAAGTGGCCTTTGAGTCTTGCGGCCCTAAGCTCTATTTGCCTAAACCCGCTAGACCCAAAATGTTCTGTCTGCTTCGTTAGGATAAAGGCGTGCGGGATAGTAGGTATGTATGTAAATAGCGTAATGCTATAAACTAAATCCAAAAATGGAACTCGCATATACTTAAATGGTTCCGTAATATTATTTAAACTAAATAAATGTTTAAGAACAACAAATTGAAATACTATCTTATCAAATATTATTTATCAAAGTTACTTGGTTTTAGTATAATTACTATTCGTTTTTAACGTGGTTAACAAACGCAGATTTATGTTACGGGTTTAAAATAGCAGAAACTCTTGGCCGCTTGCGTCAATACATTTGTACACTTGCTAAAATAAAATTTGACATAATTATGATCGTATAACGGGTTATTTTAGGCTTATTTTTTATGGATTCTTAAAACAATGGGCGCAGCAGCTTTGTTTTAGTATCTTATTGCTTTTAGCGGATTTGCTGACTTCTAAACAATACCGTCATTGTTATTAATGTAGGTAAACGGAGACAACGAACAGCTACTTAGCATTTTAACCGACTTCCAAAAAGGAGCAGATTTTCACCGACTATTCAAAAACGCCTAAACCGATTTGGAAAATTCTTTATTTTTTATTATTTTTTTGGTAATACCCCAAAAAGGAAAATTATTATCCTTCTTGGTCGAAATAAAAACATTTTATTTATTATATTTTATTTTATATATTTAATTGCTTGAAAGAGTATATACTTGTCAGGTTGTTGGTTTTTACATTATTTTAAAATTATCAGACAATTTAACCTTTTGCATGTTTTGTAACAGTAGTATGATAGTACTAAGATTGAAACGAGGAGTTCGGTGATACAGTGGCAGTGCGCATTACTAGCGCCTTTGCAAGTAAAGCGACACCGGGCGTAGTCTGGACTTGGATTGGTCACCGCAAGTGGCATAAAATTTTCTCGAGCTCCTCCGTGCTTCGGAAGGCATGTATAAGCCGTTGGTCCCGGCTGTCATCATTGTATGGCAGTCGTCAAGCTATGTTAGATGCCTTTAGGCAGCCTAAAAAATCTGACACCACTGTTGGCCACTTAACACACACGAAAAACAAACAAACAGTACTTATAGGTATCAAAATTAAACAATACATTTCACATATTTTATTGCAAAAAGGTAAAAATATAAGTTTAAATTGCCGGGCGAGGAAAAGGAAAATTTTCCTTGAAGGAGTAGATAAAAATAAACGACATCAATTCAAATACACCATGTGACAGTAACCATTCTGTCAGATAATCACTCAATCTTATCTTTACGACAGAAAAAGAAATAAATTGGAGCCACATGTCTTCATCGTTTGGCCAGTAGTATTCTTTGCTACGTAATTGTTTTGTGACTGGAAGAGAAATGCGATAAGTCCGCTTTTGTGTTTTTCTGTATTTACTTGTACATTATGTTTCCTAATCTTTATTTTGTATTAAAACATAACTATACTGTACAAATTATATTTAACGATATCACGGGAATCTTAAATTTTCCATGAATATATATTGTGTCCAGGTTATAAACTATCAAATACATGTCAAATTTCATTTCAATCCGTTCAGCTCTTTTGGCATAAAAGAGGAAGAAACATCCATCCATCCATACATTTTAAGGTTTGTTTTCTACAAACATGAATATATTACCTGTAAAAGTATTAAACACCCAGTAGAGCTCAATCGTTTTCAGTATGAGTTAAAGTTGCAAAAAATCAATTTCGACACAATTTTGAAACAGTTAAACAAAATTTGACATCACTCAAATCTACGAAGGTATTAATAGAAAAAGAATAAAGTAAGAATTAGCCTAATCACATCATGCATTGAAAAATGTTGCCTGCTCTTTCGTGACAAGCAGCTGTTTTCGTGGCCACACCGTCACACGTGGGGACAGTGAGGATAGGACTAAACGTTTTTTCAACGCGGTGTCACATTAAAATTAGTTATATTATTTGTTGGGTGTTTGTTGAAAGCACTAATGATGTTGATAGAATGTGGCTAACATATCGTGGTGTTAAGTTTTGAAAGATAATACAAAACGTACATTTAAAATAGATTTAATGCAATAGTTAACTTAAATTCTTATAATCTAATTAGCAACGGCATTGTTGTTGTTGACGAAACGAAATCAGCAATTTTATAGGTGTGGAGGGCAACTGCAGTTTGTGAAACTATCGTGGTACATTGGTAACATTGTATTATTTAAGGAAAGACTTGTAAACAAGGAGATTAGGACTCACGTCAACGACAAGTTCATTCCTTTAGAAGTTTAAGAACAAATAATTTCATTTATAAGACTAACTTTGAAATTGAGAATACAGTGGTTTAATACAAAATAATATTTTGAGGGAAAAATTATCGGTAAGCGTCTGTTTTGAAAATTAATGACATCTTCATACGTAGGTAATGTAGGTTATCAGATAAATTAGTTAACCCATAAACAAGAAAAATATAAGAAAGGAGCCTACGAGATTTAATTCATCTTTTGAGGGTTGCTTACACTCAAACACACTAAAACTAACAATGGTTTTATCTGTAGGCGTCAATGTAATGGAGAGGGATGGAAAAATTATTCAATGATGATTGAAAAATCTGACTCTTATATTGGTCAGTTGCACACATAATTCACGAAACAATACAACAATGATGAAGAATTCACACGTACACACACATTCACACCTGTTTTCTACAGGTTTAGGCAGAGACTATGAACCTCCACTGGCTGCAATCCTGACAAACCTCTTCTCATATATGAAGAGATTGATGAGTGTAGATTAAAAATACTTTAATGATCTTCCTTCACGGATCTTTCTTTATAGTAAAGAGAAGAATTAGCATATACTTCCTGACAGGCCAGGAAAACATGATGAAAAAAATCACTTAGACACAACAAACATTTCTCTTTTCACTTCCGGACACTAAGCCCCGGGTGAAAGAGTTATGTATCAGAATTAACTTCTGAGAGCCGTTAATTTTTTATCGTCGAATTTATAGCGCCCCAGCGGAAGTAGTGTCGGAAATTGATATAAATTCAGCAGATGCAGGAGTCGTTCACAGGCCGTAAAAATGCTGAAAGGGTGCTTCTACAAATAGATTGGGTATTAATAATGTGTCAGTATAGAAATGCTGGCTTGACATCGTCAAGGATGATGCCAATGGTCTATTCTGAAGACTCTGAGAAGTGGAGCAGAAAGAGGATGTTTCCGTACGTGTATACTTGAGGATAAGGAGCTTTACTCCAAAACGCTAGTAGTTTTTTGCTTTTGCACTAAAATAATTTTATTACTAATAATTTAAAAAAATTACCTTCAATAAGAGATTTTACCTTACATTGAATAAAAATTAGTTCATCATTTTAGCTACATAACTTCCACCGATGGACATATAGGCCTCTCCCAAAGATTTCCAAAATGACCGATCTAGAGCTGCCTGCATCGTTGGTCAGGTCGTCTGACAACCTCGTGGTCGCCATTTGATAATTTTTTACCCCGACGGCCATAGGTTCATCATACAAAAGAAGATTGAAGGTAATGCGCATCTAAATATGTAAAGTAGTTACTATACTTAGACAAGTAGATACTTATAGGTAAGAGGTAAGACATGCGTGTCATAAAAGTCGTCCTCGTTTCTTGCTGTGTTACACTGACCGGACCATTACCTCTCGAAATTACAACCGGCAGAAACGATACCTCTGTCTGTAGCACTCGTAAACTCTGTACCGCACTAATTCTGGCAGGTTGGGCAAAAATTAAGACGCCATTCATTAATTCAAATCGCGCCAGCAAAGGCGAATACGGCTTTTTAGGGTGCCGTCAAAGGGGGAAAACTTTTACTAATACTTCGCTGTCCGTTCATTCGTCCGTCCATCTGTCTGTCACCAGGCTGTATCTCATAAACCGTGATAGCTAGACAATTGCCTAAATTTTCCAGATGAGGAGGCAAAGTTTTATCATTTTTCTAGACTTCCTTTTTTTTAATTTTTGAATGGTATAAGGTTTAAATAATAAATAGGTGCAGGATATCCTGCACCTATTTATTGTGTTATTTTTTAATTAAAAAGTGTAGTCTCAAACATATTTTTTTTTATTATGCGTAGGTGTTTATTTAAAAGCTCTCTTACTTAAGGTTGAACTAGTAGCGGGCCCGAACTCAGAGGTGAGCGCGGCCTAAAAGCATGCTGTCTCACCTTACATTGTGTTCGGGCAAAGCAGTGACGTGAAATGCATGATAAATTCATAGTAAACCGAGCGCATAAAAAATACGTAAAGTCCTTTTGGGAAAAGGGATTTTATGCAGACATGACTGCATTAAGCGATTACATATAAAGTTAATTAAAATTTTTAATAAATAAACCGTGTCGGTGTGGACTTAGTTTTAGAGATTAAAGACTTCTTTTATTACTTATTTACGCCGAAAGTTGCGTAAAAATAAGCAAAAAAAAAACGAATATTTAATGGCTCATAACTATTTAATGGCTTTTTATTTTACTATTCTGTAGCCATACAGACAAAAATTATAATCAGCCAAAACAACATCATGTTAAACTTTGAATGTACAATGTCAAACAGTGGAGGAAATCCCCTTCGAAATTTGTATAGAAAAAGTATCGACTAGTTCGCTCTTAAGCTGGAATATTCTCTATCTCAAATCATAAGGGTTTGCCGATTTGAGCATGTCAATGGTCAATATGCACAGACTGTGAGACTGTGTCTACGTGATTCAATTTGAATATTCAATGCACTCCGTCTTTACGTTTGGTTTGACTCGAGAACTGTACTAATTCTGTATGCGATTAAACGCACGTCGGATTGTCTCGTTGGTCTAATTCCTTTATGCGCTGAGGAAGATGATTTAGTGCATTTAAATATAAATGATACAGTGCTGGGTTTGTTATCGAATTAAATTTAATTTTGATCAATGTAGCAGACGGGGAATGCAGACAAGAAGTTGTGGTTAGATACTATAATTAAATCTAGGATATTATTACGAGTATAGGTAAAAGATACAGTCCTAAAGATGGTGTAAAAGTGATTCTTAGTATAAAGGCTTAATACGAATCCAAATTTTTGACCTTGAGAGATATATGTGCTAACTGCCATCTTAAATATACTATTTTTCCGTTCGTCACAAAGGTTGATCCTTTAATAAAAATGTCTATGAAAAGAAAGAAGAAGAATAAAATTCCTCACACTTAATGTCTATATTTATATTCTTAATATCTCAATACCAGTCCATATTGAGGCTTTATTGTATATTAGACTGCAGTGGATGCCATTTATTATTACTTTCATTTTTGGACTCAAAATGAATAAACTTTTCACTAGATCAATACAGATAAACTGATATTTTAACAATAACACTGTATCGATCTAACGAAATTATAATGTCACTAAAATAAGGCCGTTATATCATAAGAAATATAACGTAATGACAAAAACCGTGTTATTTTAATGTCACTAGTGAGTTTATAATATCCCTGCGACAAATACACAATTAATAAACGGATACATCTAAAATTTAATTTTAAATGAGAAACTTCAGTAGGAAAATGAAATTCTTGATTTAAATGACACACGTGCATTCAATTTCATTTGCTTATAGCTCTGCGCGTAATGGAGCGACCAGGGGTATGACACAAAGTAAAATGAGGAGCTGAATTTATTAGCAGATTAGCATCCTAAGATTTAAGGGAGTTAAAGCAGTGGCTCTATATTTCCCAAGATGTTGCACTATACACCATTTATACATGTTGGGCAAATGTATGTTTATGTTGGTTTAAAAAGCATTGCAATTTTATAACAAATATATACAGGGTGATATGATATTGATAAAAATAACTGAACCAATTTTCATAAAAACAATTAAAGAAAAACTAAAAAAAAAAATTTTAAATGGTACTTGTGGTAGAGCCACGCTACCGGCAAAACTCTGATTTGCTTGTAGCATGAATGGGCCGGCTCGTCCAGGGAAGTACCACACTCTCACAGAAAATCGACGTCTGAGTAGTAGCGTCATCGCTTCTATGCTTCGTTTGGTGAGTGAGAGAGTCGAACTTTTTTTATAGAAAGTAGTTCAGTATCACGGACTGAACGTGCCCCAAAAATTTGGCTGGTGGGAAAAAAGTCAACCTGTATAAACAGAACATTAGTATACCAGCTTTAGTATTTTGTTTTACACCTTGTTTTTACGTTTGTTTTGGCCAGTAAAGTTTTAGTTTACTGGCCAGTAATTTAAAAGAAAAATTATCTCTTATGTGGGGTTACGCAGTCCATGTACTATCTTTTGTCATGGTCCAAATGCCTGACTCCTTATACTAAGGAAAATCTGATAGAGACAAATGATATGGCGAGAGTCGTGAGTATATTCTGGTAAACAAATGTAATTTATGGCATTTTTGACTCTTTAAAAAAAGTCAAAGTTTGACTTTGATTTTTTCATGTCATTTATTTATCTTGTATTTGTACAGATATTTGTATCAATTGATAATTTTAATTTTTCTTCCGATTTCATAATAGTTATTTGATGACGTCAGATCATTTACTTACAGCTAAGTTTATTGCCGCTTCCTAAGCGCAAGTACAAAAGAATTCCCTATTAGAAGGAGAAGCATGTTTAAATATAGATATATATTTTTTTCTATGGCCATTAGATCTACAAGTACGTAACTAGTATGCGTTCCCAGCGGCAGTCGTCACAGCGAATTAATATGGAGTTCATGACTGATTGCCCATCACTGCGTGGCAAATTGTGACAAATGCGCCCTCGCATACATATTGTTAGGTGTGTGGTAATTAATCATTATGGTGCCGCTGGGAAAATATTCTTGCATATTTTCCGGATTTTTTCCATGCTAATGATCATTTCTTGCGATCTGACAAATGGGGCTGCTAAGGAAGGAATTTCTTATTTTTGTGATATAAGATATTCTTTTGTGAATTATATAAGTCATAAACACGGTGTGAGAGAAATGCTTAATTACTTTAAGATTTTTTTATTTTTTATCTTTTCTATATGTAGATGTTACTATTTTGCCTTTTAATATATAAGTGTTAAGTAAGCAGTAGTTACGAGTATGTATGTTGTAAAGGTAATAATAAAAAATAGATTTTGGCGGGAGCGCCACATTACATCAACTTCTCCAAAGGGCCTCTACGTGTTGGATCTGTTTGTCTACGCAAGCCTCCCAAAGGACCGCAGTGTAAAGACCCGTGATTCTCGAAGGTGATATTAAAAAAACATTGTTTTAAATTAGATATCCCAGCATCAATAAAACTATCAGTAAGTATGTGCAATCAGTTTTACTTCGATCTCCATTTAAAAAATATATAAAAAACAAAAAGAGACGTAATTAAGTATCATCCGTTAATTGTGCTCCATAAAAAGTTCTATCAGGCTAAAAGGTCGCTTTCATTCTGACGCTCGACAAAGTCGACAATAAATCCATCAATTGATTTATTGACAGGACTCTCGCTCCGATATAATTTGTTAGCCAAATAATCCGAGATTTTGATGCGCACCCCACACGTTATAAATAACAGTCACAATAGAGGGGACAATTATTGAACGGGAATTTTACCCACATTATGCCAAATAATGGTACAACGGCGCACCCCTGTGCAGCGATATGTAACGCCCAAATGCCTTTAAAAGTACATTACAAAAGAACTGTTACAGCATATGTCACTTACGACGTTCTTTCTAACATAACGACGTTAAAAGTGAAACGTGTCACATCACTATTATTAGTTTGATGAAAGTACATTACAAAAGAACTGTTACAGCATATGTCACTTACGACGTTCTTTCTAGCATTACGACGTTAAACGTGAAACGTATCACATCACTATTATTAGTTTGATAATTTTAACCGAATCCAAAAAAAGGGGAGGTTATCAATTCGAAAATTCCGAATGTATATATTTTTACGTACGTTCTCCGGTTATGAAAATACGCCTGGAGTAATTTTCAAAATATATATATATTTTTGTTTTGAATTGTCAGCAGGTCCTATAGAATTGTTACCGAAATCGTTTATGTAGTTTAGAGTTGAATTCAGTAAAAACAAAAACAATACATTGTGGGTGACGCCCTGAAATTATTGCGTTATTCGTTAGTAAAATAAGTAATGTTACCAAAACTCGTTTCTACATTATATCAATCACTGACACGAAGAAACCTAAAAAGAGAGAAGTTTTGCAAAACGTCGTAAGAGACGATTGCAATACGGTTGTAGTAATTCCATATGAAATGCGCAACGGGCGTGCAAAAAGTATTAGAAAAATAGGGCTGTGATAATAATGAGAATATTTATGCGGTGGCCACGTGCTGATTTTGTATAATAGCGACATGAAATTCGCATATTGATAATTGCATTCCGGGAGTGAGATTAGGATTTATTTGGGCTTTTGCGTTTATTTGAATGGGCAATTTTAGGTTCTTTTATTTGGAAATAATGTGCTTTAATGTTATTTTTATTTTAACATTTAAAATACAGGAGCCTACTTCTGGTAGCATTATTGTGGGACAACTTGTTTTTTATTTCTATTAAAATAATAAAATACAATTGAATTTATTATGAGTATTTAGTAACTCGTTTAAATATTGAATTCTAAAGTAGCAATTTAAATACAAATGTCTCAATAGTAAACGCGCTCAAGTTGTCACGTATTGCCACCTCAATTTACATTTTTAAATTACACAACTTCATTCCTACGACGACATAAAATTTTATATTATTTTAAAATTCTGCGATTGCAGTGATATTCATCTTTTAAGATACTTCATTTTATTTGACAGATTCTGGGTCTATGTTATTAGCAGGTACTAGTATTTTGTCATCACTTAATATAGATACATACATTATATTTTCCACAGGAGTAGGCAGAGACTAAAACCTGTTATACGATGATGACGAAAAAATTATTGATGAATAACAGCTTCAGCTTTGAATGTATATGACTGCGGTGACACTAAGTATAATAGGCAAAGTGCTATCGCATGGTGGCATAGCAATTATAGCATGTGAATTGACTTACTTGTAAGTGCAAAGCTATGGAACGAAAAATCTTAGAACATTCGGTGCCATCACATACTCATAACAGGAAACCAAATCAAACTACCTATTTATACTTTTCGAATTCTAAGCTAAAAATATTTAAATAGAATCAAACTTTATTACAAGTACGCAAAACAAGCAGTTTTCGTGATTAAAGTAAATGTATAAGAATAATGTAATTTGAAATGCACTGCAGTAATTTTCACAGGGCGAGGGCGGGTTGGCATCTACTGAGTTTTAATATCAATGACTGCAAATTGCAAAACAGGCGGGGGCAATAATATGAAATAGTGGAATGATATAGTTACTCTAATTGAGGAGATATACCAGTCTTCATTTTTTTTTATAAAATTAATGGAACAATATTCACATTTTTACAGTAGTAAAATAATGAATGTTGTAAATTTGTAGAGTCAGTAAGCTGCTAGATATTGCCTAACCACACTAACGATAATTTGTTAAAATATAACTTTAAGACATAATTTTGGGCTAGCGTAGTGATAATAAAATTAATTACTAACAGAAATGCTTAAAATGATATGATAGTTATTTTAAACAATAGCAATTCAATTTGATTTAAATTCGACCATCTCGTATGATCTCTAACTGAAACTGAGCTAGATGGGGCTAAACTGTAACGCCCATAAACTAAGGTAATTACTTACCATTAGGTGGGCTGTATGCCTGCTTGTTTATTTACTGAGTATACCTATAATAAAAACCAACATATTATATAGGGTGACATTTTACCCACCAGTCAAATTTTTGGAACAAGTTTAGTCCATGATACTGTACTATTTTCCATAAAACAAGTTATTTAAATTGAAAAAAAGTTTTCTTCCTCCCATACAAAATCCGTTTGGCCGAACGAACGGGAAGCCAAATATATTTTTGTTTTTTGGAACGTAGTTCAGTATCATGAACAGGACTTCCTACAAAAATTTGGCTAGTGGTAAAAAGTCACCCTATATACTCGTGTTATACAATCAAACAGTAAATCGAAAATATCTTTGTACAGTGAGCAAACATTTAATACATCGGATTAACATGTACAGTCCGCAATAATTCTGTCCGTTAATGGCGCGTGCCGTTATGACATGTCTGTGGGTTTTGTTTTTGGCGTCGAAATAAACACGACAAATTGTAGAGGTGGTCTAGACCGCGCAAATGTGAGAGATTTGGATTGTTTTTTATTTAAAAAGGTTTAAAGTAGGATTGTAACGTTTAAAACTATGAATATATAGAACAAAATACCTCCACTTACGCTTACCTGAATACAATTTATAAATGTAAGAATGTTAAGATTGGATTTTGAATATTGTGAAATATAGTCAAGTACCTACCTACACAATATACAAAAAGAAGATTAGATTGAGAGTACACGTATACTCTCAATCTAATCTTCTTTTTGTCCTTATACAGATTCTAAAATCTTTCTAAGGACATTTGCGCTTTTAACACCTGAAGCAAACAAACGAGTACATTCTATTAAAATTAACGCACACCCAATACATTAGCACACCCCTCGTGGCGATAAAACAACAGTAACAGTCATGCAAATTTTTGTATTAGCATCAGGGAGCTTAAAACCAAATTCATAATAGTCCTTTTTTGTGCAGTCCAGTACTTCTTTGATACTATATAACTTTTCCCAAAGAACAAAACGCAAATTACGGAATAACAAACCCTATGATAGCAAGACTAGTGAATGACTTATGAAGATTTGTATGAAATATTCGTACACATGTTATGTATTTTCTTTTGTAAGCCATCAATAATTACTCTAAGCGTGGCCTTTGGGTCTTACGGCTCTGGTTTATGGTATAAGATAGTGTATCTGTATTTTTTTTTAAGTTGGCATACCTTTAGTTCTACTTTTATAACAAATTATGTCACTGACAACCACATTTTAATGATGTAAATATGTAGGTATAATTATTTGTACTCAACTGCCAAGTTTCAACATCCATTTGGTATACAGCTCATTGATTAGCATAATAGAGGACAGTAAAGTTTCCTTTGGTTGCAGCGTTGCCAATACACCAATACGAACGGTTTGGACCATAAACAATATGCTAACGAGTCGCCATAAGCAGGTGGGACGGTTTAATGGATGCCAATGTTTTGGGGCACAAATTGTTAAGTCTATTTTGTGCAAATATTTGTCTATGGGCAAAAGCAAAGAGCAACACACACGTGTTTATCAATGAGCATCCAGCAATTGTTATCGAGAAGTTAGATCTTATTTACACATTTAAATTTAAGTAATACTTTATTGTACACCAAAAAAAAAATAACAATAATCGAAAAATACACACAGAAAAGACATTTAAATGTACAACGGGCGGTCTTATCGCTAAAAGCGATTCTACCAGTCTACCGATGGATGGAGAGAATATATTAAACGTTAGCAGAATTTTGCCCTTGAACACTAGCGTATTGGTTTATTATAATGTTTCTTTACACTTTAAAATTTACACTTTACGGGGTTAAAGTACTTATCAAAGTTACGGGTAGAGACGGATAGTGACGGATTGCAAGCTACATGGCATACTGACACGACTTTAAAATTGTTTGTCAATTCCTCCGATTGATTTGCCGCAAAATGTTAAAAGCAATATGTTCTTTCTATATTTTTTAAGAAACGCATTACCTACATCGACTATATCTCCGCTTCAATCCAAAAGAAAGCCGTTTTAGCAAAACTATTTCAATGATGCAGCCGTAAGTTTAATTTCAAACAATTGTTCGTCTTCAAAGAATTCCACTATTGGAATTTTATCGCCGGTTGGAATTTGACAAAGACGGTAATCGAATTTTTAGATGCCGAGCAAGGGGGAGGGAAGAAATGGATCAATTATCTAAATAGATAACATAATGACCTACCTTTTGTGCTAAAATCAAAATTTCCGTTTTAAAAGTTGCCGCTTATTTTTCCTCATTTTAAAACTGTATTCAGTTTTAAAATGAGGAAAAATAAGCGGCATTACTGATTCCAATGAGAAGCGTTTCATAATTAACTTATAAAATTCGAACCAAGTACTTATTCTTTGGATGTTGTGATGCAAGTTGTAGGTCAAACTAATACGCCTGAATTAAAGTTTAGATATTTCCAAAGAGATCAATAGGTAGACGAAAATTAAAGCCACGCTAGTTATTTTAAGTCTTGAGAACTAAATTTATGTTATAAGTAAACAAGAAACTAAAACAGACGTAAAAATATGTATGTATCATTTTTAGTTTAAAATAATTAGAAATATTATCATAATGTACAGAGGTAAGTTTAAGAGATATTACATTGTTTGGTTTCCATATAATATTGATATAAAAAACACTCAGAAAAGAAATTCTTTACCGGTTTTCTTTTTGCTGTTTTGAACTTTATGCGGTAGCTATAGATTTAATTACAAGACATGATTGCTTATCTATTTTTATTTAATATCTACGAAAGACTTATCCCGAGGGAACTCGGCTTACGTATGTCTCTAAGTCTATTAAGACGAGTCTCCCCCGGGACTTCCCTGGGGCGTAGTAGAAAAACATTTTATACTGGGAAGCGGCACCTGTCTTGATAAATTGAGAAATCTTGGAGGACTCCTGTCTCTTGTGTTGTTGATTAGTGGCCTTTGTGGCGGTATTCAATTTTATGTTCTGTTTAGATTTCTTGAGTTTTTTAAAGAGTTCTGACCTTATTTGATGCAATTTTCATTACGTTCTACTTCACGGTTTTGATTTGACAAAATTATTATTAAATTCAAAGGCAAAGTCATTTCTTTTATGAAATGTAAGAAAAATTTATCTCTTATTGAAGGTCATTTTTTTAATATTATTTAAGTGCAAAAGCTAAAAACTACTAGCGTTGAGATTTGTTGGTTAGAGACAACATACAGATTTCACCTTAGCATTCTTTATATTACCACCCTCTCTAGTTTATCTATAGATGCAAAAAATATGATTACTTTATATACTTATGTTTCTGTTCTATTACATGTTACTATTCATACCTCATAATTACTAATATTCTTCTTATTCTAGTGCAGAAAAAGCCTTGTGTGCGTTTTCAATTTATTTTATTTCCCTATAAATATTTGATTTTGATAGATCAGAAAATGTACCTGTTGCCCGCGACTTCGTCAGCGTGGACTTTTGGTTATAAGCAACGTCATTTTAGTATTTTCAATAAAACCAGCCTAGTGTGACGCAGTGAAGGGTTACGTAGTAGCGAATGCCGATTAAGAGTAAAAATTAATTGATTTATTTAAATATTTCGTTTAAGTACTAAAAGGAACTGCACTTTTCCTGGGCGGCGAAATCGTCGAATATATCCATCGCTGCCATGCTACCGAGACGGAATGGGGGTGGCGTCTAGTTATTAGGGGCCTGTAAATTGAAACCTTATGGTCAGGACGGACACGACGTGCTGTTCAGAAAGCAAGGTACTGGTAATCAAGTAAGTAGCAAAACCAACATATTCACATATTTTGCCCCTCCCCTCCAAAAAATCTAGATCCGGTGCTGCTCAAAAAGTTAGTACTTCATTTACACTCCGTCATTCGGCAGGAGCCTCTACAGCTCTGTTTTAGCTCTCTTTAGCGGAGTGCTGCCACCGCCTATAGGTACTACTTTGGTATCATCTCCCACGGCCTCCTTATGTGACGGTACAACGGTAAGTCATGTCATACATGTTCTTCGCTAGGTGGGAGATAAAAGTCGAAAATTAAGCGTTCCTACTTTAAGTCCCAATGGATGACGGCGTTCCTCAAGTAACGCGGAACCCCATCGGCCCCTAAAACATAGGTTTTATTAAGTACGACTTCATCTCGAGCCGCGCCCATAGCGGGAAGCGAGAGAAAAGTACTGAGTAGAGCTCCCACCGGGTCATTTTTGCTATCGCCACCACCCTATCGATGTGGGCTTTCAAGCTAAGGCATCTGCCGAACTTCGAGTACTCCCAGAGATTTGACGTGCGAGTACCTCGACACATCTTCCCCAAAGAGCTTTAAGGGTGGCAGGAAGCGGGTGTTTTCAAAAAGCAATTTCTGTTTCTTGTTGACGTTCACTAAGAACCTCCATTTGAAAGCCTGTCAAGCAGGGCGCCTAGGACTGTCTGGAGGTGCACTTTAAATTCAAACTAACTGCAAAAAGTGCCGTGTCGTCGGCGAAGAGTGCCAACTGAGCCTGGCCGGCACCTGGAATGTATATTACGCGTATCACCATGGAAAACAGATGCTTATGGAATGAGGCCACATAACAGTCCTAAATGATATTGGCATGAGTGCTCCTAAAGCCCCTAACCTAACGTAACCTTACATAACTTTTTTTTCATGTCGAAAAGACCTACCGTTCTGTCCACCCACGGGAAGATGGGTGGAACCTAACTTTACCTTTTTTTACGTGAGGAAACGAATAAAAAAAATTGTACCCGTTAGGGTAAAGGCGCGTGTTGGCACAAAAGCGCTTTCAACTCGGAGAACCGTATTTATTGAGCGAAATCCAGTTTCCATCGACCGATTGGCCCACGTTATGGAGGCAGCAGTTGCAAGTCAAAAGCCCGCCTCCTGCACCCTGTGCGCTGGGGATGGATGGCCAGGTCGGTTGGTGCCTCTCGGTCTCTCTCCGCCACCTCTTTGCGGAGCATGACGCTATCCGCAAAGGCCTGCACTGCTCTCCACGACGTTCATGTGACGATCCACAGTCGACAGCGGAAGGTCGTCCGTCCCCCACTACCGTGCACAGTTAAGCGCGGTCTTCCGCCCAGGCTGGGCAGTCCGTCAGGGTGGGAACCTAACCTAACCTAATCTGTCTCGTTATCAAGGAGTACCAGGCAGCGCGGCACTCACCGTGCTTTTGTCTCCATCATGGTTTAGGAGAACAGAAAAAATTAATATCTAACTCTTTCCACGCATATCTTAAAAGCCGATCAAGTGAATGGGCGGAAATGAGATCAGCATCTAGGAACCTGTTCTGTCACTACCAATTTTGATTCCTTTTTTCATTATCCCGCCCACAATCACGCTTAGAATGACGGTTGAGCGTCGTTAGGTCTTGCGGCCCTAGGCTTTGTCTGCAGAGGCCCAGAGACGCACGACATCTATCGGTGACCAAAAAATATTTTTTTAAGAATGCTCCAAATCCAAATTTACTACGGATATTTGGTACGGAACCCTAAAAATTGTCAATTTTTAGGGTAAAAATGTTGCCCTAATACTAAGACTTAACTATCCTTCTGTCTCTCACCAGGCTGTATCTCATGAACCGTGATAGATAGACAGTTAAAATTTACACTGATGATTAATTTTTGTTGCTTCTAAAACACCAAATACCAAAAACAAAATAAAATTAATATTTAAGAAAGGCTCCCATACAACAAAAGTGATTTTTTATACATAATGGTACGGAACCCTTCGTACTCGAGTCCGACTCGCACTTGGCAGGTTTTATTTACTTTATATTATTAACTTTCAATTATCATTTTATAACACAAGTTTTAGCCAATGTAACGGAACAGTTATAACAATTTTTCAAACAAAAATTGATGACCTGATTCTTTTAATTCATATAATTTTTTTATTTATGAACAGATTTAGATGAAACTAACACTAAATGTTAAGTAAGGCTTATCAAAATACATTAGTGAAAACCGCAACCGAATTGGTTAAGCCGTTTCTGAGATAAGCGTGCACAAACGCACAGACAAACAGATAAACAACCAAAAATTCTAAAAATCATAGTTTTGTTTTCTATTGCGTTGATGAAAGCCCCCAACAATATTTTTTCTCATTTATCTTCCATGTACAGACAGCAATCGGTTACGATTCTATTATATGTATAGATTAGTTATGCATTATTATCTACTATATTTTTATTCAAAATAATTCTCATTTCACAACATAAACAAGGATTTTCCTATTTCACCTACTTCAAAGGCCG
Organism: Acrobasis suavella; assembly: GCA_943193695.1. NCBI lineage: Eukaryota > Metazoa > Arthropoda > Insecta > Lepidoptera > Pyralidae > Acrobasis > Acrobasis suavella. The sequence goes on from OW971943.1 coordinate 6,233,250, forward strand.
ATGGAATTAAATGATAGCAACAACTCAAGACCGAATGGGGCTGCGACTGATACCGTCACTATTATCTGTGGAGATTAAGAAAACCCCATTGAGGCAGAAACAATGGCGGTAGGAATGAGGCTGCGGTTTTTCAGCCGACAAAAACTAAAGACGGCGTGCGGCCGTTTCTTGTATTTCATGTGTGACCAATACTGGTGTCAAATTTTCAAGCTGCCTACCTTGATGGCTGCTAGTTAAAACGACAGTCGGAACGATTAACTTAAGTGCCATCTGAAACATGCAAGAGCTCTATATATTGTATATCACGTGTGATGGCCATTATGCGGTCTACGCCCTAGGCTACTTTATTGACTGATACTGCCACTTTTATTTGAAAAACCCCATTGAGGCTGAAACAATTGCGGTAAGAATGAGGATGTGGTTTTTAAAACGACAAAAATAATAGACGGCGTACGGCGCCCTTATTGAGATTTAATTAAATTATAAGGAATAAATATCGTTGAAGAGTATTATTTTATGAGATTTTATTTAAGAGCCTTTTCACATTTGTCTGGATGTCTCGCTCGCACAATCAAAAATTTTTAAAAAGTATGACTCATTTGAAGAAAAGTGTTTCATAAACTTTTTAATATATTAGATGTAAGATATTACAGACATGTTTGTATATTGTGTAGACATTGACTACATCGAAAATTAGGTCATCAAAATGTAAAATTTTTGATTACCTTATTCTCGATACACACACACATAAACAATAAAAAAACATGTCTACAATATCTAACATATAATATTTTAAAAAGTTTATGAAACACTTTTCTTCAAATGAGTCACAATTATTAATAATCTTTAAAAATGTTTGATTGTGCGAGCGAAACAGCCTGCCAAATGTGAAAAGCCTCTTAATATCTAGATTGATGAGTACCTACTACAAACAAAATTCATAAATAACTGGGACTTACTCAACTAAGCTCGAGAGCTGGTCTGTCTGGCTGGGTAAGTCAAGACTTACAGTGTGTTTACTTTTATGTGAATAATATAATAATAATAAGTTAATTAAATACATATATGTTCAGGCCTTTGCAGTAACGGATGATATAAATAGATCTTATAGTTTAAAGTAAATTTTATCGTGCTAGGCTTTTTGTGTAGACTTGAATTTGTTATTAATTTATCGCTTCTCTACCGGTCTTTTTACATCAATTATTACAATACAATTCCCTTTATTGCACAAAAAAAACGACGGATTGCACTCCGGGAGTGCCAGCAGAAGTGAAAACTTGAATATTAACGTTGTGCATTTTTGATATTTTGGAATGGTTAGGGAATAATTTTGCGCGAATTGCTTTAATTATCAGTATAAAAGTATTAATTAATTAATTTTTAATTATCATTTATGTGGTAGACTACAATATTTATTTATTCACAGCGTGCCACGCGCAATAGGGTGGAGCGCACAATGTATGAAAAAAATTTTTTTTCAGATTTCCGCTTTTGCGGCGTTGTTAAAAGTTGCCAATATAGTTAAGCATTATGTGTGTAAAATATTTTCTGAAACAAACAATTAGAAGTACTGCCCCCAGTCGCTCAATTTAAAAAAATAATACAAAAATCTTAGTTTTCATAGTGCCATTATAATGAAAACTTATTAATTTACCTTCACTTTTTTATGTTAAATCAGTAGTAAATATACACAGTAATCAATAAAAATAGCAAAAGATACATTTGATTGCGACTGGTTTTTAAAATATTTTGTAAAAATCTCGATATTTTGCGCGATAAATCACTCCATGCCGGTCGAAATTAAGAAAATCTATAATAGAGAAGAGTTCGACTGACTTTCAAGATTATATTAGTATTTTATTTGATGGAAGAAAAGATAAGACATTAGTTCAAGAAGGTGACAGAATCATAGTTGAAGAACACATAACAGTTTGGAAAGAACCGGGTTCCAAATACTTGGGTCACATTGCCTTAAAGTTTGTGAATGCTAAAACAATAGCCAGTAAGTTGTTTTCATTTTTTGTGGAAAACAATATTAGTTTAACAAAGGTAGTGACTATTGGTTGTGACGGAACCGCCGCAAACACTGGTACTACTCGTAAAGCTGGAATCATAAAATTACTTGAAAGCAAGCTTCAACATCCACTACAAGGTATGCCAACTCCATGCAAACGGATTGACTTTAAGACATCTTTTTGAACATTTAGATGGTCCTACCACGGGCCCAAAAAGTTTTAGTGGTCCGATAAAAAAGACATCTAACAATCAAAACATTCTGTGCCATATCATGTTGTTTGCCAGACATAACAAAGACCCGTGACGATCTTAGCACGAACCAATTATATATTTTAGAAATTTGTCAAGCAATTAATAAAGGCCAGTGTCATGAAAGTTAGGCCAAACGTAAACTTGGCAAAATATGTCACTCAAAGTGGCTTTGACAGTAGGTATTCTGAGGCTCTACGTTTCGACCAAAAACCCAACTAAAAATCTTGAATATTGATAGAGTTTGTGATAAAAGTCTAGGCTCCTATGTGGTTCCGTATCAAAACTCAGCCGCATTGCATTTGTTTGATACAACTAAACTGTCACGATACTTGCCAGGTAGTCTCAAAAGTGGGATAGATCCTGTAATATAGCAGAACGGTTATTTGGGCCACTGAAAATATATAAATTTCCGTGTGAGCGGACGATTGAAAACACATTAAAGAAATTGCTCTTCTAAGAATTTTAATGATACATAATCGTTCTTCTGGATTTACTCCTTTGCGTGTGTTAAAATTACCAGAGTTTAATTTTGATGCACAAGATTATACTGATCTAATACATTGGGAAATTCCTCTTACTGAACCACCTCTTATCAAAATGAATCCCAACAAAGTGATTTTAGAAGCCTTGGCAGATCAGCAAAAAGTAGATTCTGAAATTTTAACACGTTTCCGTGAGATCCCAAGTCACACTCAAGCAACTGAAAGATGCATAGAATTAGTTTCAGAATCTTGTTCAGCAGTCTGTGGACCGGTAAGAAGAGAAGGATGGATCAGGAATAAGTTGAAGTCGTGTCGTATTATGCCCTCGTTCAAATCAAAAAAAGAGTAAAAAATTGAATAATTTTTGTCACTTCCATGTAGGAAACCTAATTCTTATAATTATTATTTTTTGTTCATTTTAGTTTCCTAACATGTTGTTTAATAGTAAACTATACTACTTTAAATAAAACATATTTCGTGGAATATTTATTTTATTTTTCTATTGACCTAGTTTTTTCGTTTGTTTTGAAAAATTCAATGTTCTTGGGGCAGTACTTCCACTCATTTAATTTAGTTGTCCCCATAATAAGTTTAAAACCTGATACCATGATGCAACTTTTCCGCTATCCGCGATTACAAAAAACTAAAAAAATGAAAAACGCTCCACCCTAACGCGCAAGCGCTTTGCGCCGCCTAAACGAAACAGTAGGCGCAGGCCTACATTTTTGCCGCGCAGTAGAAAGAGAGGGGGACACTTCCTCTCCTACGCCGCGATGGCTGTCTCCTCTCCATCCGTCTTACGAATTTTCGACCAGGTCACGTGTCCTGACGCGATCACGTGTCCTGACGCGGTCACGTGTCCTAGCGCGAGTTTAACATTTTTTACCCATTACAAAAAAGTGTAAAACGCCGCTAAAAAGTTTTTACTTCAAAAATTATACTGAACACAATTATCTTAAGAACTAGATAATGCGCAAATTGTGTTTAGTTTTTTCCTTGTCAACACTGTGTCTTTATTTTTCGGTCGGTCAGAGTTTTTCATCCGCAATTACTGAAGTCCTCCGGGTCTTAGCTATCGAAGATAGAACAATGATACGCACTGAATTGTTTCCCGTCGGCTTTCTATCACGGTTAAGTAGAGTCAAGGGCCTTATCAAGCAATTGGGTATCCTAAATGGTTTTCTTAATCGTTTTTACTTCTTTGATTTGAGATTCAGTTTCAGAAATCAGAAAACAAAATATGATATTTGCGAATTTTGAGATAATGGATGGATGGTTTTACGGAAAAAAATATGTTTATTAACTGTAATAAGTTATAGTGGTAGGTATCAACCTATCAGTACTTTTATGATTTATATCTTTTTGGCTCCGATTTCAGAATTAAAATATTTTTTAGAATTAATTTTGCAAAAATTGCTTTTCATGTTATTAATTTTACATGACGTACATACATTAAAATATAGAAGTAATAAAGCATTACTAAATTCTAGCAGAAATCTGCTTGAAATTCTTGATGCTTTAATACTTCACAATAATAACGTTGCCGACATCTACTGCATGCAACTATTACAGTAGATACTTATTTTTTCGGAAACCCATAAAAAAAACGCGTCATCTTTCCAAGCAGTGCGTACCCCAATGCAATATTTCATGATCCAACCTAGGTTTTTAATCTTAACGCTACAAAACAAAGGAAAGGAACGTCTCGTGATTTATAGTAAACCTATAAAGGCTGTAGGAGACATGATACTGTTATACTTGGCGAAAATTGCCTATTAAAATATGTTCCATCGTTCTTCAACGTACTCGTAAACATACCGAAAAAACTGGCATTTAATTTTTTTTTTAAATACGAACAACATTTATTTATTTTATCAAACTTTATTGTTCCACAGTACAAATATACTTTCAACAAATGGCGGACTTAATGCTAAGAGCATAATAATGTTATAATACTTTCAAAAAAATGTACCTCTTCTATACGAACATAGCACCGTACAATATTTGATAATTTCGCTTTATGAATAAAATTGTCACTTAGATACTTACGGCCAGCAAGCACGCCACGCAGCTCATGTATTGACTTCCTCTCTCTTATTTTGGCTCAAACCCGAACATTGGTCCTTCGAGCCGGATATAAACTACAAATAAAAAAATGTTATGTAAATAGATCATAAAATAGCTTAGACATAACATTTTTGTTTGATTTTTTCTTATAATCCTGGTTTCATCCTATGTGAGATATGTATTAGGCCCTTGTTAATACAAGAGCCTTTAATAACGTCTACACCTTTAATAACACATTACTATACAGTATTTTATACAAATGTCTACTGGGACAGTCTGGATTAGAAAAAGAACCTCTTAACTTGGAAAACAGTATATGGTCCCATAGAGCTGGCCGGTACCGTTTTATTAGGCGACAGATGTAGGGATTGCTGTTAGGAGTTTACTCCCCAAGGATGTCGGGGCAAATGTCAGAGGTGTGGGATGTGTGAGTATTAGTTGGTAAGATTTATGACTCGATTGATTGGATGTGCTAAAGTAAACATAAAATTGTAATTGTTAGAGTTCTAAGGTTGTCCATCATTATAATTTTTCGGCATCATATTTTTCTATACGCACTGAGAAAAAAAAATGGTAGCTATGAATATTACCATAATCGAGTGACTGTTTAATTCAGGGCTACTAGTAGTTAAAATTGTGTTTAGTTTGGAGCATGCAACTTAGTACATGGTTCTGCTAATTAGAACCAAGGTTTGGTATATACTAACCAAATATCAAATAGCAAAACTGGTTTGCTTATTTCTCTTTCTCAGTGTGTATAACCACAATACAGTTTTGATAAAGATATATATTATCTTGTGACCCGTGTGAAGCGGATGCAATAAGAGCTTGTTAAAATATATATACAAACGTGTATTCTGTGTTATGGACTTTATACAATATAATTATACTGGTGCCCTTGGCCAATGGTCTCTTAAGCTTTACAGGGTTTCTAGAAGTATCAGCAATAATTTTAAACGACCAGATTCATAATTATAGAATTAATAGCTGCGCCTCACGGTGTTACCTGCGCCTAAAGTAGCCTATGTGTTAATCCAGGGTGTCAGCTTCCTACATACCAAATTTTATCGAAATTGGTTCAGGCGTTGGCGCGTGAAGAATTAAAACACACACACACACACACACACACTCACAAACTTTCGCCTTCATAATATCAGTGTGATAGTTTTAAGTTCCTTCTACATATCTAGCTGACTACATGCAGCTATTAAATAGTTTCATTTCACGTCTTGTATTACGAACGATATTTAAATACCTAATGGTGTTTGTCTTTTCAGTCCTTATCCGTTGAATCTTTGACTAAAGGCCTTTCCAAAAAAAGTACATTGTTTTCACTCCAGTGTCATTACATCACTTGTTTCCAAGGCTGTGAAGAAATGATCATTTATAATTTTAAACAGAGTATTATTAATAATTAAATACGGACAATTCACAAAGATTGAGCCCAAGGTACAATAAATTCGAGACTTCGGTAATGGCATACTAACTCAACGATACGAGTACTACATATATTTTATCAAATACATATTACCTATACAGGTAAACATCCAAGACCCAGGTTACATTAAATGTTACAAGGTTTAAAAGTATCATTTTTGATACTTGCTTTGGCAACGGACAATCATTAAACATTCTCTCTTGGATCAAAAACACCACATCACTACCCTCACCAACAGTCCAAATTGATTTAAACAAGGCATCAATTGTATCGAACCCCAATTTATTTCATCTGGCATGGCATGCCGAAGCAGTGTCGCACTGGGATTTGTCACAGCTGATACTAAACAGGAATGGAACACATGCGGTTTGAAGCACTTATATTTGTTAGTGATAGTTCTTTAAATTTCTTTTAACGCATAAAAGAACGCCTAAAGAGACGTCATCAAACTTGTATACAAACAATTTATTATGATTAAAACGGTGTAGAACAGTCATTGCACAAAGACTATTTTTTATAACTAATTTAGAAATTTTTGAGGCTGACCTTTGTATGCCTAGAAAACGCTCCTTGATTATGACACTCTGTTTCCGCTTTTGTCTGTTACATTTCTGAGAAATGAATTTTGTCTGCTAAATAAAGTACAATACCCGGCACGAAAGTTGAACAAAAATGGCGGTCGTTGTTGTACGTTGTTTGTCCGTTTAGAATCACAAATCTATCATATTTCTATAACATTTCTATCCGAATTTCCGATAGAAATTATTTCGGCTTGGAAGAAAGACCAAAAAATCTCTTTTAACACTTTCAGCTCCAATTAAACATGCGCCGACGGCCGTCATTTTGGTTCAACTTACGCGTCGGGTATTGTAAAACACTATTTCTTGTCATTGTCAATTGCTATTTAGCTTTCTTTACCAGTCTATCTGTCAGTTTACTTAGTTCACAAGCCTCTTTCAATGAAGGCAGGCCTTGCCCATAACTACCACGCTCACAGACATATTATCAAGATACATTTCTGTGACCACGCTGGATGGGTGGGTTGATAAATTGCAGCGTACACTGAGAAAAGATATAGCTGAACCAGTTTTGCTACTTGAGATTTGGTTAGTGGATATCAAATTTTTGTTATAATTAGCAGAACCATATAGTTTTAATTAAAATACATTTTAACTACTAGGTAGGTCTGAGTTGAGCAGTCACTCGTTTATGACCACTCTTTTTTCTCAGTGCATAAAGTCGTTGCACAGATGATGCTGCTGCCCGCTCCCTCTATGTACGAGTATGTATGTATATGAGCTTCATTCAATTTATTTATGTAGATAGATATAGCAAATATTTTTTTCTGGTTCGAATATGAACCAGATCGGTGAAGCCGTTAGTCGAGATACTGGGTTCTAAAATTTATAGTACCACGTGAACTACTAGTTATTATATTTTTAATTGGAATTATCAAAGTTCATCATATCACAAACCCTGCCAATACCCACATGCGAGTCGCGGACAATACCCATTGTAAGTCCATCGCTCCGCTGGGTCGAAACCGACGTCCATTTACAGTTGAACTAGTGTTTGTTTTACTGCTTTGTCTATGACTGTGGTCTGTATTAAACCTTTACTGTCCAGTTCTATAGATTAACATTTAAAAAGTGGTGATATGATGACTCACCCTCGTATTAATTATAAATGATAAATTAAAAATACTATTCATATTACTTGAACATGAAAACCTTACATACACAAAATAAATGTACCAGTGACAAAGAAAACAAAGCTTCAACGCATGTTTAATTCAACGTAGAATGTTTGCCATGATCTCAAAACGTCCCGGTCCTCCAAACGGATACTTTTATAGGAGACAAGAATATTTTTGTAAGCTCTGTATTGTGCGGAGACACAAAACACAGACCATGTAGAAGTCTAACTCCATCTAATGCCATAGTGTGTTACTTAGTCTTATTTTCAATATCTGGGTCAGTCAAAAGTATTTTTGGGAATACCTTGCAGCCAAGGTATTTTCCATTGGAAAAATGGTTTTATTTAAATTGTCCTGGGTCTTGGGTGTTTATATTTTTTTATCATAAAATATGTATCGTTGAGATAGTATTCCATAACACAAGTTTTAAAAATCTTTGGGGCTAGCTCAATCAGTGTCATTTGTCTATTTATATATTTTTTTTATTTTAAACACTACATAAATATTTCCTACGACTATTTCTTTTTCCGCAGTCATTTGTTTTTGCATAGTATATAATGGGGAAATAAAAGATACCGAACAAATTACTCGTTAAAAGGTTTTTTACATAAGGGCCAAGAATCAAAACAAAACCACGTTTCTGACTTTCCATTCCAGTTGGTATTACCTTAGTTTTGATGAAAGGAAATGACAAGTTTTACTTATATATTTTAATATGCACGCCGTCAGCGGGCCGCTAAAACCACGCCTTTGAAAAAGCCAATGCGCTTTTGTCGGCACACCGACGGCGTTCCAGCCAATTGAATGAATATAATATAATATTTTTGTCTTATTTAATATTTACCTTTTCTCTACATAAATTTCAATATTTTGTTAGTTTTTCTGTATGTTCTCTATTTTGCACAAGAGAACCGTCAATAATCTCTATTGACATACATACTAAGTTTTCTTGGACGCGCAAGTAGCTGTTTGCATTTGTACTTTTGTCAAGTGTTTCTCATACAAGGAAGGGAATATGTTGGCATTCCTGATGAGACAGATTTAAGAGCTAATGTCGTTAAGTGTTTGTTCTACGTAACAATTTGTCATGAGATTTGTTAAAGACGGAAAATAACATTATGTTTTCACTTGAGCATACCACTACTAGCGATTTGGCTAATGTGCCTAGAAAAGCTTCACGTTCTCACTTTAAACTGTAAACAGTAGTTCCTTAAATAGTTTGAATGGTTATCTAGGGTCTGATCAAGACAAATTTTTTAATAATATTTCCGTTTCCTTTCAAATGATTTATTTCAAATGGGGGCCCCATTTGAAATAGATCATTTGAAAGGTGCACTGGACCCCGGAAAATTCGGGTAGCCCCTAATACCAATACACTATAAAAAAAAATCTGATATACATCACGTATTTTCATCACTATTCAGTTTTAATTTTCCAAATCTTTAAATGAAAGCAAGTGGTATCGCGACACTGTGAATCTAATGCGGCACTAAATTAGGGTGTCCTGTGACGTCACTGATTTATGCAGCCTGTTATCGGGATTATGGCTGTCACTAAACCCTCTATTAATTGTTGAAACTGGCTGAGGTGTTAGGGGCTTGCCGGAAAAGCTGGGGAGTTGACAAAATTAATTAATACTAGTAACTGAAGTTACGTATCAAAATGGTAAAACGGGATACGTCTATGTTAGAGAAAAAATAAAAACATGCAATATACTAGCAAGCAGGTTTTTTTTAATACAGATCTTATAAAATAGATTACATTACTATATATAGCTACCATTTTTCCTCACAAATTATATAAAGAGGGCCTTAAATCAATAAAATTATATTTTTTCTACTAGAGAAATATCAAATGAAAACCTCAACTCAGCCCACAAAGAGCAACAGAAACTAGAAACTTTTCTTAAATTTCATAAATGTTTTATCTAAGTTTATTCGTTAATCGTCCTTCAAAATCGTCCTCCGTCAACATGTTCCACTGCAAACATACCATCCTCTTAAAAAAGGAATTCTCCTGATATCGCTCAGTGCTTTGTTCAACAGCGCCGAGTGGCCGGGCCACACAGTTAGGCTCAATTTTAACAATTACCGAGGCAAAGGCAAATGTTTGCCTTCGACTTAGAGCGCCCACACGCGCGCTGGCAGGTACTCATTACTCCAAGTGGCCAGTGATTTTGAATTTCGTATTTCTTTCGCGATGTTGCTGGCTGATTTTATGCGTTTATTTTTCTGTACTTGAATTGTGACGTAATTATAAACACTGCTTTTTTATTACGAATGCAAATTAAACTAACTTATATTATTGAACAAAAACGTGATTACTTTGTGGGTATGTTATTTTATCGTCAAGTTATGGCTACATTTTAGCGTTACTTTATTTTTGCATTAAAAATTATGTTATTAAACTTACCATGAATCCTGACTAGGTATTTAAATTAACTTAAGAAGCATTTACATTTAGGTATTTAAATTAACTTAAGAAGCATAGGTAACTTTAAAGTAAAAAATTATATTATTTGTTTTATATTATCTATTTATATATTATGTAGCTAGCTAGACAGCATTTTAAGGGCTTATTTCTTACTTACTTTGCCTGAAGATCAAACTCCGAAAATCTGAAAAAGTGGACTAAAATGCTAACTACGAAGCCACAAATGTCGTGTACAAGTTCTCACTAAACTGCATTGAGGTAACTGGTAAAGCTTTACCACTATTTCCACGTACACCTATCTTCATTTATACTGCTTGTCCACTCATGAATATTTGCCACTTCACTGCCAGGAGCCAGTTGGTTAAGAGAACATGCTCAGGACTGCGTATACAACAGGAGTTTCTACTACGTGTATTTTTTAAAACTAGCAGGCAAAACTCGTAAGTTAATAAGTTTTTCTCTGGTTCTTGGATATAATGATTGTAAAGAAGATAATTTGGCATAATAATAATTAGTAATTCCACCACCATCTAACTTATACAAAAGTTTATGTTGGTTTTTGGTTTAAATCGATTTTTATTTTATTTTTTTTTAAATTTTAATAAAATTTACTTATTATTTTTTGTGTGGTTCTTGCAAAATATTATTTATCATAAAATTATTCAGCTGAGACAACGATAGCGAGATCAGAAAAAATCTCTTTACAAAATATTTGCTTATTGCTTTTTTTAGTTACTTTCATATCTTTATTTTATCATGGAGTAAATTAAAATTGCGGAATTGCCATTTAATCTTTATTTGCACCTATGTTTCTAGCGCATATCCTCTTAACTGGAGAGCTGGACAACCAATCTGTCATGACACCCACATGTATCAATCTAGTGGGTTAAGCTTTACGTATGTTGTCATTAGCTTTTATCTATACATCTTGCCAATAATCCGCCAGTCTACAAAGTAACTAGGTATAATATAAAATGGGTTAAACGTTCAGGCAAAGCAAAAATATATTTATTCCATACTTACTTTTCAGAGGTATTCCACCAACAATTCCAACACATTACATAAACTTTAGCCCTAATGTAATCTTTTAAGTTTCCGTTTAAATAAGGCATATACCTATAACAATATAACAATCTCGTTCAGGCAACTGTAGAGTAGAGAAAAAGTTAAAAATACTTTTTAGTAAACAAAGAGTTTTTACAGAAAAACCAAAACACAAATCAAAATAAATTTCTTATAAGAAAGAGGTAGGTACCCCACCCTGTCTGCAAGTCGCAAGTTCGATTATTCATAATTTCCTCCCCCGTCCCACCGGGATTGACCCTACTTCTTCGCGATGTTTTTGTTGCACTGCATCGCCGGCCCTAGTAGTCAGCAGGGATTTGAAGTTTTTATTAGGATTTTATACGACTTGATTTTTCTTGAATCTGTTAAAGTAATACTTTTAGTTTAGAGTATATGTTTTGATTTTTGCGAATGCAGGCAACACTAATGCGATTGCTTAAAGGCATCTCACCTACCTACGTAGCATGACGGCAACTATCTAAAGATGATGACAGAGAGATGGGTCCGGGACCAATGGATTTACTTGCCTTTCAAAGAAAACATTAAATTATTAAATTTAATTAGGCCAATGCTTTTTCATGTCTTATCAATGCGAATAAGTTTTACTCTTAGCAATATTAACAACAAAAAAAAAACAAGTCCTAAAGAAAGTAAATAATAATTTATTAAAACAAGGATTAAATGTGTGCATAAACAATAGTTACTTTGTTCGATTTCGGGCCCAGTTTTGACTAATTATAAAGGTAATGCCATTTCAAAGTAACGCTCTAATTACTGCATTAAAATATTGATCGACTCTAAACTTTATTATTTGCGGGCTAACTAGATGGACATAAAACACTGGCTTACCACATACATTGTAGGACTTTAGTGCTTTTCTTTAAAACTATATTCAAAGCGGTTTCCACGATGCGTCATATCAGGCAACTTTATTATGCCATATGGCCATAACATTCATAATCTTTGAAGTTATGGTCCCCTTATAACTTTTGATTAAAAGTTCGAATCCCACGACGCCTTTAGTGCCCCCTTGTGGCATTTGCTTTAAGAGTGTTTTAAATATTGTATGTAGAATTATTTGATTAAGTAGGAATAATACGAGAGGTAAATATTTCTTTATATATAAAATATAGTTCACATAGGTGATGGTTACGGTGATGATTTCTATAGAAGCAAAAGTATAACGTTGGTTTTGTTACAAAAATCTGTCTTTATATTTTATTTGTTTTTTTTTTCTATTGTATTTAAATATAATAACAGAAAAAATACAATAAAAATATTCCATCGCAACTACTTGTGAAACTTGGTTGCGATGGCGGATGGAGGGAAATAAACACTAGTGAAACTTCACTTACTGACGTATGGCTCCAGGTCTCAGTGTTCGTTTCAGAAATGGGTCGCGCAGCTGTCGCCTCCAATACCCGCGATAGCTCAGCTATAAGCTACATTGTCGGAGGTCGCTTCGCTGTACATAAAATCTGTGAAACAGGTGCGAGGTGACTCGTAAAGTTGACAGTACTTGAGAATAAACACGGCACTTCATTTGGATTGAGCTGAGTAACCTCAGTTAAGACCAAAAATGTATGTAATCATTGAGTTTTTGTAATTTTAAGTACTATACATGAAGTCGTTAATTTATATCCACTGAGACTTTTTTGTTTGGCTATAAATGTCAAATCTCTAAAAATTACTACATTGTCAGAGAATCCGTTTTTGTGAGTAGTAGTATATGTTTAAATGAATGATACAATTTTTAGTATACGCCAAACCAGTCAGTTGTATGAGAAGATCTTGAAACAGAACATCGTGTGTTGTGAACTTGCTAACAAAGTACTGCTAGCTAGTTTATCTCTTTCGTGCTTTGGGGGTCATGTTATACTATTAGTTTCGCCAGTAAAAATAGCCACAGTCTTTATGCTTTGTCATATTATGCCTCTTTAAATTATTGTAATAGTAATAAATCATTGTCAGATGCCTACAGGCACCTTGAATGATCTTTCACTAATATTAGCTACCTAAAATATTTTAGTAAAAGATAAAAGAAACCATTTCAGTTCAAAATTGATAGCTTTTAGTGACTATCAAATAACGTAAAGAGATTAATACATTTCATTAAACACACATTCCGCCTTAGATCATTGAAATCTTCCGCATACGTATCCGAAATTTCACGCCTGCCAAGAGTGAGCTCTCGATCTATTACAAAGGATATTATAAATCAAAGAGATTACTGTTTGAGCTACCGACACGTGATTAAAAATAGTCCTGCGAGATTAAAATTCCTTACCCTACCCTTAGGGAGCCCACGCACTACAAAAGTCTCATTGAACATAGACTTTTTGTGATAGATGAACAAATTGTTTGTTCTACTCGTGCCTAATTAAAGTTTGTGCTTAATAAAAGGCGATTAATGAAGTAACATTTCTGTCTGGTTCACTTCTTTACTAGCCCGGTACTATATGAAAACAAAAAAACGAATGACATTAATGTTAAAAAAAATATTACCGATTTTTGTTTACTTCTCAAAAAAAGAATAAAAGAAATCCAAGTTAAAATAAAATATTGTACTACTCGTACTTAATCTTAACCAACCACTACCTAATCTTATTTGGAATATCAAAGCTATGTCAATTCATTACCCCGTGGTAGAGTGCCTAGAAGGCTAGCAGCATTGCGACGTTAAATGGCAATGATAATCTATATCTTGCTTGAATGATAATATAAATATAAGCCAGCCATAAGGTCATGTGACACTTCAGTTAGTTTTCTGACAACAGTATTGTGAATGATATCTTTTTTTATTAAATTATTATCGACTTGCAAACGAGTTAATCTACAAGAAAATCAGAGTTCATTGTTTGCACTAAAGAAATTCGACGCGAATTCGTGATTTATCAAAATAAACGAACATCTTATAAATCCTGGAGATACGACGTTCTCGTTTTACAGACATTATATCCTTCCTCAGTGTTAAGTTGCAGATAAGTGAGCTTGCAATCCGGAGGGTCGCACGTCTAAGGGATTGTGATAAGTTTTTGTATCATAATGCATTTGTTTGTTGTTCTTAATGTTTTTAACCCCCGACAAAAAAGAGGAGTATTAAAAGTTTGACGCTAATATCTGTCGGTCTGTCTGTCTGTGTGTCCGTCTGTGCAATCGTAGCTGTCGAACGGAAGGACCGATTTCGATGGGGTTTTTAACGTGAAAGCAAATTATCTTGCGGTGATTCTTAGATGTGTTTGGTGTAAATTGGTTTAGCCGTTTAAAAGTAATTTAGGATTAGCGTTAAAAGTCAGGGTTTTCTCTAGAAAATAATAGATGGCGCTACGGATATTCATCTTGTGATGAGTAGGGGAACAACCGATACGACTTTGGTAGTTTCGCTACTCATCAAAAGATGGTTTAGTTGAAAAAATCTGGGTTTTTTTATTTATTTGCTAGTAATAAACTTGTTATATATGAGAAAGTTAGTCGACTGCCTCCGTAGTCCAGTGGTCAAGGCGTTCGCCTTGTGACTCGAAGGTCATGGGTTCGATTCCCACTGGGAAACATACTTTGTGAAAAGTTGTTTCCAGTCTAAATAGGATATTGCAGGCTTGAATCACTTGATTATCTGAAAAGAAAGATGATTCCGTGTTTCGGAAGGCACGTAAAACTGTGGGTCCCGAACGCCACCTAGCGTTTGATCATCAAACTATCCAAGGATTAGTTCCTGGTTTGCCCTTTGGGTTGTGGAGGTCAGACGGCAGTCGCTCTGTGTAAAAACCAGTAACCTCGTCAAATCTCATTGGCTAGGTAGTGGACCCCGGGCTCTGTAGCGTTACTGCTGAGGATGCAACCGGGAATACGCTCGGATGATGATGATGATATGAGAAAGTTAGTATTTAAGACATTTATTAAACAAGTTTAGTACAGTTTTCCAACCACTTTTTGGGTACAGTTTTTGGTATGTTATTGAACTGTTTTATTACATTATATGCAGCCAAATCCACAATAGAAAATTGATTATTATGTATCCAATTATTATTGCATTGTGAAAACAATTTGTTGATCAAAGCCTCCTTATTTTTTCTGGTGATCTTTCAAGAACATGACAGAGGTCTAGTAGCCCATCCATACTGATGTCCTCGTTATTATAAGGTCATCAGGGTCAAAAACAGGATAAGTATCGAAGTATATTCACATTACCCACTATAGGGATAGCTAAGGATGACAATTTTAATTCAGAATCAGCTGAACCGCATTTGAAGATCAGTCTCAACTGTATCCCAGAACCATTTGTAGATGAGTTAAGATGTTTTAGAAAGGCCATAACTTTTGCCACGTTTTCATTTGGGACAGATGAGTGAATATGGCATGTTATCGGAGCCAATGAAGTTTTTACAAGAAGTATGTGCAAAAAATATTTTAATGTAGATAGAAAAAGTATGTAGATAGGTATGTGATTTTAGAGATTCACAAACACAATTGAGTTGACGACAGGGTTAGAAAAAAATAATTGTACTTAGTCCGTCTATTAGATTATCCAAAAATAATTGACCCATATGTTTCAGATTGCCAAAAAAGTAAAAATTCACAAAGATACGAAGTATCAAAGTTGCGACGTCACTTCTATGTTAAAATCGTACGTAGCCGTGACGTCATGCGAAATTTCAATGCGGTGTATCTTTGTCATTTTTTGTTTTTCAGAGAAAAGTAAAAATACGTGTACAATTTTTTTTTTATAATCTTACCGATTAGCTAAAAATATTTTTCCATTTGTCATGCCTATTCTTGTATATAACTATTACGGGACTTAATACATATATTAATGTTTTTTTTTCTTTTTTTGTTAGGCTATACAGTTAGGGAAGAGGAAACATACATTTTCTCAGTTTACCTCTGTTTATTCTTTAGATTTTAATTTATGTATTTGTGAAATCTTTATTTAAATGAGTAACTTGATATAACATGTTCATCATCGCGAATATATAATTTACTCACCAAATCATAAACAGGATCACAAAAACTCACCGCCTCAAAAACCATAATCAGCTAAAAAAGTCAGGCTAAACTTACAATTGCTTATTGATTTTTCGCATTTTTATTAGCTTTAGAATGTAGGACGATATCGGGCGGCATCGGGCGTGTGCCTACATAACAAATATTACTAGATTTATTAAGCAAGCGAAAATAGCTCATAATGTAAAAACCGAAAAATAAAGCAATTCAGGTTGAGTAAATGAATGTTTTTACAAGAATGCAAGAACATAAAAAAAAAAACTTAAAATTAAAAAAAAAGAAAGTATGACTTGGCAACATGTCCAACATCGCAAATTTAATTTATTCACAAAATCATAAACAGGGACACAAAAACTCACCGCAACAAAAACCATATTCAGCTAAAAAAGTCAGGCAAAAATTATAATTGTTAATTCATTTTTCGCATTTTTATTAGCTTTAGAATGTAGGACGATGTCGGACGGCGTCGGACGTGCGCCTACATAATTAGGCCCTATCGCCCGCACCTCCTTTGCATATTTTGTTTGCGCAAACACAGCCAATGTTTGACTGTTAAAATCAAGGATCTACCGAGGAGTTAGTTCAATGGATAATCCGTAGTGTAAAACCTGTCTGTATAAAAAATTGTAATTAAAACTATTTGTAACAAGATATACGTTCTAAAAACTTATGCCCGTCTGCGGGAGCCATTTATGGGTAACAAATTTATATACATATTTTTGAAATGTACTAATTAGGACTTTACATTTGATAACCGATTCGAAATAGAAACAATAAAAAAATTACACTTCTTTTTTTGTATGTTATATTCGTTAAAATTTAAAATACATACATTTATTGCATACAAATCGTAGAATATGTCACCTAGACAATAAAGACGAATCGATTGACATCTCATTTGTCAAAACTGGGTAAGCGGTTTGGATAATTATAAGCAATTGCGATGGTACAGTCAAGTGCAAAAGTCCATTCGTAGTTGAAAATTTTTATATCACTATTTATTAGCTTCCACATAATTAACTCACACAAATAATTTGTGCGCGTGCATTAGGTGGAAGCCACATAATTAACCCACATTTTTTTATGAAGCCAAATAATATCGATATAATGTTTTCAACTATGAATGGACTTTTGCACTTGACTGTACATTTAGACATCAAATTAATGACATTACATTCATACCATCTCGATCTTTTTTCCACAGGGGTAGGCAGAGACTATGGACCTTCTGTCGTTGTGTGTATTATGATACGCTAGTAAATATATATTAGTTCGTTTCTATATTTCGCTCTTAATCTACACTGTTATTAAATGTGATCGGGAGAACATAGGAACCTTGTTTATGTATTTCTAATTGATTTGAGAAAAAACGAGCGACGGCGAAGGGAAAAGGGGCAGACTAAAATTACATGAAAATGGTCTAAGACTGTTTGAAAGGGATTGAACAATAAAGGTAAACAACAGGAGTGTTTTGGTTTGGAAGCTTAGAGAGGCTTTTGCTCAGGAGTGGAAAGTAGAGAGCTAGTAAAAAACTAATACTTGAGGTCTACCATTCATATTATTTTCATGTATTGCCTAAAAACAAAAATATTTCCCACTAGCTGGTTCTCCGCGGCGTTGCCCGCGTTTTGAAAGATAAAATATACTTAGCCTATTTAACTCGCTGATATGATAATGCCGCTTTCTGTGGGTAAAATAATTTTATTATTTAATCAATAGTTTATGTTATTTTTTAGTTCAATCGAACCCTTTGTTGATGGGTGACTTATACAGACATGTTGATCAAATGTATGAGTCATCCATTCGTTTTAATTCTGCAACTGAGACAAAACTTTAGGGACAACAAATGCAACCCAAAACCACCTAATTAAACATGTTGTATTTAAACAGTTTTAATTTATTGTGGACGCCGAGATAATAAGGTTTTGATACTGGGGACATGGTCTAATGTTTTTAGTTCATTCGTAATTCGTACCCTTGCAGAATTATGCGCGAACTTTTGTTTTATCAACAAAGTGTTGTTTGTTCGAAACGAATTGCGAATGTTGCTGCAGAAGTAGAAATGTATACAGAGGTTATCTACTCTTTTTGACCGACTTCAATAAAAAGAGGTATCAATTCGTCGGGATCTTTATTTATTTTATCTAAATTATTTTTTGTTTAAAAGTATGTATTTTCCAGGTGTTGCATAGAAATTTAATCAAAATTGAAAGAGAAACAAAACTCTGTACCTATATAACTAAAACGAATACAGAAACACATCCAATCCCTTTCAATGTGCGTCTATTTTAGGATCTTACCTTTGAGATTTGGAGGTCCGATTTACGAATTAGGCCAATCCCTTACAAAGTAGCATTTCGAGTCCGTCATGTAATGTACGTAAATCCAACAAAGATGTACACAAACCCTTCGTGTCCATCAAAGGGCCACATATTAAAGCAATGAAAGGGCTAGATTGCCCAATATCCACCGCTCTAATCCTAAAGAAATCTTTGACGTTTACACATCATTGATTACTGTATATTGTTGCTTTTATACAATTAACATTTGAAACATTAAGTAAAAAAAGAGCGATGGAAAGAGTCGCGCGCGTTCAATCTAAAAGAATCAGCAAAATCCACTTACATTTCCTTATTCTTCATCCGTTCAATGAAAATCTTTGTAAAAGGTTCTTTGTTGTCGACTAAACAACACGAAATAAAACACAATTCTTGGGGCGTTCTCTGGAAATTACGTTTTTGCTGGCGCTTTAATATTACCTCGTTCTCGAGACGTCTGCGTTGACAATCTACAAAACTGAATGGATATTCAGAATGAATGGCCGTGGTGGCTCTTGGGAATATTTTTATGCCTTGTTATCTGAATTTGAGGATAAAATTGAGATAAAAGGCATCTTAATGTTTGAAAGATATGGCCGCAGACATTTTTACTAATATCATCACATGGGTTTTTATCACACTGGGAACTATATTTTCTTTTTTATATACCTAGAATTATTATAAGTAATTTAGAAAACATACTAATATAATAAAAGGTACCTTATTTATAAAAACAATAAGTATTTGTTTTAATTAATGAGAACATGTCTTAGAAAAAACGAAAATCTTGGCAATTTGCCAGGGTAAATAAGAAAAAATGCCTGAAATGTTCTTCTGAGACAACCTTCAAGCACTAATTACACAGATGCGAGAGTAAATAAAGATACAAGATCATGTTTTTATCTTTCCAAAAAGTTGACCGCTTTTATTTGATTCCAGCTAAAAAACGTAAAACAAATATCTTCCCTGGAGAAATTTTGTAGGTACAGTCCTATATCATAGTTATAGTATCGAATAGTCGCAAACGTACCTATATAGTCTGTGTAGAAACTCGTCTAAAATGCAACTCGGAACTCGTATATAATGGTACTAAAGACTAAATCGACACTGAAAATAGTCACAGTGCTTAGTGATTTTGATGGAATAAGGTATACAACTGTATGTAATATCTAGTCTATAAGTTACTTTTCCAATAAACTAAAAACACAATACACGAAAATAGCAAACGCTAGGCGTTAAACCCTCATCTATCACTACAAGTTACTTTCTTCATTTTAATCACTACAAACCTACTGGAAGCTTACCCTTAGCCCCAGCGATATGTCTAATACTCAGTGATTTATCGAGTCCCATAAGTACTACTTTTTAGGGTTTCGCCCCGTGACAAACCTTATTGAAAACCACACGAAAAATGTTATTATTATTTTATCCGAATTTTAGTGTTATAATTATTTTACACTTATGTTTATCCGAAATAATTATATATAGTTATAAAAGTTACCTAATAATATGAATCGTTCCATAAAGTGAGATTCATTTCATATTGTTTACATACATATTTGAGCTTTTAAAAGAATTGTTTCTGCTATGCGTAACATTTGAAATATTCATAAGCTGAGCTGGTTTGTTTAAATAAATTACATGTCTCAAAACGAGGGTTCTGTTCTAAGAAATCCATTTGAATTAATTATTTTAATACTGAGAAGATTGCTGAAGATAGGGACGTGTGGAAAGATAAGGGGGAAGCCTTTGCCCGGCAGTGGGACACCATACCTACAGGCTAGTTAAAAAAATACTGAAATAAAAGTATAATTAAAATAATATTTTATTATCGCTATTATTGTATTATAATCCATTACATTAAATATCCAATGAAATCAATATTATCCTTACACATTGGAACTCTTCAAATACAAATTCCCTAAACTCGTACGGAACCACAAGTATAAAAGTCGTTACACTTGTCGTCCGACTTTATTCTAAGGGAAATATAACAGTTGGGGTAGATAACAGTGAACAGAGTACGAACTAAAAGGAACTTAATGTAAGACTGTATTTAAATAAAAGCAAAGAGATTATTGCTACTTATTGATGTAGATAATATCATAGTGTGACCTTTGTGGGCTTTTAGTGTAAGCACATAATATTTCTTAATATTTTTTAAAGTTATTTTTGAAGTCATTGATACGAATATGTTTTATTTTGATACTTTTATAATTTAAATGGTAACTTTTTTTACCAACCCAAAACAAAGATGTTTCTAAATTTATTGCAGAGAAAATAAAATTTAAATTAATTAATTTTATTTTGATATACCCAGTGTCACTCTCACAGTAAAAACAAATCTAACGACATCTCTCGAGCTAAAATCCATCGAGCCGTTCAGGCTGCAGAGCGTGCCAAACATTTGAATTTGGCGCCAAAATCCGCCACATTGTTTTTATTTTTTATTTAGATATACCCAGTGTCACTCTCACAGTAAATACGAATCTAACGACACCTCTCAAGGTAAAATCCATAGAACCATTCAGGCTGCCAGGGTGGGTTTACCAAACAATTATACATACATACATACTGTTAGAATTTTTAAAAAACTAGACTTATTACGAATGCTCTAATTGTTTTGTAATATTCTGGCCACCCAGATGGGCTGGCAACATTGATCTTTGGTAGGCCCGCCAAAAAATGTAGGGAGTCAGGGAGAGCTGGCAAAGGAAAGAAAAATAAGACTGGTGATGCACGGTGCGAATATTGATAGGAATATAAATAAATGTTACAATAAGTGGAAAGACTAGAGATGTAAACCTTATGAAAGTTTGCAGTAAAGCAATTTAAAACTTTGCCATCTTTTATCTAAAAGAAACTAAGGGCCAACCTTTCAATACATACTCTAAAAAAACATAACCCTCCTTCTGGCACAGTGAGATAGTTAAAACTATAGTTAATACAATGCAAATTAAAACGAAAAAAGAACGAAAACTATAAAAGTACAAATTATTTGTGTGTGTGCGTCAAATAAACCTCATAATTAGGTGATTCCGCCAATAATTTTTAGAATAAATTACAAACTAAGCTAAATGAACACACTTATGTAACCCGCTATTCCCCTACTAGAACAGAAAATTATAGTAGCGTCCCCCTACAATAAAATCGAAATTACATACAAATTCCATTATGGTTAATATATTCACACAATTATCTACGAATCGCGAATTTCACATAAAATTATATGACGACCCCTAGGGTTGGCTATTAGCGCCAGCAGCTGTTCACATAGTTTATGCGCTACTGTAGGGTAAGCAATGTTTCCTAAGGTCTGATCTGGGATGTGTAAGACGTTGTTATGTAATATGTTTCATAATGCTGTAAATAAACAGCCAACTAAACCTTAAGTTTAGTTAATACTTAGCCAATCGCTGACTGGATACATCCAAATACTTATTATTGTCTAGCTGCGCCCTGCGGTATTACCCGCGCCTAAAGTGCTTATGTGTTAATCCAGGGTGTCAGCTTCCAGTACACCAAATTTTATCAAAATTGGTCCAGCCGTTTGTGCGTGAAGAAGTAACAAACACACACACAAACTTTCGCCTTTATAATATTTTGGATAGTAGGCAATCAACTACCGTACGTTTAGAAACAAACTTTTTACCACGTACGACCGAACTGTGGAATCAACTTCCTGCAGCAGTGTTCCCGGACCGATATGACATTGAAACCTTCAAAAAACGAGTCTACATCTTCCTGAAAGGCTAGCAACGCTTTTGTTACACCCCTGGTGTTGCAGTTGTCCATGGGCAGCGATGATCACTTACCATCAGGTGACCCGCTTGTTAGTTTGCCGCCCAATAACATAAAAAAGTGTTATTTATAAAAAAAGAAGACAATGACATAAAAAAAAACTTGGTTGCAAAATGATTGTTAGCGAGCTACTCTTTTTAACCCCCGGCAAAAAAGAGGGGTGTTTTAAGTTTGAAGTTGTCTGTCTGTTTGTGTCATCGTAGCGGTCGAACAGATAGATCGATTTCAAAGCGGTTTTTTACGTAGAAGCAAGTTCCTTTGCTGTGTTCTTAGCTATGTTTAATTAAAATCGGTTCAGCCATTTAAAAGTTATTGGAGATAAACGTTTGAAAGTAAAGCTAGCAAATAATAGATGTCGCTACGGATATCAAGTCACTTTATGGCGTTCTTGACAGTTGAGGGTTTTTTGGATTTGCCTAAAAAAATAAATTTGTTTAATCAGTTTTAATAAAGTTATACCAGTTTATGAACGTAGTGTAATTGTTACTTACATTTCTCACTATGTGACAAATATAATAAACAAGGATTTTTATATGAATAGTATGTCCTATAGGTAGTTAGGTACCTACCTATATAAATTAGTTTCGTTATCCATAATCACACTAAATAAATCAACACACAATACACACCGCATCGTTAATCACAAAACGCCGTATGTGCGATATATCAGAACTAACAGTTGGCGATAATGGCTGTTCCCGGAGGACAGCTCGGTTGAAATGGTAACGCTGCTGAAATTATCTTAAATTAGTATTATGTCACGTGTGTCTTTATATTAAGAGTTCTAAGTTCTTATAAAATGTTTCATGAAATATAATGCTTGATTACTTTTTCATTCTGGTCTGAAAATCGGATGAATCGGGACTCGCGCACGAAGGGTTCCGTTATTTATAAAACATCACATTTCTTGTATGGGAACCCCACTTAAATTTTGATTTTATACGAATTATTAGTATTTGTTGTTAAAGCGGAAACAGAAATACATCATTTGTAAAAATTACAACTGTCTAGCTATTACGGGTTATAAGATACAGCCTGGTGACAGACAGACTTACAGATGAACGGACAGCGGAGTCTTAGTCATAGGGTCCCGTTTTTACCCTTTTAGGTACGTTACCCTAAAAAAGTAAGAATGTCCTATATGCTCCTGTCCCCTTGCAGAATGCAGAAACTGACCGAGGGAATGTGCAATAATGTGAGTCATGTAAAAAGGCGAGAACCCATCACTATGTTAATTATTTTTCCTTTTCTTGCCCATCATTACGCTAAGAGTGGTTTTGCAGCTCTGATGGGCTCTTTTTGACCTTCTGTTCTGTTCTGTTCTGAGTCCGCCCAGCCAGCAGTAACGCTGCAAGAGCTTATGAATGAGGTTTACCTTGGAGAGTACGTCATCACGCTTGCAGACCAAAGCCGATGCATGTATATCGTCCTCAGTCCCTAGAACATGGCGACGCCAAACCTCGTTATACCACTCTCATGGCTCGAGAAACCAGTTGGACTCGTAGATAGGGATAAAGGAGTGTAGGAGATATTCGCAGTCAGGGAGTAGGGGAGAGAGAGGGAGTTGAAAGAACCGACCGAATACCAGCATCAAATCAGTATGGGGAGGATAGATATAATACTTGGTGTGTGATATATACTTGGAAGGATAATAGACTGCTTTGTTGTTTTGTATCCGTCGGGTCTGATGGGCTCTTTTTGACCTTTGAACAAAATTATTTATTAAATTAAAAGACATAAAAATTATATGACAGAGCCCTTCGTACGAGTAGGCGTCCAATACCGTGAAAATGAGTTTCTTTCGGAATTTCTTCTCAGCAGTGGTCGTTACGAAACGCTGGTATCGGCAGCTATTCTTTACAAATGAATTAAATTTTAATATCCACTACACGTAATGTATACTATACTTATTGACGTTTAAAAGTGCCAGTATAGGTCTTATTACTGATGATGAATAAAACATTTGAATTTTAAATATTGAATTTAGACCCAAAATTGTCTGCCCAATAGAGATAAGTTACCACTTTTGTCCATCATCAGAAGGACACAAGAACCTAGTGAAGTTTTGTAAAAAAAATTAACACAATAATACCTTAGGTAGAGGAAGTGCAGCATATTTGGAATAGTGCAGAAAATTTGGGATAGTCGTGTTTAAAAATTTGTACAGATGACATCTGTGTTTTTTTTGGTAAATTTAACATAAAATGTCTTATCAACTCATTGAGATCTAATGACAGGGCGCTATACGAGTATTAACATTTCGGCTGACAGCTCCTCGAAAGCAAAACGCTTTAATCTACATATTCCTTAAAAACAAACTTGTATTCCAAATATACTGCACTGCCTCTACTAATACCTTAGTCCCGAAGATGCCCGAAGGAAAAGAGGTAGGATCCGAAAACGTTGGTGTGACGATCAGCGACAGTTTGAAAGGGAATGGTTGGAAGCGGCACACGATCGAGATATTTGGAAGGAGTTGGGGGAGACCTTTGCCCAGCAGTGGGACAGTAGAGGTTAAAAAAAATACCTCAGGTACATCTTCACAACTAATGAAAAAAGAATAACGTAACATTGATATATTTGTGAGAGAGGCACCACCCTGAAATATATGTAATTAGTTAAAGACTAAAAGAATCTACTTGGTTTCACAGTGAATTAAAGTAACTAAAATAAATTAAATTCAACTACTAATAAAAAGGTATAAAATATTTTTAGCATTAAGGCCGAGATATTTTACTTAGGGCACATGTCTGAACCGCCATTTGTTACAAGTAAATTTCTACTTTACAAATAAATAAAAATTTACCTAAACAGTGATCGCTCTCTATCTCCCTATAAGTAATAATGACGTAACATAACTCTAGGTTTATTGTTCAAAACATCGCCAATACACTTATAAACGCCAATTCATGGTAATTGCTTCATCAAATTAAATTTATTTCATATTAATGGCCTTTAACGAAATTGAATATCAATATCTTTAATAGCCCGCTGCATCGAACGTGCGAAATTAAAATTGAACGTTGTTAATGTAAATTCAATTACTGTTTAATTGAATTCTCGTATATGAAGATGAGAAACCAAGGTTTTACAACACACACTTAACTTTAAGTGCTGCTTCTGTTTTGAACTAATTAATGTAGCCTATTGTAGTTGTAGCCTAATGTTCTTAGAGAAGTAAATTTAAGCTTACCCAAAGTACTCAGGAAAGCCTATACAATATGCAACAAAAACCCTGTCCGATCCTTGACTTAGCAACTCAGACCGTTAATATGAACAACTTTTCCTATGGTATCAATGCTTGAAACTCGAAGAACATATTCATACAAATTGCCGGCCGGCCGAACACTTTTGTATGAAAATGTCGAGTTTCAAGCATTGGTCCCATAGGAAAAGTTGTTCATATTGACGGTCTGAGTTGCTTACACAAGGATCGAACAGGGTTTTTGTTACATATTGTATAGGTAGGTACGCTCTGTAGACATGGATTTTTTTTTATATATAACTTACAGATACATGATCACGTCTCTATCTCTGACGGGGTAGACTGAGCCCAAGGCGTAATATCTAAAGGCCACTTTTATAGTGATAAAATGGGTGTTTAGATGTTATATATAACTTAATAGGCTTTAATTATCACGTCTTTATCTCTACCGAGGAAGACAGGGCCGTAACAGCCAAAGGCCACTCTTAGAGTGATGATGGGCGTTAAGATGCTACATAATATAACTTAATAGGCTTTAATTATCACGTCTTTATCCCTAACGAGGTAGACAGAGCCGTAACAGACAAAGGCCACTCTCAAAGTGATGATGGGCGTAAAGATGTTATGCAATTATTACTCAAAAGGCAACTTGATGGTGAGTGCGTACAATAGCTTATTGGCTAGCAATACATGGGTTACCATAACATTTTTGAAAACGTGTTCGCTCCTATAGTGTTGTACATTTAATGTCATGTGTATTTCTCTAGAACAGTTAGTAATATTGTTTCAATCAGTTTGCGAACCAAATAAAAAAAAAACTTTAGTCGTCCTTTTCTAGCCCTGTTTGAAGAACCACGTATTGTATTTCAAATACACTCATGCTTAATTAGCCCCAGTATTATAATGTGCTATTATTTTTTTTTAAAGTGGACTTTTGTTCCCCTAACAGTTCCCCGAAACAGAAACTAAAACCTTCA